>CAJVRI010001323.1:5422500-6622500 GCA_911649635.1 Poeciliopsis gracilis | reverse complement strand
GCGATTGGAACTAATTTGAATCTAATAAACAATTAAGTGACAATTAATCTTAAGTCGACTAATTGTTTGCATTCCCAATTACAAGAGCTATACTCCTACCCCCCGCCCCCCAAGACTGGACACACTAAGAAACCTCAGAAAGTCTCCTTCTCCAGCTCTCAAAGTAAAAACCAAAAAAGAAAGTTCTGACATTGAGGCATGGATATAATCTCCCATCTTTCATCAGTGAGGTAATTTGAGCCAAACACTGCGCTCTTGTGGGTTTTATTGTTGTTCTTCAGCATCCTCACCGAAGCGAGTACCTGAGGCGGGAGATGCTTTCTGCAGGGATTTATACAGTGACAAACTATCCCCGACATGTTCCCTGGGGTCAAAGCGCTTAGATTCATTGTAAACAGATGACTCCTATGTGACATGTTAATCTGACAAACATCAGACTATAATTACATCAGGGCAATAATTTGCCATTGATCTCAACATTATTCTGTACTCCAACAAAAGCTCCCAGCAGAGTCGCAGAACAACTAGTGGGAGAGAAGCATTAAAGGGCAGCTCCCTGTGCTGCTGCTGCTGCTGCTGCTGCTGCTGCTGCTGCTGCTGCTGCTGCTGCTGCTGCTGGTGGTTTGATGCCACCGTTTGCGTATATTTGCATCAGCGTCGACGCCGTCAGTGCAGCGACAACCAAGCGACCAAAGCCCAGGAGAAATAGGAGCCCATTAGATGCTTCAGAGAACTGCGGCGGACTGAGAACAACATGACACCAAACAACTTCCAGTGCTGCTGATCACAGCTGCTTGTTGATCTGGTCAGCTGCTAAAGCTGCAAAAGCATTCCTGCAAGCTCTTTCAACGTTACCATAAACCCCAAAAGTTTGGCTTTTGGTCTCATTTGACCAAGGAACCCGTTTTTTTTTTTGACCTTCTAAAAAGCTTGTTGTGAACTGTTGATTTACACCGTTATGGTTGGTTTAAGTTCTGAAGCTCTTTGCCTGCTTGCATGTCAATGTCAAATTTATTTTCACAGCACATTTAAAACAGAAGTTGGCCACTCTTTCCTAAAGGTCAGATTTGATTAGAGAGGAACCAATACTTCTCCAACCAACACACTGATCCAGTTTTTTCCTGACGCGGAAATTCATCTCAAATCATCAGATTCCCTCAACTTAAGTGTCAAAATGTGAAAACGACTTTGGCGAAGCTGCCCCTCGTGTTCCAGCTCCGACTACCAATGTAGGTTTTATTTTCCTCTGTTTGATCTTTAACCAGTGGGCTTCACCTTTGACCTCTGAGCTCAGCCTCGCTCTGTGTGACTCTGAATCACAGCAGCTCAACACGAGGCCGCTGTTGTGGTGCTGGATGACGACGATGATGTCACCGACCGCCGCAGTCAAAGGAGTCGGTGACAGGAAGCTGCTGCTGCTGATGATGAAGAAATGAGCTGAGGTGATGCCAGGATGATTCACAGAGCGGACCATTGTGGCTGTGAAGCCCCATCTGAAATTCTCGTCCTACTGTTTTTCCCTCTCTGTTCAGCTGTCTGTGAAGCCCACTCATTGTGCCAGTACATCAGGACGCACTCATCTGACAAACTACACGGCCCCCGGTTTCCCATCCCTCTTCCAGCGGCCGCTCCGCAGGGAGCAGTCCGTTTGATTTGTAACGCTTTTGCACGGCTTCTGCGGAGAGTGGAAAACCATGTGTGGGACTCCCGGCCTGCTTTCGCTTGTTATCCGACAGAAACGCTGGCGCAAGTGGGGTTCGCTCGCTTCTTGGAAAAAGCGACATCCCGAGGCTTATTTCGAAAAATGCAGATGAGCGAGAAAACACACCTTCTTCCTCCTCTGTGTTCTGTTTCCGCTTCTTTCTGGACTTTGAGTTCTTTTTCAGCTTCAGTTCCTGCTGGTCCAAAATAAACTGGGTCACTATGAAAACAAAGAGAGCAAACATCAATTTTCTGGTGGAAAACCGAGAACAAGACGCCGTTTTCCATGGTCAAATCTGGCCTCCTACACACCATTACATCTCACACAGACAGAAAATGAGGAAAAAGGTTTGAGTTCTATCACAGAAGGGCTACAACTATCGATCATTCTCACAATCGATTAATCAAAAGATTGGCACATTCTACTGATTTTCCATTTAATCACACACATCTTTTTTCTTAGATAATATTAGAAATGCATTGAAAGATGCAGATCAACAAATAATTTAGTTCCTTTTTAAAATAAGAAAATAAACATTGAATTGCTTAAAATGCAAAATGCATTCCCTTAGTGACTTTGAAACAATTGAGTAAAAAAAATAAATGCCACTTGGGTAAAATATATTTACAGAAAAATGGATTTTTATCTCAAATGGAAAATGTATATTTATATGGTTTAGTTTTAATTATCACTCTGAATATGTGATTTTGTTTTTCCCAGCAAGCAGTCTTGGTTTAGTATGATTAATCGATTATTAAATTAGTTGATTATTTTAATAATCATGTCATCACAATGATTCCCATTATTCATTTCAGCCCTAAAACAAAAAAAAAATTAAATTCCTTTTTTAAATGGGAAAATAAACATTTCATTGATCAAAAAGCGACAGCAGCATTCCTTTAGCCTGATCCTTTGTAGCAAGAGATGCTACAAAATATGTTAGCATGTGAAAAGTTCTGCCTTTCCTGCTTGATTGAACATCAAAACTGTTCGGTGGACCTGCTGGTTCATTTTTGAGTTCATTTATAAATAATTGGAGAGCAACAGGTGTTTAGTAAGGGATTTATTCACAGAATTTGAACCAGATAAAGTAAAAACTGTCACATGAGGAGTTCTGGGTAGAAAATATTTCCAGACAAATTTTATTTTTTTAATCTTAAACACAAAATATTTGGATTTTTTTGCACAATTTTTGCTTAATAACCGCTGTGAGTATAATGTTCTTTCAGCAAATTGCCGTTTTTTTATTTTTTTATTTGTATACTCCAGTTAACGATTAATCGGCTGCTAAATTAGTTGATTATTTAATTAATCGATTAATCACAATTAATCGGTTAAGTCCTAAATCACAGACAAAACAGGGAGGTGCAGACAGAAAGAAAGGTGACCCACCCTGTGCCTCAGTCTGAGACTCACATTTCTTGTCGCTGTTGGGCTCCGTGTGTCTCTGGATGTAGCCCTCCAGGTAGCAGCGAAACTTCGGCGAGGGCGCGAAGAAGGCCAGGCTGACAGCCATGAGCTCCCACCCCGCCGCCAGGCTCCGGGGGCTGGCGTTGCCCGTGGTCTGCCTCACCAGCTGCACGTACAGCTCGTCCCGCAGCCCCGGCATGTCCCAGCTCTTGGTGACGATGAGCAGCGCGCAGTGGCGGCGGTCGAGGCGCGACGGCCGGTCGCCCATGTAGGCCTGCACCAGCTTGAACATCTCGCAGGCCTCCTTCCTGACGGCGCGGTCGCTGGTGACCAGCATGGGCTTCTTGATGGACCCGCGGTTCCAGGACAGCATGTTGGCGATGGAGACGCGGCGCCGGAACAGCCCCTGCGTGTGCATGTTGAGGTGCTTGCTGGCCCAGTCCTCCATGCCCATGTCCGGCGGCGGAGGTTGCCGCAGGGTAGCGTAAGAGAGCTGGTAGGAGGACCCTCCTCCTCCTCCTCCTCCTCCTCCTCGGACTCCTGCTCCATCGCCTCCTTCTCGGTTGTCGTGGCTGGCGGAGCGATGTGGACCTAGGGACGCCGTCCGTCCATCCACCATGCCTTTCTTCCTGCTCTCCAGCTGAGCCTGTAGCTCTAGGGTTCCCGCCTGCAGGAGAAGGCGAGAGGGACGGGAATCAACGAGGTAGTGGATACAAAGAGGGAGAGGCAAAGAGAGATACAAACTCTTGAGTGTAGCTGCATTTTTCATTGTGTCACACTAAGAGCCGGACGGCCTTTCGCCTAATACTCTCCCCTCTCCGCAGTGCTGGGACTCCAGGGGGAAACTGTAGCAAGATCGGCACACTCGTTTCCTACAGCTGGATGTGTAGCAGGCAGGAAAGTACGTCCTGCTAAACTCTGGCTGCACACCAGCATCGGAGTCCGAACCCCGGCTCTTCCCTAACATCAGACCCGACTTTCCAGAAAATCCAAAGCTTCCCTCGTCGCAAGAACTCCCTCTGAACTTTGTGGTAGAGTGAGCAGCAGCTCCAACTCCTCAGAAGAAATGACCGAGAAGGTCAGATATATTCTACGCTCAGCCAGAAACAACACACAGAGCTAGACGAGGCCCAAAGCGCAGCTTGTTTTTAGTAGAACATAAAATGCACCAAGATCTCTAATCACTGGATCTTTGGGTGGAATGAAACGATCTGTCAGGGGAAACTGGATTTCAGATTTTGGTTTCCAATAATCAGCGATAATTGTGAGGTTTGGATCAACAGAGTCCGTATTGTTGAGGCGCGTTAAGATACTTTCGGGTTTTAACAAGTTAAAGTTACACAACTGCTGCAATTTTACACCATTCCTATAGCATAAGACAACTTCTAATGGGGCCAGAGATGGCAGCAGATTGACGGGAGTTTTCTTAACTTTTCCTGCATACCAAAAACAGGTCAATTTGATTGTTTAAAATATTCGCAGTAGCTAAATAGGAGCTCCACCTGCTGTGCTTATTAAGGCAAACCAATTAAAAACCTTCAGCTGGCTACAAACTGTTTATCTGTAAAGCAGCAGACTACAGGCTAGTTATGCAAACAGACAGAAAAATTAACCAGCCAATATCATCTCATTATGCATGTTATTCTGGAGACCTTTGAAAACATTTTCAGGACAATTACTACTGAAATTTATAGCTTTGTAAAATTTAAAAGTATATCCAGTTTAGCTCGTGCTTAAGCAAGTAATTTTACATCAAAGTTTTCTAACTTGAACTCCTTGCGGTGCACAGTAAGCCTCACAGTCATCTACTGAAACGTTTTAGTAATCAATTTAGACATATTCACCTTTTCCTCAGACAAAATTAGTCTATATCGTTTAGAAGAAAAGAAAGCACAGACTCATAAATATCAATCGTCAACCAGATGAAACTATCTCAAAGACATACTTTCGTCCCTTTCAGATATTTAAAACTTTTTAAGTCCTTCCGGGACACTGTTAATTTAGCAAATGTTTTTTTTCTATATTTTGGCTTACAACTATTAAAAAAAAGTATGTCAATAGTTTGGATTTTTTTTTTTTCTCCCTCCAGTCTAAAATAAACAACAGGTTCATCTTAGGCCATTTGTATTTACATTTTAAGCAAATATCCTGACGTAGTGACATCGGACTACTTTTACTCACAGTGAGTCTCATGGACCAGTGGAAAGCCGTCTCAACTTAAACTATATTCTGTGAATGTATCAGCCTGATCCATCAGCAGGTCTGAAGAACATTCCAGCAGACTTAAGGGGCCCTCTCAACGCTGCCGCTGTTTTCTAACACGCGTCATCTGCAGTGGTACCGCCAGGCATTGGTACCACAACGCCTCTCTCCTCTTCCTCACAGCCCTAGACCATATGGGCCTCAGTGGTCCTCCTTCCTGACCAAAGGAGGCCATGTCCTGAATCTCTCTGGCCTGGCATGGGCTTCGCTGCCCAAGCGCAGAGCTGGCATGTGAGTTTACAGAGCCTGCAGAGCGAGGCAGATGGAGAGCAGCGAGAGGACGATGACTGTTGCTGGAACTGCGGCCATCACAGCCAGCAGTGCTCAGCCTGATGACTCGGGACCATTTAAATCCTTTTCAGGAATGCCTTAATAGTAGAATGGGTATCTAGTTATGCATATATGGCTCCCATTTACCTTACGGTTCCTCTTAGCTGTACCCGGACATATTATTAGGCCATAATAATAGGCTATCACAACCTATTGAAAGAGGGCATCGAGTTTGAGAATTAGAAATATGTCCGCATTGATAACAGACAGGATGGCTGAGGGAAATGAGTAGGCATTACAGACGTGCCTAACGCAGCAAAGCCTTGCATCGGTTACTGCCCCGAGCTGATGAAAGGCCAGAGGAAGAGCTCCCCTCTACAGTGGGGGTCCACTCCTTCCTATCCTTGGTTAAATAAGTGTTGCTATACCCCACCCAGAAAGACTGGCGTTATGAATCTTTAGAGGAGCATCTGGTTCAAGCTCATTCTGCTGTTTTCGGATTCGTGATACGCAGCAGGTGTCTGAAAAGGGACTTTGGTCTCTTCACGTTGTAAAAAGACCATAAAACTCAATAATTACAAAGGGTCACTCTTCACAAAGTCTTTGGGATGAATCAGACTTAATGTAGGGAAGCCTTAATGGGAGTTAACACGATGTGAAAAGGTGTGACAGTTATAAAGCAGGAGTTTTCTCTACATTCTCCGCATTTCTTTCATTCTGCAGATTTTGTAAAGTCCCGTGGCTCAAATGTAACCAAATGTCCTCAGTGTGGTCTGAAAAACATTCACTGTGTGCAGAATTATTAGGAAACTGAGTATTTTGACCATCATTTTAAGGCATATTTTCTAACTACAGTGTGGATGAACATGAATTCTTGATGGATCGAAAAATAGGAGATAAAGTTTATCTTTGTAATGAGGGAGGCCATGACCTGAGGATGTCAACAAAAGGTGAGCATAATTATTAGGGAGCTGTTTTTCTTTTGGGAAAAATGGGTAAAAGAAACGATTTAGCCAACTATGAAAAGTGAAATATAAACCAAACGTTTCTTGGGATAACCAAGATCTTGCAGTCTGATCACAGACACAAAAGTTTTGCTGCAAATAGTCATATAGGTCGCAGGAAACATGTTGAGAAAAATCAGACAAGTTAGCTCCCAAAGATCTGAGAAGAGTAAAGCATGAAACTGACTAAGTGACTAACTAAATGATCGAAATGTTTACTGGAAAGTTTTGTGTTGAAAATAAAACAAGTGAGATGAAAATGCTTGTTTTTTATTTGATTGAGTAATAATTCTCAACAATAATACCTGCACAAAGATTAAGTACAAACAAATATCCTCCTAAGAAAACCAAAACATCACTTTTACTTTCTTAACCATTCACGTTTGAAGTTTACTAACCTTCTGGATTAACCAAGAGCGTTGTAGACAGTGATTATTAAAAGTAATCCTCACAAATAAGACTTGCCTAATAATTGTGCACACAGTGTAATCTAATCAGTCAGCAGGTACATTTCTGCCCTGCCAAACAGTCTGTTCATTGTGCATTAGAGGAACTAGACACATGCATATCTAAAAATTCACACAACTCACAGATGAAAACAAAGATGCTTTATTCAAGCATGACTGGGCCTCATTTGGGAGCAAATTCTTTTCTTATCCGACAGCTAATCTACAGAGAAATCAGTAATCAGAGCTCCACCAGCTCAAATACACTCGAGCATGTTTAAGCTTTTTAATTACAGAGTAAAGACAGCGTTAGACTAGCTAGGATGACAACTTAAATGTTTATTCATGCAGCAACAGATTAGAAATGGTCTGTGTGTAGCTTCATCAGGCCTGGCCTTCTACCATCAGTATGTATGTTGTGTGTAACCATTATCAGGTTATGCTAACAACTAAGCCGTTACAAAGGGAAGACTTGAACCGGCCATTTTCGTATCAATGATGGTTTTAAAATTAAGTTAAAGGAAAAGGTTTACAATTCAGACTGCAAGCAGGGAGAACCACACTTTAGAAAACGTTTAACATTTAACAGGTCGTTGACATTTTATATAACTGGCAATAGTGATGCTAACTATGCTAGTCACTGGTATATCTGGGAAAGATTTTGCCTTTGCTCATAGTATTAACTATTACATATAATGACAGGAGGAGTACAAACTAGAAATTAAGTTGGCCCCACACTTACAACCAATAGTCATAATAGGACTTTACCTGTGATGGTGGTCCTGGGGTCTCTGGTGAAGACAGGCTGGCCTGGCTGTTTATGCTCATCTCCAATGTATCCACCTTCTCATAGGTTCTTTTTTGCCTCCCTGGTATCTCCAGAGGGGTCAAAGCAGGAGGGCCGTAGTTTGCCGTCCCCTTTAGTGGCCGCGGCGCACCGCTGATATCCTCTCGTGACGGACACCTGCCCGCAGAGCTCACTCCTCCTCCAAACCACCTGAGTGAGTCGGCGGGGGAGCGTGTCCGAGGTACTACCCCCCTCTCCCCCATCTCCGGGTCCAGCCCCGCTCTCACCTCTCTCATTGTGTTGGAGCGACTCACCACCTCCCTCATTTCAGCCATAAGTCTCTCGTTGAGGGCGCACAGCTCCCCGCTGCTGCCTACCGAGCCCGGCCTGCCTCCTGCCCCGCCGCTGCCTCCCATTCTCCTCCGGGTCTTTCTTCTCAAGCTTGGAGAAGGACCCGTTGAGTAACCGGAGTCTTGATAGTTTGCTGTGGCCTGCGGCGTAGTAGCCGGGAAGTCTTGCGAGGCCTGGCTGCTCTGCCTGCTGTGTCGCGCGTCCATGGCTCGCTGCACGGTGGCCTCAAGGATTCGCCAGTTATGCTTTTTGTCCAGCGAACTCGGACCTGGGGTTCCTGGCTCTCTGTCCCTCAACTGGCCTCGTGATTGTTGCGAAGGTTGGGGTTGAGGCAGAGTCAAAACACGCTCCTGTCTGGACGTGGGGGAGGTGGCTCGCGCAGGCAGAGGAGAGCTGGATGGGAGCCCCTGTTTGGGGTCCACGTTGACCATGTGCTTGATGCACTCCAGACCAGCTGGGCTGTAGTCAGAGGAAGACGGGTCTCTCCGGTGTCTCGAACCCGGATGTGACGACGGAGGGTGCGGGAGAAGTCTAGGCTTTTGGAGACTTTGGGTAGGTGTCAAACGAGACAAATGTTGTCCATTGTACAGGTGTGCCCCCTCTACTTCCATATCTGTAGGAGGTTCATCATATATGGGACAGTCTGAAACTGGCTCGTCATAGATCGGCGCAGTGCAACCATACGGAGGAGATACGGGACGAGGGGTGCAAGTCTGTGACCTATGGAGGAGCGGACTGGGATGGCCACCGTCCGAAGTGGCCAAACAGAAACTACCGTTGCTGGATTTCCTCATGTGGTGACCCTGACGTGCATCACTGGTCATTTTGCCAGAGGGGGCCGTTTTATAGCCCTGGCTGGAGCTCAGGTGTCCTCCTTTGGGCGTGTTGCAGGATTGGTGCAGGGAAGTGGTGCTGGCTTTGCTGTGCGCACTGTGCTGAAGAGGTGGGATGGGCTGGCCGCGCTGCATGCTGTTCACCTTCACCAACATGGCTGCTTTAGAACCGGGTGCTGGCTGCCATCTTTGAGCGCCATCCCTAGAAAGACATAAGTGAGATTTAAATTCGGTAACAACAGAAGACTAAACTCTTTAAAAAGCCCGTCATAAAAGCGGCATCAGTATATATGACAACTGCAGGCCTGATGGGGCTGGGAAAATCTCCAGCAATCCATGAAGTCTTTTCCAAACATTTCCCTAACCTCTACAGACTTGAGTCCATTTTTAGCCTGGCAGTCAAAACAGCCCCGTCAAAACCACAAGACAATGACTCCTGTATGTGTGTTGCAAGTCGGTAGCCTGAAATTACCGACTGACTGAACAAAACACATCTCTCTTGAGGTCCTCTTAATAGGTGTGACTCATGTCTGGGGACCATATCGGGACTCATGCAAAAATATTTACTTGGACTCATATGTAGATGATCAAATGCAGGGCTGCTGGGTCGCCGCTGGAACATCTGAGAAGTGAATCAGCGCACGGAGAGCTGAATGAAGTCAAGACCACAGCTCCTCACAGATGAGGTTTCCCGAAGGGTGACTCTCCCCCCGTTTTGGGTTGAATGACCGGACAAACTTCAAAGCCAAGAGCCGGCTGCTAATCCCGGCAACGAAAAACAATCTGCCATCAATCTGGTCATGCTGCTCTGGTCCGCTGCCCTCAACGCTGCTGCTTTTTAATCCTCTATTACGATCTCATCCCTCTGCTGATCAAGACGTGGCCTATAGAACAACTTCTACATCTAAAAGCAGTATAAAACGTACATGTCCGTGAGTCTGCGCTGAGAAACATGTAAAGCGGCACAAGGCTTTCTTAAAAGGTAAAACAGGTAAATGGGTTTAAATTGAGGCCAGGCAGTCTTACCTTCACACACTCCGACCTAGTCCACTACGGTAATTAATTACATCAAAGCCGATCATCTGGTAAAAAGCCAAACAAATAGATCAACACGGAGCTGAGAACTTGTGCTTAAAAGCGTCCCTTCACTGGGAACACTATGACTTGAGAGTTGGACTAGAAGAGCAGGAAGAGGACGCCGAGGGAGGAGAGTAGGAGGTGGAAAGACCCCCTCCTTCTGCCCCCTACGTCTCTCTGGAACAATGTTGAAACAATTCCCCAGAGCTCCCTCACGCCAACGGCTAACTTCCTCTAGTCCTAGCAGCTACGATTTGGCCCTCCATCTCTTTATCAGGACCCCGTGACTCACGCGGCCTCAGTCATCTGAATGTAAACACACACACTCATCCTGAAACACTCCAGCAAAGTCACCATCCAGGCATGGCCTATTAGCAGCCACCCAAATACGCTGCACTGATCTCTGACCAACATCATCCCACACCCTCTTCCTCACCAAAGCCTACCGGGGACGTTTTACTGCCCTCTTAACACATCCACAGACAGACACGTGCGAACAACCGCTCTGACGAAACGCCACTGTTAGAACTGTTGCAAGCCAGTGGCAGTGTGCCTGGTTGCACAGGGTGGTCAGGTGACACATGGAAGCTGTAAAAATGTGGAACCGCCGCCTGCTCGCTTTGAACCAGGGGACGTTTTCTCACTCTGTTCTCGTCAAACAGCAAGAGGAGCCGCCGCGCCAGGTGGCGCACAGCCGGGTGTTTTAACGGCGTGCAGAAAACTACAAATCCCAGCGTGGTACTCCGGCATGAAAACAAAAGCGTTGGGAGGATGTAATCGCCCGGTGAATAAAACATGACTGGGCTTCTCCATATCTGGGGCTGCGTGAGTGACTAGATTTGTGAGGATTGACCCCCAAAGAAGAAGTGACCACTACTTCCTGTGTGTGGAGAGAACTGGGAGGGTTGGGAGAGAGGGCTTCCCCATATGCTGTACAAACAGGAAATGCTTTATATGAGGTTCACACGCTGCATTTATGGAGGAGAGGGACTTTTACACACATTTGGAAAATAAGACGAGCCTAATTGTGATGTGGAAGGAAAATGAGCGAATCGTTGAAATAAAAAAAAAAAAAAAGTGTCATCCATTTATATTAAGCCACTTTTACTCAGATACCCCAAGGTAAAATCCAGCAAATGTCCTCAGATGTTACCTAATAAGTAAACATAAGCCACCTCTGTGCAATTTAATTTCAGCATAAATTAGGGCTGGGCAATATGGCTGACAAATATGATAAACATTCAGATCAGTTGATACCAATAATTATCAAGTCATATTTTGCTTTAAATTTCTGAAATCCAGCCAAACGGGTGGCCCAACCTTTCCTGTTCTATCCAGCTTCCTCTCTAGCTATTGTGAGAGACGTATAATGGAAAAGATTCACAAAAGCTCTCCATCTATTCTGACTGAGGTTGTACTGTTTGCATAAAAAGGGCAAACTACTCATTCTCTAGATGTGCAAAGCTGGAAGGGTGAGAACCAAACAGACTTGCAGCTGAAATTGCAATAAAATCGGCTTCTGGAAGACGCCAACACGCTGGGGTTGAATAAACCACATTTTTATTAGTGAACGCTTTGAAAACCGTGGTTATGTTTTCTTCCCCTTTGCATTCATGCACCATTTTGTGTTGCCTGATAAAATAAATAGAGGCTCAGCAGCTCATTACTCACAGTTCCAAAGGATGACTTTTTAAGGCGTTGTCTTTGTTTTCTTTCTACAAACCAGGCATGGCAAAATGCTTCGACTGTTTACCTTGTCTTAGCACAAGGATGACATACTGATTGTCATGAACCTTGAGATAATGATTGTTGTGAGTTCAGCCTGACGTCAAACTGTCTTCAGTGGACAGTCTTTTCGCGGTTCAGTATTTGCTGATTTTCTGTGGAATGCAATTCCAAATTCTTTGTGGAAAATTCTGATATTTGCTGATTTTTTTTTTTTTCCCCCCAACAAAGCATCCAAAATATCTGAAAGAAAATGTATTCTTGTACCTTCTTGAGAAGACATTGACTGGTGTTTTCAAAGACACCAACTCAGGAGTGTCATCTAGTTTCCTTGGTGCTGATTGGCTATACCACCAACAGTGTACATAAGACTGTAAATGTTGGCATCTGCGGTAGCGCTAAGATAGTTTTCAAGGTGTGTATCAATGCATATTGTGGTATATTTGAGGTTTGAACTATTAAAATAGGCAGTTATGAGTGTTTTCAGGGAGGGTCTCAGGTATTTGCAGGTTTTAGCCATTAGCGGATGGCTGTGGTCCATAGCCCCCTGCAAATACTTGAGGTTCACTATACAAGTCTTTCAATCTCTTTCCAAGGCTCGTCATCTCGTCACACACCAAACACATACCAAACTAAGTTAATGAAAAGCCCGATTCTAAATTCTGCACCAAAAGGAAGACCGGAGCAACACAATGCCGAGAAAAGCCACAGCTAGAAAACATGGGGTAATTTGGAGGTGGTTTTAGTGTGAGGTCTGAGTGAGCAGCAAGAGAGTGAGTGTGAATGTGTGTGTGTGTGTGTGTGTGTGTGTGTGTGTGTGTGTAAATGAGAAGGGGTGGGGATTAGTCGTGGGAGAGTGCAGCGAGGGAATGAGCGGGAAGGCTGGAATTCCTCAGGGCTCATTCAGCGGCCTTTGTGGCAGCACAATGCGTGGCTGTGCCATCGTCACGGAGACGCCTCCCTCAATGGCAGCAATGGAGGTCGGTGGTGGGGGCTTGGTGGGGTGGGGGGGACAAGAGAAACAACCATCTTTGACCTCTCGCGAGTCTGGCGGGATCCGGGTTACGTAATGCGGCGCGGGGCCCTGGGCGTCATTCTAACCGCAAAGAGAGTTGTTTGGAAAGGGCGTGTTGTTTGCTGGATGGCCGCCTGTCAGGTGGTAGCCGAGGACAGGCGCTATGCACGGCTATTCATCACCTGGAGTTCAAAAGGCAGGCTTACAGATGGATTACTTCGATTCTTAACACTTAAAAACACACAAGGACAGCCCTTTAGAAAACAGAAAATCCTCTCCTCCTGAGCAACGAGCTCGCATGTGATGAAGAAATGTTAGATGAAATAAGTTTAGAGCTCCTCTGCCACTGAATGGGGTAATCTGATTTCTTCTGAAGCAACAAATCAAGTTATCTGTCAGCAAATTTCAATTAGCCTCGGATCCTCTGGTGCCTCTAAATCCCAAACAAGGTCTTTGAAAAGCATTTCACCTCTGAATGTTTATTGGAACATTTTATTTAGCCACTTGGTGGGCGGCTGTTTTGCTTACAGAGACATCATAATGCTTTTTGTTAATGATTTTGGTTGTGGGTATGTTTTTGATTTCCATTTCATTTATGGTTTCTGGTCGTTTTGTATCGTTTTCTAGATATCTTCCAGTTCCACTGTTGGGTGTTCTTTACAAATGGAAGTTTATTGATATCCGAACTTGCATTGTTATGCCATCACCATTATATTACTTGAAAATGGCCTCAAAAATAACGTTATCGTTTATCTCAATAACTTCTGGGAAATTTTGTCATGAATATTTCTGAATCTGAAGTTCGGTTTCGGGAGAGAAGTCTCACGACGTGTCTGCAATAAATTTGGAAAAGCCATTACCAGAGTCACTTTGCAGGTCGTGAATATGGATTTGGAAATTCCTAAATATGACGAGAACAGTGGGATAACAAAAACAGGTTATTATTAACAACGGCTGAACAGGAAGAGGAAATGAGGTCATAAAGAGTTGCTGCTGCACAAACACCTCTGAGAATACAGGATCAGTGATCCACAGAGAGGAAGAAAATCAAAGACAGAGCAATCATTAAAGATAATATTGCACCAATTGGCCAGCGTTCAAGGCCAATTTTTTGTTTCAGAAATCACTTTTTGAAATACCAACTGTCATAAAAAGAAAAAAAAAAAAAAGATTGAGGGTTTTTAGGGGGAGCTGGTAGCATCCTGTTTCCTGTCAGAGACCAACAGAGAGCCAGCTGTCCTGCAAACAGCTGAAAAAAGACACACCTCCCACCCCCGAGCCAAGACGTCTAGCAGCTGTGTGGGTCCGAGTGGGGAGGAGAACCGGGCCGGGTCAGAGGAGAGCCAGCGCGACAGCTCTGGACGATACCACGGAGACCAGCCTCTGCCATCTGAAAGTTTATCTGCAGCTCTTTTAGCAGCTCCGATAATAGAAGATTTGCTGAAACCGTAGTCAGCCTCAGCTCGCTGAAACGGAATCAGAGAGCAAAACAGAAACACACCAGCGCCAGCACGCAAATAGACCAGCTATGATGGCGCGAGTCGACGGAAGGGCTGGTAGCTGAGGTCAGATGCAACCTGGTGCCGTCGGGGTTATAAGAAAAAAAAACACACGCTCCATCACATCCCAGAATCACATCCCAGAATCTCAATGAGGCGGTTTACTGTAAAATCGCCTTGAATAGGAGCTGAAACAATGGAGGTTTTGGACAAACGGCACGTCTGTAATCGATCTTTTGTGGATGACATAAACGTCGCAATTATGTGGAATGCAGAGAACAAAGTGGGATGTGTAGAGAAAAAGGTTTGAAGATGGAAAAAAAAAAGAGGAAAGCACGACTTCAAGGAGACCAAAGTAAAGAGCCATAAACTCAACAAGCACGGTTTTTTTGTAAGTGGAAAAAATTTTTAAAAAAGAGGCAAAGATTTCCTCTTTTTTTTTTTAAAGAGCAGACTTAAAACAGCCTCTATAAAGATCAGGAATAAAAGACCATACCACACCAGCAGAGTCGAGATAAAACAAATCCTTCCCGTGTGCGAGTGTAAAAAACGCAGCGTACGTCCTCAGACTGGTGGCACATCAAAACGCATGAAAGACTTCTGCTCTCGAAGGAAACGCCGACAGAATGTGTGATTCATTAAAATCTTTATCTCACCCATAAAACTCGCCCTTGCTTCCTAAATAAACCCCGGCAGTGATTTGGCCCGCCTGGCTCACAGCCTGTTACTCACGAGCGTGTCAGAGGAAGAGGGTTTGTTTGGGTTCCTCTGAATACTTTTGCTTTTTGTGCGAAGGGTTTGTTTGCAAAATTCCCTCGGACGCGTCCCTAAAAACTGAAAGTGAAATGGAGAGTCATGGTTGCTTCACCGGGGCTTAATTCAGAAAAGCGGAACATAGCACGCTCCTACGGCGCCACGGAAAGTCCTCAACAATCCTTTCAGTCAGTCAGGTGTTTTCCTGAGAATGTTTCTCTGCAGTCTTCAAATTTGAGAATAAAATGTTTCTCTTAAGAATTGACCCGTGACAGAAAAAAATAAAAATATAAAAGGCAGCTCTGATCGAGGTAATGGTTTTACAGCAAAAAGAAAATAAAAGCATTACAGAAATTTCCACATTTGTTATACAAATGATGTTTTTAATCTATATTAGATTTTTGTTAAACACAAAAATAGCTTGACTGAGTCCTTAAATTTCCTGTTGTTTTTGTTTTTAAGCCTCTAGTGGTGTTTGACAGTCATTGGAAGGACAGAGAGAGAGAGAGAGAATGTATTTTATTACGGATTATTTCATAATTGCAAAGTGGTACAAAAATGGTTTTAAAGTTCTTTGCAATAAAAAGTCTGAAGACTTGAGATAGGTATTCCACCCCTTTACTCTGACAATCCTTAATAAAATCTAGTACTCGGTCCGTCACAATAAATTTTGCTGGTCAATAAATCGTCCCAGAAATTATTTAGTAAACGATAATATTGTCCTTTTGAAACCATTACCGACTAATAATAATGATAATGACATATTGATCCAAGTGCACCCCAACAAAGCTTTAAAAAAAAACCTAGTTTAAAACTGGAAGTGGAAAGCATTTAAAAATATCCAAAGCAACCAAATCAAAAATGAAAATGGTAGAAAAAAATGGTCTCAGAAACCAAAACTGCATTACAGGGAACAGTGGCAGGTAGTGCGAACTCGCTACTTTGTAGTGGGCATCAAGTCTTTCTCAAAATGGCGACTTTTTAACAACATCAGAGGGGAGCATCTTTTTAACAACTGTTGTCCGAATGGAAATGGTCGCGTTCATTTTAATTCATTATGCGACTCGTTGATTTATTAATAATCGTGATAGGCTTGTGCAGTAGAACTACCAAATTGACTTCAGAAGTCAATCAATTACAATGTCCCACTAAAAACTAACAAAAATAAAGTAAATAATGTTCAAATTGGCCTTACTGTCGTCGTGTCTCGCTTTGGCTGAGAGAGCAGACACCCTGTAAAAGAGAAACGACCTCCTCGCAACTCAGCTGCTCTACAACAGGAAATGCAACTGTCGGTGACTAAATGTGTGAACTGCTTTGATTGGTCATTACAGGAATAAATTAGAGCTTGCTTGCAAACAGAATGCTGTTCCTCTCATGGCAGCACATGTAAACTTCCTAAAAAAAAACAACAACAAAAAAGGAAGCTTTCAGTTCCCCCTGGGGCAGAACTGTGTTCAAAAATACCTTTTGTTCGCTTTACTGGTGCATGCTGCCCCTCAGGGCGCAGCGTGAGACAAAGGAGAAGCCACGGAGCTCGCGTAAACTTCCTCGACTCGCTTTCTGGTCAACTTAAAGCAAGCAGTCAACCGTCCCGCGTGGCTTTGTGATCCGGCGAACCCTACAGGTGTGCAATTGAAAAGCTGCATGGGAACACGCCCACACGCAGCCACTATGTACACAAACAGAGAGCCGTATAAGTCTTTGGTTATGTTTGGTGTTTAACCCCATTAATACCGGGTAGACTAATGAATTTCCCACCTCAGTTTTCATCACTACGTCATGGTAAGACCGTGACGCTTTCCATCGTGATTCTCCGAGGGGTTCACGGTACTTCCCTAATGAGCTGCTTGACACAGAAATTTTCCTGCACATGTGATAAGACTCAGTCAATGATTCACAGATCTGGCACTGAGACAGACAGTGTAGACTCACGTGACTGGATTCAGCATTGTTTAAAAAAAACAACACAAAAAAAAACAAAAAAACACAAATACAGGTGGGAGCTTTCTTCCACAAAGAGAAAGGAAGCAGCATCGCCAAGTGCAGCTTAGAGACTTTCAGAAAAACTAAGCTGTCAGGAAGCGGCTCTGGGCGCATTTAGTCATAACCTAAAACAAAAATAAAGGACAGTCCTGTTCCACTCAGGGCGGCTTTGTTTTTCTTAAACAGGTCAGATGTTAATGTTTTATTCCCACTGCACTACAAGAAACGGGAACATGTTGAGACGTGTCCGAAATAGCTCAAGTGTTAATACAGAGGGGGGGATGAAGGAAGAAAAAAAATTGAGGAAAGGGCTCTTTTCTTTTTTTTTTTTCCCCACGTGAACATTCGATGACAATTAGTAGAAAACAAGCGGCTCATCTCGAACCTTCTCCGAAGCCTTGATTTCAACCATTTCGGGCCGACGCATTCCACCCTCTGTGGGTGTTTTGTGGTTTCCAATTACCTGCTGAGAGACTGAGGGTGGTGAGCCTGTGAAGCACCATATGGTTAATTAGGGTATCAGTCCTGTCGGTTGAAGGCTCCTCAGCTTTCTGTGTTGGAATACAGCTGGCTATTGTTTTAAAGGAGAGACAGAAAAACGTTCTGGGAAAGGTTGAGTCACGGGGGGTTGAGGGCGGCAGTGTGGGACCCCAGAGTGAAAACTCTCTCAGTAGCAATGTGCTGGCAGGATAACTCATACCTCTAGAACTCTTTTCACATTTTATCACATTACAAAACCACAAACCTCAATGGGTTTTACTGGGATTTGATGGGAAATCAAATAGGTCATGATTTTCAAGCGAAAGAAAGTCATACGTGGTCTTCGATCATTTCGCAAATGATCTGAAAAGTGTGGCAGTGATCGGTTATTTTGGCCTTCTAAAATGTTTACAGAGATTTCATATTTTCAGAAACGGACATCGGGACAATTTGATAGGCTGCTTTTCCCCATGAGCCCGATGAAAGCTGCTCTTTCCTCTGGCCCAGCAGGGAACCAGGGATTGGATAGCTCCAGCTTTCAGTGGATAGCTCCAGTTTTCAGCGGTGCTTAGCAAGCACTACTGGTGCCTAACAAGCGCCAGCATGACTTTGGGTTCAGTTTTGGATGATTGACGGGACCGTCCAAAGCTGCCGATATTGTTTTGTCCAGCACACCAGCCGGAGATTACAATTTAACTCCTCGACCGTCTTTCTGCAGCACCCAAATACGAAGCAGAGCCAAGCTGCCAGCCAGTGAGAAGAAGAAACTAATCCATTCTCAAAGACAAAACCTCTGAAAACTTTTCAGGGTTAGCCTTGCTCATAAGCAGCAGGAATGTGGTGGCTCTGTTTGTTATTAACCACCACAGCATTCTCTCACATGCCTCTCATGCATGCACATTAGAGGGGTTACAGCGTTCTATGGCCTGGAGCCTGGATTTGTTTAAGGAAAACGAAATGAGCAGAGCATCGGAGCCGAGCCGAGCCGAGCCCAGCGCTGGTCAGCACACAGAGGGACACTGAGATGGCCCCGGTGGCCGTGCGCCAGGGGAAACAGAAGTGGCATGTCTGGTATTTGACTTGGACAGGGAAAGATGCGGTCTAGATGAGGCCGCAACGGCGAGCGCATGACGGGGTCTCTGAATGACTTACTGTTAGGGCTCGTTCTGCACCAGTAACCCAAGATGTGCTCTCTAATATAGCGCACCGTTTTTACCCCCCATTTGGTAGCGATTTGCTCAAACGGCCGGGCACGGTTCACAGGCGATCGTATGGAAACTTGGGATGTATGGAATGCGCAGATAAGTGAAAAAGAAAACAAGAAAGCGGTCCGAGTCTGGCCCAGATGGTCAAAAGTCAACGCAATCTTGCAAATTCTCACAACAAAAGCATTTGAGAGTCTTTACAAGCAGCAGTGACATATGCTCTGATCGGTATCGCGTTTCCTCAACAGTCCTCTGGTAATATGAGCCTCTAATGATCAGACCTAATCTGAGTAGAAGTCCCTGAAGCAGAGGTGGTGAACTCATTTTCATTTTGGGCCACATCAGGGTCATGAATGTCCTCAAAGGTCCGGCTGTGACAGAATCTACTGATAAAGCCCCTAAATATCAATAAATAACTGCCTCTGCATTTAAACTTCAATGAACAAAATAATATCGAACTTGAAATTAAAACTTAAAATACAAGTACACAACAGTTACCTGGGAGGTTTTGTTTATGAATCCCTCTAAAGCAGGTGTTGGCTACTTTTAAAACTTTCAAATGAGCCATTTTGACTCTCAGTCGAGCAACACGAAACATGTTGAGAGCCCCGAATGTTACATGGCACTTTGAAGAAAAAACAGGACAAGTTATAATTGTAATTTTAGATAAATAGCTGGGGTATTTTTGAAGCACCGTTTTACTTCTATTTTGAGCTTTTAAAATAAAGAAGAACTAAACTTTGAGATCTATAGTTAGGGTAGCATTTATCGTATTATTGACCCTGATAACCGTCACGATTTACTGTTTTCACAATAAAATCCAGTAAAAAAAAAACTGTCTTCTCAAGATTGTTAGTTTTACTATTTTCTCCAATGTTTGTTCAGTGAGTGAATTTAAAAATATCCATACGTTTTAAAATATGATTAGATGCACTTATTGTGAGAAGCTTAGTGAAACAAACCAAGCTTTCTTGTGTGACTGCTGTCCTAAAGAGGCATTGCAAACACTTTGTTTTCCAAGAGCAGGATTTGTGTTATTGCTGTCTCATGCAGTCACAGCCATACGTTACCTAAAGCAATAAATTGTTCCCATCGTCACTTTATTATTATCACAATACTACCACCATACATTGCGATAAATCTTTAAGTCCATATTTTCATCCTCAGTCTAAAGAGCTCCTTGTGGAGATGCAGGTTGCAGACCCCTGGTCACATAAAAAGCCATGACGGGGTGTAGTCGCTTACCTCTGAGGGTCTTTGCTGTCCTCCGCCTCGTGTTCGGCGCTGCTTCCATCTCCTTTGGTTCGACCGCCCGCTGACGGGTCCGGCTCGGAGTTGGCGCTCTGCTCGGACGGCTCTGGGGCTCTGGGCAACGGGCCGTCGCCGTCCCGCTCGGCCATAGGGGTGCGGCGGCCCTGGCTCCCCACACTGCCTATGCTCCCGGTGGTGGAGCGGTGGTGGAGCTCCTCCGCTGCCCCGCTGGCCTTCCTGGCGTCGCTGCACCGCTTCATGGCCTGCAGCTGGGACAGGGGCACTATGTCGGCCCCCTGGGGCCGGTGCCAGACCGTGCGGCGCCCCGTAGAGTTGTAGTAGTAGAAGCGGCCGCTGTGGGGGTCAAACAGTTCCCACCACTGGTTGCCGTCTGCCTGGCGGACGGGGACGCCGGTAGGGGGATCCCAGCCGCATTCGCCAGTGGTCAGGTTGACATACATGCGCTCGCGGGAGCGAGGCTCCAGAATCTCCACCCAATCAGAGCTGAGGAGGAACAAGCCACAAGATAAAAAGAGTTACCAGCAGGTAAACAAAAAAAACACAATATCCACGGATGGGACACGATCCATCTTTAGAGGTCGCAGTCACGCCTGAGCACTAATCAACTGGACAGGCAGTAAACAAGTCACGCCATTTGGCAGGCTGAGAGGTTCAAAAACACACGTGTCCATATGGTAAGAGCTTTAATTTCTGTGCTCCCCGCATGCATCCATCTGTGCGAGTGTGAGCTTTCAGTGATGTCATCTCTGAAACGTGGGCATGCGGAGTGATGAGAGTGTGTTCCCCTCAAACCGGGCGACAGGTGGGAATGGCGGTGGGAAGCCGGAGCGTGGGGTCGGCAGGGCCCGAACAGACCCACGCGCTCTGGGTGCGCCGCACAAACCACAGAGCTCAACTACAATCAGAGCGGTCTGCAACCGCCAATTCAGCACAATGCAGGCAGGACACAAAAGAAACGCTGGGAGGGAGGAGGCGCAGGAAACAAAAGGAGATACGTAGGGAGGGCGGGAGATAAGTACGCCGCTGAAAAGGTCTGAACCGCTTCACAGTTCTACCATTCTTTAGAAAAAACTTAAAACCCTGGGACAAACCGCTCCACCATTACGTCAAAATATAAAAACTTGGCAGTGAGCGCATTTTAAATTGGGTTTTAAGGGTTTCTCTAACAGGTGAAAGTCACAAGAACAATGTTTGAAGCACTCTTAGGGAGGCACCAATCAGGCTAATGAATGGGAGCGCTGGGCGATAAATCAAAAATAATATATATATCGCAAAAGACACGTGATCATCATCAACAGATAATGTGTCTGATATATTACTCAGTTTCACTGGCCTTTGACCCAGAGCTGCACAGCAATCCGGGGCATGTAGAAACGGTTTAGGCTTTAACCTCTCAACTTCTAGCTAAGAAAGGTTGAGCGGCTAAACCCAACTCACTCACTCTGGTTACCTAGCAACTACCTGTGAAGTAACTCGAGCAGCAGCAGTTTATGGTTTTATCACCGTACCTCAAACTGCCTTAACAATGGCAAAGAGGAAAACTGTGGATCAAACATTAAAGGTCACCAGTTTGGCTGCACTTCAAAAAAACTAACCAATAATTATCAATATTGGCAGATATGAAACGGTCATATTGCGGCATGTTTTTCAGCCCTAATAAATGTACAGATTGTCATTAAAGACACATACCAGTAAGAATGTTAGTGTCCAGTGAAATGACTATGCAGATTTGCAATGATTCTCTTAAAGCTGCATTATAGGTAGAAAAGGAATTCAAATATTTCTGTTACGCCTCCAGCAATAAATATGAAGGCGATGTCTCACTGCGCGAGAGAGAAACCAAAACATAAAAACAAGCTTACTTTTTAAAGTACATTCACATCTTATATCAGTCATTAGCAGCATTACGATGGCTAGCATTAGTAGAACTCATTTTTATGTTAGACCTCATTGGTCTAAGATTTGCAAATCCACTGTAATCCATGAGACAGGGTGGAATATTAACGTGTAAAGCCGAGAAACTTTGGTGCTCTGATACACCTTTCCGTTACCTGCTGGGTCTTGGGGTTGCTAAGTGACGGCGTGATGCCCGTCTATAGTCACTTAATAATCCAGAGATTCTTTTTCAGGTCACCAAAAATATCAACTTATTGCTAAAAACAGCTGGTTGTTTTTCCTCTAAGTGATTGAGTTGCTATTAGAAACAGTTGAGACCCAAACAGAAGCACAGAAACATTGCAAAATGTGAATTTAAGCAATGTTCAAACTCCCAAAACAAACTCAAAATGGATAATTATGGAACTATTGTGTAAAAAAAAAAAAAAAAAAAAACGAGACTCAAAGGCCTCCAATACGATACTCAAATTAACATCCGGTGAGCAGTTCTCTAAATAAAAATAAACAAAGTTCATGAAAACACCGTTAGAGCTGCGCATCCAGGCCAAGATCTATGTTCTAGTTCACCAGAAGGCCTTTATGTATAAATTTAAACAAAACCTAGAGTATTCATGAGGGGAAAAGGAGAAGTCCTTCACTGAGGCGATGTGCAGGTCACCCCCAGAGGACTGCTGCTTCCAAACACCCAACATATAATCTGTTCTCCTCTCTCACAATGACCACTTGAAGATCCTGGCAGGCCGAGCTCCTTTTCTCTTCCTTTGTGTCCCACCCAGCTCCGGCTAAATATCTCTGGCAGAACAGGCCTGTGGGGATGAACTGGTGTCACTGGAATCTGCTGGATATTTGGCCGCTTTCCCAGTCTGCAACTCTGGGTGGGTGGAGGAAAACCTCCTCGACTCCTCTCTGTCGTCTTGTTTGTAGGCTTGCTGTCCAGACTATCTGTGCTGCTCAGGAGGTGCAAGAAGCTTAGCGTGGATCAGAGTGTGGACCAACAAGCGCACATATGCGCTCCCTGAGCTCGTGCCAAGTCTCCGCTTGTGTGCTCGAACTCGGGCTCAGAAATAGACACAGAAGACTGGTGCCAGTCAGCCCCGCCAGATTTACACCGTCAACCCGCTCTGGGAACGACAGCTGTTCTGTTTTAACGGGAACGCCTTGAGTAATACTGCAGTACCTGCTCCGCCGCACTTTAAACACGGAGTTCTGTTTAATCGGGCGCCAGAAGCAGCCTGCGGCGCTCCCGCTCCCTGATAAAACATCCAGGTAAACGCAGAGCAAACACAGAGGGGAACACAGGAGCCTTCCATGCACCGTTTTCCCAAGCGGTCCTGGGCTCTCTGCTGGGCAGCCATCTGCTTCATTCCCTCACACCGGCTCCGACCTTCTGACGACTCCATAAGAAAGCTAAATCTCTGTGGCAATGGCGGCACATGGGCGTCAAAGAACAAGCTGCCATTGTTGGGCGTAACGTCTGACGTCCCCCGAACTCAGAGGGCCCACAAAGAGAGCAAAACTACTAGAAGATGACTCGCAGACTGATTAGATCCGCAACACTTAATGGCTGGGAAGCCTGGAATATAATAGGCCATTCAAAGCGAAGTCAACAGTCAACACACACACACACACACATCACACATACCAGAGCCTTTATCCTTTTATTGCTCCCAGTCTCTAAATGAGGCGCTCCCACACTAAGAAGCTCAGCTGCATTCAGCAACATTTAGCTGGCTTAATTACCACTTTCTGCCTCGGGAAAGTCTGAGTCTGTCCGACGAACAGCAGCAGCATCGTGTTGGATGAGTTCTGTCCCTTGAATGCCTCAAACGTCCACTGTAGTGAAGCGGGGAGGCAGGAAAGCAGGATTCCGGGGGTCAGCAGTCAGGGCCGTGGCTGACGAGCCGAGCGGCGGAGGCTGCGTCAGTCGCAAAGGCCGGCTCCCTTTGAGTCAATAAACGAGCAGTTAGAGCTGAGAGCCGGCCTGCTGGGCTCTGTTGACACGAAAAGATAAGTAGGGAGGCTGGCGAGTGTTCAGGCCCAAACTAATATTGAGGAAAAACTGCAAAGACGAGCAAAAGCCTTTAACAAGTTTACCTTAGGAAAAACAAGATTAAATGGGTTTTTTTTATTTTTTGATGTTTTAACTAAACTGCTGCATCGATTAACCGCAACGATGTTCCATCCAAGGGGCGAGGTGCAGCGCAGATCGTCACCAGTTCATCAACAGGGTTGCACCCACTCAAACGTAAGACTTTCAAAATTCTGAATGAAATTTTAAATTTAAGACTTGCACCGTGATGGATGTTTACAAAAAAAAAAAAAAAGCCTAGCTAACTCGCAAGCGTATACTGGCAGCTGGCTACTCAGTTAAAGAGAATCACAGAATGCGGGTCTGCGGCTGACTTGACCGTTAGCCTGACAGAAAAGTTGAATAAAGTCTGAGTATAGGAGACTGTCCTGCCACGTCAAACTTTAAGACCTATGATTAACTTAAGAACATCTTGCATTTTTTAAATGAATTTAAGTCATTTTAAGGCTTTAATTTTAGCTGTATGAATCTAGGACTGGTTAAAGGGGCCAGTTGTTCGGCTTTTGCACCAAAGTGGTTCCAGTATTTAACCAGCCGGCTCATCGCTGGTTCTGTTTAAAAAACACACACTATTTGCTTTTCCACCACCAAAGAGCCAAACCAATGCCGTGCCATTACATCACTATAAATGTCTCATCCACTTAGTGATCCCTCCGCTGTTTAATGCTGCGTTTTTGTAAAGGGTTGTAGTGGTTGGAGAGTTTAACACACAGGGAATACCAGCAAAACACATGTCTGTACTTCACCAATCAAATTTATGTTTCACAATCCTAATCAGTTCATCTCTCATCGGTGCCAGAACCGCTGGAAAATCAGAGTTAAGTAACTTGTACGGCAGAATTGATCAACAATGACGCAGCGCTGCAGAAGGGACCTGGAGATGGCATTTATGGATTCAGTAGAAAATTATTTTTCTTTTTCTACAAGGCACACTGAACCTCTTGAATTCAGTGGAAAGAGACAATATTGATACACAGCTAGGAAAGCGCTTGTTTCATTGTGATGTAACTTCGTTGTGAAAGCGTAACGATTTTACAGTTTTTTTTTTCTTTTCAATTTAGAAGATCAAAGGTGAAGCTAGCATTTGAAATGATTAGATTCTCAGATTTTGAATCTGCTTCAACCAGTATAGCCAGGTCAAAGCTTCACACACACACACACACACACACAATAAAGATCAGATAAAAGATTTGGATCAGTAAATCTGCCTCCTGAATGCTACCAACTGCAGGAGGAAGCTGGAGAACCCAGAAAAAAAAAAAGAAAAAAGAAAAGAAAATCAACGCTTGGCTGAAAATAACATGCAAAATTAAAACAAAAATGGTCGTGGGTGAGATTTGAATTTAGGACCATCTCGTGAAACAGCCAAAGTAACAAAAAGTTATTAATAGACTTCATGAACAGGGCAGAACAAAAAATAGAGAAATTGTTTTTGTTGCATAGCCCTTAAGTAGTATTCTGTGCATGCAGACTGCACATGACACCATGTAAATTAACCTCAGTTGCCTCAGCGGTAGGCAGTCTGTCTGAGTTGAGAGGCAAACATGAAAGAATAGCTGAGGACTCGACATAATGCGTTTCATGCTGTAAATGTTCATAAATGGCTTGGAATGCAGTCTGCAACCAGCTCGCTGAAGTTCAGCTCTGACGGGAATGTTTTTTTTGGTTTTTTTTATTGATCTAAAATGAACTTGATACGCATGCGGTCCTATGACTGATGAATACAGCACCTGATTTACCTTAGGGGGAAACTCCAGCTGAAGCTCACCGGTTTCTGTTTCACTCCAACGATTGGCAATGGAAATTTTTTTTCTGTTGTTGTCCATTCTCTTCTTTCAGAAACTCTCTGACTAAGAGCTGCTTCAACTTTTTGTGTCTCAGAAAACGCAACTGCCCAAAAGATAAAAGAACTAGGAAGAAACGCGACGTCCATTTTATTCTGCTGTGAAACGAGGGTTTCTATCTCCCAACTGGGTCAAAGAGACACTTCAGCCGTGTGTTTTTTCTCTCTCTTTTTTTCCACAGCAGCTAAAAATAAAGGAGGTCAAATTGTAAATCGACTATCAGGACTAAACGACACAGAGACAAAACACACCTTCCCCACCATCATATCAGTCTCAGCAGCTTTCTGAGAGAGACATAAGGCATCTATCAAACAGATTTTTTTTACAGTCAGCTCCAAAAATAACTGGGACTGAGGGCAGTTTCCCAGAGCGAGGGAAACGACAGAACATGGAATCTGCCCCATTGTTCGAAGCCAACGCCAAAGTGTAAATGGCACTTTTCCCAGTAGTTGTAAACATACAGGACTGGACAATGCATTCTCTGGAAATAGGGCAATGTGTAACCATGTGTCATTGTCCAGTTGTGGGTTTCAAACAAACTTGAATGCCAATGAATTCAACAAGGGAAAGAAAGAAGGACAGAAACAGCAGAGAGTTACACAGTGAACTCCAGCGGCAGCGTTTAATCAGACCATCAAGGAACGGCTGAATTGCAGCTCTCTGCTTCATTGCCACTCTGGCATTTTGCGATGTACTGATAGGACACCTCTGACAAGGCACAGTGGAGGCTGTTGGTGAGTTCGTGTTTCACACGATAGTCCGGTACACTCAGTTCCTTTCGGGACGAAAAGTGCAATATTTGTTACATTTTCTGTTGGCGTGTTTTGCTTTCACACCGAATCGCGTCATACAATTCAAAACTAACTGAAAAAACCTGTTCCCCTCCTCACCAGTGGTGGTGCTGCACCAACAGCTGCTCCAGGAAACGACACAAAAATCATCCAAAGACGACAGGAGCGCAACTTCCTCCTTCGAAAAAAATGTGAACAACAAAGGAGTAGCGTCAGAATTTAGCAGTTGTAGGACCATAAGTCATTTCTCCCACTGAGACACCTGTGTTTGTTTTGGTTGTATTTACCCCGAATGCCTTGCACTGTAGTTCTTTTCATGCTTTGGGAGTGGTCTCCGGTTTGCTTGTGTCCAAATATGCATTCGTAGCACCACACAGTTCATTCCAACTGAACAGAGACCTGGGCTTTTAGAGTCCGCATCACAGTTCAATTGCGCTGTCACACCTCCCCAAATGAACCAGACTTTCTAGGCGAAGGAGAACTAGAGTGTGATTAAAGCGAACTAGACTAAGAGGAACGCATTGATTCAGTGAGTTGCCAGGTAATCTAGAAGCTTCTCCAACAAACAGCCCACTCTGAGCTGTTCCTGATGGACCAAGGCAGGCGGAGCTCTCAGACAGGGCTCACCATTCATCCAGGAAACCTTAGCACCCTGAATCGCCGAGCCCAGCAACAAGTGCGACGGGTCCACCCTTCACCGGTGTATTTACAGGAGTAGCTGCCTCCTATTTCTGCTCAGATACCGACTTAAAAATAAGATGGTGCCTCCAGGGAAAGGGAGAGGTGTTAAATCATCTCACCACGCGGAGAAAAGCAGTTAGAAAATTGTGCAATGCTGAGAAACTACTGGGTTATTTCCCCCAACAGAGCATGCAGAGGCCTGTGAATGAAACACAAGACACGATCTGCCAAAATACAAGACTTCTGTTTGGTTATGGATAAAGCATGTACAAAGTCTATTCAGGGTGGCTGCTAAGCAACGTGCTTATCTAAATATTGTAAAGCACGAAGCGTAGATATGGACTGACAGAGCGCCTGGCAGCAGTTCCAGTAGCTGTAACTGTAAACCCGACATGCTGCAGGGCCCGGAGCCTCGCTTCTGTTTCGCAGCGTGACGAGGAGGGCGAGCGGAAACCAAATGGAGGAGCCGCAAAAAAGCCAGAGTCGCTCCTGCAGGAGAACAGGACGACACTGAGATGAGGCGCGAGATGCGTGACCGGGGGTCCGCCTCACGGCCCCCAGATGTCCGGAACAATCCAGAGAGAGGGGAGAGTGCACATACCTCGCATGACAGAAAAAAACGTCCTGCACCTGCCGCGCACACATTCTCTGGGGCTTTTGTTTAACACCTCCCATTCCTATCGTGTCGGAGGGAGCAGGGAGCAGGACGCCCGCAGCACAGCTTGTATTCAGCAGTGCTTCTTCAGACTTTCTGAGGAGCCTTTGAAGAGTGGTTTTCTGTAAATGGTGGCTGCTTTTTAAACCCGATTGAAAAATCGGAGCAGTCCGTTCAGTTGATTAAACTACTGAATGTCATTGAATGCAGTTGACTTGTGGGGAATCGCATTCCCCACAAGTCAAAAAAACTTCTGTTTTGGGGCTTTTCAATTGTTTCAATTTGGGTTTTTTTTTTTTTTTTTAAAAAAAAAAAATCCTAACCAATCTCCAGAAGGATTGTTTGTTTTGTTTTTTTATGTGGAGAAACATCTGATCTTTTGTTTAAGTGTATGACTTTGTCTAGTTGACTAATTTCTAGGTACGTTTTAAGTTTCCTAAATACACATTCTTCTGCAAAATGTCACACAAAATGGAAAATAAATATTAAAAGACGCAACACAACTAATCCTGAAAGTCGTTTCTCTGAAGGGGAGCATTATGTATTTTCCAGGCTCGTATTGGGATCTTGTAGCACAATCCAGTAACTGTTACATTCAGTTGTAACAAAAAGGCCATATATCTGAAACATGACTGAAAAGAAATTTGACTTTGCAATCTGACGCCTTGAGGTTGGCCTGTGCGTCTTTAAGAAGCTCCTACTCTTACACGTCGCCTTCACCATGATGCCGTTTACAACAGTTCCTAGTAACATGGGACTGAAAAGTCTGATAAGTTAAGCAGACTTGCAGTTCCACTAGATGGCTGCTAATTGCTGCTGCTAGTCTGAAGGAGCTGGCCGGGGAAGTCGCATGGGAGGATGAAATTATACAGTAAGTATTTACTCATAATGGCAGCTGGTTGCACAAGATTTCATTACAGGGTGTCTGGGATTGAACACAAGTGAGCGCCACACTTTTCAGAATCATTTGTAAACAATGTTGAAAACCATTCGTCATTTTCATACGTCTGCAAGACAGAGACCAAATTTAAGTTTGTGGCTGTAAGGTGAAGATTTTCAAGTTTTTTGCAAGGCACTGTAACTCTGCTAGAGATATCTAGGAGGTATTTGTCCCCACAGCAATCTACATTGAAGTTAATGTCAGGCTTCAGGGTGACCTGATCTGTCTTTAGCTTAGTGTTTGTTTTATATACCAGACCCACTCAAGCTTGCAGCACACTAGTGGGCTTTTTTTTTTTTTTTTACTCTTAGTTGTTTTGTCTCCGATTCTACAAAATCCTCGTCTATTTTCTTAAACACCCCCCCACCTCCCCCACACCTTACAAGACCCCTTAGATTCTCCACAAAATTCGCCAACAAATACTTTGGATTCCTGAAGAGAAATGATGGCGTGAACTAATCCACCGACTTTCCCCTTGCTTCCAGCCTCCTCCAGCTTCCTCTTCCTGTTCTGTTTCAATCTCCCCAGCAGTTGTTGATGTCCATTCCCCACGCGTTGGAAAAAAAGTTTTTTGGGGGGGGTTCGTCTTACACTCTTAGACACGGGAAGCACGCTAGAGCTGCTTCATTTGAGCCAGCAAAGATTGAAGACTGGACGAAGAGTAAAGACTCAACAGCCAAGAATTGACATGCCTTGCTGAGGGAAACCGGGGGGTCGGATACGAGAGAGAGCTGTAGGCACCCCCTGCACTCTCTTATCCCTGTGACCGGATTCACTTCCAAACATTGGGATAAGACTAGAAAGCTGCTAATAATGGCTGAGACAATGGTCCCAAGACCGCCTTATATTGCGTCATGCGTAATCACGCGTGGAAAGTGTTCCCTTTCTAAGGACGTTTTATCTGAACAGATAAATGTCATTGCCACTTAGTGGAGAAGAGTAAACAGACTCTCAGTAATCTCCAAAACTGTCTAGTGCAGTTTTCGACTGAGATGGGCCGATATTTATTACTCACCACAATGACGCACCCAAAGGTTCAACAACCAGACGAACCAGTCTGCTCGCAGCGCTGCAGGGCTGGCGCATAGTCTAAACACGGGGTTTCTCCCAAACTGATGCAAGGTAAGGAAAAAAAAAACAAAAACACACACACAAAGAAAAACATAACCTTTTCCAATCCGAGTTGTTCCGCAAAACACTGCCCGATTGAAAACAAAGGCGAACTCGATGGTGTGTGATGTGGACACTGATATCACTGAGAAAAATAGGTCAACTTGCTCCGGGTCAGAATGGGATTCGCACAGTATCACAACCTTAACCTTGTGTGATACACCACAGTTTTGCTGGAACACAGTCCTGGGACAAGGAAGAAAATGTACAACATGATCCGACTGCGTTCGTTTCAAATTAAACGAGTCAAATTTAAGACTTTTTAAGAACTTTCAATGCCACCTTGAATGAAATTTAAGACAACAACAAAAAAAAAAAAATCATAAATATATGGAATGGTTGGGGGATCCTGCTGTACTACAGTCAAGAATACTTTAAATGCGTTTTGCACAGAATGCTCCTCGCCTCATATGTAGGCAGAAGTAGCGAAAACAAACGTCGTTCAGCCAACTGGATCGGCACTTAATGATGGTTAGCCATCATTAAAGTTAGCCAGCTAGTTAGCATGGATATATTAGCAGCTGCTTAAGTCTCGAGCCACAGAATGGAATGAAGAATCATGACTCAAACTTCAGCTATACAAACAACGTACTGGCCCGTTCAGGAAACCGACGAGCAGTGTGCAGCAACAGGTGGGGTTGGGGCAGCAACTGCGGTCTCCGGCATGTCTTTAAAAGTACTTTAAGCCGTTAAAGCAGTAAAAGACTTGAAACCGCAACTTTTTAGAGTGACAAAAACAACGGCCCATACATTTATGAGTGGTTCAAAATTTGGTATACATTGGTGATTGTAACTGGCTTGAAAAAGAAGCATTTTGTAAAGGGAAAAACTATGGTACCTCGTAGATAAGAATTTCCCATGATGACACTTAGGCCTTTGAAATAAACCTTCTTCTGAAGCCTGTGGTGGTGCACAACAAAGCCAACTATTGTCAGATCAACAGGCGGGCGCCCATTCAAAGAGGTCTCTGTGCCGCCACCACACGAGGACGGTCCAGCCAATCAGAGCGAGGGCAGAGGGAGGAGCCTGGGTCATGTAGGAGAGGTCTGGGGTGACCTCCAGTACCAGCTGCCCCAAATTTAAAACCAGAGACAATTTCCGCCTCTCCTTTGGCGCAGACTTAGAATGGGATCCCACAGGGTCACCGAGGCACCTTGGGCAAGGCCAATGTTTCCCATACTCTCTTCCAACAAACAATTTTACATGGCTTGAGTGAATTCACGTCCAAGAGCTGCCAAATGCTCAGACCCTGCTGAAGCAAAGCGATTCTCCACGAGTTGTGAAATAAAAGCGCCTGACCCTTTTCACCAACTCCAGGAGAAGGCTTTTGTGGGTCGGCACTTCAAAGTTTCTTCAGATACGCGGCCACCGTATCTGCCAATGAACTGAATGAGGAGAAGCGCTGCTCAGATCTCTCTATGGAGAGTATAGCCAGGTCCGTCGCCCTGCATTCTTCCGCCAGAGCTTTCAGGAACCTCCATTCTGTTCAGCTGAACAGTCGGGAGTCTGTCCGAGGTCGCACTCGGCAACAGGATCACTGAACTCTTGGTGTAGTCGAGACGGCTACCTGGACACACATGGAGACTTTTGAGGTCAGATATGAGGAACGGGATCAGTGTTGAGCAGAAAACACGCCTCTCTCCATCCAGCACACCAGCTGCCACACAGCGAACAATGGGGTCACTTGTCCAAACAAAAATCCAATTCCTACTTGATTGTTTTACATTTTATTGTATTTCTTTTGCTGGTGATTAAACAATTCAGCTGCAGGAAATGGAGAATCAGAAACGCCAGTGAAAGCAAACCAAAGCAGAGGTACGGAGGCCGACTTGACAACTAGATTTCTTAAGTTTCGCATCACAAAACAAAGGCAGTGAGAGGTAAAATGCTGTGGTTTCAAACACAATTTCATCTTACATACTAAGACTACTTCGACCAAGTTCTATAAAACTAATGCATCTTTTTGAATTGGTAGAGAAAATGTGATCTTTGCCATTATATTAATTTCATTTCTCAATGGAAGGTGGTTCAACTTTTAGCCATTCTCATGACAGCTATAAGCAGACAAAACAATTCTATTTCGTTCTTTTTTTTTAATTAAAAATATTTCAATATTTTGAGCAATTCTGTTCAAAAACTTAACTTCCACTGAAACGTTTCTTGCTAAACAAAGGCCACATACGTATTTAAGCAGGCTGGCCCCTGTTTGTTTTTCCACCGGCAGCAGCAATTTGTACCATCATCTTAAGAGGAGCCCCACCTTCGCCCCGCTCCCCCAGATGACATGATAAACGACGCCAGCGTCTAATCCCGGCGTGCAGCTCCGAGGTCAAAGCGGAGGTCAGTGGGCGGAGCAGGAGCCAGGCAGGACACGCACGTTGTCTGTTCGTGTCGTCCTCCGGAGGAAGCGAAGACGCCGACCCTCCAGGATTAGAAACGCAGAGCAATCTGGTGAAGATGTCAGCGCTCGGTCTGCCCCCCGGGGGCCCGACGGGGAGAGGAGGATTTAAGAGGCCGTCGCAGGGGATCAGCGTGCAGGGAGCGATTAATATTTCCCAAGCAGCGGAAGAGCGGTGCAAAGTTGTGCGGCCGTGTTTCTTGTCCCACTCCCGCGTCACGTTTCTTGACAGCCCACTGGTACGACACGCACCGGCTACCCGGGTCAGAGCGAGACGGGTCAGATGTCTGCCTGCGCAGCGCGGCGAGCCGTTATCCGCTTTAATGCGGCCGAGCGATGATCAGCATTTTCCGCGCTGGCTTCGGCTCTGCTGCGCGCAGGTTGAGGCGAAGCGGCTCCAAAAGTGTGCAACATCAAATGGTTGCTGCGGGTGAAGATAAGCGTGTTTGACTATAAACCACCTTAACCTCATTACGGAGTCGCTGTTGCAGGTCACGGCGAACCAGGGTCAAATTAGAAGGGTGTGTTGGGTTCAACAGAGCTGATCCGCAGATCTGAACAGGATTACAGTTCAGGAAGAAGAAAAAAAAAAAAAAAAGAAAAGAAAAAAAAGACACGTGAAATACGAGGGCTGCAGCCAACGATCACAGTTATCGATGAATCTGTCGATTGTTTTGACAAACAATTGAATAATTATATTAAAACAGAAACGGTCTGCAGATTTTTAACTTGACTCTTTTTTATACTGTATTAGAAAAACATTAAAAGATGCAAATAAACCAGCGAATTCAACTCATTTAAAAAAAATGGAAAATTGAATGTTTTGGTGCCTAAAATTAGTGACATGCTTGACCATCAGTAGCGAAGGATGCATAATGAAAAATTAAAAAAAATAAATAAACAACTTCTATCAACTGTACAGAGCAGATCAGTTCATTACTTTTAGATTAACAGATCAATAACTGGACCTTAATAGATTTATTTATTGCAGTCCGAACGATGCCATGCGAGTTCTGAGTGAAATACATTTGAAGACAAACTTTTGTTTTGTTTTAATCCAAGATGCATTTGTATAGTTTTGGCTTCATTACTACTCCGAATATGTTGAATTGTCAGCAACTGGTCTTTTAGTGAGCCAGTTAACAATCAATCAATCAATCAATCAGTAAGTTAGTTGGTGCTTCTTTCAACAATCAAGTCATGATTAATCCAATTGTTTCAGCCCTAAAAAAAAAAACTTTTTTAGAAGCACTCAACGCCAAACAAATGTCCCGCAGACCAGCTGAAAGATTAGTTAATTGTCAGAGTTTCTTGTCCTTTTGTCTCAGTGATGAAACCTTGATTCAATCTGTAAAGACAGGTAGAGAGTGTGAAAAGCAAGTCGCTCTCCTTTTGTTTGAAACTTGCACCGCAGCCCCATCAGGGTAAACACCGAGGTGACGACCCATTGTGATCCCAGCCATTCATATCAACAAGCCCGTGCAGGGCAGATAAACTCTCGCCTCGCGGCGACAACAAATGGATCGGAGTTTACGCCATCAAACGTAACGGAGAAGGAAAATAAAAAATAAAAAACTCCCACAAACCGCAGCGCCCAGGCGGGATGGCGATGGGATCTGCTGCACCCAAGAAGCCATGTTGGCCTGCTGTACCAAACCAACAGCTTCAGGCTATGCAAACAACATCAATAGCTTTGGGTTTGTTTTTTTTTTAGATTATGTATGTGGAACAGCTGTCAACAGGAGGTCTTTACGGTCAGATGACATGGAAAAAAAATAAAATAAAAAATCACCACTTGGTACACATGTGCCAGGGATGAAACAAAAATGATTGTCACGGCCACAGCTCCATCAATTGAGCCGTAACAACATCCAGAGAATGCGTGTGCATTCCTTACATCTCTCACATATCGCCACAACCAAAAGCAACGCGTGCCGCCGAGATCTCACACAAAAGCGTACTGTCCCGGATCAAGGATGGATGTCTGTGAAACGCTTTCACAAAACAGAAGACACCGGGGAAAAAAAAAAAAAATGAGGCACGAGGTTTGCGTCGAGCCCCTTTTACACAGACACCCCCAATGACAACCCAACACAACTCACCGCCTTTGTGTCATTTCGTCTCAATGTTGAGAACAGCAGCGAACAACACGGCATGGTGAAGACCAAAGAGCCGAGTTGGGTCGATCCCAGGATTTGAGCAACTACTGAATGGAAATACTCTGTCACAGCTGGGCAACCAGAGAGATATGGCTGTTCCCCACCAACACTGGGGGGGTCAGGAGGTCCTATCAGGGAAATCACTTCACATCACACTGAACGAGGGCGAACATATGAGGAGGATCAAGCTGTGGGGGCTGAAAGTCAATGAAAGAAAGGAAAAAAAAAAACGGAGTGAAGTTTTAAAGCACATCTGCTCCGAAAAAGCAGATGGTGAAGGCATCCAGCAGCCTTATGGCTGAGGCTGAATGAGCCACTGGAGCAACAAATGGGAGACTGTGGAACATTTACTGGCCTCCTAAACCACAGCAAAGGGGAAAGTTAGTCCAGCAAATTACTGGACGAGATCAAAGCCAATTCAAACGCTGTGGCCGCCGCCGGTGTATCATTTGGGGGAGAAGATACATTTCAAGTCTGCAGCTTCTGCTGCGTCGTAGCTCGTTAAAACTCTCAATTAGCGACCGGGAGCTGCAGACGTTTCAGTGTGAAACCTGCAGTGTTTCCAACGCTAACCGTTAGCACACTGAAGCGGCTTCAATGTGAGCTTTAAAACAAGACGAGCGACAAGAAGCAGCAAAGAAAGCCAGCGGGGTTTATCCCTTGTTCTCCCCTCTCAAAGCCTCCATGCACACAAGCCGTAAAAGTTTCAAATGAATCTGAACTAACCAGTTAACCAGTGAGCGGCGCGAGAGCGCAGCGAGCAGACAGACACAACCGAGCTAAACTTTCTGCTGAACTTTCAGTCGGTGTCGCGTCCAGAGTAAAGCGGGTAGACGTACCTCGTCCCGGCCATTTTTCACATTGTAAGCGACGCGGACGCGGTGAAGAAACTCGGCTCCGTTCCGCAGGGCTGGTTTGTCGGAGCGGCGGGTTCAGGTTCAGGACGGTCCTCCCGGCGCTGCCTTGCCTGGGCGAATCCAACGCGGAGTCTCCGCCTCCCCACGTGAATCGCGGGGTTGGGATGGGGGGTCAGCCGGTCTGCAAACCCCCACCGAAGCAGCGCTACGCGGACTTCCCAGCCCACACAGAAACTCCTCCTCCTTTTACTCCACGCTACGTTTGGGACTCGGTTCAGAAACGGCTTTCAACGGCTGACCGTCCAACTGCCACCTTTACAGCGAGCTACGTGTAGCTTATTACTGCTGGCCAAAACACATATGACTTTCTGAATCCCTCTTTTTTAAATTTAGTATCACTCTGCTGTATTCACCGAGTTTCAGTGTTTAGTGAAACAAAGCTCACCTGAAGACCTATTCTTCAGGTAGGAGCTAAACAAGCAACCCTGAGTTCAGCATCCAATATGGCCGCTTATGAGCGTTTCCTATAGGAGCAAGGATCAGCTTTTGTGTAGTGTAGTGGGTGGAGCCATCATATATTTGGGTTGAAGTCGAGAAAGTAGCATCCATATGCAACACAAACTCAACAATGGAGGACGTGGAAGCTATGTTGACCATTCTGCTTGGTCCACCATCGTTCTTAAAATCTCCAAGTATATTCAGTAGTGGTTGTGGGGTTTTTCAGTGACTCCACCCCCTGGCCAATCAGTGACCTTTTCAACCTGACTGAATACTTGGGACCCCAGCAGAGAAGTTTCTAAAAATAAAAATAGGGTAGCATATAACTGGAAAACTATTATTAGCAGGTGTTGCGCTAATGTAACAGAGCCATACATTATCGTAATTACTACCAGTAAACTGTAAACCACTGGTTTCTTGTTATGTACAAAATAGATAAAAATACATTGGAGACTCTTATACCATAACAGCACTTCCCACCGGTTTCCAAATCGCAACCAAAATGCCCTTTTCTCTGATTTCAGGCATTCAGCTGACATCCAGACATGCAGGATCTGTACATAAACCATTAACTGTTACTAATCAGAATCTCAGACACTGTTTTTTTTTTTGTTTTTTTTAAATTGGGCATTATAGCTTTCCACCCAGGACAACACACAAGGAATGTCATTCGTAAACAGGTTTTCGCTCATTTTCAGAATGACTCAAAGGAAATAAGTATTGTCAGAAAGTGTGTACAACTCACTACGCTGACAGAGCATCTGCTTCACAGCTTATGATTCAGTGGTGAATCAAGAGGTCATTTCAAATCTGAAACGTTTAGACTGATTACACCTCAGCTGGATGATTTGATTCGGAGCAGCAGAAAAAGGGGTCTCACCTTGTCAATGCTACAAACTGCACTTATTAGAGTGATGAGTTTACTCTGATCTCGGTTTGCTACGTCACATAGCACTCGAGTCTTGGACTCATGAAAATGTTTAACATATACACCTTTGTCTCATTAAATATACTACCCATGTTTAATTATGTGTTTTATTTTCTCAAGCTGCATCTCGCTGCTCTCTGAACTGCAGCACTCTGCTCAGCGCATTCGCCCCAATGACCTCTTGTCCCGTGGACAAGCAGACAGAGACACCTGCTGGACAAAAACAACATCATGACGATAAAACAATAAAATGCATGCCGTTTTTTTTTTTATTTCAAACAAGACACTTTATTATCCACAATTACTATCAGCTCTAGCTAGGTCAATGGAAATGCTTACAAAGAAAAACAAAACATGATCTAACAAAAACCCAAGTACTTCACAGCAAGAATTATTAAACTGATTTTTCCCCCCTCCCCTCTGGCACAGAGTAGACTATGTATTGATTATTGTACATCTCATCACAGTGAATCCTTTAAGTGCTTTTCTCATGTAAATAAGGACAAACATACAAATCCTGGGATTTCTGAAGCCGCTTCTTCCCGATACGTTCATTTTTGTCAACTCATATTGTACATTGAGGTCTGCCTCTTAAGTATTATAAAAAATATTGTAAACATTTATATTAATTGCACGACATACATTCAAATACATACTGTACTGTACAGCAAAGGTTTCAGTCCGTGTTGTTATCCAGTAGCACCATGTATAGCAAGCTAAAGGAACTATACAGAAACCTTTTGAAGTGTGCTACAAAGGAGTAACTTTGTGTTCGATGGTCAAAAATCCTTCTGTTCTAACTGTGAGGGAGTGTTCAGTGAAGGCCTATTCCAAGGGTTTTCTGTGTAGGTGGTCGAATGATTGTGAAGGAAAAGTCTGGTCACGTCACATCTCACGGCTGTGAGGGAGATGATTCCCCATAAAAGACATTCATCAGTGTTAAAAATCAACTACACCACAACAGGTTATGGCGAGGAGTTGTGTTTTTTGTTTTGTTTTGTTTTTTTGTTTTACAGTTGGTTGTTGGAAAGTTCACATCACTTCCAGGTGCAAACACGTCGGTGCGGTAAATATGTTCGTCCGGTTCCTCATCAGCACGAGCCAGGGGGACGTGACGAGGACGTGATGTCGTCGTGTAGCAGCAGAGTCGGAAGCGTAGCTCGTCGCGTTTCCATCCCGGTCCCGTTTCCCGCCAAAGAAAGCAGATTAAAGCGATATTCTGAATGTTATCTACAAGGATTGCCGACAAAACCGAACGGCTTCTGGACACCAAACTGACCCGAATGCAAATGATTATGAGATGTTTTCCGATGCAGATAACTTAAGAAGTTTTCTTAGCTTCTTCAGTCTTAGTGTCTCATTTACACAAAGGCAACAAAGAGCAGCTCTCCCCAAAACTAAACCTGGTTTAGAGATGAATCATATCTCAAGTTCATGGTTCAGTGAAGTGTGGTCAAGGTCCTTAGGTCTGTGTATGGTCTCCATGCTCCGTCCTCTGCTGGAGGAGGCTGGGGTGGTTTGGGGCTGCAGGTGGTTACCCAACCCATCCTTCCCAAATCTGTCCTCTGCAAAACCAACACATAAAGCCGTCTGAGTTAAAAGTGCAACCTGAGGCATCCGATAAATACCGTCGCTCCAGTGCTTTCTACCGCCACTGTAAGAAAAAGCAAAAATAGACGATAGGAGGACTGACAACACAGCATCATAGAATGGGCCCCCCCCCCTGCATTGCATGACTGTTATTGACTCGACAAGATGAAGGAAGAAAAATGAGCCGCAGCTTTGCAATGTGGGTTGTTACTGTAAATGAATGAGTACAGAGCTAAAGCAAATGGCAAGCTGCTGGGCCGTCTGAGCGAGCGCAACAAAAACCCGGAGAGAAACGGGGTGACAGGAGTGGAGCTCGTTTGGCTGACTACAAATAGCAGATGGGTTATGACAAACTCACAGCGACTTGGACGAGGGCTTCTTCATTTTTGGCCTCTTTCGGCGATGAACTGGCCTGAGGCATGCACAGCATGTACACACGCGCAGGCCAAATGCACGTGCATGGAAACAAACAGGTAAAGACGCAGACGTACACACGTAGAGGCATGCACACGCACAAACACACACACACGCACACACACACACACACACACACACACACACACACACACACACACACACACACACACACACACACACACACACACACACAAAACAGAGATGAGTCATTAGGGGTCAAAAACAGGACCGGCAGAAACAGCAGAGCAGTGCTTGCATGTTAGCCTGTTTGGTGTTTCTTTGAATCTCACTGAAAAGGTTTTGGGACTACGATAAAACAATAGAGGCTTAAAATAAATTCAGATTATTATTTTTATTGATTGCTCTGACCGCAGACAGTCAGCAGAATCATACAGTGCCTTGCAAAAGATTTTACAACCCTTCAGATTTACACATTTTCAGTACCAAGGGAACCACTTGTTGCTGCTAACGGGCCGAACCAATAGTCATAAGGGGCCGTAAGCAGGACTTCATTTGGGCCCCGTCCCCCTTTTTCAGCACCTCTAACAGCGTTTTAATCCAGATGTGTTGGGATCTGGAAAAGGGGGGGAGGAGCTGAAAGCAATCAGAGATACGATAAGGCAAGGTCATTTTATTTATAGAGCACATTTTCAGCAACAAGGCAGTTCAAAGTGCTTTAAATGACCTAGAAGGAATTAGGACAAAAACAAGAAGCCAAAGGAAAGGAAAAAAAAAAAAAACGTATAAAACTACACATTTCAGAATGATCAGTCTGTAATTTATAAACTAGTCAGGGTTTCTCTGGATTCTTGTTGATCTAGGGTAGTAAGATGAGTTCTTCTGGATTCTAAGTTTGTTTCCGGGACAAGCCAGGAGTTTCTCTGCATAATAATATAAAAAGTATGATATTGGTCTAAATAATGAATACGCCACAACTTCTACAAGTAATACGAGTTCGTTTGAACTAATAAGAATATTAGAATAAGCAGGATGAAACGACAACGTTGGGAAGTGATAATTGATCTTCTGTTTATGGGCAAACTCCAACACAAAGAAACCATTAAACTCATAGCATCAGCTGCACTGGGAAGATTATACTTGTGCGCTTTCATAAAGTAAACTTCACAATTCCATTAAAATATTGGAATCTTTCAATTTATCGACGCCCGAACCAATAAATCAACCATAATATTGTCAATCTTTATAAACAACAATTTGCGGGAGGCTCCTGAAGGTCTGGGGGCCCCTAAGTAGAGGCTTAATTCACTTATGGGCCGGGCCGGCTCTGACTGCCGGGTATGGAGAACCTCGGCCTCAAATTGTGTGCTGCCTGTCAGAAGCAATGCCTGTATTTAGTTATCTTGTTTGTTATGTAATGTTTGTAACAAACCTCTAAATCCTAAGCAGTGTTTTACCCTGAGATTTAATCACACACACTGCTGCCCTCTATCTAGTAATCAGATAGCAGATGGTAACACTGCAGTTGACTCGTGGTGGAGTGAGGAGTCTATTTCCTTTTTTGTATCATTCTCCTTCCACCTTGCAGTTGTGCCCTACTTTGTGTCTTAACGGGGGCAATCCTGATGAACTAACAACGTGACAAAATGTGAAAGTGTTGTGTTCGCTTTTGTGAGGCACTGCAGACGAAGCTTTGCCGTGCAGACAGAAGCCTCCCTGATTTCATTTTGGAGCTTTGCTTCCATCTGGAGTGCTTGTAAAAGCAATCAGAGAGGAAGACATACCTGTATTCACTGAAGTGGCTTCTCTCCTTTCCCCCTGGAAGGAAGTTAAAGGGATTAACGTCGCTCCGAAATGACTCGAGAAAAAGCGACTGATCATGTTCTACACCGAGAGACGCGTGTCTTACTCACCCTTCTCCGGGTTGCACTGCTTGTGGCCCTTGCAGCTCCTCAAGCCCATGAGCTGTTGATGCATTGAGTTGAGCGCGTTGCGATCCAGAGTGCTGACAGCATTTATCAGCTGCGGGAACGAGCGAGGACAAAATGTCAACGAGCGCGTTGTAAACTCTGGAAAATGTCAGTAAAGCTCAACCTCTGTGGACAAAGGAATGCACTGCATTTCTTTTTCTTTTTTTTAAATATAGTTGTTATTGTTGAAGTATTTATACCCTCCACTATAGGTGTGTCTGTGCAAACAAAATACCTGGTAGGGGTCAGTACTGAGGTCAAAGTATTCCATGAAACCGGTGGCAAATTCACAGAACAGGAAATTGTGTGTGTCATTGATGGTCCTCAGGCACCAGTATGTGTTGTTGTTGGCACTGGTGCACGCACAGAACGGGCCCACTGCAGGGAGAGGGAGGCCGAAGGGGAAAGGGAGGGGGCAGATTTAGAAAACAGCAGCTTTTCAGAAAAAGGTCGCCATAATATTGTTGTTATCTCATCTGCTGTGCCAAACGGCGGCAGAGGCAGAAAACACGTTCCAAAACACTTTCTGAAAAGCCGTTTGTCGTTCCTTACTCGTCCAGAAGGGGGCGGTCTGCCAGTGATGGTTGTCGTGGGTGAAGCAGGTCAGACCAGGCATGCTGCAGGTGTCGTTGTTCTGGAGCCTCTTCAGGAATTTGCGCAGTTTTTTTCGCCGCTTCTGCTCCTTCTGCAGCCACTGAGTCTTCTGCTTGGACGGCATTCTGACGGGAACAAAATCTGTTTGGGTGACTGAAATATTAAAGACATTTTTAAAAAGCCTTTACTACTGAAGTAAAGTTTTACCTGAGAGAGTGCATTTGCTCCGCGTTCAGCAGATAAGCCTCCTTATTCTTGAGAAGATCACTGAGGAGACAAATTTCAGCCGTCACATTTGGTGGATCTCCGCGACCCCGTCTCATTTCGGATGACCCGCTCACCTGGGCGCGTTGCACTGGCATTCCTCTGGCCGCACCTTCTTCAGGTGACCTTTCACCTCGCGCAAGTTCTTGATTTTGGTCTGCAAGGTTTCAATCTGAGAGCAGCGAGAAGAGCCAGAGAGTCACCAGGAGCAGGTTATACGTCAGACAAACTCAGCGGAGTTTTATCTGAACTCGGCGGAGTTTTATTAAAAATGGGAGCACCTCATGCTCAATGTGCAGTTTGTGGTCCTTCCACGCTTGAAGGGACTTGTAGAGGCCCCCGTCACACTTCACGGTGTCGTTCATGAGGATCGAGCATCTGCACGTAGAGACAAATCCGTGCATATTTGGTACAACACAATAAAACTTAAAATCCATTCGGTGTAAATGCTCCCGAGTGAAACAGATGGATTTATCTGACAGTGAGAGCCGCAGGTTGAAGCAGAAATCATTTTGCTGCTGTCACTGTGTTTTTAAAGCTGCTCCTGAAACAATCCCCTTAAAAATATTTGGGAAATGCAGTGAAGTTGTAGCTTAAGCTCAAATTGAATCAAATACCTGGCAAGGCAACTTTCTTTTTGTTAAGATATTATGGAAAACAGAGAATTTATTAAAAACTAATACTACGCAACTTTATTTTCACTGCAGAACTTAATAGTTAACTTTAAAGACGCACAAGTATGCCGAGCTCCTTTGTTGTGGAGGATGCGTCTTCTCTGTCTCTAATATGTAAATTCATGTATACCGCAATAAGTTGCGGTATGTCAGCAAGTGTTTATGTTTGTGTGTGTGTGTGTGTGTGTGTGTGTGTGTGTGTGTGTGTGTGTGTGTGTGTGTGTGTGTGTGTGTGTGTGTGTGTGTGTGTGTGTGTGTGTGTGTGTGTGTGTGTGTGTGTGTGTGTGTGTGAGACCTGGGAATCGATTTACATTTGCTGTTTTTTTAACTTAGGATTGGGTTTGCAAATTAGCCCATGGCTGGAAGACGCCCCCAAAACAATGGATCTTTGTTTTCATCATGTAATGTTGCTTACTGCGCTCTCGCTGATTAAATAAACTTGAACAGATTCAGCCGGTGACCAGACTCGGGATGATTTTCAGCTTCTTTGTTTTCGGCCGGTTGGATTTGCAGGAATCCAATCCTTTTCCAAATCGTCGAACATAAAACCAAACAACTGCAAAGCTGCGACAACTTTAATCTTCATTGCTGGAAGAGCGCCCAAAGTTATCTGTTGTTGGTATAAGTGGGTTTAAAATTTAAGTCAGAGGAAGAATAAATACTAAAAAGCTCCTTAAAAAAGACATAATACATTTTCTAACTGTTGAGAAATGAGGTGAGAACAAGTAGAGAGAGAGAAAGCAAGACAAGAAGGATGAAAGTATCACAGCAAAGTTGCTCTGTTTCATCTTGAAACAGGCTGGATGTGTACTGCTCTCTAGGGAATACAATAGGGTTGCTTTAGTAATGCTAAGCTTGCTAATCGCTTATAAATAGTGCTGGAATATCAGCTTTGTACATGTTTTCTTTATTTCTAACTTTTGGTAAAACCCTGTTTGAAGAAGCTTTGATGTGTGTGAAGCTGTATTTTTTCACTCACTCATTACTCCATAATGTGAAATGATGCTAATCATTTTACTCCACAATGCAGCACTTTTGCAGTTCCTGTTGTTTTGGTTTGAAAAGGAACCGTCAAACACAGAGCATCAATCTGTTTCCACCGTGTTGAAGTTTCGGCAAAGAGGCTGAACGGCCGGGGGTCGACTTCAGCAGACAGCAGACAGGCTGAATGTAAATCAACGTTGCTGAGTTTTTCTTTGCTTCTGTTCTCTGTCTGCTATGAAAGATGCTGGGTTTGGAAAAGTTGGCCGTATTCTGGAAATCTCACAATTAAGGCAAAGCTCTTTATTCTATAAGGAATATACACACTGTTGCTGAACACGAGATGCTAAAGGCATTCTTAAAAAACACAAACACTGCCATCCTGACGTTGTCTCTGCTTCTAATAGAAATTATTAACGAATGCTCACAGGGGCAAAGTTAGAAATTAACATTTACTTTGTTTAGTAATAGTTTTTAAAGGAAAATCGGTGGTAGAGCTTTACCAAAAACAGAGGTCACAAATCAGTCACATTTTTCTGATCACTACAGCTGTTATAAATCTGTGTAAAAAAACAAAACAACAACCCTCCTTTCATGGAGAAATTACTACTTCATTTCAGAACAAACACTTACTGTCAGTTTTATTCCGAGACACATGCAGTAGTTTTGGACCTGACAGCTTGAATATTTGCATGCCCCCCTCCCACACACCTGTAGGTGACTTTCAAAGCAGCAGGTGGTGTGAGCTTGTCACGGGTGGTTGGCTTGGCTGCGACTCCCATTCCGCTGAATTCTTCGCCGTCGTCTCCGGCGGCCGCGCCTCTCCACCTGTCTCTGGTCCAGCTGGCGTTCCCGGATCCCAGGGGCCTGTAGCCCTCCTCCAAGTCGACGGCGTACAGATCTCCATCCAGCTCGAACGAGACGGAGCGCGCCCAGCGCTTCCTGGTCACGGCCTTACTGGACTTCATCTCTGCAGAATAGGAAAGAGATTCATTTGATTGACAGAAGATAGTCTGAGCACTTTTGATCAGAGTCGATGCATTTTACGAACGTCATATATACCCAATTTGTTTCTTTGGAATGATTTAGGGCTCAAGTGATTTCTCAACTCCACCACTTGGTGGCAGCACTGACACATGCCTCTTATGTCATGAAAACCTGGTTGTTTTAATGACAGGTTATAGAGCCGCTGCTTCCTTTTCAGGCACAGAAGACGTGCATTTCTGATTAATTCATGGTGTGATAGTAGTTATTGGTACATCAGAACAGTCAAGTGAGATAAAGAACTCACTCTTTTTGTTTAGGAGTCTCTTCTTCTTAAGGACAGACATTTTGAGCTCCCCGTCGGCGCAGTTACAGTCGTCAAAGTTTGAGGTGACAGACATGGTAGAGGGACTGCTGGCCATCAGAGCCTGCATGCGAGGGGCAAACAGACCCGCCATGCCTTTACACTTATACAGCCTCAGCTTGCCCGTCGGATCCTCCACACACTGCCACTTCTGGAACAAAACCAAAAAAGGAAAGGGAAATGCATTTAAGGCGGATCTATTGAAATAAATTTACATTTTACAATTTTTATTCTTTCCTTTGGGTCTCTGCTGCTCCTAAAAACAGCCAGTCATCTTTTGGCAATAAGCTGATGCTTTTTGGTGTCTGGAAAATGAGCCGTTTCAAAAACCTCCCGATTGCCGAGTCACTGCACCGTTACTGAGCAACCCAAGTGGAGCTCCAGCACACTTGGGTTGTTGTTGACTTACCATCCAGAAACCGCTTGTTGCATTCTTACTGGTTGAGCAGGAGGCTGCACTTATGGGTTTCAAAGACGAAGGGTTGTATTATTGTGCGTCTGTTTGCAGCCATTTTCACATGCGATTGTAAACATCGAGTTTGGGAGGGGGGCAACAGCAGCTTATTTGGATTTAAAGTGGCAAGAGGCCCTAAAACAGATCATTCTGAAAGAAGCTCAGATTAAAATTTCATCATCAAAGAAAGATTTTGTGCAAAAAACATGCTTTGCATATTCATTGCGTTCTATCCTGACGTGTGTAACGGTTCACCTGTAATGATATAGCACTACATATTTTTCCAGATCATGAACAAATCTCAAAGATGTTTGAAAAAAGTTATATCCCGACTCAGTCCTCTTTGTTCATAAAGACATTAGATGCCATTTTCAAACGCATCCCTGAGCTTACAGTGATTGAACGTCTCACTACGTTCACAGATGGCAAATTACTATCCTGCCATGGCAACAGTTTGTATTTTTTTTTTGCTGGAAATTAAATAGCCTCCTCTTCTTGGCTCATACAGGTCAGGTACCTGTCCCGGTTGTTGGCATGAAGTCTGATATTCTGCTTTCTGGCACAAGTCCTTCACCCTCTGGTATTTTGGCAGGAAGTTTTCCTCCTGGGCCATTTCCTTCCCATCGGCTCTCTTGTGCGGAGGCTTCCTGAAAGAACAGACAGAACATTGACAGGGAGGCCGATGCTGCCAGAACACGGCGCCTTGAATCAGAACGCGTCTTACAAAAAGGTCAATCAATAAAACATACCCCCTCTCCACCAGGAAGGAGTCTCTCCATGTTTTCCCCTTCCTGTTCAACTGGAACCTGAGAAATCAGTAAAAAAAAAAAAAAAAAACAGAGAAAAAAAAACAAAACAGACTGTGATATTTGCAGTGAGCAAACATCTGCGCCATTTCGAAATGTCACGCTCCGTTAGAAGATAATGATGCTGTACCTCTATGTTTGAATTGTGAATTTCATTATGTACGACAAAGCGCTTCGTTTTGGTAAAAAAATAAAAAATAAAAAATTCTAACTAAATCCCCGTTTGACTTGGTCCGTTTCACTCCTCCCTTTTCTAAATGTCGTCCAGGAACCGTCGATGGGATGCTAAGACGCCGAGCGTGTTCACCTGTTCATGGGTCGATCCGAGGCCAGAAGTTTCAGGATGGACTTGCCATCCATTTCGGCAGGAATGTCGACGCCTGCCATCTCCAGCATAGTCGGTGCCAGGTCAACGTTCAACACGATGTGAGGGTTTCTGCCAAGAAACAGCAAACTCAATGTCATAATGTTGTTTCCCCCCAACAAAATACATAGGCAGTTCAAAGTGCTTGACGTAAATTAGAACGAAATACAAACTAAACAACAAAACCAAAAGGTAAAAGTATAAAACTACATGTTGGTTCCCCGTGTTCGATAAGAATGAGTAATCCATAATTTATAAACTAGTAGGGGTTTCTCTGCATTTTCTCTCTGATAAAACTGGATGCTGGTTCTTCATGTTTGGTAAGATTAGTGAGTATCGCTACTTTTAATTATTGCTACTTTTAATTATTGCTACTTTTAATTAGATAAAATTTCTGAACACTGATTGCAGACAAGGTTGTTTTAACGAAGAAATGCACCAGACTCACAGACACACCTGTGGTTTTGAAAGTTTCGTAAGTTTGATATTGAAAAAATTTGATTTGCAAACATTTTCCTTCTTTCTGATTTTGCAGTTATGTTTTACATGAATTACTTTAATTTTGGTCTGTTTGACGATGTATTTTTAAAATATTAAATGATTGACGTCAGAGATCAGTTACTCAGTACATTTTTTACCCTTGAGTAGTTTCTTGGACGGCTACTTTTTACTTTTACTTCAGTAAAAATTTGTTGAAGCTCTGCTGCTCTTACTTGAACACGATTTCTGGGTTCTTTTCTCACCTCTGGCCTTTTTATTTGTACAGAACTTTGAAAATTATGCATCATTTTCCTTCCACTTTACAATTATGTACTTTTTTCTAATCTATCACTTAAAATCCCAACAAAGTATTAACATAAAATGTGCTAAAAATAGAAATGATCACAATTTAGTTGACTTCTTTTTTGCAACAGACTTCATTCTGGGGTATCAGCTTAAAAAGATCTTAATTCAAATTCACAGAGCTTTCAAACCTGTTAAATCATAAATCCTGCACCACTTCCTGCCAGCTCATCAAATAAAACACGTCAAAGACTGAGATTTCAACATGATACAGTGTTATCATATGCAAAAGAGTGAGTACTTTACTACAGCAGTGATTAATTTTGCTGTCAGGAAAATGAGCATGGTAGGAGAAATACTCACATAGCGCCTTGCTCCACATTAGGCCCCCGGATGTAGAACGGCACGCGGATATCGAACTCGTAGGGCATCGATTTGCCCTTTACCAGTCCAAACTGGCCGATATGATAGCCGTGATCCGAGGTGTAAATGAGGTAGGTGTTGTCCAGTTCTCCCGTCTCCACCAGCATGTTGTACACCTGCGGGGAGACACGACTCATTGAGCAGGCTCACGGGGTGGAAAAGAACAAAAAGAAAAAAGTTACACTTTTGGTTTGATAGCTCAAATCTCTTGTGCCCGTTTCAAGGAAAAGGAGATTGAACAATTCACCAAGTGTGTCAGTGAATTCATTACCCCAGTCCCAGTCAGAACAAGCACAGATCTCCCAGGACCGCTGGCTGTCAGACGGCCGGTACGTGTGCGTCCATGTTTAAGGGTCGATGTGTGTGTAGGCTCACTGCGTACCTTTTGCACGCTATCGTCCACGGACAGCAGCGTCTGCATCCTCCTGCGCTGGAGCATGTTGGTGAACTGCATGTGCACAGGCTTCATTGGGCCAGTGTAGCGCAGGATCCAGTGCTTGTCTGGGTTGGGAGCGTAGTTGTAGCTCGGCGTTCTTTGGGGGGAGGAAAAACCACAAGATGAAAATAATGAGCTGCAAATGATCAACTACTAAAACTCTCCATTATTGAAAAGGATTTCATATTAAAAATGTGTTGGTTTTTTTTCGGACGGCACAATTTAAGGTGAATGCTATATCTCCAAGCTGTCGTAAAATGTTTATAGTTCTGTTGTGCCGACGCAGCATCATTTTCTGCTGGCGAAGCCTAATGACTTTCCAGAATCGAAAGAGAACTATTTATTCAGTGTGTAATGGATCTTATATAAGTAATGTAAAAATGCTCACGTGCTAATCAATACGGCTGCGCATTTTAATGAAAATTTAACTCCACTCCATGTTGATATTTGATCATTTGGAAATAAGTCCCAAAGAGCTAAGGGGAGTGAATGCTAAGGTGGACTGACAGGAAGATAAAGTATCACTGTTTTTTGTTTTTGGTTTTTTTTCTGTAAATCAAACAGATTGTAAAGTTCAGGACAAAAAGAAACGGAGAAATAAAAAAGGACTTCGCAGCATCAAAAACCCGAGAGGGCGCGCATTTATGGAGAAGCGGCAATTAAAAGTTTCCACAAAGACACGGAGGTTGAATTTTCTGAGTCTTCTCTGTACAAAGCCAGTGTGGTACAGGTTAATGATGCTGGAGGGATTAGAAGAAGCAGTACGGGTGTGAGGGGAGGGTGGGCCGAGGGAGGGAATAGTAACTACAATCTCATTACTGGCCTTGGATCCTTCTCTGGAGGCCAATAGTGGGCTTGCTATTAGCCAGCAGCTACAGAGAGGCAGCCAGAGGTACAAAAGGTCAGAAAAAAAACAAACATACAAAAGGCTCGAACGAAAGAGGTACACGGTTGTGCATATGCGCGATGAAATCATTACCTACACATTAAAAGTACATAATTTATTCCAATCTGTGATCATAGCTGGCAAAACAGTACAAATCCACTGGGCTCATTGTGGTGACAACACTAACATGAACAACGCTCGAGCCAAACAAACTGGAGCAAAAGAAGAAAAACAAAAAACGCTGGCTGTGCATGCAGAGGTCCCGAAGCTGCCAACAGCCTACTGTAAGCAGTGGAAGACGACATCCAGCTCAGATTATGAAATTTGTGTCAATCTGGGTCAAATGAGAAGAAGTGTGAACACAGGGATGAGTCACTTGTTACCAAACAGCAGCGAGAAAGTAAAAATGTACCGTGCAATTGTCAGCTTTGTCCTGCAGAGATCACACAAATTCTCCACCATGGAAAAACAATTGAAAAGTCACTTTTTGTTCAAACACCTTGCAGTTTAATTGAGCATGAATAGTGAGAGAAATACAGAACCTCGTGAAAGCTGTCGACCCCTTAAACATCCTTGCATTTTATCGTGCTACAATAACACTTTTTCATGTATTTTTAAGGGATTGTGGCTGATGGACCGAACAGAATTATGAGCACTGGTTGCGCCACACTTTTTCTTATCTAAAACAAAAAGCATGTGTGATTTGATGGCCCCTATTACACTGACACCGTAAATGAAATCCACTGCAAACAATTGACTTAAGAAGTCACCAAATTAATACTCAACCAGACGCGACATCGCCCTGAAAGAGACCTTTCAGTTCCAAGATCTCATTTTCCCTCTTGGTTGGAAAAACAAACAGGAAAGCTTTCCAAATTCAGAAAGTGGGAAAACTGGATATTTCTTCCCCAAACAGACCTCAAAATCCAATATGGCTGCCGTGAATGGTTTATTTGTACTCTGTTGATACATGGTTTTAATTAATAAAGTCAAGAGGAATCCATTGTTATTTCTATTGATGTTAGTAGCAAGTTGATCAAAAGTAAACAGAGATGCTCTCTCCAGATCAGATGCAAGGTTTTGGTTTGTGGTCATCCATTTTGTACCAGTCAGTGGTATTTGTACTATTGTACATGTTAGTTTCCATTTGTTCAATTATTTTAAACACACATTGGCTTTTTTTTTTGCTGATCTATCCCAGTCGTTCCCAAACTTTCCAGCTTCTGTGTCTTACATGTGCTGAGAGGCGTTGGGAAAGGCAGCGCTGTACTGCGGGGCCGAGTCCTCTGGACCGTGCGGAGCCACATGGCTCAGGACCATCAGGACCGGCCGGTGAGGGTAAATCCTCTTGGACATCCGGAAGTAGTTGATGCTGTTGTTGGTGATGATGTCCGTCAGGTAGTCCTGTGGAACAAGCAATTATTGCCCACCAGGCACTCAGCAGTCATTGACAATACAGTAGATGTCAACGCGTATGCCGCTACGCTGGGTCAGTGACAAATACTAATAAATCCCGTTTTTCACTTTTTCAAACTGATGAGACTCGTTCCATCAATCCACTGCTCGTATTTGGTCCAACAGGAGTACAGAAGAGTATGCATCAGGTACACATTTGGTTAAATTATAGATTTTATTTTAATTCTACACAGTTCTGCAATAGTTCACATATTTGTAAAAGACGTAAAGTATTTTGAGAAGGGTTAATAGAGGAGCTATGTTATGATGAATTCCTGAAGGCAGAGTTTCAGTTGTTAAAGAGAACTTCAAGGCCTACAGTTTGGAAGTATGGTATTTTATTATGGTATTTTTATAAGAACTGAAGTTATTATTAATTGATTATGCTGTAAAATGGGACTGACATGGCCCCTTTAATATAATGTGGCCTCACCTTTTAGGAGCTATAAAAGATGGCACCCTTCAGGGAAAGTATTTTAGTATTATAATGGGAATTTTGAAGTATTCCTCTGAAACCCATTTGTGAGGTCAGACGCTGATGCGGGACATGGTTGACGGTTTCCACTTCAATTTGAGGTGATGAATAAAGTTGAGGACTTTGTACAGCTCAACCAGAGTTTTCCCTCATTAAATTCAATGAGCCGTTTCTTTACAAATCTTTCTTTGTGTGGTGGAAGGCAGTAATGTTGGAGCAGGAAGGAGCCGTTCCCACAAAATTAAGACCATGAAATTGTCCAAATTATCTTTGTACGCTGAAGAATTAATGGTTCCATTTACCGGAGTTAAGGAACTGAACACAACACCAAAGACGACGGCCACAAATCATTCTCCTCTTTTCACCAAACTTAACATAATGGTAAGGCAGGTGCTGTTTCCCTGACCAATGCCAAACCAGGTCTCCTCCATTAGATTGTCAGACTAACAGGAAAGAACTCCACTCTATTGCTGTGGAATCCAGATGTAATGTCCTCTACACCACTGCATCTAATTATTCGTCTTACAACTTGAAATATAAAACTTGGATGTAGCCGCTCTCTTTCTTGAGCTGATCTGAGAACCACGTGAAGCCATTTACTCTGCAGAAAGTTGGTGATCTCTAGGCACTATGCAACTTATCGCCCTTTGACCCCGCTCTCTGATTATACACATCCTAGCACTTCATAGCTGATTAGTACATTCTAACACATGAATTCAATGATTTGGGTGGACGACCCAATATTGTGTGTTTAGTAACAATAGCCTCTAAATGTGAAGTGCTTAAAATTCATACTATAATAACCAATTTTCTACAGTAGGCTATTGTTCGGGGCATTTAAAGAAGTAATGGAGTGTCAATACCTTTGGGTAGTCGCTGCTGTGTTTCTCCCGTACTCCATTTCTGCAGAGGGTGTAGTTGTAGAAGCGGGAGTTCTTCACCAGCGCCACCCATTCCTTCCAGCCAGGTGGCACATAGGAGCCATTGTACTCGTTCAGATACTTTCCAAAGAACGCTGGGTGAAGAATCGGGAGCAAAGATGTTAAAGATCTTTTCTGCACGAGTTCTCAGGACTTCGATAAAAACGTGAAGGCTGTCACGGCAGCACCGACCCGTTCTGTAGCCGGAGTTGTTGAGGTGCACGGCGAACGTGTGCGGCTCGTGGTGCGCCTGCCACGAGGGCGAGGAGCAGTTCTCGTTGTTGGTGTAAGTGTGGTGGTTGTGCACGTACTTCCCCGTCAGGATGGAGGAGCGGGACGGGCAGCACATGGGGGTGGTGGAGAAAGCGTTTGAGAAATGCGTGCCTCCCTTCTCCATGATGAGGCGAGTTTTGTTCATGGACTGCATTGAGCCTGAGAGAGAGCGGGGATGTAGGGAGGAAGGGAAAAAAAAAAGAGGATTTAGTATTGGGGCGGAGCTGGCAGGGTTACATACAAAGGCTAACAACTGAAATATAAAAAAACCCAAGGTGAAAAATAGTTTATTTTAAATCTGGAAATTCTAGAAGCACAGCTGGGAAAATGCAAATATGCACTTAGAGGAGAGGGTAAAATTAATAGGAATAAAGTTGGAGAGAAAAAAAAAGTACTGGACTTAAATGAGGAAGTAAATCTTTTTGGTAAAGTGCGACCCATTTGGATTTCTGTGTACCAAAGGCTTTTCAGGCTGATGGTGATTGTTTGGGGAAACAGATGCTTGACCATAAATTCCTCCTTCAATGGCTGCCTTCTCACTGCCATCACACGAGGACAAAAGATGTCACAGAGGCCATTATGCTGCTACTCCAATCCAATATGTCGCTAAAGGACTCAAGCGGGAAGGGAGATGGCCAGAGTTTGGCAATCAGACAATGGAAGCCATAGGCTGGCCTTAATTCATGTCAGAAACAGAGCTGGCAACGGGGAGAAAACATGACTTGGACTGAGCCAGCTGTTACGTTGCCAGGGAGCGGCTTAGGTTGGTTTTCTCTTACAAATGTTGTCCGACTGACATGGACAGAATACCTAAAATGATGGAACAAAACCAAAGACAGAATTATTTGTACACATTATAGATTTCCTTTTTTTACTTCCTTTATTTGTGCTTGAATGTTTCAGATTATAAAGCAGATTTTCTAAACCAAACAAAGATGTACGAGTAAATGATTCATCTTATTTATCAAGATGAAAAGCTATTCAAAACAACCTGGTGGGATACAGAATAGTAATTGCTCCTAATTCTGATAACTGGTTGTGGCAGATTTGGCAACAATCGCTGTCAATCAGTCTTTTCCAGTCAGGTGGAGGAATGTTGGCTCAGTGTTCTTTGCAGATCTGTTTAAATCCAGTCACACTGGAGGGTTTCTGGAGCATGAACAGCCTGTTTCAGGTCAGATCACTGCATCTCAATGAGATTTTAGTACAGACTTTAGCGAGCCTACTTCAAAACCCTTCATTTGATGATTTCTACCCGTTCGCAGGTGGACTTGGTGATGTGCTGTGGATCAATTGAGTTTCTGCATAATCTAGGTCTGGCTTGTGCTTAAGGTCTTTCTGTGAGGATTTTGTGGTGGACAGCATAATTCATTATTCTATCAAGATGTCTTCCAGGTTCTGAGGCTTTTACACTTACACCACTGTTCGCATGACATTCAATGTTTTTTCTTTTTTTGACCGATCTGACAAGGTTGCACGCCTTGCTGTCTGCATGCAGAATGGTTTCCCAAGACTCTTGGCGATCATCAATGTGAGACAGGCCTTCATGTTTGTTTTCATCCTACGCTGCTCAAGACTTTGATCTTTGTTACTTTGTGACTTCCTGGATGAGACTCCAATGATTTCTTAGGAGTGCATTTGGTAAGCTGGCCAGAAGGTTTGTCATTGTTCCAGGTTTTGTCCGTTTGTGGTTAATGGTTGATTTCTGGTTTTGTAACCCTGACCAGGCTGACTGAAGGCTGATGATGACTTTTCTTAATATATATTAAGAAATCATCAGTTTAAACCCCCTGATTTGTCTAAATCAGGGGGAGATGTGCTGCTCTTAAGATCACATCTTACAAGCATGTTCATGCTGTTAGAGAGGCTTTGTTGAGTTGAAACAGGCCTGGGAGTTGTTGGTGAAACTAACTAGAAACTAGAAGCGTGGGAAATCGCATTTATTTCTTGATTTTACAAGGTGGGCAATTACACAAAAAAAAACAAAACGTGAAAACAGGAGAACTCTGTAAGGGGGTAAATAGTTTTTCCACAGAACTGTACAACCACAGAAGTCATCTTACCCAGTTCTATGTCCTGATCATCTGTGAGAATAAGAATGATGTTGGGCCGAACGTTTCTCATCTGGCGGTCCCTCTGCAAACGAGACCTGAGGCGAAACCCAGACAGGTAGCCGGAGCCCTGTGCCTCAGAAATGACTCCCACCAAGACGAGTATGAGAAGAAGAGGGGGAACGGCAGGGTGTCGTCGCCCTGCCATCTTTTCAGCTGATAGTGCCGCCTCAGTCCTTCATTCACCACACGGGGAGTCGACAGATCTCTGTGCAGCCTGTGAAACAGGACACAGGAGGGATCTGATAAGAACAAAACATTTAAAACCCAACAAACACACACATGGACACACACACACAAGGAGAAAATAAGCAGATGCAAGCCATACGCAGCCATTACAGGGTGTTCTTCTGCTCAAATGCACCCGATTGGGCTGAGCTCAGCTCGTTAATCAATCATTAATGATGCATTAGAGTGGTGTCACTGGCTGGTTGTAATGATTGCCGGTGATGAGCACATGGCTGCCAGGCTGGGGCTAATGGGCCTGGGACTCGGGCCAGCTCAAGCCTCACCTCTCCCTGAGAGGGTTTTGTGGACAGGAGGGATGCAGAGTGGTGTGGGGTCAGGAGGAGGGATGAAGGTTAAGGAGTGAAAAAAAAAAAGCAGAAAAAACAGGTCAGAGTGAGCGAAGGGAGGAAAAAGCTTACAAATGCTATTTTTAAATAGCAGCACGTAATCAGTGTACATAAAAAAGGAAATATTTGTGAACATTAAAGCATAAAAATGATACCTATCATTGAAACCAAGCTCAATACACTCCTAATATGTTCAGAGAGTGACAAATTCTTGTTGTGTGAAGTCAACAAAACTGTTTAATCCCACCACCAAAAATTGCCACCAGTTTTTTAAAAGTTTTTTTTTATTTTACTGCTGGTATCTCAAAAATGTTGTTTTGGCTTTGGGCCGCTCACTGAAGTTACAAAATAAAACAGGTTGTCATGTTGCCTTTTGCTGGAGGAAAATGTCTATTTTATTGGCTTATACAAGAACAAGCCAATAAAATACTTTAATAAACAAATATAACTAAAATATTTTCTATGTCTATTCTTTAAAAGGGTCTTCCACTGATATATAGTGAGAATTTTATGTCTGCATGCATTATTAGCCTGGCTAGCCGCTAGCATACCACATAGAGCGCGATGCTCTGTGCCAAACGTTTGGGTGTTTGTTGTATTTATCTTCAGGTTTTTTGGGGTTTTTCTTTTTTTTACACAAATCCTAAAAATATCAGATGTTTTAGATTTCCTAGTCTTGATACATCATTCTAGCTACATCACTGTAATTCCCACAGTTGAAAAAGATGCACCTTATAGTGACTGTTCAGGGAGCACCAAGGCAAAAACAAGTCTATTTTCCTGCTAGACTGCTGAATGGTGAAGCAGAAGTGACCTATATGGAAGACAAGGAAGATATCAAAAGTATTCTTTTTTTTTAAATGAATTACATAAAGTACGATGTAGTGTTCAAATATAAAACAAGAACCTGCCTTTCCAGTGTTTATCGGCTGCAGAAATCAATGCCTCCCATAAACACACTTTTTAAATAAGCTGTTATTTTGGTGCTGCACACATTTCAATGGGGAGCTGACAGCAAGCTCAAATGTTGTGTCTAATTAATGATGACGCATAGCTGGAGCCGCGACACGGCCCAGTGACCGCAGCTACAAGCGCAGTTAACATCATGCAGCATCTGCGTGTCTGTGGCGATGCTCCGCTGTCATGCAGAGGTGAGGGTCTGGATATTTTTTGTGTGTGTATGAGAGACTCTCTCGCACATTGATAATCTGCAGAAAATGAACAAATGTACGTATTTAATCGAGTCTGGATGTGCATGGGCTCTGCTGTTATTCAGAGGCAGACAGATTTGTTGGTACCAAATGTAAAATGGTAGAAATGGAAATGTGTATTTTATTGCAGCAGCAGAATCTCACCCATTTTTAGGAGAAATTCAACCTGTATTTGAGTATATTTATAAAGTTGGGGGGAATTCTTTGACAAAACTACTAGTGGGACAATTGTTGGTACTCCTAATAATCCCTTCAGAATAATCTAATGAGCTACTTTTAAAATTAAAATTGATATTTACTTCGTCACATTGACTTCTGATTAATGATCTATAACATTCGTTTTTCTCTTACACAGAGAGCGGCATAATGGTCACAGAGGCTAAACTAATTCTCCAAAGCTCAGGATCTGGGAGTGGTTAGTAGCATATTGGTCTATCGCTAAACACAACCAATTGATCCATCTGGTCTTTAACCAGAACCATGTGCTGTGGTCAAATGAGACTGAGGTTGAACCTTTCAGTAACTAAACACTCCAGGGGCCTCTTTCAGGAAACGAAGGGTGAATCCAAGTCAAGCTTGCTGTTAGGCACGGTAGAGGGAGTGTGGTGATGTTGGCTTCTTTCTCTAGAAAATATCCTGGAAACCTTGCTCAAGTGAACGGCTTCTTAAACTTTTTAAAAACACCAAATGATTGTAAATTCAAATCTGGTGGATTCCGGCAACAAACTAAAAATGAGTCTAAAACTGGTCTTTCAACAGAATTAGGCCGTATAAATTATTTAGATACAAAGTCATCCTTCTTCCGAGTACATAAGGATCCAGATCTAAATGCCACAGGGGTTAGCTAAAAGAAGAGAGCACGCAAGAGAGAAATCTAGAGAAATAATCAGAGATTCCTGCGTCAGTGTGGCCCAACCTTTCAGAAATGTTGTAGGAGGATGTCAGGAGGAAAAAGTGAGGCAGATGTGCCTATTCCAAATGAAGGGTTGATTTTTTTTTTCCAGGGTGAGCTTATGTCCGCTCAATAAAAGATGCATTTATTTCAAAGCTTTTCACATATCTTCACCAGCACTCCAACAAATTGCTGCGCTTAATCACAGGATCCCAGCACATTATTGCGCTGTGATTGCAGCAGCGCTGCATTCCAGCATTGTTTCTGCTCCATAGTGTTCGGATTGTGCTCATTAAGGACCTCCCTAATGCACCAGCATCTACATCTCTTCCCTCCTCTTTCCTGTCCTCCGTGGTTCTGCATCGCACACACCTACACATGCAAATCTCCTGTGTGACTGTGTACATTACAGTCTGAGGATAAAATGTATGACAGGGCTGTATTTGCTCTGGTTTCCAACACCCGGGGCACGCGCTGCCTCTTCCCCAGGGGAACATCTGATCTCTGACCCGAGGCGATGTGCTGTTTGGAAACGTCCTTGCTCCCGTTTTTTTTTTTTTTTTTCTTTTTTTTATCCGTTCTGCCTGCCTGGCTCTTCCTTTCATCTTTAGCGTTGGATAAATATAATTAAAAAAAAAGAAAGAAAGAAAAAAAACAAGGCACCAACGAGAAAAGATTATCTAATGTTAAAGAAATACAAATAATGAAAACTGTCCATTTAAGTAGCTCCGTTTATATTTAGCTGTGAATACATTTTCACAGAGAATCGAGGGTGGATTTGTGTCGATGTGGAGATCATCCTCCGCCAGTGGCTCCTTCGTTCTCAGTGGTTTGTGAACGTTGGAAGGCGCAGTGCTCGCCTTTGATATTTGTTTGAGTCGTTTCAAAAAGCTGATGTGGGCAAACCATAGACTGTAAAAGAAAAAGCCGAAATCTGCACCACTCTATAGGGAAAACCGTAGTTCTCGTCTTCAAAGAAAGTATCCAGATATATTTTTATAAAGATCTATCAATGGCCTCATATGTAAATGAGGGAGTACATCCATTTTATGGCTGTGAAGGTTTCCTTGCCGTACTCCCGTGAAAGCCGTCGTCTTCCACCTGATACTCAGCGCTAATTGGATTTTCAGGCTTTTATCGTTTGACACTTGGACTTATTTCTTCCCAGTTTGCGCTTCCCCTCTATCTTTTATCAGCAGAATTTGTTTATCCAACGGTGCGATAGATGATACATGAAACAAACAACCCCCCCCAAAAAAAACAGATAAAAACAAAGTCCGACAGTGCTGAGGGCGTGACATCTCCAAAGATGTGTGGAAAAGCAGAGGAGGACAGCTGGTATGCAGTGGGGAAAAGGAGCTTTGAACATGTCAACAATTTTTCCCAGCAGAAAAATTTCTAACAGGGACAGTGACATGAAACTCAGGCCAGATGGCGATAAAATTAACATAAAAAGGCCCTTAAATTATGTAGGACACAAACAAATGGCTCAGAAAATAATGGTTGGACATTTTTGATAACGAAAACTTCAAACCATCTCCTGTATGTAAAAATTAGTCATCTGGTGGGTTTTCAAATCTTTTCCAGCAGCTTTAATTATGTTCTCTGAAGCCAGCAGAGCGTTTCAAAGGCTGTGTGTTTGAGATTATCGAAAACTCCACCCTTGTTTCATCTTCAGATTTGTTGAAAAATGTCCCAATGCGTTGCTCCATTAATCCTTCACTCAGTTCTACTTCGTCTGCCGGTGCCACATGTTGGAGACGAGTGACAGCTTGACATTTTCACACCTTTAAACCTCATTGTCCCGATGTCATTCTGAGCTCCTCTTAAGATTTCGTCCAATTCTCCCCGTACGTCATTAGCTTGTCGAGATCTCCTGCAACTACAACTTGGAACTATAAAAACTGATTATTTTTCTCGACTCCACTGAGAAAGAGCTTTAGAGAGGAACCTGGTCATTTTTCTTTTGTTTGTTTTGTTGGTGCAGTTACATTCTTTCCACTTAAAGCTGCAGTATATTTGAGATATATATATATATATATATATTATATATATATATATATATATATATATATATATATATATATATATATATATACCATACTATCATACTATGTCATGATAATATGGCACATATAATCTGTGAGCAGGTCCTGGTCAGAAACAACCAAGCAGGGCCAGGAGGAGGGTCTTTGCGTTGTCAATCAACCTTATATATGCGCTGCTAAATGTGCTAAAGGAAGAGAAGCCACTTTTTGTAACCAGTTCTATTAATTATAATAAAAGCAACAAATGTTAGTTTGCACTGGAGCGGGTTCTGTTTGCTTTCTAAATGCAAAAGAATTTCAGCAACCGTTCTGGCTTTCCTTTTTTTTTTTTCTTTTGCAGCTTTCATCATCTCCAGGAAGGTTAATAGTCTATAGCTTCATTTCTTTTGATTTTCTTATATGCTGGAGTTTACTGTGGAAGTTACTGATATGTGTTGCACTTTAACAGCCAGGTTTAAAACGTGATAACCCAGAGAAACATGGACACATGTAATATTTATCTTCCCGCTGTCGACCAGCAATACCTTAAGCTCCAGCTTCTCTCTGCCTCCGACAACATGACCAGCGCGTTGGTTTTCAAGCATTTATAAAGCCGTTCCTAAAAACTGGGATGATTCTCGAGCTCGTTTTTCCTGACAGAGCTATATCCGCATCAGCTCTTTGCGCTAACCGAACAGTGAAACGACAATGCTGATTCAGCTCGATGGGACGCAATGAAAAGGGGGTGGGGAGGCGTTTCTGCCTTTTAGACAGAAGCAGCAGACAACATGAGTAAATATATCTCTCAGCAAAACTCATTAAAAGCCAGAGGCTCGGAGAGAGGAAGGGCTGTGGGAGTTAGCTATAGCAGAATATGAGATCAGAGGGAATCAGCCTCTAAAAGCATGGATAAGGAACAAGGATCATCTGAGGTTATACTAATGCCTAGTGATGCTTGGAAGGAAGAACAGAGAGGGAAAGTTTTGCTCTTCAGTCATGTGCTTGTAAAGAGGCTCTAAGAGACGGCCGCGCTGTATCATGAGATGAAAACTTAATGCCGTCCATCATTTATTGATAGGACTAAATTATGAATGCAGTGACAACAGGGCTGCCCATGTCACAGCATGGGCATGATGGTAAGACAGCACCAAGCGTGGAGGGACGAAAACACACACCGGATCAACTCACAGCTACTTTACACACATCTGTATCAGAGTCCATACGAGGAAGTTGAGACACAGAGAGAGAGGGAGAATGAGAGCGGCTTGTGAATTTTTCTCCTGACTTTTCAGATGTAATTTTCTTCCCATGAATAAAACACCCTGCATTTTGAAAGAGAAAGTTTGATTCGCCCAATCTCGAATCCCCCCCCCCGAGATTCAAAAGTTACAGACAGCATTTGATGGAAGCCAGCAAATTGCATGTGTATGTCTTATTAAAGAAGGGCAAACCACTCTGCATTTGCGATTTAATCAGCCGCGTCTCACGATGCATGCAAAATATAGAGCCAGCAGCCCACAAGCTTAAAACCACACTCCTGGATTCTCCATCTCCATCTCGAACGCTCTGAGACAGAAAAAGATCAAGAAAATACAAGTAAAAAAAAAAAAAAAAAAAAAGTGGGGCGAAAACAAAACAAAAAACAAAGAAAAAGGAAAAAACTTTGGGAGTACAGCCTAAACAGTACAAAGACCAAGCACATCCACTGCAGATGGATTTTCTACAGCATTAAACCAGACACCAAGACCAAGGCTTCCATATAAAACAGAACAGAATCAAACAGAATCCACAAGCAGAGAACCTCTGTATTCCTCCTTCATTCTCAACACAGAAATGTGCGATCTGCTACTCCCTCATGGCAGGAAAAAAAAAAAGAAAACATGAAGGAACTGGCCAGGGAAGTTTAGATGGACACATTCAGAGCTGAACGTGACCGGCCGAACATTATCAAGCCAGTCCCTGCGGTCATAATTGAGGCTGGCAGGGCTTTGCTAATGTGTGACTTTGTTCCCACTGGCATGCCTGGCTCCAAACTGAATGTGCAAAATCTCCAAGGACCCTTGAATTTTCCAACAAAAGTTGGTATTCAGATGCAAATTGAGCAACGGCATGCTTCTATGCGAGAGTAACTTCTTCTCAGAGGAGTGTGTGTGTCTGTGTGTGTGTGTTTTAGCATTTCTCACCTTATAAGACCCATTTTGCCAACAAATACTACATTGTGAGGACCCACTGATCCTTTGTGGCCCCTAAGAAGCAGTGCTGTTTTTGGGTTAGGCTGTAGAAACCCAGGAAAGTAAATCAATGCAAAATTCTTGTGAAGATAGACAAATGTAATTTGTGTGTACTTATTTAACTTTCTATTTACGATCATTTCTGGCATATTTACTGAACGTCTGAAGACCGACGGACCTTATAGGGACACAAAGCCCGGTCCCAATAGAGCGGCCCCCATTGTTTAGGATCAAGGGATAGGTATGGGGGTGTGAATTAAGTTTTGGTTAAGGTTAAGAAAAAACTAGTACTGGTTAGGTCTGTCGGGGAAGGCTATAGAAATGAATGGAAGTTCTCAGATTGACATAAGTACAAGGATGTGTGTGTGTGTGTGTGTGTGTGTGTGTGTGTGTGTGCATTCTCAATACAGTAAAGAAAGCTTTTTCATAATACAAAAAGGCCACAGCTTGCTGCTACTGCTTATTTATCATCCTCTACAAGTAAATCTCTGCCCTGCTGCTCGTTTCAGAAAAATCTTTATAAGCAGTAAAGAGCCGTCATTCCAATCAGGCTAGTTAATCTTATGGATAAAGTGGATTGACTCAAAAAAAAAATCATACACAAAAACAGCAAAGACCGATCTCTTTCATTTGTCAACAAGGCAGCAAGCAGTTCATTCTCAGTCCAGTTGTGTGGGACTTTCTTATGGATCCAGTCAAAAGTGATAAACTGTTCTAATTATCTTAGAGAGCTGAGCTTATCAGAAACGGCGGTCCACCCTGGCCTGCAGGATCCAGCTTACTGTCATTCGTTTGCGCTGATACAGCTCGCAGAGTTTGCCCACTGGGAGGTAGCAGCAGTTACTCAAAGAAGCTCTGATTATTATTTTGTTACAGTGCTCAAAATATGGAAGGTGAGCATGGTTTACTGGGAACAGAAAAGCAATAAATCCACTGAGTTTAGTCGAGTCCACGCGACGTCAAAACAAATTCATCACTAAACTAAAGCTGAGCCAAGACATGAACTGAAGTGTAAGTTCAGCAGGTTTAATTTGTGTAAAAAAAAAATACAGACCTCAGGAAAAAACATTGAATTAAAAAGATAAAGATTCTACATAAGAAAATGATTGCAAATGGCTTAATTAATGCTAATTTTGTTCAGACCAGAAGAGAAAAATAAATGGAGTCATGACACTTTCTCGTGTCAGCTTATTAAAAATGATATTAATTAACAATCAAGGTCTGATTTTCCAAGCTATCAGCAGACTAGTCCTCAGTCACAATGAGCCCGAGACAAAATCATCAATTTTCGCTTGCATTAGTTTTTCATCAGTGAAATGTAACTTTTTGATTTCGTTGAGTTACGACTTTTCACATAAATAAGCTCAAAATCAAGAGCTTATTACCTTTTGCTTTGTTTAATAGCTCTTTGCTTTGTTGTAAGATAAACCAGGAAATTGACTTTATCATTACAGGACATAAAACTTTAGCGTTGGGTTATTTTGGTAAGAAAGTGAGAATTTTCTGGTTTGCGTGAACGCTCTAGTCTTCATTTCCAAATAGGTAGCTGTGTTATTGATCTATTCCTGTTGAAATGTTCTCCCAGTTTTAATGTTTACATTTATTATTTATTGCCCCTGTTGAAAACGAGATAAATGCTGCATACGCTTTGTGCAAACATCAGATGAACCTTTTATCCACAGAGCTGCTCATCACTTATTACTGCTGACCCGTTTACATGACATCTACAATCCACTGCTATAAAATGAAAAGAACAAATAATTTTATCCATTAGAAAATACATATTAAATTTCTCAAAATGGAAAAAAAAAAAGTCACCTACTTGCACATTCCTTCGACAAATGTGCCTTTGCTTCCCAAAAACTTCTCTGCCCAACTTCAGTAGATCACTTGAGAAAGATAAGAGCTAATTTGGAAGCAAGTTTCATTTACCGTAAAAGATTTAATTTAGATTTCCCTCAGGTTCTGATAAGCTCAGCACTCTGCAGACATTTTAAGATGACAGGCACTTCTTGCACAGCAATTTTCCTTGTGAGCATGCAGACACAAAAGGGCACTGACTTTTAAAGTGAGCGCGAGATTTCTGCTGAGATACCAGCACTGTAGATGAAAACTGTCCCTTTGGAGATGCTCTTAAACATTTCTGCCTCTGTATTTGTGTCTTGTCTTACTTATATTAGGCTTATGCAATCTTAACAGTGTTGTGAAAAGCTCTTTCTTGAAAGTAGAATATAAATGTGTGTAATTTTAGCACTTAACCCATCATTAATGCAGTTGCCCTGGGAAATGGGGTGAAGATGTGACGCGCTCTGGCTCAACTCTCCCTCTCTGTCACGTACGTCCCCTCTGATATCCTTCTAATCAGAGGAAAAGAAGGCCTACTCCTGACTTATTTAGGCTTCCTGGGGCGAGAAACTAAGCTCTACGTTGCCTCAATGTGTTCATTAACTTGTAATTACGTCTTTAATGGAAAGCTGGCTCAACGAAAGGCTTTTGGAATGTGTTTGTGTTTGCATAACGCCTTGGTCTGGAAAAACATATTACAAAACTAAGCTAACTATATAATTATTGCCGTTTTATATTTGTTATAATTCTGTGTTATGATGGGACCCAAATAAAGTGGGAGGACACCCTGCAGTAATTTAGCAAACTAAAATGTCATAAAACACTAAACATGACAATAAACACAAACTAATCAACAAAGTGGGGATGATGTGACCTGCACTGAAATGATGTCACTGTGGATAAAAATATTTATGAATGTAGCGTAAATACGTTTTATCTTGGTCAATAAATTAACACAAGCCATGGCTTGATAATAAAACTCCAGTTTAATTTCAGGTCTTCTACAAAGTGCTCAATACTCACCCGGAGATGATGCCGTCACCCAGGCACTTACCCAAGCACTTGTAGGACAACATTTTTTTAAAATGAGCTTACCACAACAGAGATTATATAAGATGTGAGAGTGATTTGTAGAAAATGTAGCTTCACTCACTTTGAGAAGACATCGTCACTCGTGACGGATGCATTCGACGAGTAAAAGTCAGTTTTGGTTCATCAAGAGCCAAAACCTTTCAGCTTTTGACCCACAAAATGACCACAAAAGTAACTTTTAAATACCATATTTATATCTTAAATTTTTTTTTAGAACAAATACTTTTGACTTTTTGTGTTAATCATTGTTATTGCTTTTAAATGTTAATTTTGTAATGTTTTAAAGTATCTATTTGACTCCAGAGCTCTAGAACAGTAACATCTCTCTTTCACACACAATGTGAAGTTCCCTCTATTTATAAACATTATTGATTAAAGGTTGTAGAACAATGATCCACATCAAGAGAAATCATTTAAAAAGAATCCAAGAATTTGTCTTGGAAATCCATGTTTTTCATTCTGTGATTTTCCCAGAGAAAACAGTAAAAAAGGCACAAAAATAAACTTTGTGCACATTCACAATGACTGCCATAAAACCCGGGGTACAATTTATCCTCGTGAAAAATTATATCTAGAACTAACTGCCTGTAATGCAGAAAAAGTGGGTCCAGCCCAGTTTGATTATCAGAATTGAAACAGATTCTGACGTCATGGACTGGATATGACGTTGATGGAGGCCATCCTCTGACAAATTGTACTCTGGAACTTTAAGCTTACAGTAGAGAAAATGAGCAATCTCATATGATGCTAAAAAAAAACATCAATAGTGGTATTATTTCATGATACATGTGCACAAATACAGAGATACTGCGGCTAAAGACAGTAATGCTAATGGCTCTAACGCCTAAAATTGATCAAATAACTGGTGAAAACATTTTAGAAACCATTTCACCATGAAATGTTTTTTGTCCTCTGTGTTTCACTAAAATGAGAAACTCATTTTATTGCGTCATTTCTCACATACACACAAGCTGTCGGCTCTGCTCATCAATAATTAATGACGGTTAATAATGAGCACATAGCTCCTTTAATTACAGTAAAATGGTGCGATTTTGTCACCAGCTTTAGCAACTTAGAACATTTTACAAAGCCCAATACGCACAAAACACTGTGCTACCTTGCCTTCTCATTTTACATTCTTATAAAGAACAGCTTAATAAAAATAATACTCTTCTAAGTAATCAGTGTTATTTGTTCTACATCTCTTTTTTTTTTTTTTACAGCGATTAAGTGCTTCCTATAATTACTGAGCAGCTATTTGCATGTTTCCACTGGTATTTGGATGAGTTATCTTTAGTGAGGAGTTCCAACTCATTGAGGTTGGAAGGCCTCCTTGCCGTCACCTTCAACTTTACCTCTTGGAAAGTGTTGACATCTTGGCAGATATTCAAAACCAAATATCAGGATTGGATCCTGTCTCTGAGAATCTCTGGACATGTTTAAGTTTAAACGTTTTCATCTGGGATAGAAGGGGCTAGGATAGTAGGTGGTTGGTTTAGCGGCAAGTTGCAAAGAGTGATGCGGAAAGAGAAAAGAGGAGAGAGGTAGGATGGCGGTGTCAGTTCTGACAAAAGACCCAGTCATGATGTGTTCTCACTGGAGAACAAAGAGCTCTGACAGAGTCCCTTGGTCTGCTCTGTTGACTATAAATACACACACACGCACACCCCCCCCCCCCCCCACACACACACACACACACACGCTACTTGACGTACACTAGAATACACCCACAGTGTGTGTGCATCATTCTTCAAGCTCTCTCTCCAAAAGAGAACATGAAAGAGAAGAGGAACAGCCACGCTAATTATCTCTGAATCTGAACAAAATGAACAACATCGCATTGTTCAATTGTTCTCTAAATGTAAAGTCCAGTCTTCATCACGACATCACACAGTTACTGTCATGCTTTTTTTTTTCAATCTCCTTAAGTTACAACAAAGACAGAGCATTTAATGAGCGTGTTATTTTGTCAATATGGATTACACAATGTCAAAATGTGCAGCACACAGGATGTTTTGGTAGCTGAATGCGGTCCTAATCTCTTCAGATTCTCGTTTTCAAGTTTTATTCAAACACTTCCATTTGGCGCTGCGTTTCCAGCGGCAACCGCGCGGCATGCCGGGCCTGAGCAGAGGTCCGCGGATTCCTTTCCAGAAGGCTTCAGTCAGAGTCTACGTTTGGGTCAGGGTATTCGCCCCTCCTCCGCTGCGGCCTTGTGGTGCACCCCATGAGAGCCTCCAGAGAACACAGAGGTGTTCAAGAAAACCCAAACAGAGCTCTGATTGTCACTGCTGAGGGTTTAACACCCCCCCTACGGACTCACTCCTAAGCATTTAAGACTGACAGAATGAGCATCCATCAATGGCGGTTCGGTAAATACGTAGCTGTTTGCGCTGTGGTCGGGCTCATTCAGACGCTGGAGAGAAATCAGTCAGTTCAGAAACGTTTGAGTCCTCAAGTGTCGTCGTCTTCGTTGTCCTATTCAAATTCGCATGGGAAAGTCATTTACAATCTGTCCGAAGCGGCGTCCTTTGAAACGGGTGTTGACAGCAGTAACAAGTGAGCAAGCTGGTGGGCACAACAGCCTGCTGAGTGATGACTGTTTCTTATTGGCACTTATTGACCAGAATCAAAGCCCCCCTACAGTGTCGCAGCACAACTAACTGGATTACAGACGCCATCAGACGGCGCTCCCTCTTCCACCGACTCATCTACCTTATTAAGACCTCAGGGGTGACGAGATGACCGCTGCGTGACACAGCGGAGGTGCAACGCCAGCCACACATCAAATGTTTCCAAAAACAGATCACAGCAAGCGCGGCGGATGGACCGCTATTGAGAAGAATTCTATTGACTTGCGATATTAAAGTTTGCCTCTAGTTCATAATCTGAGCAAACAACGGCAAAATTAGATCTCGTTCCGCACGGCTTAGAGGTTTTCCGTTATCTGTTGTGTTTTAATTACACGACTTTTTTTTTTTCTTACCCCCACTTCATCAAATTAGCACCTGCAATGGGACCTGCTCCTAATGACCCTGATTTAATGATAATTACAGAAAGCAGGGAGTTTCAGCTTTCTGTAAACAAATCCATTCCCGCTCGCTGAATAAATTACAGATAACTGACATGAATCAAAATACCAACTGGAAGTGGCTGAAGTGATGAGTTCTTCACAGGAGCTGGTATCAAGGTGGACCCATGTTTTAAAATGTCAGCATATAAATATTTCTTTACATTACTTCTGTGCTGTAAAGTGCTTTTAATGGAGATGGCAGACAGAATGGGGGCGTTTTCTTTGGCCTAATGGCGCATAGCCAAGGCTGAATTACGGCTAAAGATGACCGGGGCTTTAGCGTTGGGGTATTTATCATGCTTGGTGTTTGGTGTGTACCCAGGAGAAAACAGGACAGAGGTCCGATTTGGACATTTATACTTCAAATCACTATGAAGATGTTTATTTCTCATAGATGATTCATGGGCAACTATTTTAGCATATTAGTACTGATCTTCAGGGTGAAAGGCTAAAAGTGTTCATCTTCTCAATCAATTAATGTCCCTGAGAAATTTAGAAAATAAAAAGGAATTCACAAATTCACTCCTCCCACCAAGTCAGACCAGGAAATCATGATCAGAAAATTATTGTGATATCTCAGCAGAATTGATCCACCGGTTAACGTTTGCTACTGCTGAAGATTAGAAAATAATTTCTTGTTCTGCCTCTGTCTGAAAATCATAAAGAGAGGGCATCACAAACTCCAAAATGCTACATATAACTATGAATATGTTCATAGTCAAATTACTTGCAATTAAACAAAAATACTACAAAATATTTTAACCTGGACTTTTATTATGACTATGACTGGACTCATAGTCTCTCTATATATTATGACAAATTTTATTTGCACTGAACTCCCGATCTTTGGTCATAGACTCTCACTGCAGGCCTCCTACAGGAGCAGATAGCCTGACTGCTTTATATTTGTGTTACTATATAAAGAGCACAATGTAAAAATAGCTTATATTCCAAGCAACAACCAATGTTTTTAGAGTTGGCTTTGATAAATAACAACTGCGATGTTGAATGAATTTTAGTCTTCAATCCAATATTTTATGATGACATTTCAGAAAATGTACCTTGTTTCATGGTTTCATCACGAAAAGCACATCCGCTGCTGAAAAGTGATATACAATAAAAATGCCTTGCCACATCTACCTGAAAACCATCACTGATTCAGTATACTGATTCGTATAAAAATGCTAAGATTGTGAAAAGACTCGGTGCTTTTGCAGCAGAATATTTTTCTCCAGTTTCAAATAAAAATTTTCTGGATCATATTAAAGACATTTTGTTTATAATTTTGGTGTAAATCCTCTGAGAAAGTGAAACCGTGGTATGCTTACTCAAGTTATCACAATATGTGTTTTTTTTTTTCCTCCAGCTTGGACGAACCTCAACTACCATAAATGGTGCTCCACCAAAGGGTGGCAGAGTTCAGTGGGCGCAGTGGGAGTCATCTTCATCTAATGTTGAGCACACCCTTGGGACTTTGAGAGGCAACAACTCCTTCTGCACCTCTTCACTCCTCCCATTCTCCGTCCTCAACCCCCCTAAACTTCACTAGCTGCCTTTCTCCTGGCCCTTTTGTCAGCAGATTACCGACGGTTTAGAGACGCACAAACCGATCCCTCCCTCCCCTGTTGGAACCACACAGGGGGTTAAGGCCGGAGCACACAGGGGAGACCCCCCACACAATGATCTGAATTACAGAGCCTATTCTGTGCATGCCACTTTGTATTCCCCCCTCCCTCCACTTGCTTTGCTCAGAAATCACCACAGAGTCATTCAACAACTGTGGTTTTCCCAGCAGGAATCAACAGTTTCTTTGCCAAAAATCCAGATTTTCTGAATCCCTGCGAAGACATACTTCAGACTAACTCTTTGTCTTTTTGTTCCGTTTAAACACAAAACATGTGACTTCTTGTAATGAATCACAATGCAAACAGTGAGCTACAGGAAGTCCGCCTCCCCACACGGGAATGAAAACCAAGTTCCAGGTGAAACCACAGTTTGTTTGTTTTTTTTTTATCTAAAAACTAAACTAAAGCCACAGTGGATGGCTTTCCTCGGCACAGCGAGAGAACACATGCTGTCTCTCCTCTTCTACAGGTCCGTATCCATCTCTCCCTCCTCTGTCTCTGGGACAGCTGCCCAGACATCTTATCTGTCTGTCCTGACCTGTGTTTGGGACCATCGGGGAGCCTAAGTGGCCCGTGAAGGGGGTCTCTGGCAATTTGCCCACTCGGTAATGACAGGGAAGCTGCCAGCAGCCAGCCTAACAGGTCTCTTATGTGGTGCTACAATATTGATATTGTATCAGATTGCAAAGGGCTTTGCAGCCTTTTAATGAGAGCTCAGATTGATCAAGCAGCGGTGACTCTCCCCTGGCTGTCCCTGCAGATCTCACCTCCATCCGATCCGTTTCACTGGACGAGAATGAGCAAAGAAAAAAAAAAAAAAAAAAATCAAACCCCTTAACCTACAGAATCCACATACAAGAACACAGAAACTGCACAATAAAGCAGAAAATGAGATATTTATTTTGTGAACAAAAATGTCAATTTTGCCCCGGGTGTTTTCTCACAAACTACTGCGCTAATGACTTTTACGGATACTCCCGATTTTATCTTTCTGTCAATATGCAATGAAAGAGCGTCATAAATTTCTCAGCCAAACTGAGAAAAAGCAAACAAAAAAAAAAAGAAACGGGCATCCTTTGTTGCAGTCACTATTTCTTGTTGTTGTTGCTGAGCTGTTTTAATTAATGTGGTTTTCAAGCTAAAACAAAGCACGGCTTTCAGCGGACCTGATTAGAAATGAGATTAATCTGATTTCCATAAAATTAGCAGCACAGTTTAGCTCCTCTTCTAATCTTGTTGCAGAAAATGTGTTTGCTGAATTCCTCAGAAACCGTTTTAATGAATAAAAACGATGATAATTGTAATTCCACTTAATTCGGGGTATGAAACTGAATAGCGGAACAATTAAAAATCTAGTATTAGAAGAAAACAGCAGCGCAGCGCTCTGAGTTTAAACGTTTGCACTGAGCCACCGCCAACACAAGTTCTGGCCATTTATCACACAGGGCTCTGCTCTTTTAATATAAAAAAAAAACCTCAATCTTGTGTGACTTAAAAAGAGGGAAGTGCAATGAAAGCTATTACAAAAATGCAACTATAAATGCATTTCTCCAGAGAGTAAGAACTAGAAGAGGAAACAATGATTCAACATCACACATTCAATTTAATTCAATTAAACAAAAGACTTGAGCATTTTTATAAATATCTTCATAATTCATTCATAAAACGTTACAAATGAAAATAAAATGATACACTATAATTTAAGTGCATGAGCGCCAAGACTTTTTTTTTTTTTTTACCGGAAGGAAAATGGAAGTAGGAAGAGACTAGATATTTCTTCCTACTTGAAGTGACTTGGAGACATTAGAGACTTTTCAGTTCAGGGGAAGACTGCAATTAAAATTTAATCAAAAACACACACACAAAAAAACATGTTCAACAACTAAGTTGGAAAAGTCATCCAGGAAAAGTATGTTGAACTAAAAGTTGCTCTTAACGTCACAAAAACTAAAACAGAGGTCATGCTTTCCTAAAAGAACAGAAGATGTTTTTCTTTCCTGCTTTTTCCCCCCATGAGATCAAGTTGCAGAAAAGGGGATGATAAAAGCGAATGGCAAACAGGCAGCTCATTCTACCACAAGCTGACAACCTTTCAGATGCACACCTGACAAACTCCACTCAGCCTCCGACACGAGTCTCTAAGGAAAAGTAAAACGTTGGAGTTTATCGAGAAGATGTTAGCCGAGACGAGTGAGGATGTAGAAAGTCCACCAGCACTACCAGCCAGCCTTCTGTAATGGATCTTTAACTTTGCATCCTTTATCTTCCTTTTCACCTGCCTCCACAAGCGTCCATAAAAACCACAGCAGAGGTCTTACAGACTTGAGTCTCTCCTATTAGCCCTCCATTAGACTCCTGTCAGAAAGGCAGCCAGCCGCCCCCCAATGCCCCCCTCCCCACCCCACCATCACCCGGCACTGTTGCGATGCGATCATGACCCCCTTTCAGACCTTGAAACGCCGCCACTCCCCCGGATCTGCAGCAGGGAAGTAACAGGATGACGGTAAAAATGAAACCCTGCTCAGACTCGGAGGAGAGGACATTGTGATTGCTTGTCAGTTAAAAGACTATTCCACGGCTGTGCAGGCAATCGGTCACGCCGAGATGTGATGTGAAAACCTCAAACGCTGAATGCTGCATTACCACGGGTGGAAGGATATGAACTGTGGTCCTCTTTAAAGCGTTCCAGACGCCCGGGCGACGCCACAATCCTGCTTGTTTTCCTTACCTCCGCTTGTTTCGCCTCCTTAAAAATGAATAAACAGGCCTCTGATCAAGTTCATAAAGCTTGTGCCGTGCCAGAGCAATTCTCCAGACGTGAGTGATCGGCCCCTACCATCGCGCATCTTTGACTCCTGTCTCCCCGTGCAACTTTAAACCCTCTTACTGCACCCATCCATCAGCTCAGAGGGAACATAAAGCACCAAACACAACGCGGAGATACAGCCAGCTTTTCAACCATGAAGGGATTAATGGGGACCTATATCCATTTACTGTGGATTGCAGGGAGCATGAAAGGTCAATCAGATTCATGAGAAAACGCTGTGGATGAATGTCTGCATTTAATGAACGCTGCGGAGAGCCAAGACCACTGTTACAATCTCCTGTGTGGAGCAGCAAAGCAATGAAAATAAATGGGCGGCGAAGCCGATTCATGATGCTCGGCAAACGACCTGTAAATCCACAGGATAAGCAGACAGGAGAGGGAGTGTCTTCATCTCGGGGAGAAGGACGCCGCTTCGCTGCCATCATTCGGCCTCCCGTCATGTTTTAGGAGACCGTTAGGGAGGCAGGGCAACCGGGAGCTCCTCCACCTTTACCTCGATATATCACTTGACGTGCGACGTCATGATATCTGATGACGATACCATTCCATGTATGATTGTATCCGATATTGATATTTTTAATTTATCAAGCTGCATTCTGCCGGCCTGCAAACTGGCATTACTGCTCTGTTCTCAGTGGCGTCTGCTTTGGCTGTTTTTGAGGTGCTTGATAAATAAACTTTTTGAGTTGGCTTGGGGTCAACATTAGCACATGTGCTTCATCTGAAATGTTTAATGCATTTTGTCTATTACATAATGTAGATTAATTGCATCGCCTGTTTAGACCTACAAGAGACTCTCCTGCAGAGGAGATACACGGTGAGGAAGGCAATAAGGGACACAAATCGCCACTTTTGTTAGACTTATGGCTAAAAAGCTGTGCAAAAGATCTGTAGTTTATGACTTAGAATTACATAAACATGGCAGTAACCCCATCAAAATGCAACTTTTCATGCCATTGTAAGACTATAAGAGTTGCAAACGTGTGAAAAGACGAGCAAGGAGAGTCAGACTGGTGTGCTTAGTGGCAAATTTCAACTTAAAAACCATGGCAACAGACGTTTTTTAAAACCAGTCTAGCTGCTTACAGCAGCTGTGAATTACCCTCCCACCGAAGCATTGCCAGTTTATAGTTAACATTTCCAAATTAAGTATTTTAGCTTAAGACTGAAATACTTATAGATAATAAGACATTTTTTTAAACATATTTTGAAAACGAGTATTTTTGCAGTTCAAGCAGTGATTGATCACAGCAGCAGAGTGTCATTAATCTGATTATATTTTTCAATGGATTGACAGAAATGATACATATGAGCATTGAAAAATAGTTGAGAGAGAAAAACGGTCATTTTGAGAAAATTTAACAAATACTTCTTTCAGACCCCCACACTCCATTAGGCTGCTCAAGTTAGATGAGCAGTTACGCAAGTGGACATAAAGGATTGTTTTCACACATGCACATTTTCGTCACAGCCCGGTGCTTCCTTACAAATAGAGGGCCGACTTCCCAGCTCGCTGATGGGAGCCGACCCAGAGCAGAAGAATGAGCCGCCTCGGTGTCGTCACCATAAAGCCCGGCTGAAGTGCCGAACGGCCTCACAGTGTGTGGCGCCGCAGGTTGGCACACTCACAGGGGTCTTTATTGGGGTGCCGTCCTAAGCTCCAGGCAGCGTGCCCAGTGTTGACAAAGCCTGGTATCGCCTGCTGTCAGCCCATTCTGTGTGCGCCCGGCGGAAAGAATCAATTAGGCCTAGCTCACAACAGAGCACTTTAATATTTGACTTTTAATTGGTGGGCAGGCGGCAGGACGGGATCATGAAAGCAGGACTGGCAGAGTCCGTTTTACTGATGTGGAAAATGACGACGCGGGCGCTTTTTGCGTACCCCATTCGACGGCTTTCATGATCGTAAAACAGTCCCTGGAGATGTGAAAGGAACATAAACTTTTATCGCTCACAAGATACTAAAAGCCTTATGTAACCCTCTGCAAGGAGCAGGGAAGGGGTGTCACAAGTTCGTGCAGAAAGAAGCGCGTCGCTCTGCAGAGGACAGTGGTTTGAGAGACGAGAGCTGAGCTGAACTTTGAAGACTTGGGTGTTTAATCCCAGACTGCTGAAGGCCCTGCGCGTCAACACAAGGACGAGCCAGAGAGAGAGGGAGCGAGGTGAACACTGTCCTCACACAGAGGAGGGTTTTGAAGTGGAGATCAGCCCTCAAAGAGAATATCTTACCAAAGGCCCGTCATTTACCTGTCGGCTCCTGCCAGTGTCACAGACGAGCGACGGAAAAATCAAAGTTCAGCTCCACCGAATATTCTGTCATGAAAAGTTTCTCGGCTGAGAGTATATATTCTCAAACTATCACAAAGAAGGTCGTCTGTTCATCCAAGGGGGATCTGATTAGAGCTTCATGTACTGCTGATGTTGAGGTACTAATGAGTCACAGCTGTAAGTCGTAGTTTCTGCTGCGACTTACAGCTGTTCACACAGGATGGCTCTGATCACGGCAAGATGCACCTGTACATTACAGGATGCCGGCAGCACTGCACTGCATCAATTAGCTAACTTCAGTGTCTACTGTAAACACATGGACGCGGATTAATGCTACGCTTTTTGGGGTCTCTAACTTTGCAAAAAAAATAAAAAATAAATAAATAAAATAAAGCCTGGCGCTACAATAAAGTTTATGGATTTTTTTTTTTTTCACTTTGGGAAAGCAGCGTGATGCACGAGTCTGTTTCTGAGGTGATGAATCTGTTCGCCTGCAGTAAATAAAGTGTTGACAGTTACTGCGGCGGATAGCGTTTGTGTTTTATTTCCTCTGGGATCTGTAAACTCCACGATAACAGCAGCAGTAATCAGAATCTGACATATTTCTCCGCAGCTGGAGGAATGATACCCACGAAGGTGTAAAACACGAACACCCCAGACCGCTTTAGAAAAACACGAGCGTCACACAATTAGACTTTTTGATTCCATAATTTAGTTTTAGGGTTAAGACAGATAAAAAACACCAACTGGTAGGAAGGGAGCAATCAGTATGAAGATACATGTCTGAGGAAAAACCCACACAAAACTATTCATGATGGTTGTAGTAACCAACTATAATCTATGAGATTTTATGTGACAGGCCAACACAAACTAATCCAGAGTAACAGGAAGTGACTCATCCTTTTAAGTTCAGAAAAATACATCTGGTACGTATTTTTTATTAAAAACAAAAAAGTTTTTTTTACATATTTGTTAGAGCTATCGCTGTGTCGTGATAGAATAATATGAGCGATAATCTATGAAACATTTAACTCATCTACAGAAATGCACAGCTCAAAGAACCAATCAGAGCCAGCAGGAGGGTCTCAGTGCTGTCAATCAATCACATGTTTGCGCTACTCACGCCTTCCCTTTCGCTCTCTGAATGCTACAGCTTTCTCCCAACAGCAGAGTTTAACCTGAAAGCTAAAGCTACTTAGCAAAGTGCAGTTAAAAAAAATGTTTTTGACAGGCAGCTGTGCTTTTCTTTAGACATCAATAGTGACTCAGAGAGGAGGTGAAGGAGTTTGAATAATCACAGACTATCCGTCTCATACTAAACAGTCACAAAATGGCGACAGTTTGAGCAAATATGTAAAAAAACATGTTTGTAAAAGTAAATTTAAATCTCCTTAGACGTTTGTTAGAAAGCTTTAGAAATCAAACTGCATTGTGAAGAGCAACCACTTGACAACCATGGAGAAGTTTAAAGTAGAGTCAGGTTATAAAACAATACCTCAAGGTAAATGAAAAAATACTTGCATTAGGACTGTGTAATCAGTTATTTGACAAATTAAAAAGTACAGCACAGTACAAAGACCTGGTCATCAAACTAAACTGACTTGATCAGAGAAGCAGCCAAACTTTTTACACCAACACTGTACATCACTCTACACAACACCCTCCTGCCTAAGCATGGTGGTGGCAGCATCATGCTGTGGACACAGAGTTTATAAAGGAGATGGATGGAGTTAAATACAAGATAACTAGGAAGAAAACCATTTCTGATTGTAAAATTCCTAAAACTAGGGCCCCACAACTATAGGAGCCCTATATTAAACCTTGAGAATGACCTCAAAGTAACTCGTATTTATTGAGCAAAACTAACTAAATATCCTCAAACACCTCATCTGACTGTTGAAAGATTATTGAAGATGCTTTTCTTCAGCTGGAACCAAAGCTGGTCAGAGTTGAAAAACATTCCTAAATCATTCTTTACAGAGTTTCATTTAGTTAGGCATAATTGCCTAAGTCATATTTTGGCCAGATTGAGATGTCCTTACACTATTACACTCGCCCTGCCTAGTTGCTTACATCCTCAGCCAATCAGAACACTTGCTATGGTCCGAATGTTATGTTTTCGTCTCCATTTCATACATGTTTATTTTCTGTCTTACAAAAACGTTAAAATATGACTTGGGCAATCATGCCATGAGGCTAACGATTTGCAAGGAGGACGATCATATTCCTTCAAATAAACACATTGAAGCTTGTCGCTGTAATGTGACGAGTTGGGAAAAGGTTCAAGCTGCAGGAATATGTTTGCAATGCTCTCTGTCTGTGACAGTGAGGAAGGAGTGGTTTCAATCAATGTGTGAGTAGGTGGTGAACAGCCTTACCTTCTTTTCTAAACAAGCTCCTTTAGATGTTCTCCTCTCCCACAGAAATCAGCCTCAGACTGCCAAGTTCTGTAAGCAAACACAAAGTGAATGAATTCTTGGCAAGCGCGAGGCTTCAACACAACTCGCGTATCTTTGCCTTTCCGGCTTGTTTGCAGAAATCCTTTTTAATTCAAAAAAATCAAAATAAAAAAATGTCCCTACTCTGATTCACTCAGACTTCATCTCCACTCGTCCGTCTCTGCCGTAGCGGTTTTTCATAATCCTGATGCCCCTCCCGTACCTTGCACTTCACACAAAGAGGATACTAAATCTGGTAAAGCACTCCAGAAAACACACACACATTTCAGGAGAGGACGGTATAAATACAAATGATATTCACAATGGATAATTTCATATTTTACTCCTACTGACGCCTGAGGAAACAGGAAATAGTTCTGGGGAAGCTTTAATTAGACCCACGCCAGGAACAAGAGAGAAAAATGGTCTCCGTTTTTTAATATTTAATATTACCATCGTCTGTGTGAAAACTACCACAAGCAGACAGGTGAGTGATGTGCTTTTTTTTGTAGGATATTATTCCAGGACAATAGCAATAATGTTAAAAATGCATTCGAGGTGGTAACACCACGTAGAAGCTGGATCACTATCCAGGCAGACGACGTGAAATCCTTTTATTGCTTTTAGCTCGGTGTCAGAAGCAGCCGAGGTACAAAAGAAAAAAAGAAAGAAAGAAAGCTGTTTTCTCTCAGCTCTTTCCATCAGCCTGCCATCTCACAGTATCACTGTGTCTACAAGTCCCTCTATTTGTAATCGTGTAAAGTATGAGGCCTTGTTTTTCATCGTCTGTCAGTGAAGGCACGTTGACAAGAACGGAGCATGCGTCTCGCGCTCGTTTAGATTGGACAGGTGTCAGTGTCCGGCTCGTGAGCGTCTCGGCTGAGTCGAGCAGACGGCTCTGGCGAGGCGAGGCGAGGCGAGGCGAGGCATCCGTGTCTGTTACGCGCCACACAGCTAAGAATAGCGGAGGACTTTATAAAGCCGTGGTCGTCTCACTGCCGAAGAATGCCAGCAACCCCCAGCTGTTCTCTGTGCTAAACTGAAAAACATTTGTGGACATCAGAAAGCTGGTGGTCGAGACCACAGGTTCCCCAAACAGCATTAGCTTCTGGACAACGACGCCCTACACAAACCCACAAACAGTGCTATGAAATATGTAAAGAATTGTTCACTATTAGGAAGTTTCTCCCTCACTTTTATTCACGGTTCTATAATTATTACTTTTGTTTAGCAGAAATGGTGCTTCAAAGTCCCTGATTTTAGTTTGGGGGAGCAAAGCAACTCGACTTTCAGCCCATCAGAAAGATGAGCATGTCAAATAACAAACTTTATTTTATCTAGGCCTGTAACGATTCCAGTACCTCGATTAATAAAATTCCTCAAGGAAAATGTATCTGCCTGGAAGCTTTGTGAAATTAAGTTTTACTAATTAACGGCGGGTCGTTATTTGTGTTGGGCAGCGCGCTCTCCGCCGCCTATGAGTGCGAGCAGCATGACGGCGAAATCTCCGGGACCAGAAAGTTTTTTTTGTTTTTTTTAACTGACTAACGTGATGCTTGGAGTACAACAGCTTTTCTCCTCCCAGAACTGCATGTTGACGTCTTCAAATGATGGAGAGAGACAGAAATATTTCCAAGTACTCGATTAATCATGCAAATAATCGAAAGAGTACTGGATATTTTTTTTTTTGCAACAGCCCTAATCTTAACTTACATTTTATAACATTGAATTGTGATTTTGTGATTAAAACGTCCCCACTTTGAAAAACTCTAGTCAGGACAAGAAGTGTCCACGATGTCCAGTGGCCATTTGTGATGATTTTGTTCGTCTCCCCCAATAGAAGTTTAACAACGATGTAAATTTGGCCCTCCACTAGGTCACTGAATCAGACAGAGACATTTTAAATTTTATAATGAAAGATGTTTCAAACAGAATCTTTTAGGCACAACAATGAATGTTTCTCTTAATCTTGGTTTCTGCATCAACTATTAACAGCAAATAGGGCCATAAGGAGTCAGCGACTTTTACTCAAACGCAGGCTTGGACACAACCTTTTATTAAATTTCACTAAAAATAATAAGAGTGACTCATAAGCACAAGCTTTCAAAGGCCCGAACTGGGCAAAAACCTTTTTATGTCTCAGTTTAAGAATAAGTTATCAATTCTCAAAAAATCACAATATCTCATGTTTAATTCACGGTAGGCAAAACAAAAAAGGAAGAAAAAAAAGGCAGGATATTTAGTTTTGGATTTTTAACTTTGAAAAAACATTTAGATTCATTTAATCTTAAAAGTTTGAACACTTCTGATCTAGACAATGTGCCTCGTCATATGGATGCATTTGTCACGACCACAAATTTTCCATCCACTCCACCTTTATGTTCCACTTTGTAAAACACATCGGTTACGGTTTTAACCAGACGATATGTGAAAAATATGAAGGCGTATGAATAGACATGTAAGTCCTCCCGAAACTTTAAAAGCCAAGTTGAAAGGTAAAATGACATTGGTATTTCAAACAAGGACACACGAGGAGCAAGTTCTTTAGTCGTCATGAAGAAACAAAGCCGCAGACACAAAATTGGTTTTGACAGTTTTTCACAAGGCCAAAAACTGACACCCACATGCTCGCTGCATTCGGCACACAGCAGGTTGCAAATGACTTACTTTTCTTTTTCTCCCAATAAAATAGAAGAATGACAGATTTAATATAAATAAGCGAAGAGGAGGAGGAGGAAGGAGGCAGGGAGGGGGGACCGGTACAGGCTGCGGGTGACAAGGCGCCGTGACGAGCGTAGCAACCGGGGGGGGGGGGGATGCGACACCTGGCCTTGTCCTTGATGTGAATAAGAGGATGATGCATCAAAAAGTGACAGAGCAGAAAGATGGTTATTACCCTGCCAAAGAGCAAGGAAAAATAGGGAGCAAGAGTAGAAAGTGACTATTTTTAGCAGTAGAGTAAAAATACACCAGAGCTTTACTTGATATTCCTTTTCATCAGAACATTTTGTCATTCCCATATTTTCTCCAAAACTGAATTCTGAACGCTGATTTCGGAACGACCGAATCGACCTGCTGTGCAAGCTGATGCTCTTTTTGACTGAGATAAGTAGGAGCAGGTCCTCCGCTCAGATCGATCCTGTTGAAAGTTTGATCAAAGGAGTAAGTAAGCAGCAGCCCAAGGCTCTGTTCTCCTTCCCCGAGCCAGAGAGAAGGCCGATTGATTTCAGTGGGCTGGAACCCTCGCTTTTCCCTCTATTGATCCCTTATCTCCAGCCCTGTCTCCTCTCCAATTAAGAGTTCACTAAAGAGCAACTCTTAATTATTTCCTCTTCACTGCCAAAAGTCTCTGCTGTGTATACTTCTTCTGTTGTTTTTAATTTGGTACGTCTCAACCTGCGGTCGCGATTGTCACCGAACGTTAAGAACAACGTCGATCTCCTGATATCGTAGGGAGTTAAAGAGAGACGTAAGAAAAGCTGCCCCTTCTTTAAAAGATAAACTCGCCGTGCACGGTTTAAAAATCACAGAGCATCGCTGCAGACCCAGCTGTTTACCCCGCAGCCACATATCTGAAGGGATCAGAACGAACTGAGATATTTTGGACGCAGAAATCAGGGATGTGTCTGAGTGTCAGGCGAGGAAGATCAAAAGATTCATTAGATGAGAATTAGATCAAACACGGCTGAAGTTGTGCGGACGCACAGAGGAGGTGTACGAGCGAGCGTGGTCGACATGAGAGGACTGGAAATTTAGGCTGCGGAGTCAGAAAGCCAACTGAGTAGGAACAGCTTTAATTGCTGAGAACATCCACATCCAAGGAATCTGCCTACATCATCGTCTTTTTCCCCCCCTGAACCGTCGCGTGTTATCCTCTAATCTGGCCACGTTCTGGGTGAAACTTTTGTTTAAGATGTTCACACTCAGAACTTTCAGTCCGCCCTCCTCCGCACGTTTCCACCTTTATGTTTAAACTTGTAATCCCATTGCATTGGTAGAGTGAGAAAAATCCAATTTCAGATAGCTGTAGGACCATAAATAATATTAGGCACAGCGGCGGACGCACCACCCCAAGGGAGAGACAGAACAGGCTGTTGTTGTGAAGCAAAGAGAAGAGAGAACACCATTTTTGGGGAAGAAATAAAAGAAGAAAAGCAGAAAAATAGAACACAAAATTTGAGGAGGCTAAGTTGGACACATCAGTGGCCAAGCAAAGAGCAGGTATGTTTGAGATAATCCGAGGAGAAGCAGAACGAAACGAGGACAAGCAGCTTTTGGTTTCTATGTGCCACTGATCTGAAACAAACTTCCAGAAAACTGCAGCTGAAACACTGAGCTCCTTAAAAGCCAGACTGAAAACCCAGCTGCCCTTTGAAGCATCATCAACTAATTTAACAATGACCCTTGGCTAAATGTAATGTTCCCATTGTTTATTCTATGTAAAACACTGAAAAGCCTTGTAGTTGAAATGTGCTATGCAAATCAAATTTGATTGATTCAACTAAAATGAAAAACGAGCTACAAGCTAACTGTAGAAATTAGGTGCATCAAAATTTTTCACCACATCTCTTTTTTTCAAATGACCATGCATTGAGACACGTGTGGCCCTCTAGATTCTAGACTAAAGACTAAGAATGCTTAAACATTATGTTATCAATCAAATCAAAGCAGTTTTTAATCCATTTACTGCCAAATTATATCAATCAGTTCTTCTGGTTTCATGGGAATTATTGTGGAAATTGACGCAAAATCAACAAATTGTGCTAATAACTGGGAGCTTATTGCAAGTTTTTCTCAAAAACTTTCATACTTGTACTAAACAGCTGCCTCAGCCTTAATTCATGTCAGATTATAGTCCATGATCTGTACACTCAGTATTTAAAAAATGTCAAATTTACTATCATAGACAAATATTTCCAAATTAGTACCACAAACACGTTGATTTTTTAAAAAAAAAAATATATATATATATATATATATATATATATGTATACATCATAAAAAGAATCACAAAATCCTGGAGGAACTGAAAAGATGTTCAATAATAATATTTAATTTTAAGGACTCGTTGCTATTTTAACAGTTGAATGGGTTTGATCGATACATTGTGGCACAACCGGCCCTTTAAGAACCTTCATGATCTTGATTTGACCCAAAATGAAAATGAGTTTGACACCCCTGCATTAAGGCAAAATTGGCTTGTAAATAATTAATTAATAACATAGTAAATACAAAATTCTTTGAATAAGCAGACCTGTAAAAGACAGGTAAATTTCTGAAAAAGTAACCCCAACATTTCATTAGTAAATAGTCATTATAAGTAGTGTTTGTCAACTAAAGCTAAAGGATAGGTCCCATTTTCAATCTAATGGAAACTCTGTGCATCGCAGCTGGAGATTATGGTGAAGGTACGACTCTCTTCACCCATGAAAAATATCAAAATACCAGTGGAACATGCAAAAAGGGTTTGAATACTTCAACACCAATAAAACGTTTTCCACTGAGATGCAGAGTATACTTAGATACCTAACCCGTTTCCTACATAGGAAATGTTTTGGCCCGTAACTGTTTTCCATTTTTATTTCTTTATATATTGGGATGTGTTTAATAAAATCTATTCATGTCCATCAAGCTACAAGAATGTGTTTCCAGCAGACAAAGAATTTGATGAAGCAATCAAAGCAATCAAAGCTAGTAGCACTTTTGAAATGAATGGAGTTATTTATTTGCTGAGCATGGCGTTTATTGAGCATTAATGTTTCTATGAGTTGAGTTTACAGACATGAATGTCCTCTTATTAGGCAAACATTCAGTGCGAATTCAGTTTTTTTTTTTTTCAGGCGCACTACTGAGAAATAAGGTTGCATCTGCGACTATTGGTTGCAGTGAGCCCCTTCATACTTAACCTCATGTTGAGTTGCCATGACAAGTGACAGCGTAATGAAATGGATAACTTGAAGGTTTTGGTGGCTTTCATTTGAGATTCTTCAGCCTCCCAATCTCCATTTCCAGGCAGCATTCTCTCTGCAGCCGTTTAACTTCCCTTTATCCCCGTTTTATCAGTTTTACATTTGACCTTTTTCGAAGCCAAAGCCCTACTGAACAGTAAATTACAGTGGAAGAAAAAGCTATTTTGAGTTGTTTTGGGTCAGAGTGTCTTACCCTCTTCCAATGAGTCCTGCAGTCCTAGATTCATTTAATTGTGACTTTAATGGCCCACTTAGTCTACTGCTATTTGAGTGCACTCATTGATTGCTTGCCGAAATTCAGGAGAGTGGGGTGTGTCTGTTTGTTTTGCTTCACTAATGGACAACATCTCAGCATGCACCTCAGCCGAAAGCGAGCGGCAGAGCAAACATAGAGATGAAAAGAAAGAAACGCTGCCAGAGAAGAAAGGAATATAAAACAGTCTTAAAAAAAAAAAAAAAAATCAATGAATCATATTTTTGTGTCAGCAACTCAGGAGGAGTGAAAGATGAGGACGATTCTTAAGGTAACAATCAAACCAGGCCCGATAAAGCCTTGCTTATCAGACACACAATCTGGTTTTAAACGATTCTTATAATCGTCGCTCGTAGCCATTAGTTAATTCTACAATAAATTAACCTCAGCTGTAACAAAATCCCAGATAAAGCCGAGTGGAGACGGCCACTGGATAGAGAATTGAATGCTGCATTTTAAGATGCAACATGGCTTTAGCAATGCTGCCGCTGGTTGATATTAGCAGTGAAAAGGGGCCTCAAGCTGCTGTCTCTCGGGATAGATGGGGCAGTGAAGCCCGTACTCTGTGGCCAGCAGGGTATAATTACGTTTTCCCATGGGGCACCTCAGCTGCACCAACTCAGCCACATAGAGGGGAGAGATTGAAATCTGATTGCACTCACGCGCAGCCATCAAATGTCCACACGTCAACAGCGAACGTGTGCGCGGCGCACACGCCGGTCTGCGTCTGGCAACGAGCGCAGAGCGAACGGACGCGCGCCCAATCAAAAGCGTCGCCGGTCGTCGTTCTGTCCGACTGTTCTCGCGGAGGAGAGTCTGAGAGAGGCATTGTCGAAACGCCCTTCAGTCTCTCTTTTATTAGAGCTGACGGGAGCAGAAACACCGGTCTCAAATGCTGATCCTCTAAAGCCGCCTCATCGCAGGAAGCACTAATGGCGACTCGTATATTTTTCAGACGACCAGGGATTCAGTTTAGTACTGCTGACTGTCAAACTGCGTTAAAACGATTCAGAGGAGTCGCTGTGAGGAAGTGAATAAATAGTGGAACAATAGCGGTTTGTCTCATGAGTTAGTGATGAATTTCTGGGGGGTAAAAACTGATATATGTTGAAACATTTTATTTTCAGGGCTTCAAACAGCCTAATTTAGCATTCAAGCACCAACCGCTACACTGTGGATTTATGTTGGTTCTTAATATTTCAACACACAATCATTTATTTCGAGTAGGGAGCTACAGTCTGCTGCAGACAACTAACTCAAAGCGCATATTTGCAACATTGAAAATTAGGTATGTCCTAATCTGATCCCAGGTACTGGCTCCAGTTCTGATGAGGTTATTTAAAAATGACCAACATTTAATCCTGCTGCACCGCTAATTTTGTTTCCCTCTTGTGCATATGGGTTCGTTCTGGGTTCTCTGGCTTTTTCCATCAGCCCAAAAGCATGGGTTGTTTGTCCTTTGTGCCTCTACGTTGCCCATAGAGGGCGCTGTCCAGGGCATACCTCTGCTAAAGTCACGATTGAGTACGTATTCGGATTTCAAAGTCACGGCGTTCAATGTTTTAAAAAAAAAAAAACAATAAAAAGATGACTTTTCTTTTTACTTTGATCATCAGTAAACAATTTGGTTTTATTACGTTCTAAATTTTAAAAGGGGGGAAGATTTAGAGCTTGCAGGATTATTTCAAAGCCAATGGGAGAAAAGATAACATTTTTTTCTCCATTATCTGTGATGTCGACATTCAACTTGACTTTGTTTCAGGTCCACCCATGTGGAGAGCCAGCAATGTACTTTACTGCTGTACGATGATAAAGTTGTTTGTTCTAAACGTTTTCTCCTCTCTAGCTGCTAAATATTTCCACATAGCAGAGCTTAGGGATAGCTGGGAGTCCTCTGTTTTGTATTTACTTTTTAAAGCTGCCCACAGAACATGGCATTTACCATATATACCATGTTCTGAAGTATATAACAACGTTGTATTTGTTTTATACATGTGAGTACGGAATCAACAGGGTTGTACCGAATATTTTTGGTGCAAAAACTCCTGCTGGATGGGTGTTGAGTGCGCCTGGTCTCTCTATACAAGTGTATTTGGTACGTTTGCATAGGACCAAATATAATTTAAAGCTGCATTCACACTGCAGCCTGAAATGACCCAATTATGATCTTTTGTCAAATCTGATTTTTTGTTTTTGCCGTGGAGGTTCACACTTCCCAAATATACTGGAAATCACCTGCATGGAGATACAGGTGACCTCCAGTGTGACCAGGCAATCGACTTGAAAGTGTCCGGCATGCGCAGTAGAGGGCGCAGTAATGTCACACATAGAGAGCTTGCTCAGTTTTTGTTAACCACCATGAAAAGAAGTGCTGAGTGTTTGCATCATAAGATGCTAACAGTAGAGCATCTTATGATTTAGAAGTTGCTGTCCAACTGGAGCAGCATATGAACAACTTAATCCTCATTACAGTCCAAAATGGTTGTTTTTCTGCCCGCTTGCATGTATCAGGACACAGAATAGTGACATTTGTCGAGCATCAGTGACGTTCATGTTGGATTAATGCAACATGGATGTTAGGTCAAATCTGAATCCAATAAGTATCGGATATCCAAGCGGCCTGGTTCACATTCGAAAAGAATCCGACCTGTGTTGTCCGGACTGTCATGAACAAATCAGATGCAAGTCGGATCACGTAAAAAAAAAAAAGCATCAGAATTGGGTCACTTCAAGCTGCAGTGTGGACACAGCCTAAGTTACAAGATCTGCAAACAATGGAGGAAGTCTTTGTTGGGAATACGGACAAACTCACCAACAGGTCATATCAAAACAGAGTTAATATGTTGACATTAGGTTAGATTCATCGTCATTACACAGTAAGCAGTAAAACAAGATTAATAGCACAGATCTGATTTATAAACAAGTGAGTTGTCTTCTCTAATTGGCATTTTAGCAGCATGAAAACATGCCAACGGGACTGAGACGGGAGTATATTGAAGATGGTAGCCTTACATATTGAATCACATATCTCTAATAGAAAAATTATAACACTATGATCCTACACCTGTAAGTTACTAAGTTTAAAAGCAAACAGTTGCTCTTGATGATGTAAACTTTAAATAAGAATCAAATTTTGATTCAGATTAGCATGAATAGCAGAATATCGCGATCAGCACATCCCTGTAAAACTGACTGGAGAATGAGGCACGTTCTCAAGTCATTGTTTAGATGTCGTGGGGTAGAAAATAAGCAACGTAGATGAAACACGTCTGGACAGCTCTAACAGAGTCTAACGGGGATGCTAGATTTAGGCCTCTTAATGTGACCTTACCTAAACCATTATCTGACCACAAAAGGCTACGGTGGTGGTAAAACGAGCAGACATTAGAGCTGCCCAGATGTCCTGCAGTGTCACCTTGACTGCTGATATCTGCCACCACACCACCCTCCGGCCAGGGGAGGAGGCCCGGCTGACAACAGGTTCGTCAGAAGCCCTTCGAGGGGTGGAGATCGGAGGAACACACTCCTCTGCCTTCGACAGCAGCTACGGCGTCCAGCATTAGCATACAATCCATATTCATGTGCGTTTTCCCTTTGACTGCGTCAAGCAGCTCCTCGCGCACATTTTGAGCCAATTTTACAATCAGCATGTCGAGCATTTTCTCCAGGAGTCCCGCGGGCCTCTTGTGTATTCTCAACACGGGGGAAAAAAAAAAAAGAATACATCAACAGGTCTCAAGGTCGTTACCTCCTCTTTTTTGTCTGCGTGTTGGCATGTGTGAGGGGTTCGAGTCTTTTAAAAAACGGTGAGGGAACAATAAAATGGCCGATGGTGGTTCAAGTGTTGTGCGTGAGCGTCATTTTAAGCAGCACGAGCGTATTAGATGCGTGTGTGCAACTAATTTAGTGCAAGTCGGTGGTTGTGGTTTTATTTCTTTTCCCACAACATTGGCGAGGGTAACCAAGCAATTATGCCTGGGAGTGTGTGTCTATGTGCGAGCATAAATGTGTCCATCTGGGCGCAGAGTGCGGCATGCAGTTCCGACATGCCTTACAGGTAGAGTAAGCCAGAGCATCCTCCTTTGGTCCACTGACATTTCGGTGAGAAAAGAGGCCAGTTGATGTGGGGTTACAGCCTCCATGAGTGTGTAGGAATAAATAATGAATGCTTAAGGAAGGGATCTCTGAAGCTTCTTTTCTTTCCACCCACCCATCCATCCATCCCTCTGTCCATCTCTGCATTCGTTCATCCACCCAGCAGGAGCACCAAAGACAGCATTCAGGGGCATTCAGAAGCTTCTGTCATAAATATTTCAGCCGTCAGGTCAGCGATCACACCCTTCTCCCCTCGGCTGCTCTTAACCGCCACCGCTTGGTGATGACACAGCCTTTTGACCCATAAAGCTATTGACAAAACACTGATAGTGAGTACATTCACTGAGACCAGTTGTCGGTACATCGCCAGGCAGCTGCAGCTGTTGAAATGGCGACTCTTGAATGAACGCCTAATTGGCTTCCAGAAAAAGAAAAAAAAAAAAACAAAGGTTGCTACAAGTTAAATAATTTCACACAGACCTGCACCAAACTTTAAAAGTAGTAGCATTTTCACTTTTGTTGATTTTTGTTCCAGAAGAACAAAACAACATACCAAAACAGACAAAAGAACCACTAAACATGTAAAGTGCAATCTTATGGTGGATTTTCAAAACTAACAATCCTCTCAAAAACGACATCACTTGCGAAGAGTTGCTTAAAAACCAAACGAGAGACAGAAATCACATGTGAACAGTGCGAGTGTTTGAAACTCCAAACTTCGTTCACAAAGCAAAACGCCTGGCCGCTCTCTGCCCTGACTCAGAGCCAGATCCCGCGGAGCATCCGTTATAAGCGAGAGGTCTGATCTCTTTTAGACCGATGAGCGGCGCCGTTAGCGGCGTGCATAAATCTCACAGGCGAACAGAACGGATCAGAGCGTTCAAGTGTAAAACTAGGGCAAAGCTCCAGCACTGTACCGTCTGGATGCTCTCCGCTTGGAAAGGAAGGAAGCAAGTCCTGCAGAGGACCGAGATCCGGCATGCGGGGAGAGGGAGACGGCGGGGCAGAAATACGTACACATGCTGCTGCATGTCAGCTGTTGTAAACAGACATTGGCCGTCAGATATTTATTCACGCACCTGTTTGGCCAGGCGACACGCCGTCCACTCCCGTCCTGCTCTGCTCGGATCCAGTCGGCTTGCGCCGGCAAAAGTGAGGAGCGAGTCTCACCCCCCACGCAGCCCGGTGCAGACAGCTCACTGTTATGGATGCACTGACAAGTGAAAGGAGGGAGGCGTGGCTTCACATGAGATAAATAAAAGAGGGAGGGAGCGAGGGAGGAGAGAGGCTCCCTCAATCTACAATTCAATTTCGCCCTCACTCTCTTTGCAGGGCCGTTTTGTCCTCCTCTTCTTTTGGCATATTCTCGCCCTTTTAAAGCACTCCCTCTCCCTCTTCTTTTCCTCTCTCCCCCTCTCCTGCGTGTTATTTGTCAATGGTTTCCATTAGTTTGACTCTTTCTTCTCCTGGGTTGTTTCCTGTTTATTCTTTCTCCGTGTCGCATTTTCCCTCTGCCTCTTCGGGCTTTTTGGGCTCTCATTCATGAGCAAACATGCTGCAGAGTTGCATGCGTGTGTGCGTGTGTGTGTGTGCGCGCGCAGACACCGAACCAGGGCAGCTCTGGCCATCTGTTGGAGCCTGTGAGCTTCACCTATTCACAGTCTCATTAAGGCAGAGGCACACAGAGGAGCAAAAGAGAAAGGAATGGGAGGGAACGAAGGATCAATCTTAACGCTGCAGGGTTGTGGAGGGAAAACGCGTCGTGGCAAACGCACACTCTCTCCCTCACACACACACACACACACACCCACACACACACACACACACACACACACACACACACCCCCCACACACACACACACACACACACACACACACACACACACACACACACACACACACGAACACTATATCTGTCAGGCTGGCACCTCTGAAGAGAGCTGGCATGGGCACGCCTGCTCACTGGGTTCAGGCATTGAAGGGGATTTGGCTCGCAGCGTTTGAGCTCGCAGACAGAGAAGAAACGCAGACCCAAACCAATTTACACAGAAACACACGAAAAGTAAAAACGGCGGAGTACGCAAAAAGACACACACACACAATCAAAGAAGAACATTTGTCTGACAAACTAGTGCCAAAAAAGTGAATAAACTTAAATAGACAAGACGATGGCAACAGGGTTTTTAAACCCTTCTTGTTGACAGTCGGCCTAGGAAAAAAAAAAAAAAAAAGGCATTTTCTAGCCCGGCTTCGGCTAGATATTCCTCCTGAGTGCGGGCGTCACCTCCTATTTCTGACCAGAAGGAAGAGGTGCGACGGAGGGTAGCAGAGGGTGGAGGCATCCATCTCTGTCTGCTCCAGCCGTCCCATGATGGATGCGCCTGTTTATCCCTCTCTGCAGGTTATTTAGATGCAGTCACAGCCAGAAAGATTAGTGATGGGAAACTTCTGCACCTCTCTGCCTCTCCTCCCACCTCGTCTAATCAATAACACTCTTATCTATAATCAGCATTTTGAGGCATTTCTTCATGGAAATATGAAGAACAGAGAGAGGGAGAGAAAAAAAAAGAATAATTGTCCCACTCCTCTCGATGTTTTCAATTACAGAGTCGGCTATGGATCATCTGCGTGTCAGCGGGGCTAAACAGGTTATTTGTGTCGCTGCGGTGAGATGAAACCATGCTGAGCAGGGAAGAAAATAAAAATCAAAACAGCATTTCTCTGACCAGGATTGTTTCTGAAAGAGGCAAAACAAATGGTTTATTCACGATGGGAGCAGACAGCACCCAGGTAGAAGAGGATGCTCTACGTCAGGCGAGAGCCAAATAGAAATTTTTGGTTTATGTGTGAAACAGTCTAATTACAACATCCCCACAGTGAATCATTGAGGAGGCAGCATGCTGCGGGGATACGTAGCTTCAGCGATGACAGGGAGATGAAAACGAAGGGGCTCAGATAGGCTTTAAAAAGACTTGCTGCTGACACAGAGCTTCGGCTTTCAGCAGAACCAGAACCAGAATCACAAAGCCAGAACAATGGAAAGGTTTGGATGAAAGCAGATTTCTGTGTTTGAAATGGCCTAATCAATGCCCAGAATCCAATTAAAAGACTTAAAAATTGATGCTTGAAAGTTTATATGTAGCCAGTCTGTCCAGGGCCGGCCCAAGCCTCCATGGGGCCCTAAGCAAAATTAGGTTTTGGGGCCCTGAATTCCTGCTAACAATGTGGGCCGGCTGGAATCAACAGTATTAGATCATTCGCACACCAGCAAGGACAGGCAAAAAAAGACAGAAAAAAATAAAATAACATTTCTTTCAGACAATTATCTTAGTGCTCCTAACATCCATCGTATTTAACCCAAACGAAATGTGCGGTACATCAACACGGGTCTTGTATAAGGAAGGTGAATGCTGCTATGACGAAGCGCAGGCTGACACCGAGTTGGACGAGCTTGGCCACAAAAATGCACACATAAACACACATAGACAAAAAAACACCCGTGTAATTAAGCTGATAAATGAATAAAGGCTTTAGCAGTCCTCTCAATTACCGTCCGTTTATTTGAAAGCATGATACGCCAATTTGAAATACAACAGGAGAAAATATCAGCTGAAATATTTATTCTGTAGCAGCAGTGACGGCTCGCCTTTAAAGTGCAAATCAGGTGGAGGCGTAAACTAAAGGACTTGCAGCTGTAATTACAGTAAAAGGTGGATTTCAAAAGCGCTTCCCCCACCACTTCACAGTTAAAGCTGAAGTATGCAACTTTTACAAAAAAAAAAAGTTTTTTTATTTGTTAAAACTATCACTGTGTGGCGACTGTAGAATATGAGACGTGTACGTGCTGCTCAAACCCTCCACCTTTCTCTCTGCTGCACTACAACTGGTTCACCACAACGCAGCCTGCCATGATTGGTCAGGCTAGTTAGCATAGCCACTGATGATGGCAGATAAACGCTTTTCTTGGAGCAATAATTTGTTTCTCTGCCATTTAGTACCGTGCACACAAGGTTGATTGACAGCGCTAAAACCCGCCTCCTGGCTCTGATTGGTTGCTTTTGACTGGAAGCAGTCACATAAAGAAGCCATCTTACAGCTCTTACATGCTAGATTACAGACGATTCCCCAGACGCTGCCATGTTTTTCCAGAGCCATGCCGGCATGCCAACACAGCAGCCCAGTGACACCACTTAAGCACATGGTTTATTCATGCTCACTCTCTCTCAGTCCCTCTCAAATGCACTTAAAGCTGTGTCATGCTGCTGACTTCTAATTGGGCTCAACACAGATCAACAGATGCGTCTTCCATCAAATCAATCATGAACAGAGCAGCGTTGCTTATGCAGCTGGGATTCATCTCAACAGATATCATCCCGGACAGAAAAGTAGTAATAAAAAAAAAAGACCTCAATAAAAGCCGTGAAAGGGAGTCGCACACTAGAAAGGGAGTCGCACACTAGAAAATAAGTCTTTATGTTAGACAAAAAATAATAATAATCACAGTTTAAAGCCTCAGAGAGAGGCCAGACCTTGGGGAACACATTTTGCTTTTCTGTTTTCTGCTTCATTGAATACAAAGTGGGAGAGGCCTTGTGAACAAGCCTTTGCATGATAATGTCAGGGCAGATGCATAAATAAAACTGAAGGCTTTCTCCTCAGATAGGACAGAAAGACAGCCATGTTCTATCAGGCTGAGATCTTGTCCTTGGCTTCAAGTATGTTGTAACAAATGAATTTGTTCCTCTTCTTGCCCTTTGTGGGCCAGGCTAATAAAAATATCCCCCGTCAGTTGGCAGCATAAAGAGGAAAAGGGCTCATTGCAAATGAGGCAGACCACCTGAATGCCTTCCTTTCACCGACTCGCCGTCTCTCAGAGTTTTACTCCTATTATTTTTGCAGCCTGGCCTCGTCGGTTCAAGGCTGACTTCTCCTCATCGCCGCCGAACAGGCGTACAGACATATCCCCAGCGGGCTGTCCTCTGTTCAGCATAAATCCCTGGTTGAATGTCTATGTCACCAAGACTACATTATGACGAGAAACAGAGCTGGTGAGGAAAAGTCCCAGAAGCTAAAAATGTAAAGACTCAAGGACAAGGGATCGGTAGAACCGGGGAGGAGAGAAGCCCTTTCTGGTGAAAACAGCACACGGGCTGCAGCAGGTTCCCATTTATCCTCAGAGTGCATTGCTTGAGGCAGGCAGATGCGTATCTGTGCCTCTCACACAGCATGCTAAGGCTCAGACATGCGCTAAACTTCAGTTTGCATTCGTAGAAAATGTCCTGACCTACTAAAGTCACAACCGTCACAGGGTTAAAACGTAGCGCATGTCCTGCTGTGCCCGTTGCTCCAAGACCACATTATGGATTCTAATAACACACATCAAACATCGCCCTGATGCAATGAATTCAAATCAGCTCTTCTGTCATAATTTCCAAGAGTGCCACTGAGAACATAAATAGCAGAAGCACATGTTTTTGATGCATTGTTCCACATCTGCAGGTAATGCCATAATTCAATCAAAAAACAACAAAAAACACAAGGAAGGCAAATTAGTTGTTTCAGCTGCAAATGTGTCACGGCTGTGCTCACTGAATGCCACAGGACGCACAATGCAAAGAATTTACCAAGTCAAATATTTGCATTATTAACTTTATTTCATGCATCATAGTTTATTTGTCTTGAGACTTAAATATTTTTGCTCCTGTTGAGTCACATACTTCACTATTTCTTTGTATTTTCACACAAATACAAAACACTACCCTGGTTTCATTTGCTCTCGATTTCTAAAATACTACGCTGCCAAGGCAATATAGTAAGGACATACTTTACTGCCAGTAAAGTACATCATAAGATTCATTCGACATGGGCTGAGAGACTGGAACAGAATCAGATCATTTCCAGGTGGACTGAGATGAGGCATTACACCATTATAACACTCTTCATGGAAAAAGTTGTTGCTGTCAGAAGATTCAAGTTAAAGTGCTTTGAAAATGTCATTTTTTCCCTTGCAGATTTCCACTGATCTTGATTTTTTTTTTTTGTCACACCTCAAAGCATAAATCAATCAATTGTTAATTGTCTAAAGCCTCTCTATCCTTGTAGCGACACCTGGTGGTTGCCAGTGTTGCTCTGTAGCCTGACCAGGGTGCAAGGCAACAATATAATCAACCACGCTGCTGTGGTTTTGTTAGTGAAGGAATAAAACTTTCCCAGTCAAACTGGCCAGATATGAAACAACTGTCTGCCATGAAGCCTGTAGCATCACTGGATGAATTCAGCTCTGCTCTTTACAGAATACTTTTTCTTTATGCTTTCGGACTATGCAGCCGGGGATGAGGAAGCACACAGCATGGCAACCCTTCATTTGGATAAGACATGCAGTGATGAACTCTGTCCTCATGGAGGACCAATGTCAAGCACAATTGTTAATGACTTGCTTATTCCTCAGATGAGAAATTGGGGAAAGGTCTGCTGTCAACACTGTGTGCCTTACAGCTGCTGCCTGGGTTTGGACTCCCATTTTAGCTCTCAATTCATAATGGTTACGGTTTCTGAGTACCTCAAAGGCAGATGGATGAAATACTGTTTGTGGACTTCACTTTCCATCCATGTTGGGACCTTTCAGATGATCTTGAGGCGTAGTAAAGATGTATAGATTACAGAAAAAAACGAATGCTCTGACAAGAGATGTTTCTCGATCGTTTCTAACTTATTTTAGGTCGGCACATCAAGTGTTGGTTTTCCAGGTCTTCCAGCTTGTCAGCCAGGTTCCTTTTTATTATTCAGATCTGGTAGTAATAAGTCCTGCATGTGGCTAGTGAAATTGAACAAAAGAAAATGCCATTAATCAACGTTAAGTCATGATTTAACAAAAAGGGCAATTGTTTTTTGAAAATAGAGCCGAATTGCTTTGAATTGCTTTCGCTCCTTCATAAATATAATTACCATTTCAAAACTGCACTTTGTGTTCTTTATCTGACTAAGAGTTGTTTGATGATCTAAGTTACTTTAGACAAAATACTTTTTTCTCAGCGATGCATCTTCGCTGTCATGGAGGTTTTAAAAATGAAGAACAAAAGCTGTAAGAGGGTGTTTAAAAGGAAACTACTGTTAAACACGTCTCCATCCCAGCAGCTCGTAAACTGTAACAGGGAGTGAGTCGTAAAACAGACACCAAGCAGGATGAATGTGTTGCTTGGGTTTTTGGTGTTTTGAACTTTCTATGTCTGTCAATTAATGAATGTGTTGCATTTAGAAATGTAAACTTTTAGGAAATCTCTCAGTTAAAGTCTGCATGTACTAGTGAATACACACTGAGTCCCACAGATTAACAGACTATAAGGGTTGAGATAAATAATCTTAAATCATTAACATATACAGATGAGTGCATTATTATTGTAGTCACAGGCAGATTTAGGTTAAAAATTATTTTCATCCAACCGAAAGGATTGAATCTGATTAAAAAAAATATATATCCAAATAAGATGATCTAAAAATGCAGTGCTGTAAACTATTTTTCCGTTTTAACAAGACTGTGTATTATATATCATGTTGTCTGAAGGGAGAAGATAGCGTTGGGATTAATAACCCGTTTAGAAAATAGTAGTTTGTTGTTTTTTTTGCTGCAACTAAGAAAAATCTCATGCTGTGACATTTGTAGAACTCGCACAAGAACTGAAAATGAGCTGAAAAGAATAAAATCTTCTGTCGTTTCCTCTTTCTGAAGACAAACAACATAAATGATCAATAGTCAAAACATGAAAAGTTAATTCAACCTGACAGTTAGAAGCTGACAGAAAACGATAGTTTGGCAAAGGAGAACTGTAAACTAATTGGATCCGTCATAGAGACAAACACACACCCACAGAGATGCACACACTCTCGCACACACTTTGTTCCCGTCCGTCTGTTTTTCAGCGCTGCAGAGGTTGTGGAAGTGTTGGCAGACCGTGGGATCCGCAGATCAAAGAGCAGCCCCCCTGTTGAGGACTGCAGTCCCAAGGAACACAAGCCGCTATGGGCAAGAGCCAGCATCACATCCCCAGCTAATTAGCCAAACCCCCTTTGACTCCACGCTATTTGCATTCTTGATGTACAGCACTTGGAAAGTATCTGCTTCACATATTAAACAAGAAGCTTATGGGTTTGTCTAAAAAGGCACCCCAGTGCTTTCAGCACAAATGCATTGGTAATCACTTTGAAACGCTGTGAGAACAACTACACAGAGAAGGTTAATTACTCCAAAAAAAGGTGAATTTAAACTTAATTAAAACAAAAGACTTGTGCGAACTTGATTGCTCTTCACTTTGACACAGACTGGCACATGTAGTGTAATTTTGAGGCAACCCACACTCGAGGTACAACGAAGGACAGCTGAGTCTCGAGAGCTCTGAAGTGTGGCCTTTCGATCTCGCTACTCACTGGAGTGAAAGAGTGGCGTGAATTATGGATCAACCGGCCCTAAACAGCCATGTAGATCAGCAACGGGTCGTGTTTGGAGTCCTCAATAATTAATTACTTGTTTGCTACTGAGTGGACCTAGCTTCTTTTCTGTGTGCCTTTGTGTCTGCAAACAAACACTGGCTGGCATGCAGGGATGTGAGCAGAGCAGCAGAAGAGCCTGCTGTGTAGGCCGACATCAGAGGGAAAGGTCAACAAGGAGGCAACTGGGTGGGGTCAGGGATAGAGTTGTAAAGCAAGGCCAGGGAACAAAACGGTATCCAAAGATTTGAACATCTCATTGGTGAATCTTACGCAAATATCTTAGTGCACCTGCAAGAAGACAAAACTAACTTACAATAACTTTTCAGGAAGATGTAGAAGCTTGTTTTAAGTCAATAATTTCTTAATGTTGATGAAACAGTGCTAGAATATTTCACTTATAACATGGGGAAAATGTTTTGTTATGAGTGAATTTATAAGCCACACCTGATGATTGAATCGTATTCAGGCGTTGGCGTAGCCCAGTCAAAGCTCAGGCCTAAATCCATTTAACAATCTATTACAAGACTTGGAAGTTGATGTCCATCCAATCTGAGCTGGCGCTATTAAACCAAAACAATATGAGCAAAAAATTCACTCTTTAGAAGTGTAAAAGTGATCTTCCTGCCTACCGAGCCCAAAAAGACTTGTTTGTAGAAAAACAATAGTAATGAAAAAACATCTGTCATTTTCCTTCCAATTCTAAACTATACACCATTTTGTGTCAGTGTATCCAGCAAAAACACATTGAAGATTGTAGTCGTAAAGCTGTGAAATGCGAAACAAAAGTTTGACAGGTATAAATACATTTGCAACACACTGCATGTGAGCACACTCTTACAGCTGCTCAGACGAAGCTGAATTATTCTCAGCACATGTTGGCACTTACTGCCAACAGAGTCTCCAGTGTGCTATAACAGAATGATGTCTGTACAGCATATTAATGAAGTTATCTGTGTCTGTCCACTGCATCCTACAAAAACTGTACGGACATGTCTTCCTTACCCTGTGGCCATGTCTCCATGGGTTCCCCAAAACAGCCAGCTAAGCAGACTGCAGTCAGGAGGGAGGATATGAGGCAGCTCCTCCCTCTACCCTGCAAGGAGTGAAATGATGAATTGCACTAAATCCTATTTGGCAACTCAAATAAGAGAAAAAAGACAGATTAAGCTAGCAACGCAAAAGCCAGAAAAGAGCTGATGCAGCCGCCGCAGAGGAGGGCCCATTAGAGAGAGGCTCCTGTCTGTCTTTCTGTCCAATTGGGTGACACCCCATCCCTTAATGAGCTGTCTGAAGTGAAACGGGAAAAATACCAGCACAATAAATTACCAGGCTTATTTCTCCCTGTTCGTCTCCCCTTAGACGTGGATGAATAATCTTCCTATCTGGTCCCACATCTTCCACCAGGAAACTCTGTCCAAGCACATGCAACAATCTGCAGGGCTATTTACATAACTACATTTGATGTTTCCAGCCAAACGGGTGACATGTTTTCTTCTACACTTAATTAGATTCGGGAATTAGTTTTTCTAAGAGAGAGAAAAAAAAAGGCACAAAAAGAGGATGATTTCTCTTCTGCTTGGAATAGAAAATATTCCCATTTGGAAGTGACAAGATAAAATTGTGTATGGGGCTAATTGCGTGGCAGCAGTGGCAGAATTAGAGCAGGAGAGAAAATTTATTTATGCAGTTAGGAACTAATACTCTTTTCCAGCACGAGTCTATTTAGCATGCTCGCTGTGAAGCGCTCACTCCGACATGGCGAACCTCATTAAGATAGAGCAAAGCAATTCACTCGAGGAAAAGAGCTAATTCCTCATATCTGTCTTTTCTGCATGAGATTTGAAGACAAATTGAAGCGAGGTGACAGGCGAAGGTAGACCTTTATCCTGACATATTTAATGCAGATTAAGGAGTCAATGGTGAGAATATTACGCCACCGTTAAACCAATGTTGACATAATTAGAGAGCAAGCTGAGTTTTATTCAAGCCAACTCCTTACAAACCTGTCAAAATGTCTTTCTACAGTCACCTCCAAAAATAAAAACACCTCTTGAACTTTTTTATATTTCTTAAAGCAACAGCTCGCAACTTCTGTGAATCTCTGCTATTTTGTGATAAACCGACAGCTTATTGCAAAGTAGAATGAAAATATTCCCAAGTAATGCTGTAATGCACATTTAACAGCCAAAAACACTGAGTCCCTTAATATCAAGGCTAAAAACTCACCTAATTAGAGTCGCCTTTGATTAAAAGTAAGTGCACAATCTGATATGGAATTGGTTGATCATTCTGATTATGACATTTAACAAAGTTATTTTTGGCATCATTTCTTCTACACTTGAAATAAGGCAGAACTAATTTACAAGTAACTTTTTAATCAAGATATAGGAGCTTGTTTTAAGTAAATAATTCCTAAATATTTATTTTGAACTAGTTGAACTAGTTCCACCGGTAAATTATTGCACTTAACATTGCTATAAATTAAATCTGCCAGTGAAACAAGCACTTTTTAAATCAATATTAGGGATAATTGACTTCAGAACAAGCTCCCATCTCTCACTGAAAAGTTACTTATGAGATCATTTTGTCTTACCTCATGTGTACTTGGATATTTGCACAATAAAGGAAAAACACTTGGGAAAGATTTTGTGTTTTTACAGTGCTGTAAACTTTAAACAGGTCATGATCTTCATGATGCTGAAATTAAGTTACACGCAGGTGTATTTACTTATAATATTATATTTACAGTACAATCTGTTGAGGTTCGTATGGGCTGTAGTGTGACAGGAGGAGTCATATCACCGGGCATAGTTTGTATTCAGTCTGTGCTCGACTAATGAACAGGTTTGAGCTCCTATCAAGCAGAGGAATAGGAGGAAAGGCAGGAAAGAGACAGGAAAAAGAAAGTGACAGACAGAGGCTGGTCATCCTTTAACAGAGTAGTCCACATGGGATGTAGCATTTACGGAGAAAAGCCAAATGCCATAACAGTTAATCAGACCCTGAATGCCATCTGTTTCATTACTCTTTATAACACTGCTGTGGATCCACATTTTAAAAATGGATGTACACTTTTCTCTATATTTGCAGGAGCAGCAATATGTGGATAAAATATTGTCACTCGTCTCCAGACTGATGTGTCAAACTAGGACACACACAGAGAAAGGGAATGAATACATCATTTACGCAGCCCACAGCAGGGCCGGGAGATGCCACGCCGTTTACTCTGCAGGGAGTTGCAAATTTCTTTTGAATAACCAAGGTCTAATTGACAGAAAAACAATGCGCTGTCACTTTGCTGGTGTGACCGCCATTAACACATTTGTCATTTTTTTCTGTACGTGCTCCGAGGCATTATTGTTTTGTTGGCCCCAATCCCTCCCCAGTGCAGTGAATATGTTTTAAAATGGTTGTGAGCAGAATGTTGTTAGCTGCACCGCGCTCCCTGGGGGGAACAAAACACGAGAACAATTGGCTCATTAGAAGGAGAGAGAGACTTCAGGCTGCAATATGGCTGGAACGCACTCAGAGGAGAGACACAAAGTCAGCCAAGGAAGAGCACAGATGGATAGGTGGGAGGGACGCTGGGAGAAACAAAGGCATATCAACGGAGCAGAGACAACTTTGTGTTCGCAGCAAACCGACGGTGAGATTGGCGAGTGAGAGTCTCGAGACGATCTGAAATATTAACGCGTCTGAAAATGAGTGAGGGAGGCGTTAAATGTCATGCATGTTGTACAATAAGTCAATCACATAGTCCTAATCACTTCTACACTAATAGAAGACTTTGGAATTAGCGTTAAGCACCTGGAAGGTGTGGGTACCACAGGATTTTGGTAATTACAGGTATTACAAGTCTGCATATGCAATGCCTGTAACCTTGAATTGTAAGATAACTTTAAAGGACTTTTTTTAATATCCCTATACACCAGGGGTGCTCAGGTCCAGTCCTCAATAGCTACCATCCTGCAACTGTCAGCTGCTTCCGTGCTTTTGTCTCAAAGGGGTTTCAGAGGCTTTGGGGTCCTAGTGACTCGCAGTGAAGGCAATCATTCACACATAAAGAAAACACATCACAGGACTGAACCTTCCCAGGAGGAGCCATAATTACTCCAGCAGCACTTGGTGGCAGCGATGTTCTGGGGCTGCAGAGCAGCTTCAAGGACTTGATGGAGCCATGATTTCAGCTCTCTCCTAGTTTTATGGAATTAAATTTGTTTCACAATTATTCCATCAAAAAAAAATACAGTTGTGTTCAAAACTCCTGGACTTGTAATATTTTTATTTCAAACAAAAAATAAAAGAAACCTTTTCACTTAAAAAGCTAGCAGCAAAGCTAAAGCGGGAAAACACACCCACTGTTAGTTAATAAACACAAGGAGGCATTACATAACAGTTTATAAACACACATTTCCTCCAAATAGATTTGGTATTTTCCAGCTTAATGCCACTCCACAATTTGCTGGTTAACAAATTCAACATAAAGACAGGGGAATATCACACAAGCCTGGGTCATGCACTTTACCTAGTGCTAACATTAGCTAGCACGATATGCTAACAGGAAATGTCACAGGACAAAATATGTGACTGTCGTCATAAGCTAGGCAAGATTTTAACTTTTTCACTTCATGAGACAAAAAATGAGTGATTTGATTTTTTTAAAAATTATTATTATTATTGTTTTTTTTAAACAAAACTTTTTATATTTGGCATACGTTCTCTTTCTTTTTTTATTTAATAATTATGAAACAAATTTAACTCCATATAGTTTTAGACATTTTTGGTTCATGTGCCATTTAAATACTGAACCTTTTTAAAACTTGACAACTCAACCAAATAACAGGTAGCATAAGTAAATGTAGTTACAAAATGAATTAACCATTTGGTTAAACTAAATGTGACTTTCAACATCTGTGTGAGGTTTAATTTGGACATCACATACAAATCTCTAAAAGTTCCAGTATTTATGAAGATAAGCACTGACCAGCCATGACTTTCCTTTGAAGCTTTGAAGAAAAAGGCAAATTAAAGAGTCAATGATTTTGTGTTTTACTTTTAAAGAGGAAATAGAAAGCAAACGTGGACATCCACTGGAGAGAAAATGTCTTACTGCACTTATCAGAAACATTTTTACAAGGACAATGCCAATATGCAGTTTTATCAGCAGAGCAGCTTTGACTCCATCTGCAGTATATGGACAAAAGGTTTCTATCTTTAATGACACACAAAGTCCACAAAAAACAAGATTTATGGATTCTTGGAAACTCTCCAGATTCGAGGAAATAAGCAGATTTTTTTCCCATCATGCCTTTTCTGAGTACTTTAAATGGGGAAAAAAAAAATCAATAAAGTTTAATAAACAGGCTTTTTTTCTGTCCATATCCTGTGCTGCACACCACTGTCGTTTCTGATGACTAATAACACCCATACTCTGATTAATGTGCAATAGAAAATGGGTGCTTTAGTGGGTCAGCTTTTACATGGCAGCACTCCAAATACATTTTTTTAATCTGCAATAAAGCCCTCCACTGGAAGCAAACAGGACAGCTGCTGCTATATTTACGCTCTTTATGCTCCTTGTGTGTGCCAGCGTGTCCTCTCTCTTTGTTCCCAGCTACCTGAATTGGCTAATGCACACATCTGTTCTCCCCATTGTTGCTCCTTATGTCTTTTACTTAGTGGCCACTGAGTTACTCACAAGGTCACTTAGTATTAAGGAGGTCTGACATTTAAAGCTTACTAGAGACCTATAAAAGCATGTCTATCCTTCACATTTTGCTGTGCTTTAGGACAGTAATGTTTTTGTTTTGTTTTTTTTTTGATAAAAGGCTTATCTTTTTTTTTTTTTTTTTTAGTTCTTAGAAAATTAGCTTATTGACTTCACAGTGCAGCACCGGTAGACTGCTAAATGAGCAGAGATACTGCGGAGTTCCTGTCTATGGGACCTCCGGGTTCAAATTTATTCACTTGGTAAATAATGTTTGCAGGACATAGTGTGCAAAATGAGAAGAGAGAACCCAAGAGAGGCTGTTTATTAAATGTTATTGATTTTTACCATAATTCATCACACAGAAATAGCAAAATCATTTTTAAGAGAATCCACAAATAACGGTTTTAGAAGTGCGGCTGTTTTATTTAGAGACCAAGCCTAATTCAGTCTGTAGGGGAGCAGGGAGGAGGGGAGCATGAGGGTGTAAGACTGACTTTGTACTTAATCTTATTTCTAGAGAATGCAATAAGTAAGTTGGCAGAAAAAAATTGATTTTATACTGACAGTGAAGTAAAATGGCCTTTTTGCCGCCTATGCTTGTGAAAGCATTTGTTGTAAAATATGAAAAAGATACATTTAATAATTTCTGCAATGCAGAGGTTTCTGTTATTGCAATTTTATCAGAATGCAAATGCCAAATTCAAGAAAAAGATTGATCCATGTAACCACGGAAACGTCTTGTATCACAACATAAATTTGTCTATTTTAAAGCAAAATTAAATAACTGCTATTGTTTTCTTCAGTGCTATTTATGACTGGATGGAAAATTCAATTAGAAATGATCCACACATACTTTCACGCAGCAGTTTCTCTTACGCTGATCTACGCCGTCTTCAAAAGGTTCCCCATTACCCACCATTCAGATGTCGACTCGGCTTTCAGAAAAATCAACTAGATGACAATAAAGATGTTAAGTGGTGACGTCTTTTTTGAAATAAAAATCACCCAAAGGTCTACATTTTTACAAATGTGAGTCTGAATTGAACGTAAATATTACATTTCAAAAAGAGGTTTACAAGTGTTTTTTTTTTTTTTTTTTTTTATTCTAACCCAAAACTGTTCTGGTGTTTTGAAAGCAAGAAATAATTTTAGGGACTGCATGTTTAACTCTTAATCTTAAGTCTCTGCAATAACACACCATATTTAACTGACAGAGTTTGCATAATTCGGTCTTGGAAGGTATAAACTTCAATTCTAGCTGGGGATGCAAAAATCAGTCAGATCAATAATGGGGAAAAATATTCTCTTGATCAACTGAACACTTTCTGGCAGGTCAGATAGTGGAAAAAGTCAAGAGTATTTTTGTCGTTTCTTACACATCAAAAATTTACAAATGATCACAATATAAAACCTTTTGGGAGGTTATAAATGGCTCCTACTCTCTATGCATGTTTTAGTAAATAGAATAGATTTTAGATTAAATCTGTGACATTTAAGCAGCGGTCATGTTCCCTAGCAGAGGAAGCTCACGTTGTTGTTGTGCAAAGAAAACCTAATTATATCCAATTACGTTTGTGTTTAAACGTTCAGTATTCAAATTGGTTTCTTTTAGCTCATCAGCATACACAGTGATTAAATAACTATAATTACTCAGAAAATGGCTTAGACTGGCCCCACTTTGAAACCACTGCAAACGTTTGACATGTTGAAGTGAGTGAATCTTCATTATTCAAAGAGGACCTGCCTAAAATAGAATAGTATTTTTAGTAGTTTTATTGGGTCACATTGAGAATAAATAATTCTGTTTTCCTTTGATGGATAGTTTGATGTTGACAAATTGGTCTTTAAGACCAAATTTCTGAGTTATGTTTGGTTTTTCTGTTTTCTTTTAAAAGAAGAAAACACAGGGTGGATATTACAGAGATAAATACATAAACGATAAAATGTTAAATCTGAAACATTTTAGATTCCATTCTGAACTCTAAATGGAGGATTTGGAGAACTCTTCAAACACTTCCCAATATTTTATTATTGAAGTATGTTCTTACAAACAATAACAGACTCCAAATTGATTCCAAATTGATAATTTGATCATATTTTCCGGGAGAGAAGGAGAAAGCCCTATTCCAGGCCAAATTACATGTGAAAAATTGGCTACTAACTTTGATAAAAGGAGCTGGAACTAAAACTGTTTATGGAAAATTGTTTGGAAAATAAAGAAAGAAAATTACAGGTGGAGGCATCAAAATCCAAAGCCTGAATCCACCATCAGAACACTGATGGACTCCCTGTGACCTGATGACCTCATTACGCCATCCAGAGAAGAAACTCTGCATCCCACCACCAGAGCCCAGTTTTGGGGGATTTGTTTGTAGGAGTTGTGCATAATTTCCCTCAGATGTGCTGCTTTCTGTTTTTAATAATGTCATTAAAAGGCCCATGTAAATCATAAATGTCTCAAACATTCCCTTGATTTATCCTGGGGCTGGATTATGAAAACAAATGACCTCATTGACACAACTGTGCGAAGAGGCCTCTTACTCAGCCTGGCAGGGTCCCAGAGGGTGCACTCCTTTAGTGATGATGAAGGACGAGTTTTCTTCTTAATTAGAGAGGAAGGAATCTGGTAACAACAAAAGGTCAGAGGGATCTGAGATCACTGCGTCAATAACCTGACAAAGTAAAGGAGCACGAACGAGATAACTCGGCAAGAGATCACTCCGTGGTTAATGTTCAGATTGGGATTTAATCATGTTTTGCAGATTTAACAGCTTTATTATTTAACACACCATTCTCTGTCAGCTGATCTCCAGCTAATAGACGGTTTCAGATTAGACTCAAACGCTTTCTAACTGGTCCACCGCTCTGTTGTGGAGGTGACAAATGGTCCACATGAAAGAGAAGATCTTAAAATAATATGTCTGTTTAATCCTCAGGCAGCTCGTGTTTCCGATGACTCAGATTTAAGCCTCTTTTCAAAGAACATTTTGTTCTTTTCTTTTACTTTGGTCATTTACATTGTAATAGCTTTATTTCATTTTTGTATTTTCGTCAAATTTTTGTTCTTCATTCTTACAAAGAGTTTATTTGGACAATAAATGGTACAATACTAAAATAATAATCACAGCGTACAAGTTAAAGACGAGAGGTACCCATGCAATTAGTCAATGATTAAAACCAAACTAGCTTCTTATGCCATCTACTGCTGATAACATTTTGCAGCTCCCACCATCACAACATGCCGGACAAAAAGTTTGGTTATTGTACAAGTTTAATGCATCATTTTTATCCTCTTTGTTATTCGTATTGTAATTTTACAGCCGGATCTCAGTACATTTTAATATTTCTGAAAACCTTGTATCTGTTACTCATGAAGTTTAAACTGGTTTACAACACAGATTCATTAGACATTAATATATATTAAGAGTTTGTTTCTCCTAAAAGTTCAATATTGAAGACCGATACTGAAGCGTGAGCCGACTTAAAAGTATTGACCCGGTTCCTATTGCCTGAAATGCTGCATCGGTGCAGTGAAAGCCTCCGACTGTGTTGAGGTGTAAAAGTAGAGCCTATCTTTGTCGTATTGATGGCGAGATTGCTATAATTGTAAGGTCAGGAGTCGGCAAAATTTACAGGGCAGAGAGCAACTGTTACAAAATCACAAGTTTTCACATGGGATTTTCATGGGATTTTTTCGTAAGGGTATCTTTTGAGAACATTTTCTGATAAACATAAGTGTAAAATGTGGGAAATTTTAGGTCCTTTTAGAAGAACAAATATTTTATCTCTAATTTTGGGTTTTGAAATAACAAAAAGAAGAAAAAAACATTTGCAAAAATAGGATGGATACCTATTCTCATTTATATAAATTCCGTTTCCAACATAAAGACAAGAGAAAAAAATACTATTACTGGTACTTTTAAAGTAATTTCGTTGTGCAAATTCAAAGCAGAAAAAATAAAACAGGTAAAATCCCAATTTATTATTGCGTCTACACTTTTTATTTCTTTAATTGTTGGCTCTACAAGTTGCTAGCCAAGCGATTATGCATGTGTCTTGCTTTTCAGACCAGGAAGGTTTAGCTCAGCAACCACCAACAGAGACACTCGGTGTTCCTTTGGAAAGTGACAAGCTGTCCTCACCTGAAGAATATCCCGTCAGCTCCTCCGGTTCTGGCACCTTGAGCCCGCAGCGACCTCTTCCGACCGCAGAGCTTCTCCACCGCCGCCATGGCGACCTGGAGGAGCGCAGCCGTTACCAATCAGGCTAATTGAAGCCGCGGGGCTTCCTGAACAGGGCAGCAGGGACGCATTTGACGCCGTTACACCGACCACGACGTTTTAAAACTGGAAGAAAATCTCGTAATGATTCGTGGAAAGGCTTTATTTTGTTTTCTTGCGGAGTTATTTTTCAAGCTAACCCCAGCAAATTAAATATGGACCTATTGAGCCCTAGCAAACAAAAATAGTGTATCTTCTTCCAAGCACATTGACCTTTGCTTTCAATAGTCCGAATCAGAACTAAAGAGAACAGCACACCAGAAATATGCATGTTGAAACTGAAGATGGAGATCGACATAAATTCTTAATCACAAAATGTAAAATACTTCAGTTAAGTGACATTAAAGAGAGATGCTTGATAACCAGGCTAACTCATTGGCAAGACAAGCTAATAATATTTTGTCTTTGCTATGTAAATGCAGTCAAGCCCAGAGTTATTCAAACTCCTGGCAAAATTTACACTTTGAATTATTGACACTCCACAAAGTAGTGTGACTCTGACAGGAAATGAGTCTGGAATTTTTCAAAATATTGTTTGTTTGTTTTTCTTAAAAAAAAAAAAAAGAAAATCAAAAAGAGTGTCAATTTTGAAACAAAAAACAATATTCTGTGTAAATGTTATAAAAAAAAAGTTACTATGCTCCCTCAGATACTCTAGTGGATTCACTATAACAGAAGAAATGTGTTGCTGAAAGAAAAAGATTTCAGCCCTCTATCTTCAAAAGGTAATTGTGAGGGAGGCAGCTAGATAAGCACATACACATAGTGCAAATAATAAGAAAAGAACAAAGTACACTTTATGCAAACAACATGCACAAAAGATACATTTCTGCTTGAAGTAGGAATGACAAACCCGTATAAATAGTTGAGTCCAAAAGATGCATCAGCACTGCAGACAGAGGTGACTGTTGCACGGTGTCATGGCCTGAGGCAGGAGTGATTTCCTGTACCTGTTGCCATGGCAGCGCAGTTGGAGAAGTGTTTAAGGAGACACTCGGCTGCTCTGAGGGCGATCAGGGTTAGCCATGATGGATAACAACATCCTCCTCTTCACCACACTCTCCAAACTGTGAGGTTTGTTCAGCAGAGGATGTTGAATCGCAACGTGTCAAAAGATTCAAAAGAAACCACCAATAGACTTACTTAATCATGGTTACCGCTGGGTTTCAAATGTGAGGCAGACATCTTGGATTTTGAGATTACAGCTTGACCTCTGACCACTTTAGATTCTGACTTCCAGGTTAAATATTCACTCATTGTTTCATTGAAATCTTATACTTTGGAGCACAAATGAGATGCACGCTGATGTTTATCTCTTACACAATAGTGCAGTGCCAGTAAATAATAATGTTCTTCTTTCTGCTATTTTTTGTTAGTGTAATATTACTGATTAAAAAGATCCCATTATAAAGCTGTTTTAAGTGTTGCACTGAGGTGGGAGTTGTTTCATGTTGGCCACAAGATGGAGCCACCAGCTCACCCTCTTCTCATCTTTCGTTCTGCTCCAATCAGTCTTTCAGGCCTTTAGTTTTGTGGCAGCATTCAGAAAAATGCCCCCTTTTTTTCTCCCAAATGTTTGCCAAACGAACAGAATAGTGATTGTTGTGCAAACAGTTTTTGATTCTTCACCACCTTCACTGGACTTTTTATCCAAATAAAATCTGGATTGCAAATCGTATACCTTCGTAAATGCATCTGCAAATATCTAAGATGTCTCTTTTTGTTATTTCAAGCAAGTAAATCAGGTATGCTGAAAACTTCCTTCGGGTGGGAAATGTCAGCTTGCAAAGACTTGTATCACAAACACTCACCATCTATCTATTACAGCTGCAGAGCAATAGGTGTAAATGAGACATGACAGCAGCATCTGCCTTCCATTGCCCTGGAGGCTAATGTGTGTGTGCGTGTGTGTGTGTGTGTGTGTGTGGAGGGGGTTTAGACAGGCGGGAGGCAATCTGCTTAGCTTACATAAACTCATCCAGGAGTCATGGGAGAGCGAGAGAAAGCAGAGAGCAGTAATAACCTGTGGATCACGTCTCCTTAAGTCAACATCAAGGCCGAGTGTTTATTTTTATTTTTTTCCCCCTGCAGGCAAAAAGCTCCTGGAAAAGGACGGTCTCATAACAACATCTCCCCTAACCTGCTCGTTTCATCTAAACCATCCCTTCTCTAGAAAGCGCAGCATCACTCGCTACAAAGGGGGAATAACATCTTCGCTCTTTCAGCTGGGTTTCAGTTTTCTCGTGGAGCGATGTGAAGAGCCTGTAATAACAGGCCACACCTACAGGCAGAGAAGCCCATGATCTTTTTAAATATGTCTCTGAGAATTGTTGTTGTCATTACCGGCAGAAGTGTCATTACAGGCATTATTGCGAATGTGACAAAGGGTTGTAGAGATCACAGATGGCAACAGCAGCTGGGTGATAGATAGAGCCCAGATGGTTTCACTCCGCGTCCCCCGAACCGAGCGAGTCGACTGCACGATTCACCGAGAGTGAAACGGAGCCAGGCAAGCGAGGCGAGTTGAGTGAAAGGTTAAGTGGCACCTGCAGACAACAGGACATTGCTGATGTCATAACAGCGTTGTAAAGACCCCCCGCTGGGACAGTTTGTTAGAGACAGAGTTAGCACACTGGGGATGTTCACAGCGACGCACTTGGGCTCACTGTTAAAAAAGTCACTGTAGAATTTACAGTAACTTTCTGTCAGCAGGGTTGCCAGCCAGTTACTGTCATTTTTACAATAAAAAAATTACAGTAACGACTGTAATTTTTTTTTATTTTTTACAGTAGCTGTACTGTAATCTTATTACAGTCATTTCTTTGCAATCTTACTGTAAATCCTATTACAGTTTTATTGTAATTTTATTGCAGTTTTACTGTAACAGAATTACAGTTTCACTATCAGCTAGCTGTAGCAAACAATGTAATAGAAGCAACAGTAGCTCGATTTAAGTACAAACAAACGCGAAATTGCAATACAATGTTTTTAAAAAACTACTTACCCGGTGAAAGCCATTGTTGACCCGCCCTCTCGCCCGTGAAAGTTCGCCTCCAGCCGGCGAACATTAACGGACCAGAGTTAATGTAAAATGGTGCATTTAAAATTTACAGTACAGCTGTAAATTTGCGCGCGTGATCAAATTGCAGCCACCTCACTGTGGTGGCTGGGATCCCTGTTGTGATGTATTTTCATGGTGTAGTTTTTGCAGCCATTCGTTACAGTGCTGATACCTTCCCACCCAATCTGCTCCTGAAGGGTCCGGTTTGGTGAGGGCTATAAAACCAAGTCACCCATCAACAAGGCCGCTTTTTGTGACTGACAGACTGTCAGACTGTTTCAGATTTTTCACCCTATCTGCGCAACATTTGGTGTGCCAAACGCGTTTAAGATCAATTTTGAAAATATTCATTCTTGGAGGTTTAGACCCACAAAAGGGAGCAGCCAAATGTTTTTCTTCGCCGATAGCCGACCGTGGTAAAACACAGCATTTCTTGTTGCAAAAATCAGTAATAGTTTTGTTGATGTATTCCGTTTTCTATGAATCCAATCAAATAATCTGCAGTCTTACAAAGTGACGTTTTGTTGGAGACCACTTCCAGATCCTGCAGCTGGGGTTGATCTTGGGTTCACATCGAGCGATTATTGACCACTGTAGCCAAACTGCTTCGTGGAGACAGAAAATCTTTGACCCTGAGCTTGAATCGGTTGTCTGTGCTCGTTTAGCGTGAGAGATGAGGCAACTGCCGATTTAATGCTGCCACCACCAAAATCAACCTGCTAACTATCTAGCAGCGTCTTCTATTTGCCAATTCGTCTCCTTTTTCCCTGACATGAGATCGTCTAGCTTTCTTCGCCTCTTCCCTTCTTTCAGCATCCATCTCTAACAGTGAGCACGTCAACATCCGTAGCTTGCAGTTCTTTTATTGATGGACTGAAAGCTCAGTTGGATCTGTCGGACACTTAACGCTGCAGCAATAAGTCATGCAGTCTGGCACCTTCCATTGTGCGGTGTGACAGGAGTCATTATAATTTCTCGCCCTTACAGTTTTACAGGTTAAGTCCTGTAAGATTTTAGAAAATTCGACAGTCAGTGCCAAAGCTTATGACATCACTAAAACTGCTGGAGGTGACGCTCATGGAGGCAGGCTGTCCAAATGCATTTAGCACTTTAACGCTTTTGCTTCGTTCCACGCCAAATTTGTTCCCCTATTGGCTCTTAAAGTGCCAGTGGTTGCAGGTTTATACCTTACAAGTTAACTCAATGTGGAGTATAGATCAACAAAACAAATGATCCGAGGTTTCTTTCTTTGCCATTGAATGTGGCATTACAACATCTGTGATCCTGTGTAACTTTTTTTTTTTGATAAATGAGTTACACTTTACAGAATCTGCTCATTTGGTCAGCCTCATATTCATCCTCTACTCAAAAAAAAAATCACTATTTAAGCCTGATTCCTCTTACTCACGTCACTGATAAGTAATCACCTTTCTAAGCCCTGCCTCCTCGCCATAACCGTCACTTCATGAGAAGTCAAACCGCACATGAATGTCTCTTTCCCTACTATCAGTTGGATGGTTTACCCTCATCGCTGTCTTAAACCTTTTATTTGCCCAACTCTGTGAACACAAACACAGCTAAAACCAGCCCTTGTGCACCACTAAGTCTGTTGAGCCTCTCCCAGTGGGACGCTGGGAACGCTTGTGCAGACGATTGTGTTGGCCTTAGTTAGCCTGATGATTCACACGTGATCTGGTGCCAATCTGCGGGTCTCAACACACCATCAGCACACACCTGCCCTGCCCAGCCAGCAGGCTGATGCCTCATTGTGCAACAGAAGGACAAATTCCCTCATCCATGCAGATTTATTAGTTTGAAACTAAAAGCTAACTGTGGCGTTCGTAGCCTATTCATGTGTAATGTGTATTTGCGCTAAGCCCATTTTACTCTGGTGCATCTAAATTAAATCCAATGCACCTGACTGGCAATAAACCGCCTAATAAATCCAATGAAGTGTAATTTAATCCCACTGTCAGTTAGGACGTTTTGTTAACGAAGTCCTGCCTGCAGTTCACACACACCCAGCAAACGTGTGGGAAACTGTGCGCTGGTCAGACGAAGCCAAAATGAAACTGTTTGGACTGCGTGTTTAACGCAGTGCGGTGGAGAAAGTGACATGGTGTTTCACCACCATAAAGCTATAATAGCATGCATTTTTATAATAAATTATAAAAATGCACCTCATTAATTATTATTCATCAATTCGTGATCGATCTGTTGAAGTATACTTAATTACATCAACCTGCCCAGAGACTGCAGGTCGGCATTTTTGACACTATGACCTGGTTCCATGCATCTCTCCTTTTAAGAACATTAGTCAAATGTTGCACATCGTCTCTATGCAAACAAACAAAGAGAATAAATGGAGCTAATTACGACTACCTCATAGCTTCACCTTCCAGCTCTGTGAATGACTCTAAGCTGACGGTCTGAACAATAATAAACTGGTTTAGATCAGCGGGTCCAGAATCTGGTCTGGGGCAATTAAAGAGTGGTACAAATCTGACTGTCCAGTAGAGGCAGCTAACACAGATCAGGGCTGTTTAAATAATACTTTGGGTGAGGTTTTTTTATCTGCCATTTTGATTTCATCCGTGTTTTACGGTGGATGTTTGTGGGCTAATTTTTAAACTGGACAAGTGTGTTTGAAGAAAAAGGATTTGGTATTCTGTTCTTGCTGCCGACCATAAAATAATCATAAAACCCCCCCCAACAATATATGATATAATTAGAAAACAATTGATTTCCCCAAATTAGGGAATCGATTGTTTCCTTTCTCTTACAGTGAGTTGCTTATCACAGTTCTATAAATTCGGACTGCTCAGTTTGTATCTTTAAGTTATTGCATGTAAAATGTGGCAGGTGAAAACAGACAAATTCAGAAAGAAAAGTCAATGATTTAGAGAAAGCGAGCACTTTTAACTTGTGATTTTGACCCTCATAGATGGACACCAGTGGTTTAGACAGAGGCATTTTCAGCTGTTGGAACGGTCCAGTCAAAGTCCAGACCAGGTCCCGTTCCAAAACAGGACTTGGTGGCAGCAGTGAAATATTATTTAAGGAGAGGGAATTTTGATAAATTTGTACTTCCACCCACTGCCTGGAATCTATTTCATGCTGTATATTTATGAAAAATATATATAAAGAAAAAAACTAAACTAAATATGCATAGACAGCATAAATACAGTATATTATTGTAGAAGTACATTCACTTAATTCAAGATAATATTTTCTGTCTTTAGTGGATTATTTGGAAAATGCGGATGTTTTGCTAATGTTGTTAGCATTGGTTGTTAGCATTGGTCCCAGGAAGGATTCGGGTTTGGACTGGGGGGGAAACTATTGAATATAAAGCTTCAGTGACCTAAAAGTAGCATCGTCATCAACATTTTGTCTTTACATACGGTACGTGTCAACAAAGCGCTTGAAAGTCTGGTTTGGCAGAGCCGCTCCGTCCCTGCGGCCTTGACGCAGGTGAGAGCCGCGCCGACGGTTTGCACCTGTAACCCGAAGAGCTGCGGTCACGCCGAGACAACTTGTTCTCTTTGTCTGCCATGCAAGGCTCCCTCCCTTCTTGTGTATCTGGTGTCTTCCGCCCATCTCTTGCCCTCTGCTCTAACAAAGAAGAAGAAGAAGAAGAAACAAGAACTAGGGTGGGAACCGGAGCTGATACAGGTGGTGAGAGAGGGATGTGCAAAGGTTCAACCAGAAGAGTGAAACGTGAGAATGGAGACAAGAGCAGGGGAACCATTTCTCTTAATGGCTTCCAGAGAAGGCAAACACCAACCAGCGCTGCCCAGATGCAATCAGTAGTCGCTCCTTCTCTTGACGCCTCGCTTCAATGAGGATTGCCTTGTTTTCTACTAGAGTGGCTGTACAGTTTGTTCCATTTCGGGGAAGAGGAGGAGGGGGGCAATCAGGCCGCAACTTTGTGGAGAATATCACAGAGCATGCCTGCGACCTGTTTACCAGTAATGCATAATTTAACAGGGTTTCCCCCCCATGCAGGCGTGAATGTCCTAATGCAGTGAACAACAACAACAAAAGAAAAGCAGCATAAAGTTTCCTCGCCGTGAGCGCCTGTGACGCCTGGCTCTCCGAAAGAGGCCGACTCTGTCACAAGTTTTCCACTGTTTGAGAGGGAAAACGCAGTTGCAGTTTTCGTCCTGTGCCAAAGGGAAACCCTGATTTATGCTGTTTACTGGAGAGCCAGGCCTGAAATTTAAAACAGACACCGTCAGGAACAATCTATAATTTCCATCACAATCCCAGCTTAGCTCCTAATTTTCCCTTAAGACTCCCCAAACGACGCATTCAAATCACTCGCACGTTTTTATGTTACAATAAAACCCATTAGTATGTTCTACTAGAGTTTCCTGTAAGACCTGAAACACAAGCTAGCATATAACTGTGACAAATAAGTAGTGTGATGCATAGTTTTGAATGCATTTTTTAATGAAAACAATCTGGAAAGTGTGGTGTGTATCTGGATTCGACCCCCGGCACTGAATTCTCATAAAATGAGACCAAATTTAAATTGTTGTATGAAAAAACATGCAAGTGTTTATCACTGACAGTCTTCATCCAGTGTGACTTATCTTCTGCTACTTTGTAAAGAATGGACTAACATTTTAGGACTCACATGTGCTAACCCTTTGAAGACTATGCTCCAAAAGAGGACTGTGTGGATCTCTGTTTGCAGAAAAAAAAAAAGGTATTATGCAAATGTGAAGGTGCATATTGTTTTTCTTCCATTTCATTATTGTACTTCACCAGAGTTGGGTACTGATTAACTCAGTTTTATTTACTTTAGCAATCTTTAAGGGGAAATATGTACTTCTATTAGTATTTTTACCATGCTGTACTTTTACTTGAGTCATTTTTTCATGAAGTATCGCTTCTTTTGAAAAAAATTTCTAGAGACTTTGCATTGTGAGTAACTTCACTGAATGAAGAACAAGTTTGTTGCAAATAAAAATGCAGCTGCAGTCTTCAGATGCAGTTTTTGTAAAAATTTCAAAAGTTTTTTAATGATTTGGAAAAATGTTGACTTTTGCCCGATTGTGGTATTTTGTATTTAAAAATTCCAATATTTCCTCTAACTTTATATTTTTGGTCCATCTGCTGATGTGATTTTTTTTTATACTCAATACCTTTCTACTCATACTTGAGTTATTTCTTGGGAAGTTTTACTTTTACTTGAATAAAAAAATGTCGATGTTGTGCTGTTCTTGCACTGGCACAATTTTTGCTTTCTCTACCCACATCTGATATTTGTCAATCAAATACACTGACGAAGAAGAAAGTCCACTGGGAGCGAATCCTGTAATCCTGAAAAGATTGACGCATGTCAATAACCATAAAAACATAAAAGGTTCTGTGTTTGCACGTTACATTCGGACCTGCTGAACATGGAAAACGGGGAGCTAGATTTTCTCATTCTGGCAAGCATTCTCTGCTTTTTGTACCTTTAAGGAGCTGTACTTGTGTTTGAGTGTGAGGCCAAATAAGGACTGATGGACGGTGAGGAAGAGAAGTGGGTGTTTATATTGAAAGCAGGAAGGTGAAGGGAGGGAGGACAGTGAGCCGGAGCGTCGTACCAGGTAATCAACAGCATAAGGAACATTTGTCCTGACAGAACCCAACAGGAGCCGCCTTTAAAACAAGGCGGCGTGTGTTGGAGCCCCTGGGGGTGGGGAGGGAGGTATCGTGTTTATCGCAGCTGTTTAATATGTATGTCAGAGCCAATGTGTTTATGTGACCGCTCTTCGACTTGGGAGCCAATCGGTTGAAAGACCACTGGAGGGGTCCCTCTGTGAACACTTGGCTCCGGCCTTTAGAGCGAAGGGAATAACAATCCTCTCTATGATATCTTCCACATGTGCTTCATGATCCGCTCTCCTGTTTTTTCTTGTTTTGTTTTGTTTTGTTTTTTTCTTTCTGGCTGTTGTGTCCTTCATCAGATGTGCTGGAGTTTGGACAAGACTGACAAAGGGGAGAACAATACAGAGGGGTTAGAAGAGGCAAGTGAAAGATTTTTAAACAAAATGTTATTTCTCTGTATGCCCCCCCCTCGAGCCCCCACCGCTCCAAACAGCTACACAAACACTATGACTGAAAGCTGAGTTTCAGAGGGTTTGGAGGGGGCGAGTAGCTGAGGCAGAGAGGGATGGATAGATGGATGGATGTGGGAGAAGGAAGGGAGCGAGGCGCTCAGCAGAGCCACTGAGTCTAGACTCCAGATGTTCCGGCAGCAGCAGAGTGGGTGCTTTGGCCCCCACCAGGCTGCGTTGGGAGTATCCCCAACACATGTCCCCACGCCGCCTGTAAATCAGCCCAGCCAGGCCTCAGGCAGCACCGCAGCCACAAAACCCCTCCGCCCGGACCCCCAGAGCGGGCCGGCCAGCGACAGACGGACGCCGATGAGCCCGCCGAACAGCCTTACGTCTTTTAATGGCCTCCCCGCTCTGCCTGTTTAAAATGGAAACTGTTAAAAGAAAGAAAAAGAAGAAGTGACTACCCTTTTCCATGTTCACCTTTCTTTTACCTTCCTTTTTGCAATTTGTATGCCCAGCTGGAGCCACACGTTAGCGTACGCCGTATGAGAGGACACACAACTTTTCATTCTTTTCTCTCCATCTGACGTCAAATCAGCCTAAACTTTTCCTGGATTAGGTCAGTTTGGATTATCAAGGTCTACTTGTTAAATACCAGAACTGTGAAACAGAATGTCTTTTTTTTTTGTTTTTTTTCAAAGCTAAAAGTTTAAATGTCCTTCTTTTGGCACGCCTTAAAACAATTCAGAAAATCCCAGGTGATGATGTCATTGTAGGGCATTGCGATAAATCAATTTTAACGATTAACCAAATTTTCAGATTTTTGGAAAACCTTATTTTTACAATGGGGTCAATTCTGTGTCCAAAATTGACAGTGATGTTAGCTCACCCAAGAACTGCCATCTATTTTGACGAGTTTGTTTTGCAGCTTCTATTAATTTCGACTTTGAATCTCGGTAAACTCCCAGATGGGATTATTTCAATAAAAGCCAGGGTTTTAAGACATTTTCTGTCATTTTTTATTGTTTCAGTTCCTACGAACTGAACCGCAGTTTGTTTGAACTGCGACAATGTCTTCGTTCGGTTGTAGTTCGAATGCATATGTAAACACCAAGTTGCCTGGAGAAAACTCCAAAAGCAGGAAGTGGAGTGAAGCGCCACTTCCTGCATTTGTTTGGGTAAATATAACCAAAACAAATGCGCATGTCCGGCGCTAGCGGGAGAAACGGCTCGTGGTCTTTCACCAAACACAAAAGAGAAACACTGCGGCCGCTGAAAGTCTAACGCTACTCCGTCTCAATGTCTTGTGAGGTTTTTGTGTCGTTTCCTTCGGTAGTTCTAAGTGCAGCGCCACCACAGGGGAGAGAGGGATCAGGTTTTGTCAAAGGGTTTATTTCATTTGACACAGTTTCACCTCTCGAAGTGAAAATGTAGCAAATGATGCAATCTTAGTCCAGAATCGAACCGAGTCCACTGGACTATCAGGCGCGAAAACAACCACAGCTGTAACCCAGTAACTGAGGAAATCGACCGAACCTTCTGAATTTCATTACATTCTGTAAAACAATCCCAACCGACACAAGCCAGGAAAAATTTGGTTTGGTGTCAGAATGTCATAAATTAAAAAAAAAAAACAGCTTGTCTTTTTTTAAAATTAGCATATGTAAATATCTGGGTTCCACTGTGGGCGCCGCTCAAGACGCGGACGGTGTCCGCCGTACAACAGAGAGCGGCGCGGCTCTGCATCATAAACTCAGCCGCCTCTCCTCATTTAGCTCGACCGCAGCTCGTCTGCCGTCCCGCTCCCGAGTCTCACTGGCACCAGGGCATTCCTTCAATTGCACCCTGCATCCCAAACTTTCACATGCGCTCCGGGATCCATTCACACAATTACAGATTCCTGCTGAACGTGCGCGCGCGTGTGTGTCTGCGCAGTCCTTTTCCCATCAGCGCTCAACACATAATTAGACGTTGAACTTAGAGGCTGGGCCCATATATAGTAAGCAATGCAGACCACAAACATGCGCTTAAAACCACATTTCTTATTGTACTTTGTTGGAGCAGAGAGAGAGAGAGAGAGCTATTTTGGAGGGAGAAACAAAGTTTTTTGAGCAAGTCACACACATCCAAACCCAAGATAGCGTCGGGAGCCCAAAGAGGGGAGGCCCGACGCATCCATTTCCAAACTCGATGCCGGACGATAGCATAGCATGCTAAAGTCTAAGCTGTTCAAACAAACAGCCTCTGAATAAATAGGTGAAGTGAAGGGGGGGGGGGAAACTGGACTGGTGGTCACTAAGCATGTCTATTTGCCGGTGTGTCATTCAGCCGTGAATTAAAAAGAGGCCTTTTATACTTTTGTTTGGCTCCCTGTGTGAACAGCTGAGTGAGTCCTTGTTTTCAGAGGACACAAACACCGTCACTGTAACACCTATTTACACACACAAATCCCAGCTGATCCTCCAAAACACAGCTCTCCTCACTCCTGACGGTTTCTGGAGTTACGGCAGCCATGTCAGACGCTGCGTGAGTACAGGCTTTGACTAAACGGTTGTTGAAACATCTCGACAGGCTTGACCCCCGACCCCAGCTCCGTCTCGCCTCTCTCAGCGTCGAGGCACGGGGCGCTCGACGGGACGCCGAGGGGGAAAAAACAGCTGACGGTCCCTGGAATGCTGTCGGACGCATGAGGTTAACTGGGCTTTAACCTCGACACCGTGGGAGGGGAGCACCGCTGGATCGGGGAGCAGACCTCTGACCAAGCTGTCGTCAAGAGATTACGCGAGCTGATCATGGGTTCTCCGCTCGGCAGCACGAGCGCCGCCAGGCTGATTTGGGATTTCTAAAGTATTACCCGATTTTTACAACAGGACGTTTGCGGGATTAAATGAAACGGTCATCCAAACAAACACTTTAAGACCCGATCCTTCTCGTCTGTTTAAGCCAAACACTTAAAAGTGGCAGGAGAAAGTGTTGGAACCCTCTTTTGTTTTTGCTTTTTTCTCATCATGCCTAAACGTTTCAGATCGTCAACTTGATTCATACATTGGACAAAGATATTGGAGTTAGTTTAAGTTATCCAAACCAAATCTGTCTAGTTTGGTTTGTTTTTAGTATCTGCATCTCGCCAAACTTCAATAGAACCTCTCTGGCAACATGAAGTAGGCCAAAATGTTTCATGCCCTTATTTTTTTAAAGAAATTCAAGCAAAATGAGAATCAGTGGTGTCTATCAGTCTGTTAAAAGTTACAAAGACATTTCTGCGGCCTTGGTGCACCAGCAAACTTCAGCAAAATTACTGCAAGAGCTCAGCATCGATTCACACAGACTCAGCAGACTTCACTTCCTTCGTTGACATCGGCGCTCAGGATTCAACAACAAAGAACAAGACAAAGCGAGGAACTGGTCTTTCTTCACCAAGACAAACCAGGCAGTCTGTTGTGGTGAAGACGTTTGACAGACTTGTGTTGGATTGTGAGGATATGATCAACAGGATGTCCAAGGGAAGATCTTCACTGTAGGATGAACACAGTACAAGCTCATATGACTCTCATAAGGCAGTGCAATGCCTAACCTTCACCATCCCTCTCTCAGTCTGACCAAAGAAATCGCCACTCTGCGACGAAACAAAAGCAGAACAGAAAACATTGGCTGGGAAAGGTGCAGGACAGATCACAGTCCAAAATCACAAACCATATCAATACCTGTTTCTCATTCTGCTGTCAGTTCTATTTACGGCATAACAGAGATCACGCTTCGGTTCTGAAAACAACAGAACACTTAACGAGAGCCCTGTTGTCCTGAAGCCAAAGAGGAAAAAGGCCCTTGAAATGGATGTTCCAACAAGACAACAACCCCAAGCACACCAGTAATTAAGATGCTTCCTGGTTCCACACCGACAACATTAAGCTTGTGGAGTAGCCGGCACCATGCCCAGACTTTGACCTCTGAGCAAAACTCAAGAAAAGGAGAGCAGCCATAGAATCTAATCTAACACTCCTGTGTTAGAATACCTTAACGTTGGCCGCCTCTGATAGGTAGATCTGAAGCAATTCTCAGAAACAGCGGCTGTGGAACCAGATGTTTGGTCAAAGACTCACAGCAGAGCAACTTTTCTAATAAATGTTTGAGTTATTTTGTCTGTAGTGTGATCTCAGATTTCAATCATTGTAAAAATGATAGGTAATGTTGTTGGTGTACCTCAGGGTTCTACGTTTACTCCTTTGATTTTGACTCTATGTGTTATTGACCTTTGGGAAGTTTAACTTGCTCACCTTACATATCAGATGTGTCTATTGCATATTAACACTCAAACTTATGCAGTTTTTGGGGTTTCTGTATGATTACGCAGCATGTGCTTAATCACATCGTCTGCATTTTCCTTCCTAGATCTACAGATAAAGATCCAGATCCAAGTGTTACAGATTCAAGTGAAGGATTGTCAATAGAAAAAAAAATATTTTTGTGCAGCAGCTGATTCACAATTGGATTTGATTAAATTAATACACAAAAGGAACTGCTTTGCTGACAAAAATAAAAGTCATGGCATTACTGCAACATATTAGCATTTCATATTTTTCTTAAAAAAAATAAATAAATGCAGTCAGCTGCTGACACTTAGAATACTGCACCAACATAGTTGAGGAGCATCAGATTTTACAAACAATTTTCAAAATCTGTGCACAAGATGCAGACTGACTGTCTTGCATCTTGTTTTGAACGAACCATTAAATTCAGTTTTGTAGTTTTGTTTTATTCGGTACATTTACACATAATTAATGTGAAGTTCCCTTTCATAAATAGCATGAAATAAAAATTCCTATGAATTTGCATATATGGACATAACAATGGGTATTACAGGAAGTTTTATTTGTTTTTTTTAAACCCAATTTTATTATTTAAAACAAAACTGATGTGTTTCGGTGCTGCAGAAAACTTGGCTTGTATATTTCTGAATAAGAGTCTTTGCTGGATTGATGGAGTGCTGCCAACATAAAGACATCAACCAAGTTTCCTAACAGACATCAAGATATTTGAACTTTATCTTTTTCTTATACTCTTTTTGTTTGTATATAACAACTTTTGTATAAAACGAGTTCTTTCTTTTTAATTTTGCAACTTGCTGTGCTTTACTATTATTAGTATTATTAATAGTATCTATTTCTTTTTCTGAAAGAGACTGTGTTACACTGTAACAGCTTGTATTTACATTAATTGCACTTGGAGGGACTATGGATGGAAACTAGCCTTTATGGCTAACTCTGGCATATCATTACTCCCTTTTGATAGAAACCAAAAGCAGCAACAATTCAGCTACTTTAACTTCAGAACAGTTTCTAAAAATTGCAATTGCAAAAAAAAAAAAAAAAATGAACAAAATGAACAAAAAACCCCCAAACAAACAAAAAGGGGATTCACAAACCGTTTTCCAACAAACTGGATTTTGCTCCACAAGGGGGCCACCTACACCGTGTGAGATCCTCTCAGGGGCCAAGACAGATAGGCGTCTCTCTGTCTATGTGTGTATTTACTTGAGTGTCAGCTAGCATGCATGCATGAGCAATCCTGAGTGAGGGCTAGGGAGGAGAGGCGGAGGAGGGTGAGGGTGCTGGAGACAAGGCAGTCAGTCAGACGGCCCTGGACTCCCCCCAGTTAATTACTAGCAGGGCCTGGACACAAACAGGCCAGCAGCGGCCGCTTGGCTCGCCGTCGTCATGTGAAACGGCTGTAGGGGGGGACATCTCCCCGAAGCTGCAGATAGAGCTGTTCAAAGAGCTTATCTGAGGCCGTCTGGCCTCGCCTTATCTGATTTGACCCCCGGCTCACATGCCTCCCGTTAGGCCGCGTTTCATCCGGGAGCCGCGCGCGCGTGCGTCCATCTGAAGGTGTGCATGCGTGCTGGAATCTGGTTATAAAGTTAAATGCTTGACTTGGATGTCAACCAGGCCACAGTGAGGTCACCGCCGGCCGTAACACAGTTAAATAAGTGGAGATGGGTGCGGGGGGGCCGGGAATTGGAGGGGTGCAGTTCAGTTCAAATCAGCCACATGTAATCTTACTGCTACAGTGAAAGCTGAAATCGTTTAAGCGCACATTTGTGCTCTGATTTATGAAGTGAATTATGGGAACGCTACGCAGGCGATCTCTGTGGCCCGAGCTGGAGTGTGTTTCCGTTTAAGTGTGTTAAGAGGACAGCTCAGCAGGTAAAGCCGGACGCAGAGGGCAAAAGACCCTCATTCTCATTTTTGCAGGAGGTGAAAAAGAAAAGTCGCTTTCAATTGTTTGTTTACACGACTAGTTTGGGCGCTTCGCTCTCCAGCCAGTGTGGTAAACAGCCAAGCAGAGTGGCAATATTTCGAGTCTCGGAGCGCCCGCTCGTCCTGCAGGTGATCGTTTATGTTTCATTATATGCTAACTAGGCGTGTTGCATCTTTCAAACGAGCAATTTCGTCCCCCGCTCCGCGCGTTCCTCTCTCCGCCTGGCACCGGCCGGCCTCCTGTGGCCAGGCACCCGCAAGTCAGACACAATTTAGCTACAATGGCGCAGTAATTGTTGTTGCCCACCGTCTACCCCTGTCCCACCCCACCCCCCACCCCACCCAGGGGTGACCCCTCGCTTCCCGAAACACAAACACATGCAGATACAGATGCACAGAATCACACACATTAGCACACAATGTTGACACAGCTTCAGCAGGGACAAGCCCTCCACCCCCCCCAGCCCCATGACAACCCCCCCCTCCAGCTCCCCCATCTTTGCCTTCTTGATCCCTCATCCCTCTCCACACACACTCATACACACACACACACACACACACGCATGCACACACACAGTGTTGTTTGGTGGAGATCAGAAGCCCAACTCAGAGGCCCCACACCTGGGCATGTTTGCGGAGGAAGCGGGCCCTGGGCGGGCTGCGCTCCATGCGCCTGTCGACTGGCTCCACCAAGTCTGGCCAGCTGTGCTCCTGGCCTGGCCTCGCGCTGTGGGGGCTGTGCAGCTGGGAAAGGCATGTTTCCCAAAAGAGGAGAAAAAAAGGAAAAAGACAGAGAGGGGAGGAGGGAGGACACAGAGAGGAGGGAGAAAAATGAGAGAAAGAGAGAGAGAGAAAGGGGTTTAGGTTATTTTGAGCTCATTACACATTCATCCTCTCAAGCATCTCCTTTTATATGAAATTCTCAGAGAAGCCACTCACTACCTTTGGAAGTGTTGGGTTTCATTGTTATAGTTTTCTTAAACCACATTTAGTGGATTTGAGATATATATATATGTAAAAAAAAAAACAAAAAAAAACAAACACAATGGAATAAGTCAAACAGAATCCAGTCGTAATTCCCGGCTAAGAGATTTATTTTGAGTTATTTCGACTTCCAAGATGGACTCCCGCAAATCAAAAGTGGGACACGAGCAACATCTCAACCTTTCACCCCTTATAAACCAATGTGCCGTTTCAAAGTGTCAAACAGTTTAATAGCAAGAACTTTGCTAACTGTAGCATGTAGCTCTTTTTTTTTTTAAGTTTTGGAATAACTATTTGCTTTGCGATTGGTTTTCGCTTGATGATTTATTTTGGTTCCCTTTTCTTTTTTGTAAAAGTGATACGGACGACTTTTTGTCCGGACATAAAGACTTCCATTTGCCGTTTTCCTTCGCCAATAATCAGGCAAGTTGTAAATGCGCTAAATTCTGTCGAGACAGGCCCCGACCGCCTTGTAAAAGGCCAGACACGTGTGCCAGGAAACTATGAAGGAACTGGAATTGCTGCTAGCATGTAATTCATTATGAATTAAAATATTAACTATTCTCGGGGAAACCGTCCCCAGATGGACACACTCTGTACTTTTACCAGGAGTCCAACAGACAGGTCAGGGACGGAGCTGCGGAAAAGTCTGAGGCTTCATTTAGGTTATAAAACAATATCCCAAAGCTTTGAGGAGACTCTTTAATCTGTCTTCTGAAAACAGAAATACTACGACACAATAGGTGTCAAACGAACCTAAAATTTTATTGTGATAGTCCATGTTATTTTAATAAGGAATTGTAGCCCCACAAACACAGAACCCCATCTGGAAATGGGCTACTTCAGGACACTAGTGAAAAAAGTATGATTCTTATCAGTAATTTGCACACAGCAACTGCTTTTAGTCATATTTTTTATTTTTTCATACTGGTATTTGTTGATGCTAAAGCAACACACTCTGCAGTGCAGCCGGCTTTTCATTTCAATGTTGAATTGAATTTATTGTTTTCTTGACAAATCAAAATTCGTATCGTGGTAAGAATTGTTTCTAAGGTAACGATAAACGATACAATAAACATCTAGGCGTTCGGCACAACGTACAATGTTATGATGTAAAGTTGTTCACTCCACAGCTTTGGACTGAACCAAGTAAAGCCATTAGAAGTTGTGTTTACACTTTGCATTTTATGAGCCACAATCGTTGTTAAAGGGTCAACAGGTGAGTTGTGTTGACTTCCTGGAGGCGGAGTCTCAGAAAGAGCAGCAGTTTTTAAAGAGACAGAGACGTTCATTTAAAACGTCAAATTCCTTCTGTCATGTTTGAGCATTTTGATAAAAATGTTAACATAGTGACTTTATTGTGCTGTGAAACACATACTACTGCCTCTTAAAGGCAATTATTGCCACAAAATGTTACCCATTCTTGTAACATGGATGGACTTTATGCCACATTATGTGTTCGGCTTTTATCATGTTATTCATTACAGTTAGCTGCAGCACCATAAGGTTATAAAACTAAGAATTCAGCCAGAACTACAACGGGATGGTTGAGCTCGAAGCGCGTTGCATGTTTTATATTGATCCATCGCATAAATCCCAATAAAACTGATTTCTTTCCTTTTTCCTAAAGTTGGCTCCAGCAAACAGATTAATGTTCTTCCATCCATGTGGACCTGAACCTCCATCCCCTTGTCAAATCCATCTTGACGGACGTCGCAAAAGGTTTGGATTACAGTCACGGGTGAAACACACAGAAGTTGCTAGAAAACCGTTTTCTGCTTCACGCAGCCTTCAGCCACAACTTTTAGCACTCTTAGCACGCCGACATGATCAATATGTGCAAAACAAAGCTGCATGGGATCCTTCGGACACGTTCGGCGCCAGTTGTCCGGCTCAGCTATTTATTGCCCCTGGCAGGTTGTTCCCTCAGAGAACCTCAAATGTGGGGCAGCAGCTGGGCAAAAATACCCATTTGTCCGTTTCACACACCTGGAGCTTTCTGACCCGGACTGGGATCCTGCTGGACCCACGTGGGAGCAGAAGCTCTCCATTTTTCAGTTTGGCCTCTGTGCCAATGGATGCTGTTGTGACTCAATGTGTCAATGCAACTCTATATATATATATTTATTTTTTTAACCAGCACACCTGTTCCTATTGGCTAGTCCTGATGCCCTCTCTCATCCGCCACCCCTCCCCCCTGCAGGCCTCATGCCTCACTGGGACGAGTCGTACTAAACATGATGTTTCTAAGTGGCACGCACTGGCACTTTTGTTCTCTTGCTGGCTACAAGTTAGCGATGTTGCATCACAAGTGGTGATAGCATTACTGGCAGGTGCTGTGTTGCAAGTTCAGACAGAGAGGCATCTACCATCATGTTCTCTCCTCTTCTCTGGTATCAATCCTTTCACTCGTCCTCCGTTGCTGTATCGGCTCACCCACCCCCTGCCTCTGCCTCTGGGTCGTCCTGTCTATGCCCGTCACTGTTGTCGCTTTCGGTGTGCCGTTTAGAACCGGGCTGCCGGTATCGCCCGGGCCCACACACCAACACCCACTGCATTCCACCACTGTCAGCCAGAGGGGAGGGCAAGGTGAGCATCAGTCCTTACGGATGATACGGCCTTGTGCAACATTGCAGCTCGTTTCATCCTAACCAGCAGGTATGGAGCAGAGCTTTATGATGAATGGCTCATTTCACTGCAAGGTTGCCCTCCACAGGTCTGAACTCTGAGAAACAAATTGAATTGAAAATCAATTGGATTTAGGTTTAGACCTTAAATCACTCATGCTTTTTCCTCTGGACAAAAAAAAAAAAAGAAGAAAAAAAGGTGCCCTTCTAAAATTTGTATTTCCATGTTGTTTTGTTTTACAGCCCATTGCGGTATTTATGGATTATATTACCAATGGCGTACATTTCTGCAGTTTTGCTCAACAGGTTCTTTTAATGACTCAATGGTGAAAACATTATAAAAAAAAAAGAATCATAAACAGAAACTAGTCAATAGTTGCAAAAACAATAACAGACACAGCATTTTGTCAAGCGGCATCATTGAAATCATCAACACAAATCAAATATGTTGGTCAATTTTTCGTATGTTGCGGTTCAAAGGCAACTCTTAAACAGTTTTTTAGCTTTGATTTAAAGGCCCTCTGTGTTTCGGCTGTTTTGCAGTTTTCTGGAAGTTTGTTCCAGATTTGTGGTGCATAGAAGCTGAATGCTGCTTCTCCATGTTTTGGTTCTGGTTCTGGTCCTCTGAACGATTCTCGTTTCTCTTCAAGCTTGTTTATAAATGTATTCTTTTCTTTCCAGCTCACAAATGTGTAACACTTTGCATCAGTGTGTCACAAAAAAAAAATGTCAATACAACAAAAACACTTCATTGTCTGAAGCCACGAAGCCGAACACGGGGCTTCGGTTCTCAGATTTGCTTTGCATCACGTCAAAACGAACTTGCTGCTCAACAGCAGAGAAAATGGAAAAACAGAACAGAGGTGGAGGGGAGACCTCTGGGGACGCAGAGAACGAGGCAAAAAAAAAAAATCAAAAATAAAAAAATCCTGACAAAAGCAGAAAGTCGAGAATTATCTCCCCAGCTGTCAGGAAGTCTCTCCCAGAGAGTCAACTCTGGCCGGCTTGATCACAGAGACAGCGCAGGAAGTCCAACAAAAAAGGAAAGGAAGTGAGCACCAGCTCCAGGAAGTGCATTTTTTTTCTCTCTCTCTCTTTTTTTTTTTTTGCAGCTTCGGCTCCACGAAGTCTGGACCCCGAGGGGAGGGAGGGAGGGAGGCAGCCCAGCTGAACGCCAGAGTGTGAGAGAGGAGGAAAAGAGGAGGAAAAAAGGCAGAGGCAGATTAGGGCGTAGTGACGGCAGTGACAGCTGTCTCTGCGCCGCCAGCTGTGTGTCATTTACTGAGCGCTTATAAAAACGAGCCTGGCACCAGGAGAGTGATGTTCCTGATGCCGTGGCGCCAGGCTCTCCGCTTCAAATGACACTGGGTGCCACCGCCGACTTCCTCTCTCAGCCTACACACACACACACACACACACACACACACACACACACACACATGCGTGTACACAAACAAGAGGGCACACAGGCACGCACACAATCAAGCAGAAAAAAATAAATAAATAAAAACAAAAAATGTTTGCCTCAGCACAAGTAAAATGCAGGCTTTGCGTTTGTTTGCGAGAGCCGAATTTCCAGCCTCTTCTTCAGCAACAGAAAACCGAAACGTGTTCCCACAAAGCGTCTAATTACACAATGCAGCCATTCAGCAGCATCACGGCTGACGCCGAGTACGTCAGGACAAACAGATTAGTGGCTCCAGCAACAACATCCCCACCAGCGTCCTGCTCCCACACACACACACACACACACACACACACACACACACACACACACACACACACACACACACACACACACACACACCCCCACACACACACACACACACACACACGAATGCACACCTGTGTTCACACATTTCCCAGACTTAGCCCGGTGTTTTGCATGTAAATAGAGTGTGTCACTGTGCTGAGGAGGTGCTAACTTCCTCTCTGCGCTGCACCTGGACCAACTGCTCATCTACATGAGAGGAAGGCCAGCGAAAGATGGAGAACATCGGAGGCGTTAGAGGAGGGGCTAATTGGAGGCGCAGCTCATCGACGCATGCTGCAGGATTTAAAAGTGCAACATTTTATTCCGTGGGTGGGGGGGGCGTTTCTTCTCCGGCCTGCGCAAAACTACCCCAAAACAAAACAAAAACACAACCTGAATCCTCTGTGCACCCAGGTGATGTGACAAACATCAGGGACGTCAACAGATTTGTGATGTTGGGTCGAGATCCTGAAGTCTCTCAAAGGGTCGCTTTTGAGCAAATGCGTCAATGAAACCCTAATAAACTGTTGAAATATTAATAAATAGCTGTCTCTGTATCCCATACTTGAACCTAAGTAATATTGAATATATTTTCACGTTGACGTGACATGTGGTAGACGTGTCTGGAGGGAATACATTGAGTTTGACACATGTGATTGTCTTGGAAGATGTATTAATATCCCATGATTTTAGTTTTTTTGTACATTGTTTTTGAAGCTACAACACACTTCCCTGTAATATTCCAGGATTTCATGTGAATGACCAGGTCAAAGAAGCACATCGATCCAAAATAACGATAATATCGCCACCAAGCCGATACCGGATACAGACATTATCTAAATTGTGTTGGGAGGTTTGAACAAGAATAATTGAAAGGTAAAAACACAATAACACCTAAAGGTCATTTATTTGATGACACATCAGACTCAAAAAGTATCGGTATCGGCATCGGTCACGACGATACGGGCCCTGTATTTACTTGGAGTCAGATCATTAGCAAAACGTGCAGCATGCCACACCTCTATTCAGAAGCACTTAATTGCAAAGCTGAGAAAAAATAGTTAATGGTTCACAAATTACCTTTAGGAGCCACTTATTTTGAACGATCGAGTCAAACTGGGTAATTTAATCTAAGTATAAAATGCAGGTCAGGCCTCAGAGGATCATTGGAGAAACATTAGTGAACAAAAAGCCCAATGAAGACCAAGGAAAGGCCATGGAGAGAGAGAGAGACGTTGAAAGGAGAGAGAGGTTATAAAACAACGTCCCAGCCTTTGACTGAGCTCTGCTCAAACCATCATCTGAAAACGTAAAGGATACGGCCGAACCGCAAACACGATCCGTCCTCAGGACAGAAGCCCAGTGCTCTACAAATAAAAAGCAGGGAAAAGAAAATAGAAAGCTACAAACAGCTCACATTGCAGTTTGCCGTAAGTCATGGGGCGCACGCAGCAAACGTGAAACAAGGTGCTCCAGTCTGATGAGGACAAAATGTAACTTTTTTGACTTGCCTATAAGCGAAGCGCCAAGCGACGCTGAAGATTAGGTGTATTTTTAACGGTTATCTTAGTAATCAAGTTTTCCATTGATTGGTAAAAGAAATTATTGGTACAAAAATCTGAAATTGTATTCAATTTAATAACAAAGAGGAAGGAACACAAAAATACTTCCAAAAAAATGTCTGTACTCCAGTTTTTGGTCTAAGTATTCGTCTTCAGGCGTGCCAAGCGCTGTCTGTTGGGACCAGCATGATGGTGCATTTATTTTCCAGTCCGTAAAGCTACACTTAGTTAAGCATTAACTACAGAACAGCAGCCTGCCGTGTTCAGTCTATCTGTTCACCTGTATAAATACTCCCACCGCTTTTCCCGCTGTTCGCTCTTCACCGCCGCCAGGCAGCAGCTCCGGAGGAGAAAACCTCCAGACTTCCTGCCAGTCAGTTTAAGGATGGTTACTGGCTCCCCAGTAAACCCGGACGTTATCGTCAGTCAATGAAATCCCCCTCTAAGATTGAACCTGAAAATTGGACATTATGCTGCTAGCACTTAGCGTAAGCGGAAGTGAGAGCACTGCGCAACACGGTGCGCTAAATAATGAAACATAATCTGACGAAGCTTCGAGGCAGGTAGTTTTTGTCAAGGTATTATAATAATCGAGGTACTCGAACCACTGGAGGAACCTGCTGCAGATCAGCCTGAACGCATCATCGCCATGGTGAAATATGGCCGTGGGAGCATGTTGCTGCTGGGATGATTTCATTCAGCAGCTACAGGGACGACGGAGGGAGATCCTGGAATTTAACCTGGTAGAATCTGATTCAACTCGTTGTTGTGGTTGTTATTTTACAGATCTAAAATAATTGAGCGGGTTTGAATCCCTGGAGAGCCATTAGAATCACCTTATTTAGAGCAAAAGCTATAGCACAACAGAAATATAACGGAAAGACAACACGGAAAGCCAAAATGATGATGTCAAAGTCTTCAGGATCAGGACAGTAAGTGTGTAAGGCTCTCCGTGGTTCAAATGTCAACCGGCCCTGAAACCACATCTGAATGTTTTTCCTTCCTGGTTTGTAGGAAGACCCTTTTTCTTCTTACAAAAAGTCACGATACCAAACGATACGAGAATAAATAAGGAACACACAGTCTCTTCAAACACGGATAAGCCCAAGTCATCACGTCTCTGTGCAGCCAGAGAGTCGTGCTGATATCTGTGTGTCCTCTGCGCCTAATCAGTGGCAAGCGATAAAGCCAAACACACGTTCTGCGCTGGCTGTCGAGCCGAGCTCTAATCCTGCCACGAACCCAGCAAGGGCACGATCCGCTCCGTCCCTCCGCCGCTCGTCAGACTGAGGGGGGGGAGCCTTGGTGGCGTCTTGGAGTCAGCACGGGACGCGCAGTCACAACACCGGGGTTGGAGTCTTTCCCAACAGACATAATGCAGCACAGCTTTGAAAGCAAACGGCTGATAATATTCAAAACGACTGCTGTGCTGGGAAAAGAGGGAACGTTCACTGCTCTATATTTGGTCATCTCTCCCGGCTCTGGATGACTTCACCTAAGTTTTTTTTTTTTGTTGTTTTTTTTTTCAGTGTGTTGTTTCAGTCTCACTTTCAGTAAACTCTGTGATCACCTTGCCTCTTTGCGTTCCGCGGGCCTTTCAGCCGGAGCACAAAGAGAGGGGAGCGGGGCGTTGGGAGCCCACAAGAAAGCCCCCCAGCTTTGGCTTCTTAAAGAAAGCAGAGGTTTAGCTCTTTCACTTCCACGCCATTGTTATGCTAAAGCGCAGCTTGGGAATAAGAGTGAGCCATTAGCATCTGAAGAAGAGCCAACATCTGAGGGAAACATGTCTTTAAGGCCCCGCAAAGAATGGACTCAATGCTGCCTCTCCTCCTCATTTTCTCGTTCTCTCGCTCCATCACTTGTTCCTCAACTCAGCTCTCATCCCGGGGCCTTTCGACGGCCCATTCTTCTTCCCTTCGCTCTCCTCTGCCGGCTCTTTTGGCGCCGACAGAAGGGGTGGACGAGGGACGCCGCTGTGCGTGCGGGCGGGTGGAGAGGCAGATTAAGAACTGGAGAAAATGGCCCTTTATAGATACTGAACATTGCTAAATCAAAATGGTTAATTCATCGCAGATTTATGGAGGCGGGAAAGATCTGCTGGAGCATTGGGAGGACATCGGGGGGAAATCGGTACTTGAGTGCAACCGGCGGCTACAAGAAACACATCTGGCGGTTTATACGACGGACGCAAAAGTTTTGACAAAAAGACGAGTCGTTTAAAAAAAGAAAAAGAAAAGAAAACATTTTTTTTAGGCGAAGGTGGAAATTTACAGCAAGGAGCAGACGTTTGTTTCCTGTAGCCACTCAGATTCCCAGCTGCTGTCGTGTCTCATCATGTTGCCATGATGAGTAATAATAAGTAAATCACTTGTTGCACTTTCAGTTTCTCGGTTGCACGTTGAAATGGGACAAAAGTCTGCAGCTTGGCTTGTTGACGCCTGATAACACGTGTGTCAAACTGAAGGCCTCTGCTGCTTTTGATGAGGCCATTTAGGCATCAACAATTTCCTCCATAAATCTTCACAAATCTGCAAAAATTCACAAAAAAATCAACAGGTTCTGATATTTTTTTTTTCTTCAGATTTTTACTGTAAATTTCTCTCAAAGTTGGCCACAAACGTTGGGATTCAGTGGCCGCTGCCTTATTTGATGTCAAGCTATAATTCGTGATTGATTATTAAATTAATTAAAGATAAATCCCATTTAACGACATACATCAGCGCACGTCTCGTAAAAACCTCTCACAAACAGCGCCACAAAATCTGTGATTTAATTGTAAAAAAATAAAATAAAAAAACACCCATAAAAACAATCAATAATTCCTGGATGGACTCATCAGTGTGGAAAGATGTTCAGTATTATTTAATCCTAAGAAACAATGAACGCTGAAACAAACAGCTGCTTCCTGATATTCTAACAGTTTGATGGGTTTCCTCAATACATTTTGGCACAACTGGCCCTTTAAGGACATTCAGATGACCCAAAATGAAAACTCCTACATCAGCCCATAAAAAGCATACCCACAGCATGATTCTGCCGCCGCCATGGTTCACTGAGGAGGCGGTGTGTTCAGGGCGGTGTGCAGCGTTAATTTTCCGTGACACAATGTTTTGTGCGTGAGCCAGAAGAGTTTGCTGTTATCTGATCAGAGCGCCTTGTTCCACATGTTTGCTGCGTGCTCTACATGGCTTCTGGCGACAGCTTTCCCTTCTTTCGTTGCTTCTTTCTTCGAGTCTCTATGTGTAGGTTTTTGCAGGCTTATGCTCCTGATTCTTGTTTTTTTTTTTTTAAATGAAACCCAGAACGGTTCCAAGGCATCAAAAGCCCCAAATTAATACGACGCACCGACGATGAGTGTGCTGTGTGTAAATCTCTCGTATCGTAATGTATGGTATTAATGTAATGAAAAACAAATTAACAGATTAAAATCAGGCCTCTCAGGGGAGGCTGGTAATTCGTCCTGTATCAGCTTCTGTGCATCACAGGTCTTCAACAAACTTCCAAAAAACAAAACGCAGAACAGCCGAAAGCCTGAGCTCCTTTAAATCCATTCTGAAACTCCACCTGTTCAGAGTCAGTTTTGAACCATAAATGCAACTTTGACCAACATGTTTGATGAGCGTTGATGGTTTTAGTGACGTCAGTCGACAAAATGTAGCGTTTGTCACTGGTTTCTCCACTGTTTTTATGACTTCTTATTATGCTTGTGCTACACAAACAAACTCGACTGACTGACTAATAGATTTAAGATGCCCTGTCCTAAAGTTCGCTGCTGTGGGATATCTTCAAAACAGAAGTCGTGTTTTGCAAAAAAAAAAAAAAAGTCTCAGGTGAACGAAGCCTTACCTGTCAGACAATAAAGCAACACGGGCTCATAATAGCCACCGGCTGCTACAGCGGTTTACGTTTCTCAGCTGCTCTGAGCCACTCATTGTTGCGGGGCCGGTTTAAGGCTCAAGCACTAAGCTGCTGCTCGGGGCCTCCAGGCCAGCAGAAGAGCCACAAGAGCATTTGAAGAAGAAGAAGCTCAATTTGGGAATGACATTAGACCTGAACGGTTTCTTCAGAGAGACAATGTGAAGTTGTTCTTTGCTGTCTGGCACTCTCTACAATCTGCAGCACAGCATGATAACAATGCGTCTCCGGCACGAACAGAGGCTGTGCAGAGTAGCGGGGTGTTTTCACGCTGATGGTGCAGCTGACTCGGTTTGATCGGGCACCAAAATTGTACGATTTTGTTGCGTTTTCAGCTGGCGTCGTTTGCTTGTGCGACACGATCCGAACCCGTCGAAAAGCCGGTGGTGGCGCAAGCACACAGAACCGCTAAAGGAAATGACACGTCAAACCCGTGAGCGCAACTTCCTTCTTCTCAAACTGTGAACAAAAGTGGAGAGGCGTCGGATTTCGGAGGTTATAGGAGTTGTTGTTTGTCTTTGGTAGAAGACCATCAGCCATTTAAGGTTTGCGCTTTTGTTTCGGTTGTGTTCACCCAAAATCCACGTCCTGCTTTTTGGAGCAGAATCCGAACCAACCGAATCAAGACCCAGGTTTTTAGGTGGCCCAGAGTCCGCATCAGGGTTTGATTGCAAATTCTCACCTCTCCAAGCGAACTAGAAATTGATTCAAGTGGCTGGTGTGACTCCAAGAATCAGAGCTAATTAATGGTTTATCCTGGCAGCTTTTCTTTTCTATAACTGCCTTCCAAGTTGGAGACTACATTTGGATTTGCCACCGACTTTCCCAGTCACAATTCCAACGTTTGGGTGCTTTCTTCTTTTCCCCGTCGGGAGTTTGTCAAATCTGATAACGAATAATCTTCATAACTTCATAATACTTTGTATGTGCGCTTTGTATCCACACACACACAAAGCAATGAAAGCAAATTAGTCCACAATTAGCTTATGCGAGAGGAGTTAGAACGTGAATAAGTGTTTAACACATTTACCCAGGAGTGAAGCTGGTCTTTACACACACCTTGGACAAGACGCCGGTCCATCACCAGGCAACGCAGAGACCTGCAGGACAAACAACAATGCACACACACACACACACGCACGCACACACACACGCATACCTAGAGGCAGTTTAGAGGCCACTTAACCCAAAGGTTGGACTGTGGGAAGAAGTCAGGCATGCACAGAAAGAAAAACCCCAGGTTGGGATTCAAAGTCAGGATCTTCTTGTTGAGAAAGTTGACCTTCTGAAATACCCAAGAGGAGGAAGCGCAGATATGGAAGACATTCTACACCATAATTTTTCAATCTGCAAATGTTTTTTGTTTTTTTTCCTCTTTTTCATGTGGTTGGATTCGGAGAATCAATCTGTCTCCAAATATGCTACGTGCAAAAACATCCAGAAGTTGGATCTTGGCCGTTATCTAACGATCTTCTTTTTCTATTTCACTGACCTGTCCCGATCTTCTGCTTCGGCTTTAACAGGTTTTTTCTTCAACAGTGGAGTCTTGTGCGGTGAGTGTTAACTTCCATCACTATTCAGTAAGTTTATACTAAACCAGCTGATGCTGCCTTGCAGATCGCAACAGGAATACTTCCGAAATAATAACAATATTCAGTTGTTTTCTGCATGTACGCTTCCTTTACTGGATGTTTCCAGATTCTACTTACCTGTGTCAGTTTCCATGACGTTATTTTTGCAGCAATTAGTTTTGATTTCTCTGCATAATCCAGACTTTTTGGGTTGTTGCCAAATTCTGGACAGAATTTTATATCAGTAAAAACATCAGAAATACGTGTTTTTGCAAAGAATATTAAAGTGTTCAGTACTTATTTCCTCTCCCCCCCCAGAGTTCTAAGTGAACATGAAGCTAATTTTGCTTATAGAGCCCCATGCGATCAGAAAATATGAACTCTGGATTTGCTGTGTTTGTCCCGCAGGGGCCACGGTTGTTCAGAGGGGGTGACTTTGTACACACACACACACACACACACACACACACACACACACACACACACACACACACACACACACACACACACACACACACACACACCACTCCGGGTGGGATCCTAAAGATGTTAACAAAAAAAAAAAAAAACGAAAGAAAAACAAAAACAAATCCTAGATAGAGAAAATCTGTATCAATAAACATAAAATCAAACTTCTTTGCTCGCAGGAATTGGGGGCTGATACCAAGAAACGCTGAGTCACTGCAGTTTGGCAGGCAGGCTGAGAGAGATTTCTGTTCTTCTCCCAGCTGGCTGCTGACACGTCACAGTGCGGCGGATCGCAGGGCGATATCAACAATGCCATCACCCGCAGCGCCGCGGAGCCGACCGTGTGATGAACACATGACTCTGTGACGGGGCTCTCTGCCTCGGTGACAATCCCGAGCAGAAATGAGCGAGTCCTGCACCTGCTGTTCTCCTGCCTCTCGGTCAGGAGAACAGCAGCAGCACGCTGACAGGAGGAAAAGAGGGTGAGAGGTCTGTATGAAAACCACCAAAAAAAATTACACGAAAAAGGAATTTCCAAGGACGGGGGGAAGATGTTGTGAAATCATATTGCGCATGTGGCCAGCACAGCTGCAGAGGGAGTGAATCGCTCCATGTGTAACAGCATGAATCACTCAGAGTTCCTCAGAAGTCAGATCACACTTTCAGTTCTTTCTCTCACTCACACACACACACACACACACACACACACACACACACACACACACACACACACACACACACACACACACACACACACACACACACACACACATCTTCCTCCCTCCACTCCCCGCACTCTGTTTTTCATACCTCACCTTCCCATTCGCAGGTGCAAGCGGTGAAGTAAGCGCACCAGAATTGGCCACATGTGCAGCATCTCCACGCACAGAGACGCGCACACAGCAACACGCCTCGGCAATCACAATGAACAATGCCAGAGCCATCCAGAGTGTCCTCGTCAGCATGAGGTCATGTGGCGTTTTGTTTTTTGTTGGTTTTTTTTGTTTTTTTTTCTTCCTTAACCCACATCACTCACACATTTCCTGTTCTCGGCCCTGTCGCTGCGGCGCAGGTGGGCCGCCTGCTGCATTCCCGCTCTGTTGTTAAGTGACATCTCCTCTGTAGAAGCGTCCTCATCCTCAGCCAGGAAAAGCCGCATGACTCATCGGGTTCTTTACCTGATGCGTAGGATCCTGTTCAGGGTTTCCGACGACGCTGCCCTGAAGAATGCCTCACTGAAGGCAACGCAAAGAAATGTGACAATGCTCCGACAGATTATGGGACGATTGGACTTTTTGTCAAGTGGAAACAGAACTGAGCTCACACCTTTGTTGTTTTTGCACATGACACAGTTAATTCACTTCCCAGACTGAGTTGGTCTAAAAACAACAGAAAAAGGCCATTGGGTTGCAGGAGGGGGGGGGGGGGCGTATGATTGCAAACCTTTATCACATTAAAATATGTTGCATGTTCTGTTTGTAATGTGATCAAAAGCGGAAAAGTTCAATCAATTCTGTGGTCGATGCAAAACGTCAAAGAGTTTGGCAGGTTTTGCGCCCGATCTGTCGGAACGCTCAATTTTTTAATGCCGTAACAAAACAAAGGTGCATGGGTGAATTTCACGAGTTTCGTTTGTGATTGAGCAATAACGATGGTGATTCAGAGTTAAATTCCATTTCAGTCAAAAAAACAAAAAAAACAAAAAAAACACACACACACACACACACATCTACAACCTGTGATGGCATGTGGGGAGAAGAAGCCGGAAAGGGCGTTGACGTCTTTATCTGTCAAAACCCAGGCCTTCTGACGCAAACGTGACAGCTTTCAAAATGCGTCTCTAATGGTAATTGAATAGCTAAATCCACCCAGAGTTGGGCGCGTAGAATGGCGTTGCCCTTCGGGGCAGCGGTGTCACCCCCGGCGTCCCTGAGGAGCGGTGGGTGCTGCTCTGTGTGGTCCAGTCCCCCCCTTTCTTGTCTTCCTCCCCCCCGAGAGCGGAGTGATGCTCCTTCATCTCCTTGATATCAGAAGTGCTGGAATGGAGAGAGAGAGAAAGAAAGAGAGAGAGAGAGAGAGAGGCTGAAGGAAAGGGTGGGGGTCCCGGGTGGAGCGCCGAGGTCTCTGTAGTTGCCAAGCGAACAGCATATGGGCAGCTCTCTGGTGTTACTGGGGCCGCAGGGCAGTTCCCAGAATTCACATGATAATGAAGCCCGGGGCCATTCATGGCGCTGGCCTAAAGCTGGGGCTAAGAGCTTTTGATAGCCCCCAGCAGCCTGCAGGCCTGCCCACCCCGGGCCCGGCCAGCTTTCCTGCCAGGCACAAACCACCTGTTTGATTTTCCCAGGGCCCGGCCACTGTGGAGGGAGAGAGGAGGGGAGGGAAGGAGAGCAAAGGAATGTCTCCCTCTTACTTTGTCACTGAGTGTGTACTTCCCATTCACTTCCTCTTTATAATCCCAAAGCCCGGCCCTCGCGTGCATGCACACGCACGCGACGTGTCCAGCCTTAGACGCACATGTGAACACACTCGCGCTGACCCAAGCGCAAGCTCTTGTGCCCTTTGTTTAAAAAGCCATAAAAACAATCCAAGAAGCAAGAAGAACGAGGTTTAAAAGTAGGCCACCTTCTGCCGCATCAAAGATTCACACAAGCAGATTCCTGGCAGAGAGCCCTCTGGAAGAAAAAGAAGCAGGACTCTTGTCTTAACTGTGCGTTCGTCTATTGGACGTGGGAACCAGAGGAGGATCGTCTCTGGGCAGCCAAAAGGAGACAGGGAGACTGGCAGTATGTGTGTGTGGGTGTGGGGGGGGAGGGGATGCCAGGCCAAAGTTAGAGGTGTGTGTTGAATGAAGGGGGGGTTGAGAAGCCGATGTACTGACGGGTGGGAACAACGATAAGGGACGCAGCTTATGGAGCTCGCAGGGGAGGTCAACGTACAGTATGTTTACAGGAAGGACACATTCCTTTGCCGTGAGAATGGCTGCTCGACGCTCAGCAAACAACACAGGGACAGACAGGACAGATGGCCTGCAGCGACAGTACAGGAGAACAATAGTTCTGTCATTGAGGTGGGAAGATGGGGGGGGTTTAGGCTAGCAGAATTTGGCTACGAGGCACAGAAAAATGGCATTTGCATATAGAATGCCGGCTGAATGTGAGCTTTCTTCCCTGCAAAGATTCTCCGCCGGGACGTTTCCTGTGCGAAGTCACGTGACGGGCTCAACAGCAGCCGAGCACACACTCGCAGGTGCGCAGGTGTGATGTTGTGCGCTCCACAGCCACTTCCAGTTCCCAGTGCAAAAAAAGGCGGGGCAGCGTTCCTACAGTTTAACCTGAAATGCTGCCTTGCTGGGGGCTAAACACCTGCGCTGCACCGACAGGGTTTCAGAGAATGGATTGGGTGGGAGGCACAAGTTAGCTGCCTGCACCTTTACCTGAAAGGGTTTCTGGTTACCGTGGTGCCCCGTACGAGCCGCTGCTCTTTTGCAAACAATCCAGGTCAGGTGTGTGGGGAGCAGAGGCATAGAAAAACATTACAATAACCTTCTCCTGTGACAAGAATGCCCACACCTACACCTGTTGCACCTGCGCCGCCTTATGTGGGAAGCCTGAAAAGATTCCCACACCCAAGTAAATTCACTTCCTCCATGGCTTTTGACAAACAGAAACAACAAACAGGGTGGGGGGGGTGAAGAAGGAGAGGAGCCGGAGGACGCTCCGACCACAGCTGGGTCAGCAATGGGCTGTTGAGGTGGGATCTCAGGCGTCAAGAGCGTCGGGAGAAAGAAACAAAAACTCCCAGAGGCCCAAATAACTTGATTATACCGGCACCACAATCAAAACAAAAGTGGCAGCCCCAATCTGTTCACTGTCAATGGCGGCTCTCATTTGTCAAGCCCATCCAAGAGGTTGGTTCTCAGGCAACTCGCACAATGCCCGGTGACAAACAGGAGGACTCTCCTTTTTACCCCTGCCTGCCACCGGGAAGCCCATCTGAAGTATTAATCTTTTGGTGGAGGAGTGGAGGAGAGGGCTCAGCCTGGCCGGGCCATTGTCCCCAAGGCCTGGGCCCTCTGAATGGGGCTTTGTCAGCTCACCAGCTGCCACTGTCCACGCTCCATCTATGGACTTTGGCTCCCATGTCCCCCTGGCCGTGCTGACTGGACGCCTCTGTGCAGCTGTGGGGATGTGCGAATGTGTGTGTGTGTGTGTGTGTGTGTGTGTGTGTGTGTGTGTGTGTGTGTGTGTGTGTGTGTGTGTGTGTGTGTGTGTGTGTGTGTGTGTGTGTGATGGGACGGAGAGAGAGAGAGAGAGAGAGAGAGGTCAGGTGACGAGCCATTTGTCTCACAACACACCGGGGAAACACACAAGTATGTGGCTTAACGCGGCCCTTGCTTGTCATTTCAAAGCAGGGCGTTCAGGTTGCCAAGGAGTTCGAAGGACAACGGCGCGAATGCCCGTTTTTGAGTTCGCCGTCATCCGGTAAACGATAAAGAAATCGCATGTGTAAAGAAATTCTCCGGAGTCTGTTGTTGAAGTCACTCGGTGGTTCTGGAATTTGTGACAACAAAAAAAAACAAACAAAAAAAAAATCTGATTACCTGTGCTGCACAGGAGTAAAACTAAACAAAACAAAACAAAAAAAAAACCCAGAAAGATTTGCGTCCCTAATTACGCCCATCAAGCCTAACAATCACGCTGGAGGAGGAAATTAGAAATGGTGCGAGAACAGAAGAGCCTATTTATTTGTTCCCCATCTTCCTCTTACAGCAGGGGGGCAGCTGGCCAACAGCAATCAGCTCTGTCCCCCATAGGCATCCTCTGGCTACCAGCTGGGAACAGCTGGTCTCCCCTTCTGCTACCGGCACAACCAGGCCCTGCTGGAAGCCCTGCAAAGGGAGCGAGCCTCATAGGCCTGTGACAAGCAAGCAACATTCACTCAAAGACAGGCTGCGCTAACGAATAAGGCTCATTAGGCTTCATTTACAGCTCCTATGGAGGCGCGCCAATCGTTGGGTTCAGGAGGTGAGGTCGAGCCAGCGGTTTCCTGGGGACAGCTGCGCACCTCTCCAGGTTTAGCTTCCCCGTCAGGCATCACTGCAACCGGAGCGTGTGACGTCGATGGCAAACTGTTGCTATGTTTAAACAACCCGGTGGGGATGGGGGGGGGGTGTGGGGGGGGGGTCGGGGGGTGGGAGGGCGGCGAGGTGGGATTGTTAAATAGCTGCTAGTTGTGCAGGGGGGTGAGGACCGCTGAACGGAAACAAGGCTCTGGCGTTATTAGATTTGCAACAAGGCGTAACACTGTCACCCATTGTGTCTCCCTCCACCCGTCTCCTCCCTCCTCCTCCCCCCCCTCTGCCCCGAGCCCCCCGAACACAGCGAGAAAACTGCGAGTCTTCCCCGAACGCCCTTCCCTTCACCCCCACCTCCATCTAGCACACACATGCACGTAAACATGCACACTCACCCTTCCCTCCACCCCCACCCCCAAACTAAAGCTCTCGCTCTCTCCAGGCAATTGCCACTGGAGTGGAAAGTATTCCAGAGCACAATGCCCGTGCTCTCAATGGGTGCTTTAGCATGCCACCAGTGTGCTGTCACCAGCAGATGGGGAGCTAATTAGAAGCCATTAAAGGGCTTTGATAATGTGTGTGGGAACCAGGCGGCGGGCGATGGCCACAGGGATGTGAAGGAGGGGTGAGGTTTTGGGTCCAGAAGACGAGATACAGCGGGAACAAGCTGGCCAAGGACGAACGGCGGAGGACACCTGCGGGATTTCAAGGATCCCTGCGAAGTTCCGGCGGGCGCCAGCTATCAGATGGTAGATAGCGGCCTTGTAACCCACGCCTGGCTCTCAGGAAAAGGGCATGCATCCACCCGCCAAGTCTGCCTGTCTGAACACAGGGAAAACACCCAACAGGCGGCAGCGAGGCTCCAGTCGGTCTGCCCTGCCGATGACACATCTCTAAACCAGGACTCCCACAGGAAGTGAGTCCTAACCACTGGTCCTCAGTCATTACAGGTCCTCAGGCTGCCCATGCTGCGACCAGGCCAGACCAGGCCAGCCCAGGAATCCCACACACACACACAGACACACACACACACACTGCAGCTTTACAAACATCCACGAACTTCCTGCACTGTGCCTGCTGCCGATGCGTATCAAATGTCGCCACTCAATCATCATTCAGATGGTGACACTGCCGTGTGTTGTATCTGACACCAAGCTCACCCCTCCCCGCCCCGTGTGAGCCTCTCCGCACACACACACACACATACACACACACACCTGCGCACAGGTGTGATCATTATCGAGCAAACAGGAAGAGCCTGACTGGGAACTGGAAACTAATCCCACAGCTGCGAGGAGATGACCTATGTGCAGGAGCGTGCGTTAGTGAAAATTGTTGAAAACTTCTCCTCTCATGATCAAATTCTTCGCGTCTCAAAAAAGGCATAATCCATCGAAGAAAAGGGTTTATTCAAGCGCTTCGCTCACTTTCATGTTTCAGGAAGCGCTCGGAGTACTACACATTGTTCTCGCAGCAATAAAAACCAGCAGCAAAAGTGTCAAGGCATTGCTGGAATGTCCTATTTCCTATGAGTGAATTCCTGCACAGACGTGGCTTCCTGCAGGCCGCTTTTTGTTGATCTTCACTCGCTGCGGCGACAAAGAGGGCGTATCGGCTAATGCCCCCACTCCCCCCACCCCTCCCACACACACACACACACACACACACACACACACACACACACACACACACACACACACACACACACACACACACACACACACTCCAACAAATACAGTTTACTCCAGAGAAATGCTACCGGGAAGGAGTTTTAAATATAACTGAGACACACAGTGTGATGTAACGGAACACAAGCGTTGCCTTTCTGCCGCTTGATGGATGCGAGATGTCGCAACAGCCCCTCGCGCAAACAGTAGCCTGTCGCGGCGGCGGAGCACCGAGCGATAATCAGCTCACATGTAAGGGGTCCGCAGGGAAATGAATCCAGAATCTGGGAGAGGGGCACCGACATTCTGTCAGCTAAAATCAGGAGCTAATATGTTTCACTTTTCGTTCCCCTCCTCTGCCTCTCTCTCTCTCTCTCTCTCTCTGTCTCTCTCTCTCTCTCCCCCCTTGCCTTGATGTGCTGTAAACAGGCTAAAAAGGGCCCAGCTGTGTGGAGTTATTGTTGGTGTCAGTAGGAAGTGCTGATAGCTTTTGCAGCTGAACAAAAGCTGGATGAGGGGAGTGGAGGGGCGCTCCAGACACTGTGGCTCCAGCCTAGATTCTCTCCCACAATCCCTGCACCGCACTCCCATTGTTCTGCCCACCCGGCCCTTCCCTCCGCCCTGTCAGCTGCGACCTGGGACAGAGGGCAAAAAGAGGCAGAGAGAGAGAGAGAGAGGGCAAAAAAAAAAAAAAAGTTTTCAGAAAAAGTTGTTACAGGCTACTGGGACAACTCGAAGAAACAAGTTAGCGGCTGTTAACTTTGCTACACTTGGTATTCTGCAACAGTTTTGCAGATGACAAAATTACATTTAATGCCCTGCGCAAGACAGCTTTGCCTGCTGCATCTGCTAAAACAGACATAATCCCAGAAAAAAAAAAAAAAGTGTATTTGCCTGCGTTGGGAGTGTAATAGGAGGTTTTTATTCCGTCATTATTTGAGTAACGTTTCCAGCATTAGTGTCACTAAGCCTGATTTATTAAACATGCTTACCTCTGGTATTATTTTTTTTTTCTTTCTTATAACGTGACATGCATGGCTTACTTTACGAAACCTGACGGCACAGAACGAAAGGGAAAATCCTGCAGCGGCGGCGGCGGTGCCAGCATGCTGCGATACACATCCGAACAGAGGACATGATTACTTACATTGCAAAGTGTGCAATTCTGACGTCCACTTAAATCCTACCGGGTATTTATCTGAAAGCACAATGCTGGCTTTAACTGACCCCCAGTGTTGGGTCAGAAGCTGGGCTTTCGGGGTTTAGAGAATTGAGCCTGGTCGTTCCTCACCGGCTGCCATTTTGAACCATCAGACAACCTCATGAGACGAAACAGAGCAAAAGGTGGAAAATCATAAATTTATGCCTCATATAGTGTCAATACAACGAGTTTGTTCACCAAAGCCTTTCGCTTACAGAGTAGTTGGTGCAAACTCTGGCCAAACTTTGGCCAGAGTTGGTCAAAATGTCCACACAAACGCGCACACACACACGCACGCACGCGCGCGCGCGCACGCAGACACACATAATATTTCATGGTGTCATGAACTAAAGTGAGGTTATTTCAACACAGTAGCTTTCGGAGTGTTTAAAATCAGCAGGAAAGCTTCAATTCAGAAACATAATCTGTGATGTGTTGGTGTTTCATTCCTGTCTTGCTGGAATATGGAGGAGGAGATAAGAGTGAAACTGGGGTCAGAGGTTAAGCACGAAACTTATTTCTGTGTTGCAGAAATGACATTTTTTGTTGTTGTGTTTTTGTGCGTGTGTGTGTGTGTGTGTGTGTGTGTGTGTGTGTGTGTGTGTGTGTGTGTGTGTGTGTGTTTTTGTGCGCAGCTCCAGTGGATGCATCAGAGCCTCGGTGTGAGCCCCGCGTGTCCCGCTCACGAAGCTCTGCAGAAACAAAGTCGACCATTCCGGCAGTCGAAAGTGCAAATGCATGCTCGGAGCCTTTGCAGGCAGCCGCAGGGACGTGAAAGCAGTGAAAGTGGGGCCGTGTGCAGGAATGCTGCACTCACTCGCTGTTAGAACAGCGTCATGGCGAGACTTTCCTCCTTTGTTGCGCCGCTGTTCGCCGACTGACGGCGCTTTGCTCCGCAGGTGCGCTGGGCGGTAATCTCATCCCGCTGCTTTAAGGTGATAAATGGAGGAGAGAGAAGAGAGAGAGAGAGAGAGAGAGAGAGAGAGAGAGAGAGAGAGAGAGAGAGAGCGTCAGTTCTCATGGCCGCTGCTCCTCCACGCAGGTGAATGGAGGAGTCGCAGAGCGCGAGAGCCCTCTTGTTTAAAATCTCCATGGAGACCGCCCGAGCGGCGCCAGGCTGACAGGCGTCAAGGCTCGGATGAATGGGTGACGTCAGCGCGCTGGCGCCTGCCAGTCTGCTCTGGCTTGTTTGGACAATCTGGGAGGAGGAGGAGGAAGAGGAAGAGGAGGAGGAGGAAGGCTCGGAACAGAGCGATGTGATCTGGGTTCGTGTGCACAACAGGGCTGAGCACACACTGCAGGAACATGTGAAGGAATCCGTGAAGCTGCTGCTCACACTGGCTCTCCTTCAGCTCCACGCTTTAGAAAAAAATTCAATAACTTTTTTTTTAAAATAAATAAATAAATAAAAAAAATTGTAGGGACTGTGTGCTTTTTGTGCTTTTTGTGAACATAAAGGGCCCTTGGAGTCCCAACGCCCGCAGATTTCACCCAGAGAGAACCCGCTGACGTTCGGGATGAATTTTCCGGATCAGTCGGACGGATCGTAACACTCCTGAAGTCCAGAACCATCGGGTCGAATCCAATGGACTCTCAAAGAGTGAGGAAACGCTGACCAGCCAGGCGCAGTCCAAAGGCAAGCGGGGCCCCAGGGCGGCGTGCCGCTTGGGGGCCAGCTTTCAGTTTCGCATCTCTTACAGATGCATTTAATGGACCAAATCAACAGACATGTTTTTTTTTATTTTTCAACATCATTGCTTGGAAAAAAAAAAAATCCTATTTATTTATTTACAAAGCTTACTTCAGAGAAAAAGAAAACTTTCTCTATCAAGCCTTTGCAAAATAAAGAAATAAAAATAGCATCTATGATAACTGCGTCAGCATTGTTGTTATTATTGTCATTTTGTCATTTACGGCTCTGTTGTGTGATCAGAGTGACTCCATGAGAATACAGCGCCGCCGTCTGGGCCAGACGTTCCTCCTAAAACGAGATCTCATTGAGACAAACGCAATTAAATAAATAATAATAAATAAAAAAACAGACAGACTGAATCAAAGTCAGTGAAAACACGACTTTCACATGGCTTTTTGCGGAGCTGTTCCGCAAACCTGCTCGACGAATGAACAACGTCGCGTTTGCACGAATCAGTCGCTGCGAGCAAACGGAGGCGTTCTCCGGGAGAATGTTGCCGAGGGCGACCAAAGAGGCTTCACGAGCCGCGGCGCAAAACGCACAAAGCGCAGTGAGAAACGCACGTCGGACGCCAGGTGCGAACAAGTGATTTAAAAGGCGCTGGAAGCCGATACGTCATGTGTGATGCTGCGACGAAAAAAAAAAAAAGAATAAAGAAATTCACGCGACGTTTGAATATGACGCTGACCTCTGACAAAAAAATCCTCATTGAGAAGCAACTCCGACCGCTTTAGAGGAAAATATGAGGGAAGTGTGGATGAAAGAACTATGCAGTGATTTAAGAAGCACTGAACAGACAGATCCAAGACCATGGTAAACCAATTATATATATATATATATATATATATATATATATATATATATATATATATATATATATATATATATATATATATAGTGTGTCTTATCAATTATATTCTAATTGATGAGAACTTTGGCGTTCAGGCTTGTATTGCCGCTTATTTCCCTTCTGCCTCGGGCCGGCTCTTCCATCATTAATTGAGAGCCTCCTGTTAGAATCACATAAATATATAAATCTGTATGAAAAAAGGAGACCTTTCTCCTCAGCCTGTGTGGTGAATTCTCCCTAAACGTACTGTATCCATTGTCCGGGCACATCTGCAGAGCCGTCCGCGGCCGTCAAAGGCAAAATCTGGGGCACCGCGGTGGCCTAATTGTCATGAGCCATTCATCCCATTCAGCTCCGTCCCATCCCACACACATTCACCCGTCCGCTGGATTGGACAGCACCCCACCCCCCTCTCCTTCCACCCCCACCGGGCAATCCACACCTGCAGAGTCCCCAAGCCGTGGACAGCTGGATTCCCACATATTACCCATAAAAGACGCACATTTGTTTCCATTTGTAACGCCATCCCTCATACAGATTGTAAATTCCGATAACCAGCCCGGAGCGCGGACATTGGCTGACGGCGCGCCCTCGGAGCGCCTCTCATTGGCCGTCTCCCTTCAAAACGGGACGGCTCGGCCACGCCCCCTCCCTCCTCCGCGCCCCCTCTCCCCACCCCACGCGCCGTCCTATAAAAGGCCGAGGAGGCTTCCCCATGTGGACTGTCGCGAACTGTCAACACAGACTTGTAGACCTGACCTCCGAGAGGAAGGGAAAGAAACCTCGTTTCAGTTGACGCGCGTGCGTGTGCGTGGGGGTGTGTGCGTGTTTTCTTTTTCCTTAAAACTCCCCCCACACACACACACACACACACACACGTCCCCCCCTCCAATCGGCGACGTTCTGTTGGAAGCTAAACGAGGCGAAAACATGAAGGTTGTCGGATCTACCTGCGCCCTGAAGAGCAAGGTCGGCGGAGAGATCGGCCTGTCCGAGCAGAGCCTGGCCATCTCCAAGTGCAAGATCCCGCTGCTGGACGAGCAGATGAACGTCTTCCTGCAGGACATGAACAGCTGCTACAGCAAGCTGAAGGAGCTCGTGCCCACGCTGCCCACCAACAAGAAGGCGAGCAAGGTGGAGATCCTGCAGCACGTCATCGACTACATCTGGGACCTGCAGGTCGAGCTGGACGAGCCGGAGAAGAGCCGCCAGCAGCACCCCGTGCCCCGCACGCCGCTGACCACGCTGAACGCGGAGCTGGCCAGCATCTCTGTGGAGGTAAATACCCCCCTCACACACACACACACACACACCCTACCCTCCCACTCTCCCATCTCCCCTCGCACGTGCCGCAGACACAGATCAGAGCGTCACGTAAAGCAGGATGCGCGTTTTGGAGTGGATGCATGAGAGCGCGAGTGCGTAAAGTTGCCAAATCCGCGCGTAAAAGCGCATGTTTTTGTTTATAGCTTTTCGTCGTTAAAATCATATCTGGCGAGTGCAACATGCGCTGACCTGCTTCTCTCCCCCTCTCTCTCTCCTCCAGAACGGCTGCTCAGAAGAAAGGATAATGTGCCGCTGACAGCAGACGGCGCGTCTTCCCACGTCGACCCCCTGAAAAGGAGCAGCGAGGCGAACCCGGCGTGACATTCTGGGCAAAGGACGTCGAAATCTGGCGCCTCGAACTGTGTAGAGATGTTGAAAACTCTCCCAACTAGGAACAAAAAAAACAAAAAATTACAAAAAAAAAAAAAAATAAATACAAAAACAAAAAATAAATCAAAAGCTAGAAAATCAAGACCGGACATCCTCCGGCCGCGGTGGACTCTCGATTCATCCGGGAGGAGGGGGCCTCTGAGAGCGGCGGGGGTCCAGATCCAGAGAGCCTGCGTCAGTCAGAGGGACCAAGACAAAAGTTCGGAGCAACCAGCGACAGGCCGCTGCCGCTGGTAGAGTTTCTTAAAAAACGAAAAGAAAAAAGCAAAAAAAAGAAAAAAAAGCTTGTGTTTCTGTCTCCCTCTCTCTCTCTCTCTCTCTCTCTCTCTCCTTTTGTATTTTGTGTAAAATCATATAAAGAATTCAAACGTTTTGTAAAAGAAGAAAAATTAATTTCTCAGATTCCTGAGTGACAAAACTGTATTGTATATTACAATGCCACACTATGTGAAGATATTGTTTTCTTACAATGTACTTTATTTGCGTTTTTATTAAAACAAGAACACTATTTTTTGAACAAGAATCCGTGTGGCGTCTGTTTCTGGCATGGAGCTCTGAAAGGTCAAATCAAACTCTTTTCTAATAAAGCAAAGTCTCTTGGTGGTATATGGTGTGTTTTTACACAGGTCTGCTAATGTTTTTCTGACGTGACAGTGAACGCATCACCAGAAACACCTCAAACTTACCAGAAGCTGTCAAAACATAAATAAACAGAAAAATACTCAGCCAACCAGGGCTGGCGAAAGATTTGATGGGGCCCCTGAGCAGCATTTGATTTGAGGTCACCATAGTGACACTAGTAGCTCAGTTGTCCCAAGCATTTATTAACCTAATTTAATGGTTTTCCAATAAGCTAACGAGTTGCTTCCACCACCATTATTCACTTTGAGCAACTTATTAAATCGCAGACAAGACCAGGTACGTCTCTGATTTATTCAATCTGGCAGTTTTTCTTTTTTCTTCCAGCTCTCAACACTTTAATTCAGGAGCGAGAAGTCAATCTAACTATTGATTTCAGGTAATATTTTCCTCTTTATTATTACAGCTGACCCGCCCGTTCTCTTTTTGACCCCAGACAAATTTACAATTCCCCCCTGACGCTAAAAAGTAGGTTTTTGCACAAAAGCTGCTCATCTTTGATAGACAGTCTAACTTTTCTTCACATCACAAACTAGTCGTTTTGAAAAAAAAAAAATAAAAAATCGTTCAGGACCGGCTCGGCTTTCTTATTCCTCGGGCCGGCTCGCCACAGGTAACGTCCAAACGCAGCTGGTGGTAAGAGACACGATGCCTCACGTCCACGCACGCAAAGTGCACGTTTGCCTCTCCGTGGGCCATTAAAGTATCGCGTTACCGGGGCCTAGATAGAGACGGGCAGATTCGGTGAAAAACTTTCGTTTTTAATATCGACCAGGTGTGAAACGATAAGAGACACAGAGAGAGAGAGAGCGAAGAAGAAGAAAAAGTTTATAAAGGGAAGAAGAAACAATCATGTAAAAAGGGGGGCTTGTTTCACGTCATAACACATCATTTAAATGTGCTGTTCCAATATGTTATCGCGTAAATCTGCAGCTCTGTTTCAGACTCTCTTTCTCTCTCTCTCTCTTTCTCTGTGGTTAAAAAAAAAAAAAGAAAGAAAGAAAGAAAGAAAAAACACGAGCTTTTTGGCGAGGCGATCCGCTCTAAGATTTATTCTGTCTCCCTGGTGCAATGTTTTCCCCATTTCCCTGCGGTGCGATGCGCACAGCTGCAGCCCCGGCGCGGCCAGTGTGTGATTGTGTTTGTGTGATAGAGCTCTGTGCCAAGGGCAGGGGAGGGCGGAGGGGCCCAGACTGAGCGGCGCCTCGGCACACCTGGGGAAGTTCAGGTTAAATAGCTCCGCATTCCTCAACACACAGCTGATTGAAACATTAACAAACAGTAATCCGCGGGCCAGGCCGCAGATGGGCTGGGAATCACGCCAAAGAGACGCGCAGAGAGAGAGAGAGAGAGACAGACAGAGAGAGAGAGAGAGAGAGAGAGGGGGAGAGAGAGAGAGAGAGAGAGAGAGAGAGAGAGAGAGAGAGGGAGAGTAGAGATTCCCACAGTGCACTGGTACGCCGTAAGTTACCTATTAATATACACAGGAAAACTTTTTTTTTGTTTGTTTTTTGTTTTGCTTTAATTCCAGGAGCTGATGAGCTAATATGGCGCACGGCTCACTGAGCTTTGTACAAGATGACCAAGCTGGGAAGATTCACAAGCGCCCATCTTTATTATTATTATTATTATTATTATTATTATTATTATTATTATTATTATTATTATTATTATTATCTAATTCGTATTTTCAATCACGTATCTCAGTCTCGGCACCAATTTAATTTCCACGCTCGTCCCGTAATACACAGACGTGAAGGAATCCTCGCGTCACCTCGCTTGTACTTTAGCTCCCTCTGGCGACACCACAGCTAATTACACCCCGCGTTCAGGTGGAAAACCCACAGGGAGACAAACAGCGCCCTCTTCCGATGACATGGTGACGTTTCACAAACAACCTGGACAGAGTCGCTTTTTAAAAATTTGTATTCTTTTGCATTTTATGGGAATAATTTAGGATTTCAAAATGTTTCTAAGGATTGTCCGTTTATTATTTTATTATTTCACACAGTTTATGCTGACAGCATGCTTGTGGTGGTGACACACCAACACACTAATTTACAGATGTAGTATGTTTTTTCATTTATTACAACTGAATTGTGGCCTTAAGCTGGGGTCAGGAAATAATTATAAAAGCATTTCCTCCTTTAGTCTGTCTTCATAATCTTTTTTTTTTTTTTTTTTGACATTTTGTTTACTTTTAAAAGGCAGTATTAATGTAAAACTGACTATTTGGAGCTATACGTCGTGTTATATTCCATCATGAAAAACATACATGGAGTGTTGCTTTAGTTCTTCCAGGCAGGTTTGAGGAATCCTTGAATCTCCCGTGGCAACCATTCAGCTGCGCAAAACACCTAGATGGACTGGGTGCAGTCTATGCAGGTGAAGCTCCTCCTCGGAGCTGCAGTTTCCAAGCCTCCACATCTTGGAGGCTCCTTCAGACTAGCCAGCAGAAATTCACAAACACCTGGGGGATCTGCATCTGCTGGGCGTTAATAGAGGAGCACGGTTCTGACTTCCTGAAGCTGGAGAGTCAGAAGGAGCAGGAGTTTCTTAAAGAGACAGAGGCGTTAAATGATAGTCACATTTCTTTCTGGTCATATTTGACATATGTTCATTTTTACAACTGAAGGAAGCAGTTAATTTCTTGTGCTATAAAATGGCACAATGGGCCTGGAAAATACATAATGCTGCCCCCTTCAGAAAGTATATTATAATTGTTTGATTTTTCATTTTGTTTCAGGATTTAAACTTTTTTTTTTTTTAACTTGTTGCAGACATCGTCACGTCTCAAATTTCGAGAGATACTGCTATACTCAACTGTGAATGACAGATTTTTAATATAACTGAAAAAAAAGATTGTACTTTTTTATTTATTTAATAGACACAGAAGTCACTTTAATGTGCGGTTTGGCCTTTGAGTCCTACAGACAATCCTGAATCAGCAAAGTTCTCCAAATGTTAGATATTTTACTGGTGTAACACAGGAAGAATAAAATCAGCAGAGTTTTTCTTTTAAAACAATATCAGACCAACAACGAGAAGGCAACGTGTCTTTATTAGATCCACACTAATAAAAACAGATGATTTGCACGCAGATACAAACGCAGAGTCGAGAATGTTTAAATATAAATTTGTATTTACAACAATATCAACATCAACAGAAACATTTTTTTAATATACATCCCGTAAAATGTCAGCTTATTCCACCTCCAAACGAAGAAAAACTAAAAATGTTTCGTCTTTTTTGTACTTCATTCGACTCAAAAAGTTCCTTTTTATTTGTTATTTATCTTGAAGTAACAAAATCTGGTCAGCTTAAACAAACGCTGCTTCCTGAAAAATAGAACAGATATTGATATGTTTCAAAGTGGATGTCATTCCATTGGTATTTCTTGAACACAGCAAAAACATGCATTTTGTTTCCTAAATGGGGAGGAAAAAAAACAAAAAACAAAATAAAATTTCCAGCAAGTTCAAAGCTTCAGGTCCTTTTCACTCCGATGAGCCGAGCATTTTCCTCCAATTCCAGAACCGTCCTATGTTGTTGGTTTTTTGTTTTTTTTTCTATTAATTTTATTTATTTAAACAGATCCATGATATGTACCCATTTACCATTCCAATAATAGATAACACATCTCATAAAAAAAAAAATGTACATCAAAAACCTTAAACTATACACAGATGTGGAAAAATATCTTTGGATTGCGCGTGTTGAAAAGGTAGATCCTGCCGGTCCATAACAGTTGAAACGAAGACAGAGAGAACTAAAAAAAAAACCCAAAAACAAAACAAAACTGCAGCTTGAAGGAGACGGGAGGGGTGGGGGTGTCCTAACCAAATCCACGAACTCGCTCTAACGAGTTCGTGTCTTTTTGTTCCTTCACTTGAACCAACCCAGACGCTCCTCATTTATGTAAAAAAAAAAAAAAAAAAAAGTGCTTTCCTAAAAGATGAGAAACAAACCCAATAAAGGGGGAAATGAAAATAATTCTGGAAACGACAAGAACAGGAACCCCAAACGTGTTGCCAAAAACTACAAAACAAATCAAAAATCAACCAAATCAGCTTTGACCTATGGGACACAAAAATACAACCAGGTCTCTTTTTTTTTGTGCAAGAATGGGCCTATAAAAAGCAGGGCTGATATATATTTCTCCACTATTTACAATTCATATTCACAGAAGACATACGAGACATCTAATACTGCAGTACCATTCGTTTTTTTTTGTTTTTTTTCTCTCTTAAAAACATGGATTATGATGCTCAGTTACAGTCGAAAGCATAGAGGCAAGAATTATTGCTCCAATCTGCATAACATTATTAGTAAACTGTGTGCTTACAGCTTCCAATGACTTAAGAATGAGGTGCATTTAAAGGCTAAGGAAAACAACAAAAAAAACAAACTAAAAACTGTTGTAAAGGCATTGAATCTCTAGTAAGGCTGCAAAGATGAAGGAATATTGCATCCACCTTTTCTTTCACACCCCTCCCCCCCACCTCCAGAAACAGAGAGGCTTCCTGGTAAAGTGCAGCCGCGGCCAGTCGTACCGTAGTCCTGCTCTGTGTCCTGGCTGCGGCGCTGAACGCTGCCCGACGGCTCGGGGTCAGCCGCCCAAACAGACGCGGGTCGATTTTTGTGCTTCCAAGGCTCCGACTTGGAATAAAATGTTTGCACAAAGCAAGTCTCTGTGGCCCACTTCTCTTATTGCAGTACAGTCCCGCGTTACCTGACTGCACCCAGGCTTCTGAGTCATCGTTTCTTACTTTGTTTAGCAAGAAGAGGGAGAGGGGGCCGGTGGGGGGAGGGGTGGTATCTACCGTCTGGGGCGTGCTGGTCCAGCTGGAAGAGTCCGCCAGAGGTCCTCAGCAGAACTTCTGGAGAGACAGAGGTCCATCTTGAAACCAACGTTCATGTCATAAAGATGAATGCAGCATCGTGTGTGAAACTTTTGTTTTCTTCTATCTCTTATACTGTTAAGATTGCAACTTTTTGCTGCAATCTGCATGAAAACTCCAAAAGACACAAACACACTCAGAACAAATGCAAAAAAAGCAAGTCAAAAAATGTTGCAACTACAGAAAATGTCAGCAAAAACCTCCAATCAATGACAGAAATGCAAATTGAAAATGTTGCAACAACAGGAAACAAAAGCAGAAGAAAAAATGCAGCAGGTAGCAAAAAAAAAAAACAAAAAAAAAAAACCCATCACAGAACACATCAAACTCACACCATAAACAGAAATCCTCCGGGCCACTAGGTGGCGTCAAACAGCAACTGCTGCTGGTGGCACAAACTGTACTCAGTAAAGCCGGGGTGTTGTATTTTAATGGGATGCCAAGTCAGACGAAGAAAGAAATAAAATGATAAAGCAGCAGCCTATTTAAGGCGGTAATGTTACTTACTCTAGACTCCCCCTAGTGGTCTGGAGGATTTTCATTTTGTGGAAAGAGTTACCAGTGTTTCGTATTTGCAGTTGTTTTAGCCATTTGTGGCATTTAAATTTTTTTTCTTATTATTTTCTATGTTTTTTGAAGGGTTTTTCTGTTGCATTTGTTACTGCATTTGTCACATTGAAACCCAATAAAATCCACTAAATTCTGTGGTTACATCAGGATAAAATGTCTAAATGTTTAGAATTTTGTTGTTTTATCTACCGGATCGGGTCCCATTGGCAGTCTGTTCATCCCCATTGGGTTCATCCCCATCTGGCCTTGCATCTGAGCCATCTGTCCTGCTGCTGGGCCACTGACTGGTCCGGGTCCACTCATTGTGGGGTTCATCATCATGGGTCCAAACTGGCCCTGGTTGGCCTGCTGTGGGAACTGTTGCTGAGGATAAGGGCTGGATAGAAACAAAAATAGAGTCAAACACACAGAAAACAAAGCAACAACCCTGGAATATCCAGTGAATGGATGATTGTACGCACTTATTTCTCTGCATTCCTCCCTGTGGCCAGCCTTTCATGTCTCCAGACGGGTACATGTGTCCTCCCTGGGGATTCCCCTGCATCCCCGCCATCATGGCGTTCTGTGGAGGCCCTCCCATTCGGCCTTGCATCATATTCCCCGGCGGGCTGCTGCCGGGAGCCATGAATGTCGAGTCCCCCTGCTGGCTCATCCCTGGAACAACACCGGATATGAAGCTGAAACCTGAGGCTCGTTGCAGACGACCGTCTCTTGCCTCACTCAGCTCACCGTAGTTACTTGCGTAGTTAAATCCCTGCTGTCCGGGCTGATTCATCGGGGGCCCTCCCATGGGGCTCTCCATGCCCCCTGGTGCTGTGACGTTAGGAGGGGGGCTGAAGCCTCCTGCCGCCGCTTGATTCTGTTGCTGCTGCTGCTGTTGCTGCTGCTGCTGCTGCTGCTGCTGGTGCATTATCATCACCATCCTCTGCCTCCTCATCATGTTCTCTCTGGTGCGCTGAGCCATCATCTGGGCACTCAGGAAACCCGGCTGCAGACACACAACAATCCATGCAGTCACTGGGTTAAGTAAACCGATTGACTCATCCGACTGATTGTGATCCTTTATCATCAAATCATTTGCTGAAAGAGCAACATATTCAGAGCAGTAGTTAAGTCAAAAAAAAAGAAAAGAAAACCTTTTCATCTAAGCTATCAAGAACCTTGGTCTGTAAATATGTCCTACCCAAAACTCATGTTGACGTTAAAAATATGTTTTCGCTGCAAGTGCGTCCTTTGTTACAAAGAGAGAGCGTTCACTGAAAGAACGTTACGTCATTTTGGACAGTACAATTTGTTAGTTTTTTCTGTTTGCTTGAATTATTTGGATATTTGCATCTGCAACAAGCCTCAAGCGGTTATATAAAAAAAAATCTGCAGAATGTGGACATTTTTAAAATCCAATTAGTCATCAAAATAAAGGACTAATCGTCAGAGTAACCAATTAATTGTCAGGATAACCGACAGATTAATGGATTACTGGAATCATTGTTAGCTGCAGCCCTGTTGATCAGTAATCTGAAGCGACATGCATGCTGTTGACTGCATACCTGACCACTCATCCCTGCTGACTGCATGCCGGGCTGCATGGCTGAGCGCATGGCGGGGTTTCCTCCGGGGACGTTTTCCATTTTCATGCCTTGTCGTGCCTGGTTCATAAACTGCCAAAGAAGACAGAAAAATGCTTTTCAATGCGCCTGACGGCAGTTTAAGGTTAATGGAAACTCAGAAGGAGAATTAATAAAAAGATGATTCTCGGGGTTCTGAGTGTTCACCTGCTGTCCCTGCAGTCTCTGCTGCAGCTGCATTCGGAGAGGCTTGGTGGCGGTCATCATGCGAGGCCGCTGCATGTTTGCGCGGGGGTTGCCCATGGCCCCCATGCTCGCCATGCCAGGGAAGCCTCCTGTCTGGCCCATCTGATTCATCATGGGGTTGAAGCCGCCAGGCGACTGGCCCTGCATCGAGTTGCCTGCGTAACCAGGCTGCATTCCCATCGACTGTGGGCCCGGGTAAGCCTGGCCATAGATTGGCTTCTGGTCCAAGCTCATCGAGGAGTCGAGGCCTGGAAATTGTTCTGACGGGAGGCACGGACCCTGGACCTGATCCGGGCACGTCTGGGGGCCTTCGGGTCCCTGGGCCTGCAAGAGACGAAGACGGAAGTTATGGAGGAAAAACTCTACTGGAGCAGCATAGCAACACATAGCAACACAAAGCTAGCAGGCCTGCAATAATAACTCATTTTGATAGGCAATAAATTGTCCCAGAAATTAATGCAATAAACGATAATAATACTGTCATTTTGAGACTATTTTCAATTGATATGCTGATAAAACTATAATAACGCGAGTTCTCTCCAAGACCAATGCATTTTTGTCAATTTGTAAAGAACACACAATGATGCGACTGGAAGATATTTTAAAGATCCGGTAACGGATCAAAGCAAATTTGCACTAAAAGTTGCATTAAAGGTCCATTAAAAGTGCATTATCTGGGATTATTTTGTAAATAACTACATTTTTATGCAAATTTGCATTAAAACGTACAATATCTGCTAACAAAACTGCCCGTCAGAATGGAAATTATCAAGCTCACTTCATTGATTCGCTGCTCAATGTGACAGGCTTTCTTGTGTGGTGAGTCTAGTCAAAGCATCAGTCTCTCTTCTTCACGTCACAGAGACCATGCTTCGTGGATAGACATCAGTAGAGTTTCTGCACATGAAGTTCCTCTCAAGTTGGTTCATAGAAGCTTTTTAAATTAAAACATGAAGATTTATTTACGCTACAAATGACAAGTTTTGCTGCACAAATGTTTGAGTCCAATTTTGTTTAATTTGAAGAAGGTGGGGGCAACTTCACTCAGGTGTCCAACATCGGTGTCTGACCTCACATATCCATTTCTAGAAAAATAGTTTGAAAATTCCTGAAAATGCCTTCCTAGAAGAGTTGAAACTGTTGTAGCAGCAAATCCAACGAACAGTCAATGTGTTGATGGATTACGCGTCAAACGGATAAACAATGAAATGGACGTGTGTGACAAACTACGGGCACCAACATCCAGTAAGTCAATGCAACGCAAATCTTTAGCTCCAAGTTAGTCTGTACCTGGCCCACTATTTCAGGGATCCCCAGGGCTCGATCTATTTCCTGCAGAGCAATGACATCAGCGGTCTTGAGCAGGGAGTCCAGCTGGTCCAGAAGAGCTCTTTCATCAGTCGGACCATCGTTACTGGGCAGAGTCCCCAGGAGCTCCTCCAGGGGATGAACAAACGTGTCCCTAGGTCAACCGAATGACACGAAAACGATTAGGTCTCTGTCAGAGACTACAAAGTGGACGAATTATTAGCGTCTTAAACTAACCTGAAAAACCCAAAGGTGTGAAAAAGCAGCAAAATATTCACCTGTTTGTACAGTTTTGCGGTCTGTCCATTCCCATGGCGGCGTCAGGCCAGGAGGGAGAACGAGGAGGAGGGCCGTTTCCACCGAACGGACTCATGGCCATACCGCCTTCATTATTACCTGCATAGGAGATAGTGGACGTTTTATGTATTAAAGTAAAACATCCACCATAAAACAGTTTAGATCCATTTCAGCAGTCTGGCTTTCATATTTCTACGTTTATTTTTTATTTTTTTTGCTCCATAAAACCCCGCCCAGCTGATCTCTGATCACATGTCATACCCATGTCCATGAGTTGCTGCTGCAGCATCGATCTGGGGTTCGCAGGGACACTGTTGGAGCGGTTCATCATGGGTAACCCCATTTGGCCCGGACGAGCCATGCCCGGGTGTCCCGGTCCGGTCACAGGGTTGCTGTTGGGCCTCTGCATCCCCCACTCCCCTTGAACCGCCATCGGAGGGCGCTGATGGATACCTCTGCCCATTCCTCCTGTACAACAAAGGTCAAACAGTTTCTGGGGCTGCAACGATTGTTTTAATTGATTAATTGCATAAAACAATTTATACATTCTGAAAATTTTTCATTTAACCACTCAAAAGCTTATTTATTTCTCTGATTATGTCTTTCAGGAAATTACCTTTTACTGAGTCCATATAGTAAGGGTTAACAATGAATCAATTTCAAAATTAGTAGACTATTTTATTATTTTAATAAATCATTTAATCACAATTACTTTGACTGATCATTTCAGTCCTAATGGTTTCGAATACAGGCTTTTTCGACTCTGCCAACGTAGCACCCCGAAAATGCCATCTATTTAACTATTTCGCATTCATTTTTGCACGGTGACTGTCTTGTTTTTATTGTGCGTGTGTTTTGTCGTTTTAAATTACTTGCTGCGTTTCCTCGGGGTGGACACACACCCACGCCTCCGGGGAAGCCATTGGGCACCGGTCCGGGTCGGATAGAAGGATCCATGTTCTCCTGTTTGACCAGCGACGGGCAGGGGACGTTCTGTCTCGGTGCCAGTCCTCCGCCTCCAACGGCCATCTCTCCATCCAGGGGCTTCGCATCCAGGGACAAAGCCCTCTGGAAAGGCACGCGCTGCGCTGCCAGGCCTGGGACTCTGTCCCCATCTGAGACGCAAATGTCAACGAGATCAGCTCGCATTACTGCACTTAAACCGAGGAAACAGTCAAACAAAACAACATTTCAAATGAACTAACCATTATTTTAGTGGTTGATTAACTTATCGATTATTCATATGATTAATTGGATAAAAAACATTACTACATTCAATTAAGCAGGTTCTGTGGATTATTAGAAAGACTTGAAAAGATGCAAAACAGAAGTGAATAAAATTTTCCTTCTGAATATGAAAATAAACATCTTATTGCTGAATTTCTGAGTTGACGGTTAACCGATTACTAAATTAGTTGACGAATACTTAAATTAATCACAATTAATCCAAGTAATCGCTTCAGTCCAGATAAATTGATCTGGGAATCGGCAGTTTCAAATCTGATATTCATAGTTGCTCTGTGTCCGATCTGATGGACCGGAAACATTTTCAGTCATGTGCAAAGCTGTTAGGGAAACACCAGAACACCTACATGTATGAATGAATGCTTTTTCATAGCACAGTAGAATTGTTTTTACACCACTCATTTGATTATGACGCGTTGATTCAAGACGCCTCACCAAGTAGCGCGTCAGACATGGCTCCCTGCTTGTTTCCCGTTTCCTTCCCAGCTCTGGAGTCCGGCTCGGGATAGAATCCGGAGCTGCTCCGCGGAACGCCCAAGATGGTCTCCAGAGTCTCCGTCTGAAGAAAGAGAAATTATTTATTACAAATGTAACCTGTTCATTTATTAAATACGACCCCATCTATAAATGGACCATTCAAAGTCCTACCTCATCAGTCGGCTCCAGCTTCACCTTCCCATCCAGGGTGTGAGGGCCCGAGCTGCTGACTCCTCCCGCCTTGCTTCCTCTCCTGTCCAAATCCTCCAGCTTTGGCTTGACGTCGCCTCCTTCCTTAGAGTCGTCTTTATTGAGAAGGTACTGAAGGAGGGGGCGGGGCTTCTCCTTTTTGGGGCTGTGCTGCTCCTTCTTGGGTTCGGGTCCCTTCCCGCCCGCGGCTCCGGCGGCGGGCCCCGGCTCCGGCGTCCCCGCGTCCAAGCTGCTCTTGCCCGTGGCCTCGGCCGTGATGCGGGCCACGTCGTCGGCCGTGTTCCCGTTCTGCAGCAGCTTGTGGAGGATTTTGTGTCTCTCCTGCAGCGACTGGCTCGTTGCCCCGGACAACGTTACGGCGCCGTGATTCTCGTTGGTGGAGGACGACACTCCCGTCGTCGAGGACGGGCTGGTAACTCCGGGGGCCCCGTCCTTGGCGTCGGGCATGGAAGCGGGTCCCGAGCTGAGCGTCTGACTGGGCTGCACCAGTTCGTCTGTTGGAGAGGTGAGAAGCTGCAGGAGCTTCTTGTTGCACTTGTCGGGGGCCCGTCGGTTGGAGTCTCCGGCTCCAAGGCACGCCTGGCTGTCCGGCCGGTCCGGAGGGCCCTCTGCGGTCGGGGTGTGTGGGTGCTGCTGCGACTGCTGATCTGCCCCCAGCGAGCTACCTGGGCTCTTGGATTCTGAATACGGCGGGGGGCCTGCTTTACAGGGGCCACCTGCTGCCTGATTGGTGGAGTTTATGCTCGGGGAGCTGTCGGGCTTTTGTGGTGGCGGCGATGTGAGAGATGGGGGCATCGGGTTCCCGACGCCCTCGCTGATGGCTTGGAGGGCGTTTAAGGAGCTGCTGGAGTAGCTGGCTCCTCCTGTTCCGCCTCCAGAGTTCCCAGTATGACTGGAGCTCATGGGGGAGTTTAAAGCTGCAACATGGTCCAAGACAAATAAACATAAGAAAGCAGAACATACTTAAAAGTTGACCTGTTATGCTTAGGATAGGTCTAATACAACATATTTAGTAAAAAATCATTCTCAGATAATTTAGTCTGGGTAGTTCTTCTTATTTTGTGCTCCTTTCATAAGAGCTCAATGCTCGGCCACTTTTATGCAAATAAACTGCTACTGGCCACAATGTTCAAACTCACACTTTTCCATCTCCCCTTTGTGCAAATTGACTGTTTTTTTTTTTTGGAAAAAGCCAAAAACTAGATTTTTTCTCTTTTTTTGCCAGAGGAAGTTACTCTGAATTTTGATATTTAAATCAACTTTCTTTAATCGAATAATGGGATGCTTCAAAATGTGCAAAATAACCCGATAGAAACAGGGTTTAAAAACAGAACAAGGTCGTGTTGTTATGTTCTTTGTGTGAATGCAGAGAGTTGTTCTTCATTGTTGTCAACAACACTTTGCCTACATGCAGCTGGAAATCCAGCTGACCAAACATGCTGGAGTCAAAAAACAGCTTTTTTTGAATCCAGTATGTACAAAAATAGGCAGAAAGAGAATCCATGTTTAACAAATGCATTAACTTATAGTTTACTGAAAGTTTCACCGATACCTCCAGGAGAGAAAGGACTGGCGCCCGTCTTGGGGCTTCCTCGGACTCTGGGTGAACCCATGACGTTGTGTGGCCCATTGATCCCTGGACTGGCTTGAGTGGGACTGGTCATACCCATCCCGTACGCTCCACCTCCATGGAACTGGCTCATCTGCTGCTGCTGCTGCTGCTGCTGCATGGCGTGATGCCCCATCGGATTCACCTGGTTCATGTTGTTCATCTGATGCATGGGATTCATTTGATTCATCTGATGCATGTTGTTCATCTGATGCATGGGATTCATTTGATTCATCTGATGCATGTGGTTCATCTGGTTCATGGGATTCATGCGGCCGCCGACGGAGTAAGGGGGGCCTCCTCTTTGCGGCATGTTGCCGTGCTCCGCCATGCCGTAGCCCCTGTTCATGCCCATGTTCCCCCCTGGACCCATGTTCATCTGCTGGCTGGGGTTGTTCACGCCCATGTTTTGAGGCCTCATGGGGCCGCTCTGTGTTCCGCGATAAGCGCTGTGCTCCCTGCAGAGAACCAGCAAATAAAATGAGGAACGAATGTTCTAAGAATTGTGGTTCTCTTTTCCGTTGCTGAAGCATTTCTACCTTTGCAGCAGGTGAGTGGAGAGGAAAGAGAGCGGCTCATTCGTGTTGGGATTCCTGCAGAGCTCCGTCCGTGTCCGGGCCGTGACTGGCGTCCCGTCAGAGAGGGAGAAGCGATAGAGAGGCGTCTCCGAGTGCCCGTTATGGAAAGCTGGAGCAGAAAAAAAAGTGATAAAAAGTCCCATTAAAAAAAAAAAAACAAGAAAAAAAACTTGCCAAATTTTAAACAGAATGTTAATTTTATGAATCATCAACGACAGTTTGTGCATAATTAATAGTGATTAATATAATACTGATGAATGGGGATTGAAAGCAAGATCAACGTATCTGCAGATTTCAGCAAGTCAAATTTTAAGACTTCAATATTTTTTTAATGCCACAATGAATCATATTTAAGTCCATAGAATCTACCAATGCAGGGGATGGTTGAAGTATCCTGTTGTATTACAATGAAGCGCAGCAAAAATTGCTAGCTAGCGAGCGTATATTAGGAGTTAGTTAGCGGTAGCCTCGACTGCCTTGAGATGCAGGAAGCAATGAAGATGTCTGTGCATGACTCAAACTTTCACCTGACAGAAAAATGAGAAAAATATCTTCATTCCAGTTTAACTAGTCATGTCAAGACAAAATTTAAGATCTGTGATTAACGTATTAAAGGCTCACCCACATTTTGTATTTAATTTAAGACTTTAAGAATCTAATTTTAGGTGTATTAATTTAAGACTTTTTAAGGATTTGCAAACACCCTCAGGATGCTTTCCATGTTGGTTTTCCTCCATTCAACTTTGAACAGGTGTTCCCACAGTTTTTCCTCAACAATGGCTGGCTTCTTCCAGGGACGTAGTTCTTCTGCCAACAAATTTTCCCACCTCACCCACTTCATTTTAGTCCACACCTTTTGCCTCTGACCCTTCTGGTGAATTCCAGCATCCAAAGATGAATATTCATGTCACAAAGGACTAATGGAGTGCAAATGTGGCCCGCATGACATAAAAGTTATCATACCTCAGTTTAAGCTTTTAAAAAGGTTCAAAGTATGTAAGAACCAATGGATTGCAAAGACATAGATACATATAAGGTATGAAATTTATTGGTACTCTGTAGAAAAACCCTGCCAGCTGCTGTTAAGTTTCAAATTGCAAGCAACGCGTCGGCAGCCTTGTTTCGTAAATGCAAAAAACATGGAAACATTTTAATGTGACAAGAAAAGCTCTGACTGCCAATGAGCCAGGAACCTAAGAACATACCGTCTTGATAGTGGCGTTTGTACGACCACGGCTGTCCTTCACTTCTGTTCAGGAACATCTGCATGCAGCGCCTCACCAGGTCTTCCCACCCTGGAAGCATCGAGCTGTGCAGAGTGCTCTGCTGTTCAATTTCAATCAGCTTCCCTGCAACAGAAGACGCACAGTTGAAAGTTCAACTCTGGCTCGAATTTCCGCAGACGCACGCATCCGATCGACGCAATACTGCGCGCGCTTACCAGAGAGCTCATGGCGAGTGCTGAACCTCTCCGTCCTCTCGACCGCCGTGATTCGTCGCGCTACGCAGATCATACATGACTGTAAATCTGAGGAAAGAGGCAGGCAGGGTGAGACCCTATTGGACTGAACTGCAGCTTGACGTTCGATGATAACTCCAGGATACGACACAATTTAGATTCCACAAAAACGGAGCACTGAAAAGAACAACCCCAAAACTCAGTAATTGAACAAAAATATATATGTGGATCTAAATATTAGTATTTAAAAGTTTTAACCACGGAAGAGTTCAGAAATCAATATTTGATGGAATAACCATGAAGTTTTCAGAGGTTCAGTGCAGTCGGCTGGATATAAACACATATCTATAGTCTGTATTTGCAGACTTATTTTAAAGATAGTCAGTGTTTAACATTAATTTAAGTATCGTGAAATGTTAATTTTGAAGTTGGCTGCTGTGCTCTCTGGAGTGAAGGAAGAATAGAAGAATAGAGAAAACAGATGGAGAGAGAAGGTGAAAGAGAAAAACCCAAGAAAGATTTTTAGTTTAAGCCTTTGAAAACAACTGTAATCTTAACATCTGTTACAAATTTGAACGACTGTAATATAGTTAATTAATACAGTTCAGCCTTCATCAGACATAATATTTGAAATATGATTTGAAGGCTCCATTTTATTATTAGTCATATTTTTTTTTTTATTTCTCTTATTTGACTTTTATTTATATAGGCTGTCTCATTGAGATCCAAGATCTTGTTTGCAAGAGAGTCCTGTTTTGATAAAACAAACCAAAAAAGAAATTACAAACACAGCAACAAGTTAAGAAATTTGGCTTATTTAAACAACAACAAAAAAAAAGACATAAGAACAAGAGCAAGTTTAATGAGATTTCTTTTTGTCTTAGAGAAAATTTGAATTGTCCACAGATTGGTGTCAAGAGTCCAGACAGCCCACCACCACGGTTTAAAAAAAAAAAATCCTAGAGGAAACCCGGGAATACACAGGTGTCAAACTCCAGTCCTCAAGGCCTGATGTGCTGCAACTTTTAGATGTGCCTCTGCTGCACCACATCTGAATAGAATAATTAGGTCATTAAGACTCTGAAGATCTGATCTACACAAGGAGGAGGTAATTAAACCATTTCATGCCAGTGTTTTGTACCTGTGGCACACTCAAAATCTGCAAGACAGCAGCCCTTGAGGACTGGATTTTGACACCCCTGCTGTAATGCAATACAGAATCCACCCTCAGACATTCAAAGCTGGAAACAATAATTACCATCTCCCTCCTCCATCATGGCTCGAGGCTGAGTGAGAGCAAAACACTGCATTGTCTCGTAACGCTGGCCGCCTGGTCTCTCTTCAGGCAACCCATGACTCTGACCATAAACCAGGTTCACCAGCATACGACAGCTAAAGGTTCGGCTTTTCTGTTGGGGCACATCTCCACCCCAAGGTGCCCCGTTTGGTGCTTTGAAGAGAGAGAAAGAGGCAGAAGGTAAAGCGGGTGAACGTCACTGATCAGGCAACATCCTGCATCCAGCGACTTCGTGTTGGTAGGTGCCTCACCACTAGACTTGGGCAGGTTCCGGCGGAACTCGTCCCTGTCCTCGTCGTGGATGATGTTGTACACGCTGGTGTTGATCAGCTCCTCCTGCTTGAACTGCAGGTATTGTGTCACGTTGTCGGACACAAACACGATGCTGCCCTCTCGGTTGACCACGAACAGAAAGCCGTCCAGCGCCTGAGAGCAGCGACGACGAGAACATTTATTCTCAATGACCGCAACTAATTTTAAAACGTGTTGAGCAGGGATCAGCGAGCCGGCCCGTTGCCTCGGGGGGGAGAGATTATCAATGTCAACTGACCTGCAGGAGCAGGGGACCAAGATGGTCCTTGTCAATGACCCCCTGACCAGTAGAGGACACGTCTGCTTTCTGCACGTCGTCGTCATTGCAAGAGCTCTTTCCTAGAGAGACAGGAGACCCACGAAGAGAATGGTAAAGGTACGATGTTCAATGTGAACCTTTCAAACTAATAATTCCTATTATTCATCTTGAATGGAATGGTGGGAACTACCTTAACCATTTTATAAAATCCCAAAAGTGGCCACCAGAGGGAAGCACAAGTCCACCGTGCATGGTCGGCTTGCATGCCTTTCTATTTTTAAAATCACCACATGCTTGAGTCTTTAATAGATACCACCCCATATAGCAGGGTCATCTGTAGAGCATGACTCTACAGCAGATGTGAAGCAGAACACAGCATTCATACATACATACATATATATCTGCAGATCTTCCAAAGATCTAGGATGTGAGCACAGGTGTGTTGAAGAGTCAATAATGACAAAAGAAATACACTTGAAAGAAAAAGGGAGAAATGTCATCCTGCTTTATTCTGTAACTATGGCAACCTGACTGCACAACATATTTACCCTCCGGATGCGATTGCTCACCTTCATCTCCACAGATTCAACCCTGATCAGGGTAAAACGTATAAAAGAAAAGACTTGTCTGTCAATAACGATGTGATGAATTCAGACAAGAAATCAAGATCGGGTCAGTGAAGGTATTGGCGTGTGCCGAGGTTTTGGACTGATTCGCTTCCTACAGTAGAAGTAAAGCTTCACATTCTTGAGAGAACACATGCTGAGAATGATGAATCAGCAATGCTAGAAGTACAGTCCTCTGATGTGGCCTCTGTCGCCAAGATACATAACTAATGATGGCAGAAAAGCCAGAGAATATTTTGAATGCTATCCCTATAGCTTCTTCTAGAATGTATTTTAAGGAAAATTAAGATCACCAGGTCAAAGTTTAGCAAAAACCAGAGATGGAAAAAATTAGTGACAAAAGTTAATTTCTAATTCCTAAAAAAAAAACAATCGCAAAATAACATGTTGGTTAAAACAACATATTAGCGTGTGCCTGTTAAGTCTCTGTTGTCATTGGTTTTAAAGCGAGAGGCACAGTTTGGCACTACCAGATGCACACTGTCACCAACAACAGCCTCGGGCCGTGACCACCAAGGACTGGTTTCAATTACTGGTGTTCATTTACCCCAGGCAACACAAACAGCCCGACTGGACGCTGCCGTGAAGTGCCCCGGCCATCAACCTCGCACCGCACTTCATCACCGGCGTCATCTGTCCTTAAGCCTAACTTTATCCACTGTTTACAAATCAACCTTTTTCCCTCAGGGTGAGTCGCTGGAGACGGCTGTTAAATTCCCCAGAGCCGATTTGAAGCCAGAGGAGACCAATTGCACAACACGTTTCCCTCGCCGTCAAGTAATATTGACAATTTAGATTCTGGAACAAGGCAGCCAAAGACTTTGCTTTATTGTCTTTATAATATACTACTAGCTTTTTTTAGTCGTACACCGATGCAGTTTTCTGACCAATCCCTGATCTTTAAGAAGCCTGGTCTGCCAATACCAATTTCTTTGGTCCAAAAGGTCACTAAAAATAGTGACAAAGTTGCTAAGTCGGCAACATTGCAGTGACCTCCCATCCCCTGTTGACCTTTGCAGAGGTGGATAAGACCAGCTTCACATGCATCAGTATCAGTTGATTGCCCAAAACAAAGAAAATCGGTGCACTGCGGCACAATATTTATTGTGAACAAACTTCCAGAAAACTGTAATAATGCTGAAACACTGAGTTCATTTAAATCAAGGCTAAAAACCCACCTGTTTTGAATTGCCTTTGATTAGGCAAATCAATACACATGATGTGAATTTACTTGATGATTCTGATGGTGGCAATTGACAAAATGTAATGTTTATTGCCTGTTTCCTAATTGGTCACTGTCTTATGTCTTCATAGTCTAAACTAAATCACTTTGTACAACATTGTTGCTGAAATATGTGATACAAATATACTTGATTTGCCTAAATACACTGTTCTCCCTTGACATAATACAAAATAAAAACAAAATTTTAAAGAAGGGGGGAAATAAAAGCAAATCACACGTTTCTCGTGTGCTTTCTCTCGCTTAAAATGTTTATATGCGACTAATTTGTGCCGAGGCGTCTGTACCTTGCTCTTTTATCTGCCTGATCTGCCTCACGGTCTCCTTGAGAATGGCACATTTGTCAGGCTTGACGTTGAAGCTGTCGATGTTGGAGAGGTTGGCGGAGATGAGCTCCGCCAGCTCTTCGATGTATTTGCTCTCCTGCTCCCTCCGGCGCTTGTCACACCTGCCGGGAGAGGGGAAGGGAGGTTTAGACACGTTGCCATGGCGACCTCACCTCCACGCGTTCCGAGGAGCGGCGGACGTTTGAAGCCGTTCTGACGCCGGGGATCTCGCACTCACCCCAGACCCGGCGTGTCGCAGCTGGACAGTTTGCGTTTGCGGTCGGAGCACAGCGGCTCTAACGAGTTGTCTCCTACGCCACTCATCTTCAGCACATATCAGCACCTGGAACGCACACAAACCATGCAACGTGATCAATGAAAACACAAACCAAGCGTGCCGACATGTTTGTGCCACGTGCGGCGCTGCCCAATCACCGCAAACTGGACGAGATGACTTAGATGTGGTTTTATTTCTGAACGTATCGCCTATCGATCGGCTGACTTTTCATGGGAACGTTAGATCGTAGTTTTCTACGGTGTCATCCAGGCAGACTCTCCGTTTGGCGGAGCAGCCTCTCGCTCTGTGCTTCCATGTTTGATGGGAGTGAAATCTCATCTGTTCCACTGCGCGGAGGGACTGATGATGATGTAGTGATTTGAAGCCTCGGGGGAGATGGGTCATCCTGCGTTCAGCCAGCCTACCCGCTAACTCTCTGTTAGCAACAGCGGCGGCACACGTACGCACACACTGCTCACACCAACCTTACTCGCAAGAGTCGCATGCTCAGACATGTCGCTGTACTATGAGGGGGTAGAGAAAAAAAACACAAGGGGGAAAAAAAAAAAAAAAAAGAGAAGGGCAGCAACACACACATATTCACCAGCTAGCTTCTTTGTCCAACTTCCTGAGCAATGAACGAGATGTGAAGACTTGGAGGTACCCAGAGACACACTCCAGTTACTAACAAGAAAATATCCAGGCAGTCTGCTTCTACTTTTCCTCCAATAATTTTAACTTCCCTCTCAACTCCTCCCTGCTTCAGGACCCTGCCCTTGTTTTCTTGCTCTGGCACTGCCCCGTGTCTGACCCCACAGAGTTCACATTAGAGGAAACCCCTGTAGCCAGCTACTAAGGTCACCGCTCTTTCCGATTCCCACCCTGAACAGCACACGCACCGCAAAAACACAGAATCTTACCAAGTATTTTTATGGAGCTCCTTGTGCAAATGTGTTATGAAACAGAACTAACTTGCGAGAAACTTTTCAGCAAGATATGGGAACTTGTTTTCTGTCAATCATTCCTGAGTCTTGATGAAAAATACCAATCTCCCCGGCAGATTACGTCACTTATAAGATCATTTTGCCATGATATAACCAGTGCTTTTTCATCAACATTAAGGAATTATTGTGTTAAACTAAGCTCCTATACATATCCTATAGAAAGTAAACAAAAATACTCCGCAAGATTCTGTTTTTGCAGTGCAGGGTTGCTGTGTGACACAAAAACCTTCCAAAGGTGGATTTCTTTCTGTCTACAGTGAGTGAGCTCATTCCGGAGAGGAACACTGTAGGATGGATAGGAACTATTATGCAACGCCAGCTCTGTATTTGCAGGCTAGGACATGCCGCCCAGTCACCTACCAGTGCTCCAAACACAACAACCACACCAAGTCAGTCAGACGTGCGCTCCGTGTCATAAATCTGCATCTCCTGCTGCGTGTCTCGTCTACCTTTCAGCGCCCCCACCTCTCACCCCCTTTCTCTTTCTCTCTAACAGTGCTTGTCTGTGACTCTCGCTGCCCTGCTTTCCGCCCCTCAACCCGCCGATCTTCTCCCTTCCTGGTTTCACCTCTGCAGCAGCAGAAAGAGACGACAGCAGCCCTCGGTCAGGCTTTTGATGGCGAGTGTTTCGGAGCGGCGCTATAAGGAAGCGGACTTTGAGAACAGGGTCAGGTTTATGAAACGAGTGCAGTCACGGGGATCTTGTTTGACGTTCGAATAGATTAATTTGCAGCCTCAAGAAAAAGGAGGACGGGGCTAAACAACTGGGGTTAAACAGCATTAACAAGATGGCAGCAACTTTTTTCACTTTTTTAACCTAACGAGAATGAAATCTGCGGCAGATAACGAGTGGATGATCAGAATGGTTTGAAACTCTCATGGATTGCCCTCCAGGGGCTGAGATCAGAGGTGGGTGATTTGCTCGGTTCAGTGCTGACTACAGGCTCACCTCAGGCAGAATGAGTCCCAGTCAAACTCCATTCAGGGCCTGCGTGACTTCTCAACATCTCCTGAGAACAGAAGAACAGATTAAAGTCATGAACTGTGGCGCTACGCGAAGGCCTGGATGCCTCTCTACGTCAGCAGGGCTACGGCTCCTCATACATTTATCCATTCAGAGATTCATGGGAAAGCACTCATTTCTAAAATTGCACAGGAAGTCGCAGCAGATAGCATCCTGTTTGCGTTCTCCCCTCAGTGTGTTCCACAGCGTCATCACTTCCCTTTCCTGGAAATGCTGCCACCCATCCACCCCATTTACATATTCTCTTTATCAGTCTGCTTCCCTGCCATTCCTGACCAAATACTCCTGCCTGATGTAAAGTGCATTGAAAACGTATTTGAACCCCTACAGTTCTCCCGCATGCTGTCCTGTAAACTTGAGTGCATTTAAATAGTTTAAATATTTTTTCTGTGGTGTTAGATACATTCTTACTTACCAGTTATTTTATTAAGGTGCATCAAAGTGAGGCCACATAGATATTTTTATTTTTAAATCATTTACAAACCCAGAATTATTTTTGCTTCCATTTGTTAATTAGTTGCAAGTTTTGTGGGAGTCTATCACATTTAAACAAACTGAAACGTCCGGCTGTAGCGTTGCTAATGAATATTTGTAAATGTTAATTCTTTCACAATGCATTGTGAAAGAATGCATTGTTGGCTGATGATCGGCCCTCATCAGCCAATAGATCTTCTCCCTATTGGCTGATGAGCCAATAGGGCCTATTGGCCCTCATCAGCCAACAGGCCTTGGCTAATAAAGGCCAATCAGCCAGTTGCTAATGATTGGGCCTCGTCAGGTAAAAACCCCCAAGACTAAACTACTTTTATGATTTATCTGCCAAAAATAGATGATAGTTATCTGCTTTGATGGTTACCAAAACATCATCATTCGACTTTCTGAAGATTTTTGAATACATAAAGTTAGAACATTAAAGAGTATTATAACAAATAAAATATTTGTTTTTGTTTCTGATGCAATTTTATTTCACAAGAGCTTTGAAGTGTAACTAATCTCATAGTAAAAGTATAACCATACAATTTTTTGAAACGTCCCAAAGTGGGCGGAGCCACAGAACTTTCCCAGCTAATGTGGGGATGAGAGGAGTGGACAAGACGAGGGACTGTTGCCAACTCAGACCCTGCAGCACTTTTCAAACCCCTCTAGCTATTTTTCTTCCCCCAAAATAAACGACCAGCGACAAATCTAGCAACTTTCTTCTCTGTTGTTGGAGAGTTTGGCAAAAACAAGTGAGATCGTGAACTGCTCTGCAGATACGGTCCTGACTGAGCGAGAAGCGGATGCTGTCGTGAGCACCTTCCGCTTCCTACATACAGTAGTCAGTTTCAGCGCTCACATCGACTGAGCTCTACTGTTTGTACCCAGTAGGAAAATTCAACCGCAGTAGCCACCCATGAACCTGAAGAGGGCAGCACTGAGGCAGTTTTAGGTCAAATATCGCAGAATTAAGTTTACAAGAAAATTTGCATAGACAAAGTAAAGGTAGTGCCTGCAAGGACCATATTGCACAGTTTTTCTGCGAATAAAAAGTTGATTTGGGGTTTAGTTGAAGTTGAAAGCCAAGTGCTGGCAAAAAACATGCATCCCAAACTGGTGTCACTTAATTATAGATGCACCAGAATTGGTCAAATATCTACATTAAAAAAAAATAATTTTCTCTCTTCATCAGACAATTCTCCACTTTACACTATTAATGAGGGAAGAAGACTCAATTTATATCTGTATCTAGATGTAAACAGTAAGGAAGATGAGGTTAAAGTTGCTCTGTATTATCCCTTTTACCTTTCAACCTTTTAAGGAACATTCAGGAGTTAACGTAAAGCTTTATAGCTCTCTACAATACACACGAAGAGCATTTTTTACAATGCCAGTGGCTGATATAGAACGCTAAATTGATCAACTAAGCTCAATTATTTAATCTCTCTTTGGGATTAAATGAAGTATTTTTGAATCGAGTGGAATTAACACACTTTAAAAATGTCAACACTTATCTTTTGTCTGTTCTGCCAAAGTAAAACCCCGTTTAAACAGCGACTGCTCCTTCCCATAAATAGAATGACATCCCCTCTGCTCCAAATCTAAATAATTAATGACTGCTTACCGAAGGACGCCTAGGAAAATGTGTTCAATTCTGTTTTCAAATTATATTTATTGAAACAAAATATGCTTTAGCTTTGATCAGTAGATTCAAGCTTTTCCTAAAGAACAAAGATCACGAAATGGCACGCAAAATTTCAAATATGCATCTTCGCTTTAGGTTGTTATTTTAAACCTTAGATGAAACCAGAATAATTGTTGGGTTTCATCATGAACTTGAATAATTTTGACCTGAAGGCAGAGTTCTAAAAATATACCGACAATAGAGTCACTTTAACAATGCAAGTACAAAAATAAGACAATGACCTTTTAACACTCCTACCAAAGTAGCAGCTATATATAAATTACAGTAGGAACCAAAAAGAGAGGAAAAATCCTCGTGACGTAACCATTTGGTTTTAGCCTTATTCGCCTCGCAGCCATTGTAGCCAGATGGAGTGTGAATTACAAGCTGCTTCCACCCTCAGTGTTTGTGTGTGTGTCTAAGTGTGATCCCCCCACCCCCCGACCGACCACAGACCACTGATCACATCAGCCGTAAACACAAGACTGCAACCGAGCTAATGCTGCTGTTGAATAATTTAAAAAAAACACACACACACACACACACAGAGAAAAGCATCACACACACCCGTTTTCCATTCCTTTTCTATCATCTGTCCAAACACTATTTGATTCGTACTCATACATATTATTATTTATTTCCAGGTGAGATCTAGATCTCTTGAAAATAATATCACTGATCTCATTTGATGAGTGATATTATTTTAGTGTCCTGGCAGAGATACGCAGTCAACATGCATTAGTAAGCTCTAGAACTAAAGTGTAATTCAGACCAGGAGGTTTAAGCACTGTGTGATTATGCAGCGCAGGAGGCAGAGGAGGAGTCCAGCTGACTGGTTAGAATTAGAAAAAAAAAAAAAAAGAAAAAGACAGGAGGGAGGAGGGAGAGACAGGTAGGGGGAGGGGCAGAGAAAGGAGACGCTGCACTGAGCCCAACGCTATTCAAGAGAACCACCTTAATAAGGAAACTGAAGCTGCTATATTGAAAGAACGTGAAAAGCATTTTACGGACAGGATCTCATTATACTGTAGATTAACACGTCCTGTACAAAAACAGCCGTTTGAAATGTTAGATCTTCTTATTGAAAGAGTGAAACATAAAAAATATTGTTTGAATTTGCATGATAATGTATACCGGGCCACAAAAAAAATCCTTTTTCGGTAGGATTTCTCCAACGGGTGATCTGCGTCTTCGCTGCTCGATACCGCTCCAAAAAGATCAAGTCAAACGGTTTCATTTCTGACCAAAGAAGTCTAAGGTTATTTCCAACATAAATATTGCAGCATGTCCTTTCAGTAAAACGTAGCTACTTGTTGTCCACATTGAGTTTTGGGGGGGAGGGGGGTATCGGTTCGAGGTTTGAGGAAGCAGCCGTTTTCTGAGCAGGACGATTTCCAATAATGCCACCGTACAATGACTCAGCAAAACAGTGGACAATTGTGTACACCAGCAGAACCGGCAGCAAAGTTCACACTGGTGAAACCAGTCCGACCAATCTGCCTCTGATCAGCCATCATTTGTGATAAGGATATGGATAAATGTTTTTTGATGGAAAAATTGGAAGCATTTTATAATTTTCTGCTAAATTTAAACACTAGTGCCTCCATCAAAAGTGCTTGTGACGCTTGATTTGTGTTACACACCTTGAGGGAAAAAAGAAAATCAGAACTGGTCAAAGCTGGAATAGGTCAGATTTCAAAGTAAAAGGGAACTCAGTACACTAAACTAAAGGTTAAACAAAACTCTAAAGGTCATGGTGAAGGTGACACCTGGGAGTCGTCTAGTCTACACAACACGCAGTGGGAAAAAAATTAGGAGGAAAACTTGAATTTACCAGGAACCAACTGATTTTTCATCACTTCAGTGGAATCTGTGACAGTAAAAATCAATTCTAAGAATTATGCGTATGAGCTCTGCTATATTACACTCGCATGTGTTTTTAGATGGCAGCAGATTGGCGTCAAGCCAAGCAAGTTGTGCTGTCAGAGTTAGCTTGTTACAATAAGATGGCTCTACCAACTGAGAAAATGTATTAAATACTCCCATTTAAATGCTTTATTGATCATACAAGTCAGTGTTTACATTTCCATCCTGATAACCGTCTTTATCTATACATTTTTAAACATACTTCATAAGGGGGCTTTCGTTGACGAGAGGTGTCATCTTTTTTCTTGGCCCGTGTTCGCTGTTTGGGTTCAACTCTTCATCCAAAAGATTTTGAGGCTTGGTTTTCCATTACTACACTGTCTGGGTGGTCAAATTGTAAACTAAGTCTTACAACTTTTGTACTCGTTTTTTAATTGGTTTCAAATATCCAAGTGTAGAGACAGACCAATGCCGTTTGGTGCCTCGGCTGATTTCAAAGGGGCTGCATGCTGAGAGCATTACTGACTCACCTGGAGCTCATTATTTTCTGAGCAGCAAGCAGATTGGTAAACCTCTAGACATCATTTGGGTGGTAAAATATTTGCAATTCAACAAATGGCAATCAGTGAAATTTATTAGCTAGCCAGTATTTTTGGCCCAGCTTGAAAGCTAGCCGGTTAACATACGATCACAACTTGCCGTTTTTAAGGCCTATATGGTGGCGGTATTTCTCTTAACCTGACAAGGATGGGGGGGGGGGGGGAATTCAGATCCTGCACGTCAAAAAAAATATTGTTACCGAATGGTCCGATTTGATTTTTAGTCATTTGGCCAAAGGCCAGAGCAGCAAGAGTTTGAGTCAGTCGGGACGAGAATAGAAAGAAGGACATTCCTGAAGAGCCTTAAATAAAGCCTGCAATCTGAGCTTCCCCAGGACAAAGAGTGGCAGGCCCAACAATAAACACTGGCCCACCCAAAACAAAGATCACACAAACTGGGGAACACATATATGACTCAATCCCCTCCAGAATGAACATTCAGCTTACATATTAAGTTCTTTGCTTTAAAAATTATACCCCAAAACAAAGATATATTTGCAGCCCATAGTAAATTATAAGCCATCTGGCCTACTTTAATAGTCTAGTATCATGTATTTACCACAACCACCACCACACACAGGGAGAACCCAGACAAGGTAATAAAACAACAACAAAAAAGGCGCTAACTGGAGTCTGAGAGATCAAGTGCAAAAAGCCAACAAAAGAAAAGAATGACTTCCTCTTTTCTTCAAAGAACTTCTCCACCTTTTGCGGAACATAAAACCATCCAGACTCTGAACAAAGGGCCTCCACAAAACCCCAGCCTCCACCTTGGCTAGCAGGGACATTTTACTTTGATTCCAGGTTCTGCTGAAGTCAAACAGCAACGCTGAGTTTCCGCTGGTTGGCCGACTTGTTGGAGTTACATTTCCAGGGCTATCATCCTTAACTTTACTACTCGTACAATAAATGGGGACCAATATGTAGGACTGTAATGGACTAAAACAAGAATGGTGCTTCAAACTTTGAGGACTGCTGAATGAGTTTTCTACACTTGAACAGGAACAAAAGCGGATCCAGTTTTAACAAATAAGGAGAAAATAAATGGTTTTATGATCATGAACTAATGAAGGAATAAACATGGCAAATTTAAAATCGACTTGAATTTAAAAGTTTTACAAGAAGCAATTCTGAGCAATAAGAGCAAGAAGATAAAGCTTTCCTACTGAATCTTATGCGACTATCTGAATCATTTACATAGAAGTGATCTAAATTAATCTCAGATGTGTTGTTATACAGTCTGCTGTTGTCTTAAATCTTTCATTTATAAGTCGACAAATACAATGGACAACCGTTCTGGATCTGCTGTAGCTTTAGTGGTACACATCACTGTGTTTGTTAGGTGCAAGGACGGATTAATGGTCAAGGTCTAGTCCTATTAGTATAATTATTTTTGCCACATTCAGTGTCCCACATGCTTCTGGAATGTTATGGGTATTCACTGGGGATGTTCATTTAAACACACACATGCGCAAGATGAGCGTGCATCAGCAGTGCAACCGTGATGAGATGCAGTTTCGCAGATTCAACAGAAACGCGTCAAGTTTCCGTGAAAAATCACTACACTGATTTAGAAATACGGCGCACAAAACTAGGTCTGCTTATGGGGTTTTCCTCTAGTGATGTGCATCTTTTGTTGGAAAGCAGACAATAACTGGTGCAAGAGGAGGAGGAAGAGCAGGAGGAGGAGGATGGGCAGGACATGCGCCACAAACGGGAAGAACAAGTCAAAGATGGCAGATGTGGTAAAAATACATTTTTCCACAGCGTTACCGGACCCTGAATCTGACTTGTCTCGGAGGAGCAGCTTCAAAAACTACGAGGAACGTTTGTTCCAAAACATTTACTGATGTCATTTACCTTAAAGTGCCATTGAGGATGAGGGTTTATACATCTCCTCGATATTTTGAAGTCTAGATATTGAATTCTTAGCACAGTTGAACTTCCTTATTGTCAATATAGTTACTTTACAACAGCAATACTGATGCTAGTTTACAATAGAAGTGAATGTTTAAGAAGTTATAAAGCAAAATGTCATAAAAAAAAAAAAAAAAACTTTGTGAAGGGTAAGTTCATGTTTTGTTGTGAATAATATTGAAAATGCCGTTCGTCGCTCACTGCTGAGAAGCTGATTGATTGTTGCGTACATCTGCTTGCTGCTTGGCAGCAGTGAGCCTCACTTTTTTTACCCGCTTACAAGACATGTCCAATAAAAGAGCACTGTTAGACAAGGAAGGTCATTATTTTATCAAGTTAGCTCAGTTGGCTAAAATACTTTGTTTATCCTGATAAATCACTGAATCACATTGCATCAAGACAGAGGAATGAATCTTGTGGCCTTGTCGGAGTTTCTCCGCCCTGTGTGTCTGAAAGGAACTGGGTCCTTGTCAGTGGATGATATGCATCGAACCAGCTGCAAACTGGAGAAGACGCAGTGTCTGCTGCAAAACTCCAAACAATGTGGAATTTGTTCATATGAGGATGAGAGCTCACAGATGTGGGTTTTATCTAAAGAAAATAAAACCACAAGTTTTAGGGTAAAGGTTAGGGCTAGGATTAGTGTAGGTCAGTAACAGGAAAGTCACAGATGGAAACCAGTTTTCATTAACCAGTAGAAATCTCTGCCCGTGTCTTCGATCACCTTAAATTCACCTCAACCTCAGGAAAACATCAAGTGAATCACCAGTTACAAAAACATAGCGAGGAAACATGCTAGTGTTAGCGCGCTGCTAGCGTGGCAAAGATCCTCAATGGAAGTGAGATGTCAGTTTACAGCACATTTTTTTTGTAGCCAAATGAACCTGGCCAAATATTATTATTATTTGTTTATGTGCATCTTCTAATGCATTTCTTCTTTCAATAATTTTTTTCTCCGAAGAGTTTTTTGCGGCGCTAGTGGCTCGTATCTTTGACAGTCGGCAGACAGGAAAGAGGGGGAGGAGAGGGGGGAAGACATGTGGCAAAGGTCGCCGGGACCGGGAGTCGAACCCGCGACGACCGCGTTGAGGACTGAGGCCTCCTGACGTGGGGCGCGCTAACCCCTGCGCCACCACAGCACGTCCCCTAATGTATTTCTAAAATTATACAAAAGGCTTTAAATATAAATTCTGCAGAAGGTGTTTTTTTTTTTGTCCGACTAATCGATAAATTGCCAGAATAATCGGTAGATTAATCAAATACTAAAATAATCGTTTATTTTGCAGCCCTACGCAAAATAAAGACAACTTTTGAAAAAGGTCTTTATAAAAGCTGTGTCAGAGAAAAAGCCTATATTCAGAGGCATGGCTGAGTGACTTTTGCAGACTTTGGGAGCTATGGGAATTGAGTTTCACTTAAAGCTAACCCTGTGACGCAAATGTAAGAGGAGGATGGGGATGTGAAGCGATTTGCCACCAAGAAACACAACTAGAGCCAACTGTAGAAAAACTACAGACAATAAGAAGGAAATTTGTTAGTGATTTCTAGAAAAATGTGGCGAGACAGAAGATGTACTTCAAAGCAAAGAAAGTGTCTTCCTAAGACTCTTGTTTCCTCTTAAAAAACAAAAAACACCTTCCCCACCTTGCTGAACACACACAAGGGCTTTGACAGCCTGCTTTGCATTTCTCCATTTTTTTTTCCCCTCCCTCAAACTGCAAGATGTGGAAAACCTAGGGAAAATAAAATGAAGGTGAAAACAGAGACGTTGCAGATTCTTCAAAAGGTGTCTAAGAGTGTGCCACATGTGCCAACTACGCATTGTTAAAATCAACAACAAGAAACACAAAAAGGAGAACGAAATGGGGCAAACAGCACTGCAGGTTTACCTACCTAACACAACTGTAAAGCTAAATCTCCAATAATCCTTTTACACAAGCTTGACACGCTGGGACGTATATGGGACGTGAAGGCTACCATCCAAAGTAGACCAAAACAATAAAAAAAAAAAAATGCAATGTGCTGTGGAGGCACAAAGCTAATATTATGGAAATGAGTTCATTAATCAATGGGGAAACAGCCTTTTATCGGAGGAGCCTGGGTCTGATCAGCCTCCAAGCTGCCCACTCTGATAACACACAGCCCTCCTCGCATAGAAACCTCAGCAGCTGCAGTGATCCAACAAATCTCGTGTAAGTGTGAACACATTTTCAGCCGCTGCAATTAAACTGAAAATATTTTTAGCCGTGGAGCAGAGAAAACAAAAGGATTCTGTTTTGTACACGTTTTAGCTGCGCTACTGTGATATTTCCCCCCCCCCGACCCCTCTCTCTCTCTCTCTCTCCTCTCCTCCTTCTCGCTTGTGCCTTTCTCTTTTCCCCTCCCCCTTTTCTCTTCCTCCTGTTCTCCCCTCCGTCCCTGTTGGATTGGTGGAGTAAACACAGGAAGAGAGCGGGCTCTGTTCCACCACGCCGGAGCAGAGCCTGGGCGTTCCTGCAGTGCCGCTGCGCCGGGGTCAAAAGTTTACCGTGGTTTTCATTTCACCTTTCCTCAGCCAATCACAGCGCCAACGCTGCAGCGCCTGAACTCTGACCCCGGCAAAGAATTCCACTCAAAAGATGGTCTGACGCCAGTTTCACAACTTCGGCCCCTCCCAGCTCCCCGCTCCCTCCTCCCCGTACTACTCCTTTTCTTTTCTCTCAACTGGCCGGTTTCGTGTGTTGACAGAGCCTAGGTGAAACAGAATCCACAATCGAGTTATAAGGGGAAACAGAGAGCAGCAGCTGAAAAGTGGCTTTCATGTCCCGCTGGCTTTCGCCGGGCCACGGCAGATTTTTATTTTTTTTTTGCAGTTTTCGAAACGCCAAAGAGGAGAAGACGTACGGAAAATTCTACTCGTCACGCGCGGATGTTTTACAGCCCGTTACATAAAGAATGACAGCATTTTAGCTCGTCGCCATTCCAACTGGGCCAATTTTACAAGCATCACTGTATACAAAGAGTTTAAAAATTAACAGATTAAGCAACAACGCTCCCCCTCCCCCAGCTGTTGCTGCATACTGCCAATCAAGTGACGTAAGGAGAGCCACTACACCTTTCCTTCCCTCCGACAGTAAAGACAAAAAGGACAGATTGAATGCACTATCTGGCAGAATGTGATATTTCTGGCACCTTGCATTAAAAATCTGCTTGGGTGAACGTCACTGTCTTTTATATGCCAACATCTGATCAGCTTAGACACTAACGGGAAAGTGGCCGAGACACAATGATTAAAAAAAAAGAAAAACCTCTGAAATTTCAGATGGTCTTAAAAGAAAAAAAAAAAGTCATTTCTGATCTAGTAAATTTGTTATTTTTGAAGAGTCTGTCACAATAATCAATAAATCAATTAATTGAATAATAAATTAAAAACAGACACAGTAATTTCCATTGGTATAATTTATCTTCATCTCTTTTGTTTCTCTCTCTTTGCCAAAATCTGGATGTCTGCAGTTTGGTGTTTTGGTCTCAACAAGCCCTTTTTTTGGAAAGACAATTTCATTTAAAAGACTTCGAAATTCACTTTATTTGTTGTTTTGTTTATTTACTTTTTGTTTATTTAAGGTTTACTGATCTTTTAGAATATGCTCTTGCATTATTATGTTTCCGTTGCCACATTGTATCACTTAAAAATGGTCTCAAAACAACAATATCGTTTTTCGCAATAACGTCTGGAACAATTTATCGTGCAGTCTAGTAATAAAGGCCTAGTAATAAATAAATAAAACATAAAACTTTTGGATGAGTGTGGATACATTTTGTGTAAAACTATGTTGTTGGGTTTTTTTTTTTCCTGAAAAATAAAAAGTTTCCAACCTCATGACAGGAAACATATCTAAAATTGTATTTCTGGTACTTTTAGAATAATTCTAGAGAGGAAATTCAGTGAAAATAATAAAAGAAAACTAAAAAAAAATAAATAAATAAATCTGTTAAGTGTTTTTTAAATTTAATTGATAGGTTAAAAACATACTAATATTAGCTGAAACCGATGCTAATGCTCATACATTGTTCATCCACATCAATACCTGCTCAGATTTTCACAAATGCGCTTCCCTTGTTAGAATATTTCTAAATATAATAGAAAGGTGTCTATATCTTTACTTCAGTATAATGCACCAAAGCCAAAATAAACTAGCATGATACACAGAAAACATTAGCAATATTATCAATAAGTTCCTTTTTTGCGCAGCAGAATAAAGAGAAATTCCTTTTAGGTTTTCAATATTGGCTTTCATTTTTTGCTGCGTACGCCGTTATATTTTTACTCAAGGTTATCATACAATGACAACCTCATACCAGGCTCATCGTCCTAAATTCAACATAAACCTACGTTTTGTATGTTTGGCAGTAACATACATAAACTACCAGTTTTGGTAGTACCATTTTTGTATGTTACTGCATCGTCGATATTTCACAAAAATAAAGAGTGGTCAGATGCAGGGTGACCAACAGAAGACTTTATCTAGAGCCTCTTGAGAGAGTACGCTGCGTCTCCTGGGAATGTGTTCAAGCGTTGAATCAGAGCTGCTCAGACCGACTGGACACAAACACACTCGGAAGGCACGTGTACAAGCAGACACGCGCGCGCCATAATCCAAGTGTGGGTTTGTTTTTGTCTTTGTGACACTGTACTCTGTTCCTTCTGCTGAGTGATTAAGCCTACCTCTAATCAAGCCGTTTGCGCTTGTCGGGGAAGAGGCAAAGGACAATGCAGAGTCGGAGTACACTGAACAACAAGACGCAGTCTTACTCCGGACAGTTGTCAAACTTTATACTTTTCATTCGCACTTTTAGTTTTGCTTTTTCAGAAGCAAGTTACGTGTGTTGGGACGGCGCTACGAAAGAATGCAGTTAAACATTTAAAGTTTGATTTATTATTAATACAGCTACCACAGAACCTGTCGGTGTGCATGTCCCATTTCTGCTGAAAGATGTCAAAAATGTTGCTTCTTCCTCGTAATGTTAAGGGATAGGAAGAGTGGCGACTAACATTATGCATTTTAAGCAAGGCCGCCTCAAAGTTAAAGAATAAAAAACTAAACAAAACAAAAAACACACATTTGGAGACGGTATAATAAGAATTAACAGAGAAATGGAACAAACTATTACAATTTTGACTGAAGGATGATCAGGCTTTTGCAATTCAACCAATTGATGTCGACCACATCAGAAGGCTAAAGTACTTTGAATGCACTTCTTGGACATAGAAATACCCAAAGTTGCAGGCAAAACATCTGAAACTGGTCAGATGATCTCTAATAAAGCCGAGGAAAAGAAAACAACAACACTAGAACTATTAATTAAACACGTCGGTTCAGATAATTTTCTCATTTTAATTGAAATATTTTTTTGGCCCGATGGTTAGGCATCCAGAAATAATCAATTAATCACATAATAAATTAAAAATAAACTCGATCATGGCCATTTTAATGTTTTCCTTTTTCTTTCTCTCTCTTTCTGCCAAAGCCTGGGTATAAAAATCTTTGGTCTGGTGCATTGGTCTCAACTGGCCTTCCCTTTTGAAGGACATTTGCTTCCACAGGGTTCTAGATTTATTTTATTGCTGTTGTTGTGTTTGTTTATTTTGGATACATTTAAAATGTCCTCCAGTTCCAATGTCAAAATGTTCACAAGAAATTTAAGATTATTGATCTTACATTGTAATGGTATTACAACATCTCAAAAGCTTACTTGAAAATGGTCTCAAAATAATATCATCACTTATCGCAATAACATCCTGGGCAATCTATCGTCCAGCAAACCGTGTTTTCGTGAAAATCCCACCAACAATGGTGAAACTCTTAAAAACTGTTTCCACCTAAACAAATTTCAGAAATAAATCCCTACCACAACATCCACAACAAAATAGCAGATGCACTAATATAGCAACAGGATGATGAATGAGGTTCGTTTGTCTCCTTTTAAATGATGGCGTCTTCGGGTGGCAGTGACCTGCTGATTTAATAGCGTCGCTGGACTCAAAAGTAGCTTGAAAGTAAATGAGCTCGAATCAAAAGACGCTCAATAAGTAAACAGCTCCAATGATATCATTTAGACTGAGGACTGTCTTTCATTTAGCGGTTATGTGTGTGTGACGTGACGCAGAGTTATGAGCAAAGAATGTGCATCGGCTGAAATTTCTGTTTCAATCTATTAGTGTTTGGGTGCGTTGATCATGATCCCAAATTTCGGAATGACCAAGTGAAATGACAAAACAATTGGTCTGAAATGTTTGCACTTGTAAATATCAAAACTGGTCAAAGATGTGAGGATTGGATGACCTTTAATTAAATATAAAGACAAAAATCTATTCCACAGGATACCCAGAGTGCACAGGTGCGACCTTGAAAAGACTTTGATAGCAGAGCCAATTGCATCGAGACCCTCACTTCCTCCGTTATTGCTATGGAGAATAGTTTTTTCTGCAAGGCAACAGTAAACACGCATGTAGAGCAAAATAAGCCTGACGGAAATGGTAACGATAAGCAGTTGTGAAAGCTGGACCACCTCTCTATTTAACCCGAAAAAAAAAAAAAAAGACAAAAAAAAAGATTTATGTCGGACGTTTGCGAGTTTTGTTTGCTACCAACTCAAAATGATTTCAAGCTGCGTTGCGATGTTGCAATGTCAAGAAGCGAATGTTTGCTATTCTATTCTGGGGACAACAGCGAGCTCCGGAGCAGCAACCTCTTGATGCGAGGGTTGCCGTAACAACAAGCCTCATCAACAGTGGTGACTTCACCAGGCAAGCAGAAGAACAGCTTAAAAAGAGAGAGAGAGTTACATTTTCCACTTCATCCAGAGCGAAAATTAAAAACAGCCCAATCAAGAAACGGGTGTTGTAAATTATGAGAAATATTGCCTCGCCTGTGTTGACATGTTGTAATGCTTCTGGAGCCTTAAATGATGCTGTAGAGGCTCCTGTCATTTATGACTTAACTTTACTATGAACTCTTAGCCTGCAATAAAGCAAATCTGCAGAAAACATTAAAAAAAACATAAAATTTTTTTTTCTTTTTTAAACCCATAAAGGAGCTGAGCCGAGAGCGAATGTCTGCACGGTCACAGCGACCCTGGAGTTGTTTCCGAAATGAAAGGAGAGTTTGAGTTGTGGATGAACCAGGAGACGACGTCCGTACAGTCCATGCTCGCACACTCGCATATCCTCTTACAAACATGCCGCTGCGCCGCTGTGCCAACCGCAGCTGCTATACAAATCCTGACTCAGCCAGAGACCGCACCCCCGGCCGCCACAGAAATTCAACTGAATGCTTCATTTTGGAGATGCAGAAAGAGGAACGAAATGTAAACAAGACCCGGGAGCGTTGTGACGCCGGGACATTCGGAGGACAGTGAACGAAACATTTTCAGACAGCCTCCAACTAATTCAGCTCGACGTCAAAACCTGAACTGTGTCAACAGTCTCGATTCGTGTGATTTTCTTACCCGTTTATCGACAGCTGAAACATTCTCCTTTAACTTTTTCATATTTTGAACTTGCAACTCGCCGTTATTTTAGCAAACGATTATTCTATCAACTGTTTTAGTTCTCCACTAATAAAAGTGGAGCTTAAAGACAATTTTCCATGGTTTATGTTTTTTGTTTTCATAATTAACAATCTGAAAAGTGTGACCTATGTTTGTATTTAGCCATGCTCAGTCAATACTTTGCTGTAATTACAGCTACTTTGGGTTGTTTCCCTAACAAATTTGTTTTTCAGTTCACTCAAAGTTGCCTCAGACTAGATGGAAATCCATCCAATCGATCAATCAATAACCCAACTCTGCTTCAACATCTCCACAGCTTATCCCTGAGCTGTCTGCTGTGCTTCTTGGTCTTTATGATGCCGTTTATCCATCACGGTTATCCAGCAAACCTCAGTCCTTCACAGAGCAGCTCTGTTTCTACCGGGTTTAAATTCCAAACAAGCACACTCAGAAATTTGACTTCTGAAGGTAATTTGTTGTGCAGAATTAAGTTTTGGCCGATTGGAATAAAGGATGGCCAACAAAACAAAACACACACGCCATACTTCTCTAGATCTTTCTTTATAAAGATAATCAAGAACATGTCTTATGCCATATGCATTATTTCTATGTTTATCGTATAAAAACTGTCATCGAAATCAAATAAATTATGGCTTGTGTTAAAATATGGAGAGTGCCAAATTACAACAGATAACTTAAGTACTTGTTAAAAATACGATATTAAACAGGAAGACAGGAATCATTTATTAAGACAAAATTACATCAGACTCAATTATAGGAATTGACTTAATTTTAAAATCTATATATAATAAGTTTATGATTTAATAAACTGCATGTTCTTGTGTTGAAGCACTTTATGGATTGATTGATTGATTGATTGATTAATTAATTAAGACTCCGGTCTCTATTTCTCTAGTTTGGTCTGAAATATCTCTAATAAGTTTACGAGAAAGCATTAGCCGGTGTTAGCTGGTGGGCGGGGCCTAGCGTTTATCCCGTCTGTGGGAGCGTCCTCCACGCTGGACCACAGTGAGGAACTTATCGGAGATATTTCAGACCAAACTACAGTGACAGAGGCTCACCGAGGGTTTGTCGTAAATAAATTACAGCAATTTATTGAAGTTATTTTCACACTTCTAGTGAAAATATTGACCCGGAGTCCAAGCAAACTGGGAAGATGTTGTCTTGACCTGCTGTTTGAAGCAGCCAATCAGACATCGGGATTTCTATAGAAGCCGTCTTAGTCCCGCCCACTGACGTTGAAAGGTTAAGTTGACCGTTTGTATTATTCTATGATGTGCTTGAGCACAGGAACATGAAATAACTAAATCATGAATTACATATAGGCTTTAAAATTAAATCACTATGTTTAACCAACACACACGTAGCATGTTATTTCTGAATTTATGACATTTACGTAATTATTCAAGTTAGTCATTTATTGTAATTTGGCACCGTTCATTAAAAATATACGCTATTGTGTACATTTCACCACCCCCAGAAGACGATAACCCAAGTTTGGAAGTGCCATGTCATCCTGGGCCATTTCTTCATCGAGCTGTACTTGACCTCATTTCCCATTCTTACAATGTGAGGAGTGAGAGGACCAACAGGAAGAAACTCTTAGCTGTAACAATAACTGTCAATCTAAATTAAGAAAACTTTTTTCAAATCCTTATTTTATAAAAAAAACAAACAACTTAATGTGCGAGGGATATTTCAGATTTACGAAAAAGTTCAAAGAAGAGTTCATCCAGAATACACTCCCTTTTTTCTGTCCTTGCTCACCAGGCTCTTTTTCTTTAAGTTAAATAACAGACAGAGAGAGCATCTGGTAGCAGTTATCTCACAAACCAAACCTTTTTTTTCCGGCCCTGCTGTCCTTCCCCAAAGTATTTTCTTATAAAAAAAAAAAAAAAAGGGGGTCTCCTAAACAAAACACAAACAAGGGCCTGCTAACATTTTACAATACTACCCAAACTCAGAGAGGTCCACCACCCCCACTGGCTTGTTCAGGTGAACCCGCTTTACGAGCATTCTTCAGATTGGTGTGGGAGCGGGGTGGCAAAGTTAAAGGGGGAGTTGAAGTTAAAGAGGAAGGGCAAAAAAGGGAGGGGTGGGTGGTGAAGGGAGGGGGCCTGGGGGGGGGGACAATGATGTTGACACTCCCTTTCCTAATAAACCGTTTCCCCTCATCCAATCGATGAGGACTCGAGCACAAACCGTTCCAACTCCTCGCTGGTTATAAACTGGAATTGGCTCCAATGATTGCTTCAGGCTGCCTGTTTGGTTTATAGGAGCGAGCACGGCTCACATATGGCTCAGCTGGCCTAACACTTTTTTACCCCACAGTTGAAGGAGAGGTTACCAAGGGGGCGGGGGGAAGGAATGAGATGCGACTTCTAAAACACTCAAAAGTGCAAACTAACCCCGCTTGACTTGGGTCTGACCAAGCTGTGGCTCTGGTCTCAGTTGGTTTCAAGCTCATACGCTCTCGTTTTGGGTAACGCGGTGAAATAGTTGAGCGGTGGAAACGTGAATGTCTTGTTTCTATATTTAGCCCCAGAGAGGTAGGCAGGAAAAAAAAAAAAAAAAAAGCCAACCAACCTGTTGAGTTTCACCCTACCGACGCGCAGCGCTTTTCAGATGCTTACGGCTGCACAACTGACCTTGACGCGAGTCGGGTAAATACGACATGCGGAGCCGACTGCAAGAAACACAGTTAATCTGCACTTGGTTTAAGGTAATAATCCAACCAACGGTGAGAAGACACAGCGAGTTCCCAGAGAAGCTTATCCGTCAGCAGAAACTGCTTCCCTTTGACCAGCCGTGCGCTGCCAGGACTAGTGCCTGACAGAAGCAGCATCAAGACCAGGGAGTCATATTTCAACTTGGGGGGAAACAATCAGGCTGTCCTTTCAGCTCCATGACATCAGGAGCACTCTCACAGCCACCGTTCGCACTGAAGTTTGCACGACGACATGATGGATTGTCGGACCGGACGGACGGACGCTCAAAACTAAAACTATTATTTCTGCTGCACGGTTTCTCTTAGGGCACACTGAGGCTCGGACTGATGAAACATTTAAGGAATGCGATCTATTCAGAAAGCAGAGGAAAAAAAAAAAAGAAAAAAAAAAAGAAAAGCCACTCGACAAAGACGGGGCAGTCATCAAAAAGGCATGCAAAAGACGAGCTCCCCGGCCGTTCGTCTTCAAGTCATGAAGGCACACTGGTGTTTTTAGTATTTAAAACAAACTTTCAGCAGAATTGCTGATTATCGTGATGTTTAGAGTCATATCTGAGGGTCGATCCAAAAACTAGAAAATAATATACGTAACCTGTCAATACTATCCCAATGAACATTTCTACACATTACCTGCAAACAGAGTTTGACTATCTGGCAGATAAAATAACATAAGCCAACAAATACTACATTCAATTAGTCCTCTGCATTAGCAGTGACATTGAGATAGCTGTACTTTCACCCTCTTTATTATTATTTGGAGTTCATGCCATCCCTACTTTCCAGTCTTGGGAAAGCTACCAAAGATTGTTTTTGTAGGCATCAAACCCATCAAACTGTCAAAGAGTATGAATATTTGCATATTTGCATAATTTTTGACTTGACAAAGTGAGGACTGTATGTCTCAGTAATCTTTGGTCCTCACTTTAGATCCAGCTACATGTATAGCAGAATGAGAATTTATCTCCGTGTCATGTATTCGGACATCCAAAATAGCATTTTTATGATGAGACTGTGCAGCATATGCTGATGGTTTAATGAGATACCAACTGTCAGAGTCCTAATGAATAGTTTATACATCCATCCTTTTCCATTTAATTAAAACTACTGTCCTCCCACTAGGAAGCAAAGCTGGTTGCCAGTTCTACTCTGCTACAAAAGTTGACTGATGATTGATCAGTGTTTTTTTGTTTTCTTTTCCAATATTAGCCCATTTCAGCATGACTTGCGCTTATTTTATTAGTTTGAAACATTTAGGGCAAAGGTTTTTTTTATGGCGTCACAGGCAACAGGTGATGCGAACTTTAGGACAAAAAGTGTACAGTTGAGGACACAATTTATTTATTTATTTATTTAGTAAAAGTTTCATCAAAAGTGTTTGGCTTGCTATCGGAAGCAATTTCCTGATTCAACCAGTGTTTCAAAACTGATGTTCAGCAAGAACAGGCAACATCTGAAGATTTTGAAAATGATGGACAATTACAAAGCATAAAAACTGATGATTAGACTGGAACTGTTACTTTTGAACTTTAAACAGTTTCTTCTGCTGTTGGCTTTAATGAGAGCTGAAATAAATTCTCCATTTCTGTTGGAAAAGATGACTGAACACAATATTATGTAGTCTTAAGAAGCAGAGTTGCACCACCTAATTTTAATGGTGTAGTAAAGTACGATTTTTTTTAACCGCAATATTTTTACTTGGAAGGCTCTTGCTGTATCAAAGGTTAGATTTCCAGCCAATTAGACAATGTCACTGTTTTTTGTTTTTTTTTTACACTATTACAATAAGTTCAAATAGGTTAACTGTTTATATATTTGGACTTTATGGCTCCGCTCGTTAACAAGGAGCTCTTTCGTGCTCTAGTTTCAGAGAAAACAAACGTTTTGCAGTTTTTGAGAATATCTCAAACGTCACGATAAAGCAGATTCCCTCATTAAGACAGAAATATGAAAAATAGCTGTCACAGTTCTAAGCTAAATTTGAATCAGGCTGTGCTTCTTTCCTCTAACGTAAATAAGTTCATGTCTTGCATTTCACAGCAAGCCTAATGTTTCCCTACGTCAGCGCGTCAAGGTGCTTCCGTTTTATTTCCGTCACTTTCCCCATGAATATCTCTAGGGAAAGAAAAACAAACCTTCCGTTCCACATATTTAAAAAAGGAGCCAAACATCCAACCCAGAGTTGGGAAAACCCTTTCCAATACTGTAGAACTACTGGCTAAAAGTTGCCACCAGAAAGCTAGTGAAAGTAAAAATGTGAAGCCATTTCCATCTCGTCTGATCAGCTAAAATAAGTAGTAATAATGAAAGTTTTGCACAAATATGTGGAAAAGTCATATACATTTTCAAAAAGGAAAGAGCTGATGAAGTTGACAAGTATGTGATGTTGACAGTTTAAAAAAAAAGTGTCTCTGGGTTAAGTGTAAAAGTAAAAATTGTTTACTTTTTCTCTTTTGGGAATCACACAGACTGCCGAGCCTCGATTGAATGTTACAAACTGAGTTCATAAACTCAACCTCGAACTTGTTCTAAGACTTAAAAATAATAAAATCAGCTGCAAAATTTGAGCTTTTTGCAGCCAATTGCATTAATCCGTTTTCATAAATCAGGTGATGAAATGCTGATACCAGTGGTTTGTACAGATCAATAATTAAATATGACCATACTCTCAACAATATTTCAACTCAGTTTAGTTTGATTTCACTTCAATGCAATCAAACATATGTGGTAGCATATTAAACCGATTATCTCATTATAATGTAATGCCGCTAACATTATGGTAATTGGATAATCAATCATGTGACATAAGATCGGGATCTGCCACCACAGAGAGGACCTCTCCCAGACCCATGAGAAAAAGTGATAAGTTAATGAATTATTGCAAACACGGGGGATGGCAGACAAAGAGCGAGAGCCACGGATCGTGGTCACTTCTGCACCCCATCTGCAGTCAAAGAATCCCCCCCCCCCAAAAGATTGATTCATTGTTAACGCAGCCTGACACCCTGTGTGAGGGAGAAAGAAAGTGGTAGATAAAGGAACAGAGAATAGAGAACAGGGGGCTCCATTTGGCCAAGAGAAGGAGCAGAAGCAATTCACTGGACAGGTTCCCACAGTGGATATTCATTCCATTTAGAAAACGACATACCTTTGCTTGAGTAATGGTGTTTTGTGTGAGTCAAAGTAAAAATTCAGGTAAGCTCATTTGGCAGTTGAAGACTGCAATCAGTAGTCATGCTTTCTAGCTATTGAAGAACTGACCTATGTTCTGGTATCCAGAAAAGAAATAAAAAAAAAACCCCAAACAAACACACAAAACAAAAACATCAGGATCATTTAAGAGAGTCCTTCATGCAAAGAGGCATCAAGATGTAGGTGCCTGCAAGTATTGGCAGGGATGGCCCCAGGGCAGCGGGCCCAACAACACACCTAAACCACAGCCATTTCAGGGGAATGACTAACACACTACCTCATATGAGTACGCTCTCCAAGAATGCCCTCGTACAACCTCAGCCTAACACCTTGTTAAGCTCACATGGAGCAGGAACCCGAGACTGTATGAAACTCCGGCTGCTGTTCAACCTCCTTCAAAAACGAAACAAGGAGGTTGTAGACGTTTTGTCTTTTTGAAATCAACAACGAAACCGGGGTTTAATCAGGTGACGGGGCTGTTATAAGCATGGATTGCCTAATCTTGCCACTGTAAACAGATAAATAACAGATGGATTTACCCGAGCGGACACTCCGAACAGGTCGGGTCAAGTTTGGCAGTCGTTTTCAGTTTTTTTTGGAACGCCATGTGACATAACAGGTTGCCCAAATAAGTAGAAAGCCAATCCCTGGATGGCACTGGCTGCAACGTCCCCTAGAAGAGCTGGTTTTTATTTGCAGTTGTGGGTTGGCGTTTTCACAATCCCTGCTGACGATGTAGACTAAATGCACTCAGAACCTAACTTGTTCTCCATTTACTTCTTATTAGGGAAATAGCCAGGCCACAAACTCAAACTTTTGGTCAAACAATGGGACGTTAGTGTTATATGAAATAGAATAGAATTTTATAAACCAACATTCTACTCTGTTCATATTATCAATCAACTGATCTAATAAGTGAGAAAAAGGTTCAATCAAAAACAAAAAATAAAACTCTACATCCATTTCAACAGTACAAAAAAAGAAAAGAAAAAAACCGAAGTGGTTTGGCCAGTTCTACACAAACACTCGTTGCAGATATCCATTTGCACATCTGCGCTTTCTAAATGGATGTTTCATAATTGATCAGATCTTGTGTTCTGCGCATTATTAGAATTCAGTCCAGCAAGGATTGCTGGTAATGTAACAACAATAACAGATGGATCATTTCGTCATGGCTTTGATTAGTCAATTTTATCTAGCCGATCAAAAAGAGGGAGTCATTTAATACTGGGGGCAGCAGATTGAACAATTTTTGATCAAGAAAACATCCCAGGATACCATTTGCTGTTTATTCTTTTCAACAACATGGCTAGAAGTGTAGCTGGAGTTCAGATGTTATTTCGTTCCAGCTGCTAGAGTCACTGTGCCATCCCCATGTCCTCTTATTTGATATTGCTGGTAGAAGTTTCAAAAACTCCCACTGACACAAACAGAATTCAAATAATGTATTTATTTCGCTTCGAAAAGTCAAACTTTTAGTTCAACACCATGCTTGATTCGCATGAGTATGCGATGATTTAACAGTTCTTTCCAAGTCTTAAGTTGTGAATGCATTTCATATAGAACAGCATTGTTTTCTAGTCCAAGCAAAAGCCTGTGTGTGTGTTAAGAGTTTAAAAAAATATATATACTGGAACGACTGAAAAACTACACATTGTTGTTGCCGTTTCTTATTTTGGAACATATTTTCCAAGGTGACAAACTTGAACTTTTGGCTAAAAAAAAAAAAAACAGAAAAAAAGAAGCAACCATTAAAAGTCAAACTGAATGTTTAATATTAATTTCAACCAGTGACCTTACAGAAAGGAACACTTACTGCTCGGTGGCGAGATTTAAAAGAAAAGAGCAAAAACAACAAAAGATGACATTTTGCCACTCTTTAAATGAATATGCTGTTTTGGGTCTCAACCTTCCACGCGTTTCAATAAAACATAAAACACCAGAATCTCGTATTTGAAAAGTGCTGCAACGCGATCTTGGTGTGGCTTTAAAGGCTCACAGCCCCTGCGGTGGGAGACAGGATGAGTCCTCCAGCAGCAGCAGACGAACTACGGCCGGTCCCTCTCCAAGCGGACCCACTTCCCAAAGCTATCCGGCTACGTTGCGTTCAATGAATGGGGTCAACTCGACTGTGGAGTTTCAAAGAATGCACATACGTATCAAACAACGGTCCGTAGAGCACCGAAAAGCAGACTTTTCTGCCGGGCTCAGTCGGGGGAGGAAGACTACTGCACCCCAAGCGAATCAAAGTCAATGTCTCGTAAAACTTTGTGGCTAGCGGAATATGGAAACGGCTATAAACGCGAAAACCGACAGGAACAACCAACTATTAACTGAAGTTCGACGGTTACTACTGTCATATTCACGGCGCCGGCCGTCTTCATATCACTACGCGACTAAAAAAAAAAAATAAAAAACCACAACAAATTTACAGCGTTAAGGTGGCTCGTTTTAACACGGTAGCTTAAAAACCACAGCCTGCTCGGAAGCGAAGCAGCACCAACTGCTTCTGCAACAACAACAACAACAACAAAAAAAAACCCCTCCACCACGCTCAAATAACCTAGTGCCAGTTGTTCGATACTTGTTTGTGACAGAATCACGAACCACTTAGCAGGGGTTAACAAAAAAAAGAAAAAAAAAACTTACCGGCTTCGACGCTTTCATTGACTGCACCAGCTTCTTTAAAGCCTCTACAAACTCTCCGCCATCTTCGGCGATACCGTGTTTGTTTAAATGGGAAACACTCCCAGAGCGGAGGGAGCCAGCTTGTAGCGGAACGAAATGCCCTCTGGGTAATGTAGTTGTGTTCCATTTTGAGCTGAACCAAACTGTTTGGCACTTTCTGAAAATGAACTACACGCACACTTGGTACCCTTAGGTAACATGACCAGTAGTCACTGATATTATTTGGGGAGAGAGAGAGACTTTAAATTTTATTTTTAGACGCAGAAGCACTTATTTTAATTGCTTTTCTACGTCGTATTGCATTGTCTTGGGCTACACTTTTTTTTTTTTGCAAGAGAATTGATTTATTAAATTTTTTTTTCTTTAAAAGACTTGTGTTTTTAGATATTTATAAGCACTCTTATAAACGTGGATTTGAAATTTATTGTGGTGGTAACACGAGTATTGCATAGCAACGGTATTCACAACCCTTTAACTGTGTTACAGAGATATGTACAGACTGCGTCTAAGTCAGCTACTGCAATATGGCACACAAAAGTAACCTGCATAAATCAATGAAGATACATTCTGAGTTTCTGCAGGAGCAGGACTATGAACATTTCATCTGTTTGTGGAAATGTTTTAACCCTCTCTGTTTTTCTCATATTCATATTCAATGATTTTTCATGCTGTTTTTTTTTTTTTTAATTAACTAAGACACTTTGTCGTTTTGGTCATCACTGTGAGTTTTACCTCATGTCAACCAAACATGTACCTCGTCACCCAAATGTTTACATGATAAACACACTATCCATCACATAAAACAAATTCCTGCCGCTTCAAGCTCCACGGTTTGCCACATCATCGTTGTGTAGGCTCACATTATATAAGCGGCTTTCCCAGTGGCGATCTGTCAAGCAGGCCAGTTTGCAACTGGTGTGGAAGGAGTGAAGGCCAAGGTTGGCCTGAGAGCAACAGGACAAGTGTGAGGTTAAAGGGCGTCGGGGAGCAGAGTGCTTGAATAGACGAATGTTCTTTACTTGCTCTTTGCTGTGAGGAGAAAATGCCGTCTGCCGTTTCACTATGAAAACACTGACTATTTTCATAGTGGTGAAGCGCGCTAAATTGTGAACATACAATGATGAAATGTGCTAATCGCCTCCGAAGTGGAAGTAAAACAAAATATTAAAATAAGGATTCGTTCGGCTTTGCCACGGTTGTCCACAAAAGGACTTATGATTCCCAAATTAATAAAGTAACCAAATAGAAAAAGATTGTACATTTTTGTTTGCACGTTGTAGGCTTGTCTGGGAAGAGAGAGTCAGGCACATTCCTAGAGTCCCATGGAGTGTGTTTGTGTCCCTTCCCCCACTAAACATGCTAACCTACAGCCCCCCCCATTTACCCCTTCAGTAAAGTGTGAGACACTTTATCCCATTCTCCCTCCCCACTTGCCCTCTCCCCACTTTTAAAAGGACAGGAGATAACAGTTTGAAAGGACAGGAGATAGCCCCATAATCATTAATGTATTCAGACTGGTTTACCTGCAAACAGCCAACAACAAGGCTTTCTGTGCACTTACCAGTCAGCCCCCCATCTCACCCCTCTTCTCACACTTTATGCCTCAAAAGCATTCTTAATCTACCTTTAATTCAAATTCATAACATTTTCCTGATTAAACTATTCACATATTTATTTATTTTTTTTGTTTGCCATATACGTAGAATGTGACAGGATTACAAAACACACCATTAGGTAAACAAAAACAGCAAACTAAATCAGTCAAATTGATATAGTTCAGCACAAAATGATTTATTTGGAAATGATTGGCGTGATTGGCTGAAGGAGGGCCGCACACGTTTCTGGTTTGAAGACATACAGACTTCAAGAGGAAGGAGGCACGAACAAGAGGGGGTCGGGGGGTCATAGTAAAACTAAATCTGATCAAACTTCACCCTCACATGAAGATTATCCGCACTTTAACTCAACTTAAAGTGCCGCGTCCTCTTGGCAGAGCTCTCGTCAGAGCAGGAGGGTGCAGCTCGGGCGCCATCTTGGGGAATGCCGGGCTCATCACCAGTAGGACGACAATTTGGAGATTTCGTTTTGAGCTTGCTGGCGCAAACTGGACCCCAAACGGTACTGTGGGAAAGGATGAGTGCTGCTGCGAGTGTAGTTGTGTCTGTGGGGGCGTGTAACGGCGGTGGGGACATGTTCTCAGCTTTTCCCGTCAACATGTAGACAAAGCGCTCTCGGCGGGTCGCTCGTTGTTTCCCGGGAGGCTCGTGTTGCTCGTCTCCTGACTGGCATAACGGAAAATTCCTCTTCGGAAACGTGAGAAATGTTAACGTTCGCGTGTGAATGTTAACGTCGACTTGAAGAGTGTAATATAGTCACTCTTCTTGCGATTGTGGGTTTCAAACGCGTTGGTTTGTAGAGGAGGAAGGTTCCCACGAAAAAAAACAAAACGCATATAAACATATAAACACATACATACATGCTCTATGTACACATCATAACTTTTCAAATGCAAAAACGTATTGACAAAAATATTCCCAGCTCCCACCATATATATACATGTATAATGTTTCGATTAAACACATATTTGAAACATCCAACTAAAAAAAAACAAAAACTCAACATTCTATTTTCTTATATTAAAAAGATACATCATTTTAATAATAAGATCTATCTTAATTTTACAAGGCATGAATTTAGAAAGAATGGTGGTGAGTTTACTTTGGGATTATGGTCCATTATTGACAAAACAACACAATGCAGCTGCTTCAGATCAGCCACCTTGCAGACTGGATGAATATTCATGACACAACTCTCCTTTTTGGCCACTTCCAAAGGTGTTCTGTGGGACTCTTGGCTATTGAGGAACAGTGAACTGACTGTGATGTTGAACAAATAAGTTTGACATGATTTGAGCTTTTTGACGGCTTACGGAAGTAACCATCGGACCATGGTGGTCCGATGGTTACCACCATGGAGGTGTCACAGACCACCTCCATCCATAAAGGGATGGAGGTGGTCTGTGACAATCTTCAGATTGGCTGTGGAGCTCAGGGACGGTTCAGTTGGTATTAAGGGCCTTAATTTAATTCAGGAAACTTTAAGAGTCACCTGCATCCATTTTCTCTTGCCATTGTGATGCTCAGTTTGAACTTCAATAAATCATCACTATATTTAGAGCCCTAAAAGCATTGAGATTCTGCCTTGTGATTGGCCAAGTCACAGTTTTTCAATTGAAGACGTTTAACTTAACTAATAAAATAGTCATTGACTGAAAGCATAAGTTCAAAAATTAAGAGTTGACAAATTTACCGCTCCATACTAATGCATATTTCGTCAAACTCACTAAAACAACTAAAAATAGATTTCACGTTCTATGACTGCATTTTGAACTAATGTGTACATGTATAGACACTGCTTGATTTTCATTATATTTAAGGTAGTTCTAGATAACAAAAACAGGATAATCTTGTGTCTTTCCAGTTTTAATTGTGGTTGCACAGAAGAAGTCAGTAATGTTTGTCCTCCTGTTGACGATACATGAGTCACCCATTTACTTTCAAGGAACAACCTACAGCAAATCATCTTTGACATGCAGTAAAACTATATCTGATGCACACTGTCAAGTTTGACCTTTTAAAAAATAACCCTGGAGATAGTTGCTGTTTTTTTGTAATTTGACAGTTTGGTACCCTTTACCAACAACAACCAATAGAAGATCAGTTTCTGCAGTGTAGCCCATGTTTGCTTAACATGTAAAGGGTCTGTGGTTTGAAACTATACGTTTTTTTTTCATGTGTCTTCAATGGTGGCACTTTTGAAATGACTGCTCCTTCAAGCCTTCAACTGCTCTGTTGTGTAGGTTGTTTGTCCTCTGTGTCTGTTCGCTTTCCCGTGATGTACTGGAGATCTGTCCAGGGTTTACTTTACCACTCACCTAATGAACAGTGTAGACAGGCACCAGTCCCCCTGAAACCATAGGCAAGGGAAGTTAGACTAGTAGGTAAAGGGAAATTTCAATTCTTGTCATTGTTTTAGGAATCTTTCAGAAGATTTCATTATCTGAGGTTAATCACACGGTGTAAATTTTCTGACTTTGTTTTAGTTTTTAAACGCTGGTCAATCAATGCACAATTCAGCAAGTGCCTGATCTTTATCGTTCCCATGGTGCTTGGTTTAGTTTTCAGGAGGAAACTTGTGGGTCATAACCTTTCAAATGAAATATAGGCTTGTTCCCAACATAATGGCTAACTTCTCTTCCCCTAAAAAAGATTGACTTCATAGTAAGTCTATGAAAAAGAATAGCATTGTTTTATTTAAATTGCTCTGTATACATATGGTGGCTTATCATAGAGTTTTGGACCTGGGCTGTCTTGCTGTGTCTCAACTCACTTGTGCTGAACAAAAGACAAGCAGCCCGGAAATGCACCAGCCAATCAGCAGCTGCGTTGCATTTGCTCTGAGTGCGCGGCCAGTCTCGGCACGGCTTTTATCAGAACAGTGAAGTCAGACAGCTTGGGAGAGTCGTGGCTGTGCTCTAATGCTGTGTGAGGGCTACAGGGCTGTCCTCCATGTTTTAATAAGCACTGACATATCACACAGAGTTTTTAGCCATGCAGCCACAGAGGTAAGCCCTACTTTTATTTTCTCACGTACAATGCTTTGCTAAAAGAGCACCAGTTGGATCTGTGCCTGCCTGGTGTTACAAGTTTGCTTGACAGATAGGGTGAGGGGCTGAAATTTTCATTGGAATCCCCCCAAACATATGAGTGCAGCCTGGAGTGAGGACATAGTGAGATCAGTAATGCAGCACATACTGATACGAAAAGCCTGTTTCCCAGTCATTTTGAAGAGAAAACTGCATTACAGCTGTGTCTGGCCTTGGCTGTCAAAATGACATACCCTCTGAGTGAATCAGGCAGGATGGGAGAGACAGGCAGCAATGCAGAGGGGTGTTCCCAGAGGAATTAACAGATGGGGAAACTGACAGCACAGCAAGTTTAATTTAGGCCTTATACTAGAATGAGACCAAGACAGCAGGCTAGTTCATTGTTTGCCAGACTAACATGGCCTTGGAGAACAGACTTCAATTTGCTTGTTTTTCTGTATTTCAAATCGTGCCCTTTTTTTTTTTTTTTACTGGCAAACTGAAATAAGACATCATTTTCAACGGCCGGATTAAGTAATCTCCCTGCTAGTTAAGATACCAATAATCTGTACTAGATGGTAGGAATTGGTGGAGCGTTTTGACTTGCACTACCTCTAAACCCCCACCCTCCAGTGTTATTCTTGACTGCTGAATGTCAGCCATTTTAAAAGGCTTCCCCTTTCTGTCCCTCTGCTCCAAACACACTGGTGTTTTGTATGTAAGAGAGAAGGAAAGAAGGTGGAAAGGACTTCCTCTGGAAGCTTTTCACACAAAGACTTCACTTGGAGAGGCTTGAGAATCTGTGTAGAATTTGACCTATAATATCCAAATACATTTTCCAATAAACTTGTTTTTATAGTTTATTAGAAATGGTAAGTGGGAGTTGTTTCACATTAAGACAATGTTTAGGTATTGTCATTTACGGCGATATAACTGAGATATAATATAACTGAGGAAACTGTGGTGTGGTTACTTTGTTTAACATAATGCTGCTTAAGCTTGGCTTAGTGTTTAGTGTTACGTTGCCCAGGAATGTGTTTAATCCCCTCATTCCAGGACTGATGTGGCTAACCCTTCAGTATAAAAGCCCACAGAGCCTATTTGATATCTGTGTACCATCTAAAGTCCTTTCTAGTCCTTTTTCTGTAGTTACTGTATATACAAGAATGATATGTTTTTAACACTAATATTTCAAGATTTATTCTCAACTTCTTGGTTAAAAGAGTATGATATAGCTGCTGTACCTTATTCGTCTCTAAAAATCTCAAATGTATGGTCACTCTCGAAAATGTACATATAAAGATGAAATAAGTAGCATGGATATGCTAAACACAAAAAGAGTCTTAAAACTGACCAATGGAGTTTGAGATCAATTGTATCAAAGAAAGGTACTCCCCTTCAAACCTCAGATTCATGTGCTGGCCAGTGTGCACCAGTTAAGGGGGTCCAGGGAGTTTGAGTTCGTGGATTTGGAAAATACTTTTTTTTTTTTTTCCTGCGGACTGTTGGAAGTATGGAGTGCCAGAGATGATTTTATGTGCTGTCCGGTCTTTTAAAAATCAAAGAAAGAGCTCGGTAAAACCCTTGCCATGGTGGTCCGGTTCAGGAACTTAAGAGGTTACATCTCGAGGTTACATGCGCAAATCCAAATGCGTAATGGCCAAAAAAGATAATATTTTGTACACAATCGGCTGAAATGAGCTCTGACATCCTGCAGAGACTTGTAGGTCTTCCACATGAAAAGAAGTCGGTTCAGTTGGGGCAAAAATCAGGTTCATTTTACATCCCTTCTGGCAGGGAAAGCCCTGGAACCCCTGGGAATGTGCCTAGGAGAGGGATTTATGGGTTCCCAATCTGAACCTGTTCCAACTGAAAAGTCTGAACTCGGATAAGTGGAAAACATCGAGTGGGCAGATACCCCGTTTATCGAGTTTTTATAGGAGGGATTACACTTTCAACACATTATAGATTCTCTATCTTGACAAAACATTGCAGATTGAATGGCGTTGATCATCTTTGCGTATTCTAATGCAGAAGCCGGGAGTGGACGTTTTCCGCTTGTACTTTTTCCCCAAAGATTTTCTCAAGATAAAGAGTACATTTCCCGTTTTTCACGCATACTTTTGTCCCCGGTGATTTTCTCGAGATAATGATTTAATTTTCTGTATTGTACATATTCTTTTTTTTCCCCCAGTGGTGTTTTTTTGAGACAACGAGATGATTGGTGTGTGTGTGTGTTAAACCTGATTCCACCACTCAAATGCATGCTGTTGTGCCAGGCATTTGATCAGGTTTTCTCAAGATTCACTTGTAATTTCACTATAATTTTAATGCAAAAAATGAAAAAAAAAAAAAAAAAAATGCTACATTTGTTATCAAACTCCAATTTCCAGTCAGGTATCGAGTAAATACGACTTTACAGAATAAAGGAGAAGTATTCTTTAGAGATTACCGTTATGCATTCCTACTGTCTTTGCTGTCTGGCCCTGTGACATTTCCAGGCCAATTTTTTTCGGCCCAGAGTTACATGTCCACATGCTGAGGCACATAATAAACCGCATGTGGTCCTTTACAGACAATTTGCATGGTGCTGTGTGTGTGCAGTGTTGATAGAGAGAGACATAGAGGGAGAGAGAGAGAGAAAAAGAGAGAGACTGTTTCTTCAAAATGGATGCCACACACATACACTGATTGAGAGTGCAGTGAGGGGGAGATCTGATCCTCTCTCTCTGTCAAAGCTCTCAGTGCTAACGCTAACACGTCCGTTCTAAAGACTGGCACCCTGTGGACCTCCGTATGATGGCTTCAAGGGGAAATGTTGTAGCCGTAGCACGGATCAGTCCTCTCTGCATTGCAGCAGTGTGGTTGAGGAAAGCAGGGAGCAGAGAGCCCGTGTTGCACACCGAGCCCCGGCACCCAATCAGGTACCTCCGTCTGGTACCCGAGCCAATCGGCATCTTGCAGCTGAGGTTAAAGATTGACAATTGCAGGAGAGAACAGCAGGGAGAGAAGGCCTTCTGGGAAACCTGGACCCATCTTTTTCTCCCACCCCATCATTCTCTGGCATTCTCAATTATTGATAAAGATAAAAGAGCAGGCCGAAGATTCTGCGAGTGAGGGAGGAGAGAAGGTATGCTGATCCTTTCCTTCACTTGAGACATGATTGTTGTGGAAGAGGTGGGTGTGGACAGGGATGTATCAATAAGTTGTTGTGTCAGGCTGTGCAGCTCTGTGTCTTCTGTGGCGTGTTGCTTCTGTTTTCCGTGGCCTTCTGAGGGTGTTGATGTTGCGAAGTGCGCGATACTGTCCAGACAGGTTAGACACGGAGGTCAGCACAGGCTCTTCCTTGCACTGTCTCATGTCCGCTGTCTCTGATTTTTCTTCTGTCAGTTCGAAGAGGCAGAGGAGGTCAGAGAGGGTCAGTACCAAAAATGTATGCTCTTTTGTTTGGACTGGAAGAAAGAAATGTGCTGGATGTGTTTCATGGCTGTGGACAATGACAAAAATAACTAAATCCAACAGCTTGAACATTGCAGTTCACTCAATATCCTTAGTGGTATAAACAATAGGCTTCAAATCAGGCTGAGGCACGTTTGAGTGAAAATAGGGGGAAAAAAAACTTGTTGGGTAAATCTTTGATAAAGGTGGTTGAAAGCATGTTTGGGCTCGTATTTTGAGGATTTTCACAAGCACAATGTGTTTTTGTTAATTTAAAAATATATTTCGGTACATGCTGGACAGGTCAGATTCGACTGGAATATTTTCTCTGTGCTTAATCATAAAATACCTGGCAGTGCCGCTGTATAATTGCCCCGTAACACACTGCTTCTCAACCATTTGCTCGTTTTTATTGAACTCAGCATTTGCAAATTGCTGAAATTGTTGTACTTAATTTCCATATCATCTCAAATTTTTTTTTTTTCCCATCACAATGCATCTTGAAAAGCAAAACAGATATTTGGCGACTCCGCAACACTTCCTCAGTCTTCATGCGGTATTGTTAGGTCTAAACACCTGGACACAGACACAAAGAATGGACATTAGTCAGAATCTTAGTTTTTACCTGCAGGGAGAGCACAGCTGAAACTCAGTTTCAGATTCTCGGCCTTCGCCCTGAGCTTCAACTGGGGCCCTCTACCTGCTTTTATTAAAATTAGGAACGCCCGGGTTACATGGCGGGTGTGCAGTGCTAAAGGGGAGCGAAGCACAGCTGCACACTCAAATGCGCAGAACTTAATTATACGGCCTTCAAAACATATTTCATAAGATAAGAATATCAGTTTGCGGTTCCTCGGGATAAGGAGTTCTGGAACTTCCCGTTCATGGTGCCCTCCTCTTTACTCTTTAGCAGGACGCTTCTCACAGCTTCCTGTTCTCTGCAAACACTTCCAAAACACTTCAAGCACACCATCAAAATGTATATACAATGGTAAATAAATGGATTATAATATAAACTAAAGATAAAACAAATAAATGATAATAAACTATAAAAATTATTCCAACAAGTATCATGTTAAATCGGTTTGCTTTGGGACAATTGTAATTTTTCATCATATATTTTTATCATCGGCTAACACTGCTGTTTGATTAGTTATTTTGGTGTTTTTTTATAGTCTGTAACTCTGACTAAACCTTGATTTTTTTTTCCCCACTGCTTTCTAAAAATAGATTCTAGTTTAAAAATCTTTAATGTTTTAAGATATATCTTAATAAAAGACATGCATTTTGAAATTTAAGTATGATGAATTTTGTAAGCAAGCCGATCCTGACTTTCTATGTTGTAATTTTCTTAAAATGCCTTAAAAGTATACAAAAATGTAGCTGTGAGTTAATTCGCTACCATAAATGCAATAACTAACATTATTAGAATGATGTGGCAACTGTACTTTATTAATTAAATCACCGACAAATGTAAATACACAGATCCTTATGTTTTTATGAGGAAAAAAAATCCCTGTAAACTCTCTTAAATGTCTTAAATTTGTGTTTTTGAAGTTCATAGTGCCATATATTTACACTTAAGTTCCTTGTGGTAAAGATTTGTAGGACGTTGTGTCTCAATTCATCTGCCATATTGACGCTTTCGGTAGAAACTTGTTAGACTGGCTGAGACAAGACGAAAAACTCATAGTTTCTTAGAAGCCCAGTCAATCATAAGCTCAGATGGGCTAAATGCAGCTTGTCCAAGGAATCTGTAAATCTGTATTATGTTGAGATGTTTATCTACACATCGTTTGTATGCTGAACATTGTTTAGCTGTAATCCAATCGTACGTTTCGATTCATGTACTGTTTTCTTTATAGCACGGTGTACTACTTTCGTAAAAATAAGTAAAAGAATAGGACACAGAAGGGATGAAACATGAGCACATACTGACGGTTATCTTTGTGTGTCAGTGTTATAGAGGAGGAGGGGAAAACGGGAAACTACACTGAAGCAGAAGGAATGGAGATCTCCACAAGATCCAAAGGTAATCACAGCGAATTGGCCAAATACAGCTGCAAAACGTGGCATTTTCAGAACACATGATTTAAAAACTAAAATAAACCTTCAAGTAGCCCAGAGTTAGAAGCAGTTTTTGATGTGAAGTGCTTTTTTTTTGCTTTGTTTTTTTGTTGTTGCATTTTTTCTAAGCATATATTCTTCTTTTTGATTTTCTTGTGTACTTTCCAACTTAATATGAGCTGTGGACTGTCTGTCCACAGTTTGAGAACACACTGACTAATCTGGTCCTTTGGTTTTGTAAATGAATAATATTAGTAGAAAAGACTGCATTAACATGGACTAAATGCTAGCTCCCTTCCAAAGACTATATCCAGTCTAAACTCTTCTTGTTTCAGATGCAGGATCAACAGAGAGGCAGGCTCAGAAGAGAAAAATCCCCAGTCCTTCAAACTCATCCAGTGGCCACTCCCCTGCTGAAAGCTCACCCTGCCCGGTGAAAAAGAAGAAGAAACCTGGAGCTGGTAGCAGCACCAAGGACCAGGTATCATCTCACCCGGCCAAATGGGAATTTAAAAAAAACAACAAAATGCAGAAGCTGGATCTTGAGTCTGTGCACAGAAAAACAATTTAGTTCATCTTAGTTGTATCTTCATTTCATTTTCCACTGTTTAATTAATCTAAATTACGCAGCAGTGGGACTTTATCAGTGTGCTGGCACAGAGAACATCTATATGTACTCGAGCAACTTTTAAAGAAAGCTCAAAACTCGACGTTCAGTCAACATTCACGTCTGTTTGTTTTCGCTCGTCTCACTGAGCGTCAATACCGCACAGACAGAACATGCAGCTCCACATCCTGTATGCTTTACACAAGCAAGCGACATCTGCAAGATGCATGAGCAAGTGCAGTCAGTATTGTTAGAAACTAACAAAAAGTTGAAAACAATAAAAGGGGGAGGAGACGAATGATTTCAAGTTAGTGGAATGTATTTACCATAAAAAAAAATACTGGGATTTTTTTTTCTCCGTTTTGTAAATGACAATAAATGTCACATTTTTGGGATGCGTTATTTTCATCATACAATATCAATAAACACACCAATTCCTAGGTTATTGCTTTTAAGCTTTTAGGAGATGTTGACATATTACACTTGTCTCAATTATTCCTTCTCAACAACTTACGTGAACAATATCTGTGACATCATTTAAGAAGAATTAGAGTAGATTAACAATGTTATCAATCTTTCGTTGCTGAAAGCGTTTGGTAAGCTGTCTGTGGCACATTTATTAGTGGATTTCATCAGGCATTAAAAATACAATTGTTTCTTTATATGTTACTATGCACATGTAAAAAGCATCGTATTTAAAACTGTTTAAAATGGGAGACGTTCAACATAATGTTTTGATCCGAGAGTTAAAATCAGTTTCTTGCTGACACCTGTTAATATTAAAGTTAAACAAATTAATTCCATAATTTCTTTCTTAAAAACATTATGGCTTTAAAGTTGAGTAAATGAGTCTCTTTTCATGAGAATCACATGCGCTGCATGAGAATTGTGACCCAGTTACATTCTAATGCATTCTGATTTCTGTTGACGGCAAAGACTATTTTGGCTTTACTTCAGTGTCTGCATGGCAGCCTCAATACGCTGCTCCAGCACAGGTTGACTGGATATAACATGTCAGATAAAGAATGCATGTGCATTATTATTTGCTCTTGCAGAGACGTCTGACTTAACACATGCAGCTGCAATTTCCAGTAACTAGCTTTATGGGTCCTTGCTCATCGTGTTTTAATGCGGAGTAGTTTGCCGAAACGCTAGGCTACCGCTAGCAGGGTAACTCTTAGTTTTTATATGACTTGTTGATCATTTGGATTGAATGTATTTTAGGTTAATTGTGCACTGCCTAACCTTAAGGAAGAAACTGTTCCCCTTGTTCATATTTTAGATTTTAGCCTTTGTCTTGAGTACAACTGTAGTTTCATAGTCTTAGGAGAAACATGTGGTCTACCAGATGTATTGCTGTATTTGGAAATGTTTTTTTATTATTATTATGTTTAGCTTACATACACACAGCTGGAGCGTATACACACATACCTGCTGAGTATCTCACATGCTTAAAGATTTTGGGTGACATCCCTTAGAGAGGGAGGAGCCTAGAGAATAAGAGCTATCGATCACTTCCTCCTCTCCAGCTCCTCTTGGCTCATCTTTAAGGTGAACTAAGGCGAAGCTTCAGGCCTGGGAAGATGACAGATTCTCTGAAACAAATGTGACATTTTGCTTATAGCTGATAATTAGTTCAGTAGATGTACTTTATGCTGATGCCTTGCATGCCTCCTTGGATTCTTTAATTGTCACCCTGATTTTGACCTTCCCCCAACTTTGTCTTTCTTTTGCCTGCGTTCCAGTCTGAGCTAAGACACGGTCCCTTTTACTATGCCAAGCAGCCGGCACTCACCACAGACCCTGTTGATGTTGTACCGCAGGACGGCAGGAACGACTTTTACTGCTGGCTGTGCCACCGCGAGGGCCAGGTGCTCTGCTGTGAGCTCTGCCCCAGGGTGTACCACGCCAAGTGTCTCAAACTGCCAGCTGAGCCCGAGGGCGACTGGTTCTGTCCAGAATGTGAGGTACTGAACCCGGGATCTGAACGGCTTCTTAGTGTTGTAAACAGCTTGTAGAAAGCTTTCGGGAAAAAACTGTTACCCTTGTTAGTAGATGCAGCCATCAAGAAGTACTCGTATCTCTTGGAAGGTTTTGTTTTCCCCCCCCATTTTGGCACATTACAACCACAAACTTTCATATGCTACATTGAGCTTTTATGTAGCATATGAAACCAACACAAATTGGAGGACAAACTTAAAAACTCTTAAACAATGAAAAAAGCATTAAAAAAAAAAAAAAATGGTATGCATACGTCCTCAACCTCTTCACTTTGATGCATCTAAATTAGTTTTGCACTGACTGCAGTTTTCCGGCCGACCAAGAATTTTTATAGTTTCAACTGTCGATTCTAATTTTGATTGATACCGATTTTTTTGTTGTTGTTGAAAAGTTGGATCTTTTAGGCCCGATGGAGTTAAATAACAAAACCTATTAGACTAAAAAACATAAAAGTTGAGTCACTATTTACATTTGTGTGAATACTGACACACATCTACCATTTCCCATGTGAAATGGTCCATCATATTAAATACAAATACACTGAGGTGAGTAGTTGTAATCTGACAAAATGAGGGAAATATGCAAGAGGTTGAATTTATTGTTTCACCACGTTTTGGTTGCAAATTGCAACCAAGAAAAAAAAAACAACAGTAAAAAACAAAATTACAACAAGAGAGGTTATTGACAGCACAAGTAGCAAAAACCTCAGAGCGTCTGTGTGCTGCATCTTGTAAAAAGCCATAAATGTAGAGTTGATTTTTTTTGTTTTTGTTTTTTCTGTCGCCCTTCAGAAAATAACTGTTGCTGAGTGTATAGCGACGCAGAGCAAGGCCATGATGATGCTCACTACAGACCAACTTTCTTATCTACTTAAGTTTGCTTTGCAGAAGATGAAGCAACCAGGTGTAAGTATTTTTTCTAACAAGAACCATTCCTTCTTAATAGGACTGTCTTTACGTTTAGGCACGCATTCTTTCGCTTACACAACCAAGCGACGGTCTGCGCCTTTCGGTAGTGCCACATCTGCAACTTTACTGTTCACCGTTCAGCCCGGTTTTTCACGTAACTATGAATTTGCATGATGAACTTCGCTGTAACAGAACTAACAGTCACGTGACGTGTTTTCTAATGGGCCTGTCATGGCTTGAAAGGCGGTGAACATGCTAGCTGGTGGTGAGGATACAGCTGCCCCTCTCACTCTCTTTCAGGATCATCCGCGCTTGTCATCTCGCTCCCCACATGCAGCTTCCTCGCAGAGAAAGACTTTTAATTGGGTAATCAATCACCTCACTAACAAGACCCCATCATGATTTGTTACTTCACTGCTTCTTTCTCTCGTTTTGTTTTGTGTGTGAAGAGCTTCTTTTAGAGCTTATTCCAGTATGTGGGTAGCATGTTAGGGGAGAAAATATTTGTGAATCCTCAGTATTTGTTTACCTTCACTCTTTTTTTTTTGTTTTGCTTTGTTTTGTTTTCTTCTTTACTCAATTTTGCAGACTGAACCTTTCCAGAAGCCAGTGTCTCTTGAACAGCATCCAGATTACGCAGAGTATATATTTCATCCGATGGATCTTTGCACACTTGAGAAGGTATATTTAAGTTACTAACGTGTTTATGTGTTGCAATTTGACCATAGCTTCTTTATCAAGAGATCTGTGACTTGCTGGGTTGTTTTTTTTCTTTTGAATCATATCATTGATCATCAAACTATTGCTGTTCAGACAGTTCTTTTTTTTTTTGTTTATGTTCCACAGAATATCAAAAAGAAAATGTACGGCTGCACAGAGGCCTTTCTGGCAGATGTTAAATGGATTTTGCACAATTGCATTATCTACAATGGAGGTATGTTGCTGATTTTATTATTAACATGAACACGATTTCTGGATATTTATAGCAGGCTGTAAGGACTGCAATGAACTTAAAACTGGTATGAATACTTTTTAGGAAAAAAAAAAGAAGGTATTCAGAACTTTTTTTTGAAAAGAACAAAGTATTCATACGACTTCACAGTTTGTCCTATTAAGACCACAAATTTTCACTGGATGTTTATGCAGCAGGCTACCGCGAAGTGGAAGGAAAACGGCACATTTTAAAAATTTCTTTTGCAAAGAAAAAATCTAAAAATGTGTGCATGCATTTATGTTAATATTTCTTCAGTTTAATGCCTCTAAATAAATTCTCTCTTCACAAGTCACTTGATTAAGAAATGGGGTGGAGCAGCAGGTTGTAATGTAAAAACAATATGAACAACTCAGGGAGCACTGCTGAACAGAGCATTAATCAGCCAAAGCAGCCATCCATGGTAACACCAGGGGGAGCTGTAGAAGTCCACAGCTCAGGTGGGAGAACCTGTCGGCGCCACTCAAATCTGGCTGTGATGAGAAAGTCGTTGTTCAAAGAAAACCAAAAGCTCTGCTTCAGAAATCCAATAAAGAATCGGCGGCCAGACCTGAAAAGTATTCACAAATGCTTTTTGTTCGGTTTATTATTCACATATCTGACTGTGCTTGAGCTACTTTACAACACAAGAAATTGCAAAAATGTCAGCCTCTGTGTGTGCAAAGTTCTACTGCAGAGTAGAAGTGACTGAATATAAATATAAATGAAAAGCAACCCAATGATCTTATTGGTATTTGTAGCTACAATGCGCATTCCGGTTAGATCAGAATAGTACTGTACCTGTAGTACACTTATTAAAGTGTTCAGAAATAATCCGTGTTATTCTTTCAGGCAATCACAAGCTCACAGCTACAGCTAAAGTGATAGTAAAAATCTGTGAACACGAGGTAAGCATGCAGTTTGGGTTACATATCTTTCTGTACAGACGATGCTTCGCTCAAAGCATGAAACTCATTCCCATGTCTTTTATTTTTGTTCGGCTTGTTTTTTTGCAGATGAATGAGATTGAAGTGTGTCCTGAGTGTTACCTGTCCGCCTGCCAAAAGAGAGAAAACTGGTTCTGTGAGCCATGCGTAAGCCAGCTGACTTACCTGATGTTTCGTGACGCCATCCTGTTGTCCATCCGTTGTGAAATAAATGATCAGGCAGCAGCTCTGTAGTTCCAGTCTGTTACTGTGTGTCCGCAGAGCCACCCGCACCCTCTCGTATGGGCCAAACTGAAAGGATTTCCGTTCTGGCCTGCTAAAGCGTTACGGGACAAAGATGGACAGGTGGACGCTCGCTTCTTTGGCCAACATGACAGGTATCGACCGTTGTCGCTGCATTTACATTGGGGCTGCCCTAATCCAATACTGATATGAAAAATTGGTACGAGTTAAAAAATGGAATATCGTATTATATTGACCCACATGTAAAATTTTGGACAGAAGCAAACTTTTATAAATACTCCTCTTGATCAAGTCTTCTCTAACACTTTAGACTGCGTTGATTCCATAGTAATATCTGTATCAGTCCCAATGTTGAAAAAAAATTCTAGATATTCTAGGTATCGGTCACAAAGTCTAGTTCTATACTTTGTTCTCTGAGTCATTTTATGCTTTATTATTTATTTTGAATTACATTTAGAATTTGTAATTGCACTTTTGAAACCATTTGAAAAAAAGGTTTGTGCCGATTTTTACTTATTTGACCAACTTAGTCAACCTATTGTTTTTTTTTGTGTGTCAGTTTCTGTTTCTATATTATTTATTTTACACTAATCTGTCATACTAATACATTACAGCAAGTGAACAAATTAAAATTGTGTTTTCTGTGTTTCACCAAGCTTGTGAAGTTATGAGTGTATTTAAGTGAGCTGGACTGGTGCAGAGTTATCATACACATTTACAATTCAGTATATTTATGTCTGTGTTTAAAAAAGTCAACTAAGCCTATTTTCAGTATTGGATTGATATTGGTCAATACTGAACTTCAGATATTGATATCTTTATCGGAAATTTAAAAAAGTGGATCGGTGCATCCCTAAAACAATTGGAGCGGAAATCTTATTGGGTCCATATCAGTATCGACCAATACTCAAAGCTGCAATTTTAGTATCGTATCAGAAGTGAAAAAGTTTTTCATGGACCTATAGTGTTATATTTACTTTCTACCAGTAGTGGATCAGTTCTGGATTTTATCTTGCAGGGCCTGGGTTCCTCTGAACAACTGCTACCTCATGTCCAAAGAGATTCCCTTTTCTGTGAAGAAGACCAAAAGCATTTTCAACAGTGCCATGCAAGAGATGGAGGTCTATGTGGAGAACATGAGAAAGAAGTTTGGCGTGTTTAACTATGCCCCCTTCAGGACGCCGTACACCCCTGACAACAGCTTCCAGCTGCTTCTCGACCCCTCAAATCCCTCGTCCACCGCCGTAAAACCCGAGAAACCGGAGAAGATAAAGCTGAGCATCGATATGTCGGCGTCGCCCAAGATCACCCTGACCAGGGCGGTGCTGTCAGGACTGGGAGGAAGCACAACGGGACCGCGGCGTCCTCTCGGAGACGGGCAGCGGTCCCCCATGAGCACCAACTCCTCTGCACACGGCGGCTCCGACGGGGAGCAGGAAACGGCAGACAGGACGCAGGCAAAATCTGCAAACAGGCAGTCCAGTGCAGGAGAAGAGTCCACCGACTGCACAGGTAGCGACACAGCTGCATTTTGTGGTGTTGACTCATTTCTATTGCTTGTAGATTTGTACAAAACAAATACATCTTCACTAATCTCCACTAAAAATAAGTCCCCAAATATGGCTCCTTTGGTCTTTTTTCCTTGTCAGAAACTTGACAATTTTATGCTTGCTGTGCTAGCTGGGGATAAGAAAGATTAGATTTAAAAAAAAAAAAGCATAAAAAAATCTGCCATGAAAAAATTTATTTGATTGATTTTTTTTTTTCTTTTTCTTTGCTTTCTGTATCTCTCCTATTGGCAAACATGTCAAAGGAAAAAAAAATTAAAAGGCTACCGTAATCTGATTGCACAAGTGAGCAAACTTTAAAGCTGCTTCTTCCGTCTTAACCTTTTTCAGTCCATCTGTAGTGCCACGTCTTGACTTGGGACTATTTCCTCACTCTGTCTTTTAAAAGGTCTTTAAGATCATCTGAGTGGAAAGACTTTTTTTTTTTTTTTTCTAATATCAATTGTAGATGTCCTTTTGCTAACTTGGATGCATGCGCCCAGTAGAGCTGTGCATTTTTTTTAGCTGAATTGTAGAGAATGTTTATCATGCAAAAGGTTCCATACAATCTTTCCATTTTTTGGTTTTTACAGGAAATTCCCTAGACAGCCCGAAACCACCCCACTCTCAGACTCCTGACACACCCAAGCAGGAAAAGGCGCCACAGACCGGAAGCATCCTAAACCTTAATCTAGGTGAATCTTTTATGCCTTTTTTGTTAAGATATGACAATAATGAACACGATGGCTATACTATGGATACGTGATTCAAATCTTTCTGTTTTGGTTTATGCAGTTACGGTGATTGTTTTGTGTCCGTTCAGATCGAAGTAAAGCAGAAATGGATCTGAAGGAGCTCAGTGAGACGGTTCAGCAGAAACAGGGAGCCGCTCCAGCCCTCACCTCTCCGAAAAGGCAGATCAAGAGCCGCTTCCAGCTAAACTTGGACAAGACAATTGAGAGCTGCAAGGCACAGTTGGGTTAGTATGGAAAGCTGGACATTTATCACATGGACTACTCTCCATAAGCTAAATATTATGGTTCCCTGGTCTGAACAGTCGTCTCTGTCTTTGCTTTGTAGGTATTGATGAAATCTCGGTGGACGTTTATAAAGGTGTGGAGCACAGCGACTCTGAAGACTCTGACAAATCCGACTCCAGCGAGAGCGAGTACGGCACGGATGAAGAGTCAAAGTCTAAGCCTGGCCAAGACTCTGCCCCCAAAAGGGAACCGCAGAAGGAGCCCACCAGGAGTAAAGCGAAAGAGCAACCTTCAGTAAGCCAGACGGAGAAAGACAAAGCCGACCCACTTGTGCCAAACACCATGGATGATTCCAGTGTGTCTGTGTCTGATGGCGAAACTGAACAGAAAACGAGCACCGGTTTGGGTAAAGAGAACCCAGATATGACTGAAATGGCTCTAGAAGCCCCGGTGTCCAAGGAAAAGTGTCAGGTGAAACCAAAGGAGGCAAAACAGACAGTTCCCACCGAGGAATCTGACTCAGAGAAGGAGCTGGTTATCGATCTTGGGGAAGAACAGCCTGGCAAGGAGAAAAAGAGAAGCAGAAAAGACGGCACTGTCAAAGAGTCAGCTGCTGGGAAATCTGAAGGTGAGAAGGGGCTTAATGTTAGCAACTCTTATCAACTCTAACACCAGCTCTGATGTGTGCCTGGAATAATTTCCTCGCTGAGAGACTCAACTTTGTCCAAGCTTCAGCCATTCTGTTCATTTGAGGTGAAGTTAAAGGACAGGGAGATGGTCCTTATTCGTTAGTTTAACTCATAACATCTCGACGAAACTCATTTTGTCCATATGTGACACAGTCGTAAGCATTTTGTTATTAGATCCTCAGTCTTCAGACATACCTGACATGTTTCGACGTTGTACTTCTGTCTTCATTAGAGGTGTCACCACCTCTGAGAACAACAGCCGTGACACCTCTGAAGAAGAGGTTGAAACATGTCAGGTATGTCTTGACATTAAATAACTCGTTGTCTAGTAACAAAAGAATCTTCCACAACGTTATTTTATCCACAACTTTGGAGCAGATGTATCTTTTTTGGGGGGCTAAAATTTCCTTTTCGTTGTCGTACATAGGAAAAGCTTTGACCACATCGGGGCTCCCGTCGTCAAACTCCACCGCCACTTCCACATCCTCTGCCGTTTCCACGCAGTCTCTGATGGCCCTTCCTGTCACTATGGTCACATTCACTACTTCCTCTCCCGCCACAGTCAGCCACTCGTCCGTCTCCAGCGCCGCCACAACGCCATCATCTTCCTCATCGGTTTCGGCCGCGCCAGCTTTGAAGAAACAGCGCCCGCTGCTGCCCAGAGAGACGGTGCCGGTGGTTCAGCGAGCCGTCGTGTGGAGTCCCGCTGCAAAGTTTCAGACGTCCTCCCAGAAGTGGCACATGCAGAAGGTGCAGCGGCAGCAGCAAACCCAGCAGCTCGTCGTGGCCCCACAAACGCAGGCGTCCTCGCCCAGGCACAGCCAGGCCCAGGTTCTGACCCAGACACAAGTAGCGGGAAATGGCCCCGCGGCCGTTCCTTCGTCGTCGTCCTCAGCGCAGCAGTCCTCACAAAGCTCTCGCTATCAGACGAGACAGGCTGCTAAAAGTGAGTCTCGCGGTTTTTGTCGTGAGCTTCGTTCTGCTTGTCCATAATCTTGATGCTTGTGTTCTTAATTGTAGCCGTTCAACAAAAAGACCCATCCATCAGCACGTCCACACCTGCTGGTACTCTGGTACCTAGCAGTCCAGCTTCTGTTACCATGGTAGCTCCGTCAGGTTTGGGCACACCTGCGTCATCGCCGGCCGGAACAGACCTGTATATTCCCACTGCCTCGGCAGATGTGGCTGCAGACATTGCAAAATATACAAATAAAGTTAGTATCTTTTTTTTTTTTCCTAATTTTTGATTAACCTAATTTGTAAGACTTAAAGGGGACCTGCTATGCAAAGTTACATTCTTGTTCTTCCATTTGATCTGGAAAACTACCCATTTTAAAATCCTCCATTGCTTTGTTGCCTCAGCCACTAACCTATCAACCCAAGCTGAGCTCCAGCACCTTTGGGCAGCTGGTTTTAGCGCTGTTTACTCTGTTCAACATCTCCTGGAAAAACACAAATGTTTTGACTTACCATTCAGAAACCACTTGCTACATTCTTGTTGCTTGAGCAGGAGGCTCCACTTCTGCTTTTCAAAGATGTCCAGTTGTATAATTGCGTGTCTGTTCGCAGTCATTTTCAGTAGTTGTGGGCGTGGCCAGCATTAGCTAATTTGGATTTTAAGTGACAAAATGCCCTAAAAAAAAAGGAGCTCTGGCAGAACTGACCAGACTAAAATCACATTATCTGGATGATTTTGCGCAAAAAATGCAATGAACACATTTTGCATAGCTCATATACCCATCCTAACTTGCTTAAAGGAACCATAACGGACCAATGATAGGTTGTTGCTTCCTTGCAGAGCAGCAGTTCTTAACCTTTTTCAGGGTACCCACTAGTTTCATATACGCATTCACTGAACCCTTCTTTAGTGATAAATGAAACATGATATTTTTTTTCCAAATTCAAGTCATAGGTATATGCTTACTGGTGCACAAAGTGAGTCGTGCATGAACATCACCTTGCTCAAAGAACAAAAACCAACACAGTGCATGAACTCACAACAAATTACGGTATTACTTTGTTCTGGGCACGAAAAAATATCTTTGTACCATAAAAGGATTTCAGCCCCCCAAAATATATGTTTTTGCTATTTTACTAATTAAAAATAAATTTGGATTTTTTTGAAGAATTTAAAATTTTTCAATAACTTAAGTTTTTTAAGTTTGGAATTGAATGTGTCTTTTGTCGTTTTGAATCCACAAAATACTTTTTTACTTTTCCCCATCTCCATATTAGTAACCTTCATGACAGTTCATTTGAAATTCAGAACATCAAATGCATGTTTTTTTCACACCTTTAATGAAATCTTTTCCAGATAATGGATGCAATTAAAGGTACAATGACTGAGATGTACAATGACCTCTCTAAAGGTTCTTCAGGGAACACAATAGGGGAGGTGAGTGTTTATTATGGGCTGTGAAGAGACTAATTACATTTCTAACCTAAAAAATCTGAAACATTTTAAGGTGGGTGAACACTTTTCCTTTACAGAATTGTACATAATACCCCTTGATGTATTTCCTGCAGATAAAACGGCTGAGAATTGAGATAGAAAAACTACAATGGCTGCATCAGCAGGAGTTGTCTGAAATGAAGCATAATCTCGGTGAGGTCCTCATTTATTTTCCTCCTAGCTGCCTCAGTACATTGTCTTAATTATCACGGCGACGTTCCTCTTTTCTTTTGTTTGGATCCTCTCTTGCTCTCTGATGCAGAGCTGACGATGGCAGAAATGAGACAGAGTCTGGAGCAGGAAAGGGAAAGGTTAATGGCCGAAGTGAAGAAGCAGATGGAGCTGGAGAAGCAGCAGGCGGTGGATGAGACCAAGAAGAAACAGTGGTGCGCAAACTGCAGGAAGGAGGCCATCTTCTACTGCTGCTGGAACACCAGCTACTGCGATTACCCGTGTCAGCAAGCCCACTGGCCAGAACACATGAAGTCCTGCACTCAGTCAGGTAATGACATGGAACCGGAATCAAAACTAAGGATCATAACAACAGAAATAACAGCTGTGCTGCAGAACACAAAATCTTACCAAGTATTTTTGGTCTAGTTTCTAGTGGAACTATCTTATTACACTTGAAATAAGACAAACCTTAGATAAATTCACCCAGGTTACACTTACAAGTCACTTTTCAGCAAGTAGGAGTTTGTTTTTAGTCAATAATTCTTTAATATTGATGAAAGTATGAGCAGATTATTTCACTTGCAAGTACTGTAGTACTTTGTCATCAATGTTAGTGAATAATTGACTTAAAACAAGCTTCTAGATATTGCTGAAAAGTTACTTGTAAGTTATTTTTGTCTTATTTCAAGTGTGCCAAGACATTTACATTAGAAACTAAACCAAAAATATTTGTAAGATTTTGCGTATTTGCAGCGTACAATTCAGATCAGAAGTTGACCTACGTCCAACATAAGCACGAGTCTCTTTAATGAATTGGGCTCTTTATGATTTAATTGGAAACATTAGGTTTACTTAGTTAACCGAAAATGCCAAACAACTTCAATCATTTCACTTTTTCAGCCAAGAAATGAATGAGGGAACGTGAGGGAACGTGAGGGAACGTGTATATAATAGATGCTGTGTATCTAATTTTGACCCTGTGTGAATTAGAGAAAATTCACAATAAATTCACATTTACCCATCTGGTTCTTGTTTTCAAAATTCACTGAAATTGTATGTTTTGTAATCGCTCCACCCTGTAAAACAGTGACATAAATAGATTGGTAATAGCGCAGAGTAAATATGATTTGTGTCTATGATGAGTATATGTGAAACATCTGCTAATAACATTTGGCCATTTTCCATAATAACTGTACATTCTTTACATTCATGACAAATTTCTTGACTTGTGTTCTTCTTGTAGCAACCGCCCCACAGCAAGAACCTGAGGCTGAGCCGACAGCAGAAGTGCCAAACAAAGGTGCAGGGCAGACAAGCAGCGGCCCTAATACCCACAGAGATGCCCCAGTGTCTGCCTCTTCAGACAAAGACTGTGACACGGAAAAAAGTACTGAAAATGTTGCTGTGACCTTGTCATAACCCAACATGAAAATGTAAAATTATGTATGTTTTACTACTATGTTGTGTCTGAGCTGTTTTATGTTGGATGCCTTTCCAAAATTAAGACTTAGTTTACCGTTATTTATGGACTTTTCAGAAACATGTTTGCTGCTCCATACATTAAGCTGTTAGTGTAAATGATCTCAGAGCATGCGTTGGTCTCACAAAAGAGAAATATGCACATAGCTCAATGGAAAGCCTTTATACAGTTATAAAATATAGCCTATGTTAATGGATCTCAATGGATGATTAATGTAGATTGTAGAGACTGGTGGCAAAAAAAAAAATGCTGTTTTGTAATATCTGTTATTCAGCTCTTATTTGATGTGTTATTCTAAAACAGTCTGAGTATGCTGGGGTATTTTCAGTTACTGTATGATGATCAAACGGGTTTTTTTTTAAATTCTGCATTTAAGTACAATTTCTATTCATTCATTAAGTTCAAAAGAAATATATCATGCTAATCGCTAGCTTGTTGAAATAAAAAAAAGCACAACATTCTGCATCAGTTCTCCTCCAGACCAATGGGTGGCGCTGTAACCGAAAGCCTTTCGCGTAAACCGTCAGCCATCTGCCGCAGTCAGTTAGATCCAACGGGATTGGAAAATGGAGGATTGACAGAAATGAGGGCATAGCGTCGGTATTTCTAACATGTAGGTGAGTACATTAAAAAGACTTTCAGACGCATATCAGCGAGTATTTAACGTTTCTATGATATTCTCGAGTGTTGCTGGTTTCAATAATCCTACTTGAAGGCAGCGTTGAGACTGAACAAAGATGCCTGTTACGTTAGCGAAACCCGTTTTAGCTGTGGATAAGGTAACTGCGTCAATTAAACGTAGGTCGGTATTTGACGAGTTTAGCGTGTAGAATTGATTAAGGAGGCCTTTCGGCTGGTGTGTATTTGCCCTATTTATTCGAGGGAGAACCTAAATGCTGGGGAATAAAAACGCCTTAGCCGCTAAAGAGGTTAGCTTAGCGCGTTCGCTTGCGAGTGCACGTTCTGCAGCGCTCACCTCCACTTTGCGAGACCAAAATACAAATTAGGACCAAAGAGATAACAGCAATGCAGTCTGTAAGTATTATGGGATGCAACGAGGGTGCTCTTTTATGTTTCTTTTACGCTTTTACTTATTGGCGCTTGAGACGGCGTGGCCCGGATTATCGCTAGCTAACGCCACAAAAAGGGTTTTGGCGGAGTGTTTTTTTTTTTTTTCAATCATCGTTATGTAACAACATACGAGGTCTAGAGACTTAAATATTACTTCCTGGTTCTACTAAGTCCCGCTATAAGCTATGCTAGCGCCTATTTTTTTTTAATGAAAATAGCATGTGTTGGTATGTAACGTTTGGAGCAGGCGTCCGTAACGCGCTCGTGCAGAAGGCCGTGTGCGGCCGTCCGGTTGTGGTGGAAACAACTCGACCTGTTTACCGTGTGCTCCAGCCAACAGCTCGTTATCACTGCCGATGATCGCTTCAGCTCGTCGAAGGCGATTTTACATGAGGATATCGTTAATATCGGGTGTGATTTACTTTCTTTTATGGAGCAGCCCCTCCCATCTCCCCTGGCCACTGTTTGTCCTTTGGTTCACGTGGCTCGGAGTCGTGACCGCATCTTCTTCAACGCTTAAAACGCAACAAATGGCAAACGCTTGAAACGTGATGCGACTCTGCTTTGATTTGAAAAAAATTTGTTTATTTCCTATTTTAATATTGTAATTTTTAAAGTCGCCTTCCTATTTATTAAGGGTTCTGGTGTTTTTCCTCCACGTTCATATTTGTAAATGTGGTTATTTACTAATCCCTTATGTGGTTATGAGACTGTCAGAGTAATTTAAATTGATTGGATGATGATATCAGTCCTGTCCATTCTGGTGTATTTGAGAAAGACCAATCTGATTTATTTTTCTAATTTTGTCACATCGTTGTATCTGTGTGCGCGCCTGTGTGTGTGGGTGTGACTAACTGCTTTGTTTCTAAATCGTTTTTTACTTTTTTTCTCTGATAGAACCTTCAACCTGACACTGACGATAATTAATCTGATGTCCTTTAGCTTGACAAGCCATCACTACTGACGTGCAGGTATGGATAATAATTGCATTGTCTTTATTTTTAAGCAGCCTTTCCACTGTTTTTCATTTATATTATAAAAGGGGGGCAAATTAAAATAACATTTTGAAATTGCTCTATTTTATAAAGCAAAATGTAATGATCTCTGTACGTTGCACAGAGTGTAAATCAATGAACAAATCATATTTTGGACACAATAATTAATATATTTTAGGAAGGAAGAGGCATGTATAAAAATGCATAACATTTGTACTCGTATCTTTAAGTAGAATGTACTTTGAATTAATCTTTCCCTCTTAACTTTTTCCTTTTATTTTTTGGAACTATTTATATATTTTTTTGATAATGTTGACAGTACTTTTATCTCAACTTGAAAACACTGCCCTCTAGGGGACATAGTGCATGCTGCAATACTCCAACAATTTCTAAATCTGTTTTATTTCATAATAACTTTAGTAATAACTTAAATGTCTTGAGTCTTCTTACAGATAGCATAACATTAAGAAGACTTTTATTGAAACTTAAATGGTTATATATGCGTGTGTGTGTATATATATATATATATATATATATATATATATATATATATATATATTAAGTAGTGTCAGAGCCATACAGTATTAACAGTGTGTGGTAGTATAATAGAAAAACTTAATTTAAAGGCACTATGGTTTCCCAGCACTACCTCTAATGGACAGCCATCAGTATTTCAGTGACTTATAGTCATTCTATTGAAGTTTTATTTACTTCTATTGTTGAGGGTACAAATCGGATTGTTTTTAGCAATTTTAAGTTAAATGCATGGTGAGTCATTTCTTTCATTTTTTTAACAATGCAGTTTTTTGTGCCATTGTTTCTATAGTGCACCTAGGTGATTGACTGTCGTTGCTGTTTGCAGGCTCTCAAGAAGCAGAAAGCGGACTAAAGCGGCCGTTTCAAATGACTTTGAGAGTCTGGCCACAGAGTTGCTAAAGCAACCAGCTGCAGCACTGAAGGCCACAACGTGAAGTAAAAAACAAAACAAAACATTCAAACTTCCTGTTGGTCCACTGCAGCAGAGCACAATGCCAGTGGAGGCAACGACAGACAGTCCTGAGAGCCGCTGTCCGGTGCGGCGCAGCGGACGGCAGCCCAAACGGACGGACAAACTGGAGGAGTTCCTCATGACGACAAAGCGGGGCTCTAGGAAAAGCGCTCCTCCGAGTGTTGAAAGCGGAGATCCTCCTTCCCAAACGCCAACCGACGCCGAAACGGCGTCCGAAGCCAGTTTTGATGGGAACGCCGAGTCCAGGGCAGCGGATGACAAAGCGGAGTCTCCGGAGAGGAGGACAAGAAGCAGCACCAGGAAGCAAGCGCAGAAGAAAACCCAAGGAGGCCGGCAGACAAGATCCTCAGGGAGATCTGCGGTCAAGGACGAGGAGAGCTCTGAGAATGAGGAAGACGGTAAAGATGAAGGTCAGTCACAAGATAACAGCGAGGAGACGGAAGACGCCAAACTCGATCCGGGCGTAAAGGCGACGGAGGGTGCCGAGAAGAAGGTTACCGAGGAGACGAATGAACCTGAAGGTGAAACAGAAAAGGAGACCGATGACGAGGACGCAGACACGCCTGCAGTAATGACTCGCAGACCAGTCCGGACTTACGTCAATAAGACGAAGGTAGCTAAGAAGAGCCCCACACCGGCGAAAGCTCCTGCAGCGCTGAGCAGAAACACGGCTCCCGGGAAGAAGGAAACAAAACCCAAAGCAGCCGGGAAGATGAGCAAGCACGAGACGACGGAGGAGGAGGAAGATGATGACGACGACGATGATGATGATGAGTCCTTTACTTCTTCGTCTTCATCTGCGTCTTCAGATGAGGAGTCTGACGATGGAGGCTATGACCCCAACGCGCTATACTGTATCTGTCGGCAGAAACACAACAAACGGTTTGTTTTATTCAGTATGTTGTCGTTGTGGCTCCTTCCTCTGTCAGTTGGCTAATCAGAAATCAACATGTTCAATGCCTTTGAGAAATGAGCTTTCCCTTTGAACTTGTTCATGTTTTTATGTAATTATCAGAAACATTAATGCGTTTTATTGGGATTTTATGTGGTCGTCGAACACAAAGTAGGACGAAAAGGATTCTTATCTTTCAAAATGATTAAGATAACAATTATCCACACTGGAAAAATAACAATCCGCTCATCATTGCATCTCCCAAAACAAGCTCACTACTTCTTTATTCGCTTTGATTGTGATTCGACCTGCTTTTGTTTTGCTGTATGTTTGCATCCACCATTTGAATGGGAGTATTGTGTTTACTGTGGGGAATGCTGAGTCAGAACATTCAAGTTTGAAGTTTAGAACAAAATGTATTGGTGAAGATTTACATGTAAATTACATAAGATTATAACCAGGTGACTAATTTCTATTTCTAGTTCCAGTAGGCAGCTTAAAACAAATAAAAGATGCATAACAACAAATGCAGAAACAAACTTCAAAGTCAGAAAATCTTTGCATATCATCAGTATTGACATTGACAATATTAAGATTTTTTTATATATATATAATAAATGAAAAGTCCCTTATTTTACTCTGAATTGTACTGAAAGTATGTGAAACGCAATGGGGAAAAGTAGTGTGACCACAGTATTTTTCCTAAGTGGTATTGAACAGTGAGCCCTCGGACCGGCCTTCATGCAGAATCCTGCAGTGTGTTGTGGTAGAGCAGAGTGGGAGCAAAGCATTAGCCTTGGAGGCTGATCTTCCATTCTCCATGTGTCTACAGTCAGTTTTTTTTTTTTTTTTAAGTATCTGAAATATCTTTTTTCATTGTTGCGTTGGTTTACCTTCATTCTTCCCCTTTGACCAACATCCATGTTCCCTTTTTAAAAAGTGTTTCGTAATTTGTTGATTGTGTTCATTTTTCTTGCCAGAAAAATGAACACAATCAGATTGTTGCCGTCTTCCCTATACGAGTTGTGATATACTGCAGTGGCACTTTTTATGGCGTCCAGGAAAAGCACCTTCCTCTTCCATATTCCATAAAGGCCACATTTAGTCAGTAGACCATGTCATGGGAAATGTTCAGCTGATTGATCCAAGAGTGAACTTCCAAAGCTTGTGATATTGTTGTATAAGACAACTCCACTCTAAACTTTATATTTATTTAGATGTTTTAAAATATGAAACTAATTATTGTTTCCCACTTGATAAGTGTGTGCTTTTCTGGTTTTCGTAATGCTGTGTGTGTTCTCTAGTGAGGCCTTCACAGAACAGCTGGATTTCTACTGGCAGTGAATTACACACGGGTCAAGTCTGCACACTAAATAGGCAACTCCTGAAATTATTTAAGTATCTACAGCTTTATCTATGTCTGACATAAAATCCCAGTAAAATGTGCCATTAACAAAACAAAAAATAGTTGAATCGGAGTATGAACGCAGTCCACCAATTTCCATTATTCTGGTTTAATTTCGTAAATATAATGCTAACCAATCATCTCTTAGCTATGTGAGAGTGAGGTTTGTATTCCGCGTGTTGCTCCGTAGGTTCATGATCTGCTGCGACCGCTGCGAGGAATGGTTCCACGGCGACTGCGTCGGCATCACCGAGGCCCGTGGGCGTCTGATGGAGAGAAACGGAGAAGACTACATCTGCCCCAACTGCACCGCGAAGAAGAACCAGGTGGTCCGGCCCGCCATGGCCGCTCTCCCCACGAGCGCAGAGGGGAACAAAGCCAGAGCAGACGTCTCTGCTCAGGTCACCGCCTCGGCTTCCTCTGTGTCCGCTGAGAAACTGTCAGCCGGCGGGACGGGGCTAAATCCATCAGCTGTTCAGGGGGCGGCTCCGCTTTCCACGGCGAGCGGGGCGGAAGATCAGGGCATCAAAGGCAGGATAGAGAAAGCGACTAATCCATCTGGGAAGAAGAAGATCAAAATCTTCCAGCCGGTAGGTGACAGCAGCTGGAAACCTTTCATGTCGTCATCCTCGGTCAGAGTAGGCTTTACGAACATACACACCTCGTCATCCAGCTGTTTTCATCCTCAGCTTCTCTTCTTACAGGGCTGCAACTAATACTGATTTTTTTTTTTATGATTAATCGATTAGTTTGACGATTAATTGATTAATCTGAAAATTAATTGGATAAAAAATGGGCATGTTGTGCTGATTTTTTTTATTTCATTGAACATTTTTTTTAATACAATACTAGCAATATGATAGATGCAAATGAAACAAATCAATTCATCACTAAATAAAAGATGATTTTATTGCCTAACATTTAAAAGCAGCATTTAGCTGAAACTGCCACTAGAGTTTTGGGTGAAACGGGTTTGCAGAAAAACAGATTTTTATCATAATTATATGTGTTTTGTACAGTTTTGGCTTAATCGTGGCTCTGACTGTCGCATTTTCAGCAAATGGCCTTTTTTGAGGCCGTATAGTTCAGTTAACCATCTATTGCTAAATTTGTTGACCATTTTGAAAATGGAGTAATCGTTTCAGTCCTGTTTTCGTGACACATTTGTTCACCGTGTGCGCACAGTTATAACTTAGGGCAGACCTGCAATATGAAATGATCTGTTTATTTGCTAATCTTGTTGCACGGCAATTTAAATCAGGCTATGCATCAGCCAGCCCAGCCCAAAGCAGACCAAAAGGCGGCGGCGGCGGCCGTGGAGCCGAAGGTCCCGTCGGCAGCAACCCCACCAGAACCAGAGCAGAGGGTGGAGACCATAGTGGAGGTGAACACCACGCCGGCCGAGGAGGCGGCGGCCAAGCAGAGGGCGGAGGATGACTCCTCCCTGCCTAAATGCATCGGCCCCGGCTGCGACAGCATCGCCCAGCCGGACTCGGTGTACTGCGGCAACGACTGCATCTTGAAGCACGCCGCTGCAGCCATGAAGTCCATCACTGACGTCAAAGAGCCCAAGCAGAAGGACAAGAGCATGCCTCAGAAAAACAAGTCCACAGCAAAGGTAACCCGGACTGCCTGAAACGGTTTCCCCTGAAAGCACTGGTTATGTTCAATAAGGGTTGAGAAACTGTTTTTTTTTTTGTTGTTGTTGTTTTTTATATGCTGTGGATAACTGCAGATCTGTGGCAGGAATATTAAACTTAAAATGTTTACATGTCAGAATCAGAGGGGGTTTAGAGTGTTTGGGCTGTTCTAAATCTAGGACTTGTTTCATATTTATCACAGTGTTCCTCCAACCAGAGTTTGATTTCAGAAGGAAAAATGTTTTTCACGACGGTGTCAAACTGCTTGTTGTGCTCGCCCTCTGCATATTTAACCGTGCTTTAATTAAACTGAATAAGGATCTGCTGTGAATGTGAAATATGTGTGGTCTTGGAGCTTTGTAGCTAACGATAACTGTGATTTCAGAATGTGAACGTGTTTAAACGTCGTCTTGCATTTCATCCCAATCTGTCACCAAATGACCCTTCAGCCTGTGGAAAGCGGCCCCTAATGTTTCTGCAGCTGCACACCATGTCAAGTCAAAATCGCCGTCGCAATACGAGCGCCGTGTAGCGATCACTAAAGACTGCCTGGATGCCACGTTTGGTAGGATGTCGGTGCCATGCAGGCAAACTCTGCATGCCAGCGACGCATTCGGCTGGTTAGGTCAAACTTTGTTGTCAAGACCCACATCGGACGTATATTTGTAGTGGCTGGGAGGTTAAAGTTCACACAGTGTGGCGGGAGCATTCAGATTAAAGAACAGTAGATATCCAAGTGTTTTCAGCAACAGTTTTGCAATTGCATGTTTTGTTTTGTTTCCGCCCCAATATTGTGCGTCTCCAAATGTCCACCATCTAATTATTGTGTCAAAGACAAAGAAAAAAAAAAAAAATCTGACAGTTTTTAATAAGATTAGGAGTTTTATGTCATTATAAGTCAACATCTGAAGGTGTAAAGTGCTGCAACTTTAAGAGAAATCTCAAATGTTTATGGTTATCAAAATGAACACCACTTCATATCTTTTGAAACGATTTTCAGTCTCAAACTCAATAGAATGTGACGTTGAAGTTTCTGTTCACTGCTTCCTCTTAAATCTCTTAGGATGTGAAATATCAACGTTATTCTGCCTTTACAGGACAATTGTATTCGTCCTGTAAATTGTATTTGATTTTCTTGAACGCTGAGCGCATATTTCTTTTCTACAGCTTTGACCAGGCGATGGACCCGTTCTCTGTGCCGCTCCAGAACTGATTCAGCTTTTTAACTCATCAATTACAAACTAAATTTCTCCACAGCGTGTGAAGCTGACAGACATCCATTCTGCAATGTTCTTGTTCCCTTGAACTTGTGTCTTTGACCGAAGTTTGTGTTTGTGAGGACTTTCAGTACAATATTTTGTATGACCTGTTGTCTTGCAAACCAATGTTTTTCATGTTGCCTGCTAAGTTTCTGAACTCTATTGAATCCAACACACCTGAATCTGATGGAACGGCTCGTTTCCAGGCCCATGCTGAGTTGACTGGCTTTAGCCGGCTGATTTAGGTGTGTTGGATCAGATGCATCTGAATTTTGCAGGATTATAACCATGGAGGAGTCTCCTAATAAACATTTCTAAGCAATAGTGATTCGCTATTTAACCATTTTAGATTCAAGGTACACTTGAGTCCGACCATGCTGCAAACTTAAAAATACACTTTCTTTAAAATTCAACGCTGTGTTAGACTGTATGTACATGAAAGCTGGTTTATGTGGCTTAACGAAACGGAGGGAAACAGAACTGATGTCTGTCGGCTCAGCTGGAACATCGGTTATGCGTTTTGTATGTCGTCACAAGGTCAACAATGAATAATTGTGACCTGGTGTCATCTTATTGCTCCAGATCTGTTTAACACGGGTTGTGTTAAAGTCCAGTCTTGGAGGGCGACTGTCCAGAACCTTTTAGAGGCATCTCTGTATGAACACACCTGGATCAAATGATGATCCTTTACCAGGACTTAGTAAAACCTGATTGGATATCCAGGAGGTAATTTTATTTATTCGGGGTGTGTTGATCCTGGGACACATTTAACGGTGAAGGAAACGAGCTGTTGTGGATCAGAGACGGGATCCCTTGACTGAACACCCAATTTTTAAGACTTTTATTTTCAGCAAAAGCTGAATCGATTATTATTTATTTTTAACTCGTCGCTACTTTCCCTTAACATTACCAAAGTCACTCCATCCTGTGGACTAGCAGAGGATTAATGCCACTAATTCCAGTTTCCCCTCACGCTGATGGACACATTTCGAAAGTGTTGTGATTGATTCCAAACCAGGTGACCTGAACCAGGGAGGAATGTGCTACAGGGCTCATGTGGCTGATGATTGTCAGCTTAGTGTCTCACCTTAAGCACATCCCTCTAGTTTTCTCACCTGCCTCTCATCTCTGCTGTGAACTCTTTCCTCAGTCCAAGTTTGTGGTTTCTGTGGACAGTGTCGGCTCGCCAAAGAGTCCTAACGTAGAGTTAGAACTCTTAACGCGTTGCTAACGGTGATGAACTGCCTTTTTTTTTTTCTTTTCTGTGACCGCAGGACCTAACGGATGCATTTCTCACCAACAGAGTTGGTAGAATTTCCTCGAGTCTTTGCAGCCAGTCTGAATTCATGCGGTGGAGAATTTTCTCTGACTTGTAAATCTGTTTCTCTCCTCTCCTGTCCAGAAGGGTGGAGCCGGCGGGAAGGCGCCGAGGAAGACCCAGAGGGCGTCGGACAGCGACGAAGACTTCAGCCCCGACCCGGACGAGGACGACGAAGACGAATACGCCGAGGAGCAGCGGCCTCCGCCGTCCACTGCCTCCTGGTCCAGTGACCATAATTACATTGCAGTAACACCAGAAAAGACTACACCCATATCACCAACAGTGTTAAACAAAAAGTGTATGTATCTCCTTGAAGGTCTAGTGCTGCTGTTTTTAAACTGCATTAGTCGTTTCCCTGCTGTGTGTGTGGTTCCTGTGACGCTAACCTCGTTCGGAGAGCGTCCCGTGTTTCTGGGGGAGAACATAAACGGATCTGTGCAGGAGGAATATGATCTAAATAACACAGAGACTTTATTAAATAACGAACGGCTTGCAGTGTTGCAGCAGGTAAGTGTGAGGAGTAATGGCGACCTGAAATGAAGGAGTTTTACATTAAAAGGCACTCCTCATACAACACTGGTGGCTCAGGGGGAGACTAAACTGACGCTGTAAGGGATTGGCAGCTTTCAATTAAACACTTGAATCTCTCTGTATATATATATATATATATTTATATTATTTATAATAAAAGTGGGCGTTAACCGAGTTAGGAATGTACCGGTCTGAAATAGGTTAACGGTTTTGAAGGCAAACGCTTCGTTTCTGGATCAGAACATAATGAAGTAGACATTTCGATGCCTTTGGGATAATTCCCCAACATTTGGGAGACGCCAAAAGCAGAGGGATCACTTTGTAGAGAATCAGTTTGAGGTGGACTGAATGAAGTGGATTCATTGGGTGCTACCATTAGGGGTTTTTTGTTTGTTTTTTTCTTCCAATGACCTTCCTGATTTCCCTCCACAACAAGCCTCATCACATCCCACTGCTGTCTGCCTCAAAGGTCCTTCCTGCTGCAGGTAGGTGGGAATGTCTGAGAACGGCTCATGTTGAGCTGTTGCTATTAGCAGCTAAAACATTTGACTTACCTGCCCTTCATGTTTGGGGGTGATGAGATGTTTTCATTCATACTGAATGTGGTGCACCACTTATTTTTCCTAAGTGACTGGCTTTAAAATAAAAAGGTGATAAACAGATTTTTTTGGATGCCTCCATTAATTTCGAGCGTTGTTGGCTTGCTGTCGGATGTCTTGACCAAGTTCAGCTGAAACCAGAGACATCGACGTAAAAAAAAAAAAGTGAACGTCCCGCACCCTTTTTACGGACGCAGTCGGGAGCGGTGAACACACCGTGGGGGGGAACCGGGGGGGACACGTCTGCGAAGACGAGACCCCGAAGGCGAGCGGTGAAGATCTGCCAGCCTCAGAAGGAGATGGAAGACTGAAGATTTCCTGTCTCTTCCTGGAATGGATTTGATGCACATGAAGGACAACTTTCTGAGAGTAGCTCCCACTTGTGATCAACTGGAAGGAGTTAAGGTTATATAAGCATATGGTGTCAGATAAGAAAAAATGTTGTGTTCAGCTGTTTTTGGTTAACCAGGCCAAAGTGCAGAACATTTGATTAGTTTTGTTGCCATTTTATATAAAGTCACAAAATCTCCAGAAAACACTATTAGATTGGCGGCTTTGCATAAAATACTGGTTTTCTAGAGGTACTGGATGTACATTAAGTGTGCAGTTGTTGACTACAATTTAAATGAAAGCTACGGTAACCCTGAAAGTGAAAGATGTAATTTTGGGAATTTAGCAAAATTGACCACCTGTGGAGCTTTGTTTGTTCCTGTACACTCTGTGAGGAGGACTTCACCCAAATTCACCTTAAGAGGTCGAGTTTTGTGCTTTAGATACTCGTTTCAAGTATGTCTCTCACCTATTGATGAAATTAAAGCATTAACCATTACCAGACCATTATTTAAGTTTAAATTTAAACGAGTCTCTGTTCAAGCAGTAGATGTGGGTTGAACACAGTGCTTTTCTAGCCGCTGCTGTTCTAGAAAATAGTAGATTGAGACGGTAGCTGCTGCTAATAGACCCGACAATTTGAACTTGGAACAGGCAGTGATGCCGGATCACTCTGATCTTTTTTTTGTTTATTGTATTTGGGTTTGGGGAGTTTGAATATTGCTTTTTTATTATTTATTTATTTATTTATTTTTTAAACTCATTTCTTTTCTCCCTTTTTGAAATCGGTTTTATTAACACCAAAACACACCAGCTTTTCACAGCCATAAATAAAATGTTTGTCATCTTTTCCCATGTTTTTAGATGTTTCACCGTTATACTCCTTCTGATGCGACTGATTTATGGTTCCTGATTTAGAAATTGTTAAATTGTCGTTGATTTGAGGGTGTTTTTATTGTGACTGGTTCACAACTGCTGATATTCGGAGGAACAAATTTTGCCAACTTTTTTTTTTTTTTTTTTTTTTTTTTGTTTTACGAACACTGGGTTTTGTTCTTGGTTTACAGCTCCTCCCAAAGAAGAGAAGAGCGAGAAGGAGCGGAGCCCGTCGCCTGAGAAACCCACCAGAATATCCTCAAATCTCCGCAAAGGAAAGAAGAAGTCCCCTCCACAAAAATCCACTGCGCTTTCGTCGAAGAGCAAGAAGTCTTCTCCGCAGGCGAGCAGCTCCAAGGTCTCCAAGAGACACGCGACCACCCCAACCAAAACCACAGAGAAGTCCAAGAAACCCGGCCAGGCGCCGGCCCACAACCCATCGCCATTCCCCGCGGGTCCAATTCACGTCACAGGGGCCCTCAGAGTCACCAAGTCGAACTTCACCATTCCTAAGAAGCAACCTCAACAGAGAGACTCCCCTTCCAAGAGTCAGCCAGACTCCTCTTCCTCTTCCTCCTCCTCCTCCCGAGTCCCGTCCTCTCCAGCATCTTCCACTTCGTCCAGCCGCTCCTCGTCTTCCAGGCATTCCCATCCACCTGGATCATCCTCCCACTCGTCCCCCGCGAGACCACCAGCCAACAACCAGATGAGGCAGAACATCCGGCGCTCGCTCACCGACATTCTCTTCAAAAGGTGGGTTCCTCTCGTCTCCAGGTGCCGCGTCTTTCGTTTTGCTTCGTTTTCTCTTTGCTGACCGTTGGGCGATGTGTTTCCCTCCGTCAGGGTGAGCGACAGCGACGACCTGAAAATGACAGAAAGCGAGGTGGGGAAACTCGCCTACGGCATCGAGAAGGAGATGTTCAACCTCTGCCTGAGTACCGACAGCAAATACAAGAACAAGTACCGGACCCTGATGTTCAACCTGAAGGACCCGAAAAACAAAGTGAGTCGGTCAGGAGCACATGGTTCACGGGCAGGCAAGTTTTAAAGGTCATACAAGCCAGCAAGGATTTGGGGATGTTTGATGGACGATGTGTGTGTTGCAGGGTTTGTTCTACAGGGTGATTGGTGGACAAGTTACTCCCTTCAGACTGGTGAGACTGAGTGCTGAAGAGCTGCTCTCCAAAGAAATATCCGAGTGGAGAAAGCCCGAAAGCTCAGAGGTAAAAATTCCCAGTACTTTTACAAATCAGATTTCCTTTAACATTGCAAAGTGGAAGGAAATTAAAAATTTTTTTTTTTTGAAAGATCTGAGTATTTTGCGCTTTGGTTTTACTCAGGCACTTTTAAATAAGATTGATGGCAACAGATTTCTTCTAGAGGGCCATTATTGTTGCCCATCAGCCCAAACACACCGTTTCATTGGCGATACATGATGGTGGCTACGTCATGCTGTGGGGATTCATCAGCTCCGTAGTAACAGGAAGTGATGGGTGGAGCTTGAAAACAGGATTTTTATTCAAGTTTTTTGCTAAAAAGTAAAAAAAAAAAAAAAAAATTCCACTTTTTTTTTCTGTTGTACTGTCAAAAAAAAAAAAGTCAAATTATCAATAAATTCTTTTTGATTTGGAGCAATTAGCAGTGAGGCACATCTTTGAATTCCCGTCCTCAGGGTCACTCTCGGGGCCGTTCGGGGCATTCCAGACATGGAAGCAGGCACGACACGGGCTCCCACAGCGTAGACATGGACGATGCTCCCCCATCCGATGCTGATGTATGTATGTCCACTGCGGCACCACCGTCTTCTCGCTTGGGTTCTGCGGCAGTAAGTGGTGGCGAGCTTCTCTTCTGCATCTTCCCTTCAGCCTGCATGAAGCTTTTGCATGAGGAAATCTGAAAAGTAGCCAATGAATATTAGCAAATAGAAATATTTTTGATTTATGTGGGCACTCTTTGCACTTCCCGTCTTCAATTTGCTTAGGACGACTTGCGAGAAAGAAGTGGCGTGAGATGGGAGCGGTGTGTTTTGTTTTTACGTTTAACGTTTGATGGGGTTCCCTCTTGCGTTTCCTCAGGACCAAGACGAGTCTTGCTCAGCTCCCTCAGCGTCCGCCCAGCCCTCTGCTGACGGCAACACTGGCAGCAACATGGCGGACGTTTTCAGCAGCATGCTTAAAGACACCACTTCTGAACACAAGACTCATCTGTTTGACCTCAACTGTAAAATATGCACAGGTAATACAGGTTCAAGGTCATACGACGCTGTTATGTTGAGTCCAGTGTTTTTATTTCTGTATTTGTGCTTTAAAAATGTGTCTTCCAGGACAAAAGACTGAAGATGAACTTGCATCCAAAAAGGCCAGAGTCTCCAGTAAGCCTGACGTCAAACCACCCAGACACGAATCAAGGTCATCCAGGTCTGGGGATTCGCCTTCCGTCAATGCCGCGGCCTACCCTCCCCTAGATCCCTTAACGTCCCATCCGCCCGTTGCTCCGCCCTACCACTCCGGCGCGGGACCAGTCGTCCTAGAAACTGCGGCGCAGCTCTACCAGGAGGATCTGAACGCGATGGTGCCTCCCGCTCCAACCCTTCCGCTCGTTGCCCCGGCCGTCTCTTCCGTCAGCATCTCTCGTAGAGACCCTCGCGTGGCCCGCCACGGCGCCGCCGCAAGCGTCGCGCCGCCGGCCATCGAAAAACCCACCAGTAACGCGGCGGAGCCCGTCCTGGCTCCCATCACAGCTTCTGTTGTTGCTCCGATGGACGCCGCAGTTAAAGTACCACTGGCACTTCCGCTGCCTCCAGCGCCGCCTCCAGTAGTGGCTACGTCCAAATTTGCGAAAAAGAGGTGTTCATTCAGCCTTTCTGCGACAGCACTATGAAGAAAAACTTGAAATATTTGAGTTTTTAAAGTGTTGCATCAACTTATCTAAAAGGAGGGTGTTTTTTGATTTATTCCAGCTCGGCTGAACCTCCTCCTGAGGGGGAAACGGCGATCTTCTTGTACGGTCAGGAGACGATATGGAAAGGCTTTGTCAACATGCAGTCAGTTGCTAAGTTTGTGACCAAAGCTTATCTGGTGTCAGGCTCCTTTGAACACCTGAAAGAGGTAGTTTCACCAAACCTAATTTGGGTTATACATTGTTTTCTTATATGCATCAAGTAGATTTTGTGTTTACTTCAACCTATTTCTCTTTGCCAATGCGGTTCAGGATCTACCCGACACCATCCACATCGGAGGCAGGATATCTCCCGGCACCGTCTGGGACTACGTTGGGAAGCTGAAAACGTCGCTCTCCAAGGTTGGTCGAGAGAAAGACTAAACCGGTAGAAAGAAGAGCTGCGTTTTTCCTCTCCGAACTTCTTGTATCAAATGCTCTTGTTTTTTCCGCTCGTGTGTGTTTTTCAGGAGCTGTGTCTGATCCGTTTCCAGCCAGCCACGGAGGAAGAAGAGGTAGCATATGTGTCTCTCTTCTCTTACTTCAGCAGCAGAAAGAAGTTTGGCGTGGTCGCCAACAACAACCGGCGCATCAAAGACCTCTATCTCATCCCACTCGGCTCAAAAGACCCTTTGCCCTCTAGGCTATTACCGTTTGACGGGCCAGGTAAGCATTTAGAAGGGATTATAGAAATACTGCTGTTGCTTTTTAAGTGTTGTGTGGTATTTGTTAATTTCCTGTCAAACTGTGAGTTTTTTGTTTGTTTTTTTCCCCCCCAAACACACGGTAAGTATATTTTCTTTGTTCAGACTGGAATGAGAGCTTGTTTCTAACTGTAGGGGGTGCTCATGTTTCTTTTTGAGTCTCCCAACATGCCTGTATTATCTTCTGTATTCGTCTCTGTGTATTTGAAATTGTACGGCACGTTTTCAATAAAGTTTGCTCTGCAGATTGGTGCCACGTCATCCAGTCTCAATCTGTTGTCTCTCCAGACTTGGCTCAGTATATGTGTTAAATACATATATGACGAATAAATCGGTTTCAAGTCGGGTCTTGGGTCAAGCTTTCGTTTAAGACGCCAGCCACACAGTGAAGTGCTGCAGCGCTGCCGAGGAATCGAGTCGGATTCAGACACGTTTCTGCTCATGGAAGACCAGCACTTTAAGTTTCTGAAACCGGTTGTTGAATAAAGCAGGTCCAACAAGTCGGCACAGAGGTCAGGTTTTTCACCAAATCATGAAAAACTGGGGGTCTGGGAACAGATTTTAAATAAATTCAATCAGTTTAAAAGGGAAGTATGTTCCAGTCTGTGTATATATATATATATGTTATATAATCTCTTTAGTATTGTATTGGATCTATGTGCTGCACCCATCAAATGACCTGCAAGACCCTTATTTGCTCTTCTAAGCTTCTAAAAAATGTCAGCAAGCTAATGGTGGCGACGCATCGTCGGCAGAAACCAGTTCTGTTTCTCTGAGGTTTGATCTGATGATTTCATTGGACGATTTGAATCCAACAGAAAATGAAGAACTTGCACGTTTTTTTTTAACCATTCGTTTGCTGGATTGTCTCTTGTTAAATTCTAATGTCCTAATTATGCATTTCAGTCTTGAGTCTATCGGGTTTCTATTGAACATCACAATGCATGAAACTACCTACTGTTGATTGATGTGTTTTTAGACTGAAATTGGTGAAAGACCTTCATTTTGTATTGAAGGAAGAGGGTTAAAGGTACATTTTTAGCATTTAAGTTGTCTAAAGGAAGTTGGCAGTTCTGATCTCTGGCTCATTGTTTTAATGTAAGAATTTATGTCTTCATTACAGCGAGAGTTTCTCTCCGATACCTTTTTGTATTCTAGGATGGTCTTTTAGCTCTCATTCCAGTATTTTTTTTTGTTTTGTACCTCAGCATTGTTACTGTTGTTTGTTCTACAATGTTTTAATTTTTTGTGGATTTTGACCTTCTTTCTCTGGTTCCTGTGTGTTTGCGCCTCAGGACTCGAGCCGGCTCGTCCCAACCTCCTGCTGGGACTGCTGATCTGCCAGAAGGACCGAAAGCGAGCCGGCGCGCCGCTCGAACCGGAGGACAAGCGCTCCAAGCTTCAAGCCAAAGACGCAGATGAAACCGGACTCCCGAAAGCCGCTCCCGCGGTCAAGGCAGAGAGAAGCGCACGGCAGAGTCTCGAAATCCCCTTCAGCACGACTCCTCCAGGTTCACCTCCGTCGAACTCGTCTGAGGCTCCCGGCAGCGGCACCGCCAACACCGCCGTCTCAGTCCTTTCCTTGCTATCGGCCGTCAGTGCTCCAGTTGCGTCCGCTACCCTCGGCAAGGATTCCACATCCGGAAGCTCCGCCGCCGCCTCTGGATCCGCCGCCACGCCTCTTCAAACCATTCTCAACACCATCTTTCGGAACAAAAAGCTGGACTCAGACGCTTCCAACTCTCCGTCCGATCAAACCAGGGAACTTCCTGCCACCGCGACAATGTTGGACCCCATTGTCCAACAGTTCACCCAAAATCCAAGAGAGACACCGGAAGAGGAAGATGAAGACGACAGGCCGTATGATCCAGAAGAGGAGTACGACCCGAGTCTGGTCTTTAATGTGACCAAGAAGGCTGCTGACGAGCCAATCAAACCTGAGCTCAGTAAGCCGACCGAGGCGGAAGCAGCCGAAACCGACGACGTGGAGTACGACCCTGAAGACGATTCGATTTTCGATGATGTCAAAACTGTGATACCGGCACAAACGAAGCCGGCAGCCGAAAATGTGCCTGATGCAAAAATGATCCTGGAAAATCTTCGAAAAATCGGAGATCAAGCTCTGCAGAAACGGGCAGAACAGCAGACGGTGTCCACAGAGGCAGCCGCCGCGGCTCTGCTGCTTCCCAACACACTTGCCAGCAGTCACCTGCTCCAACTCGGCAAGAAAGTCGAAGAACTAGTCAAGTCGTCAACGGTTGCTCCGCTCATCAACCAGAGAAGAGATCCGAGACAGAGCAGGGATCCTCGCCCGTCTGCGGGCGAACAGAAACAGTCCGACCCGGAACAGAAAGAGGAGCCGTCTCCTCCTCCGTCGACCGAGCCGTCTCCTGCCTCTGCACCTCTGGCACAAGAGCGATCCCCGCCTAACGTAGAAGAACATGCTGATGCCCCACAAGGTCCAGAGACCTCTCTGGCCCAGGAGGAGGAGAAAAGTGAGGCGGCGCTGCCTTTCATGGACTCGGACAACGAAGAGGTTTCCATTCCTTTACTGGGAGAGGAGGTGGAGCACAATATGGAGGTCAGCTACATGACCGACAGAAAACGGAAAAGAGACGAAGACGACAAAGAGGAAGCTGAAGTGGACAAATACAGCATTTGGCCAAATGCTGCCAGCATCCTGAAAGCCGGAGACGATTTAAAGTACGAGGAAAACAGCCAGGACGCCCCGCCTGCGCGGTATCGCAGAGAGTCCGCAGACATCTCCACGGTAACGTCCGCCATCCCGGTGCTCACTCAGAGCACGGTGGCCGACGCTCACCCGCATCACATGCCGCACCACCTGACCTCCTTCGACAGCGAGTACCGACCGCCGGTCGATGTCCCGCCGCAGGCCAGCTTTGTGCCTCCCCACCCGATGCAAGGCCAGAACCTGATAATGAGGCCTCCGCCCATGCCGCAGTCCGTGCCGCAGTCCATGCCGCAGTCCATGCTGCAACCCATGCAAGGCCCTCCTCTAATGTCCGGTCCTCCTTCCATGCAGGGGCCTCCCCCGGCTCTCCACGTTCCTCCCTCTGTTCATGCTCCCCCCCCACGTCAAGTGGACGGCAGTCAGCAGTACGGCCCCTCTCCGACAGCCTACCCTCCCTATCAGAACCAGAACCAGTGGCCGAACAACCAGCACCACCAGCAGCAGCAGCAGCCGCCGCCTGGACCACCGATCCAAAACATCCTGCCGCCTCGGGGGCCGCCTCTTCAATTCCCTCCAGTTTCTCAGAGAGCACCCCCGCCACAAATATTTGATCCCTCCATGACCCCTCAACACATCGGGCTACAAGGCCCGCCTCCAAACATTCACCCGCCTCCAAGCTTCGAAGGACAGAACAACTTGCCGCCGCCGAGATTCTCTAGTCCTCTACCTCCTTTCAATTTCCCTGCTAACAGAGGTCCTCCTCCGTCTTTCTCAGGACCCCCACCATCTGCTCACTTTGACAACAGGCACCCTCCACCTGCTCTCTTCCCGGGCCCCAGGGGCCCTCCACCAAATCAGCATTACAACAAAGACTCTCCCAGTAACTCCTTCAATCCCAGCATGGACCAGAATCCAAATCCTCCCCAATATTTTAAAGAGAATCTTGGTCCTCCAGCACCGTCCGCTTACCGTGGACCTCCGCCCGACCAGTACGAGGACCGGAGAGGCCTGCCTCCCAGCGCCGAGTTGAGTGGACAGCTCTTCCAACCCCATAACCAGTACGGCGGTCCAAGGCCACCGCCGTCTTCACCGCTTGAGAGACGGCCTTTCGATGAGCCCCGGGGACTCCCGGCTCAGGAAAACCGGCCGCATCTCTCTCAGATTTCAGAACGCTACCGTTTCGATTGGCATTCAGACGACCCCAGACCCGTTCGCCACGGCGTGCCGCTTCTGCCGCCGTCTGCAGACGGACTGCACGGCCCTCCCGGTCGCCACGGAGGCCAGAGCCCAGACCTGCCAAGGGAGGACCACTGGCGGCGTCTTTCTCCGGAAATGAGGAGGAGGAGCGCCACCCACGACGACTTGGAGCCTCGCGCCGCCGAGCGCGGAGAGCGTTTGGAGCGCGGAGAGCGTTTGAGTCGCTTTGACGTGCCACACAGAGAACTGAGTTCCGGCTCCTCACAGTCCGTAGAGGAGAGGCAGAGAGAGCTCTCTGAAGACCACAGGAGGGACAGAGAGAAGGAAAGTCCTCATGGCGGCAGGCCCCCCTGGGATAGGGGGACAGGCAAGCGCTGGAGTCGGGAACAAGAGTGGGATCGAGGAAGGGAGAGGGAGCGGGAACCAGAGCGTGGAAGAGAAGGCGAGCGCAGCCGGGGGAGGGACAGTGAGAAGACCAGAGACACAGAGGGAGACAGACACAGGGATCAAGACTCTGAGAAGAGGAGGGACAGAGACAGGGAGAAAGAACGGGAGAGGGACAGGGAGAAGGAGAGAGACAGGCCTCGGGAATCCGACCGGAGAGACTACGACCGCGACAGAGCGAGGAACCGAGACAGGGACAGGGACAGGGAGCGAGACCGAGACCGAAGACGAGATCGATCGAGAAGCAGAGACCGCGACCGCGGAAAAGACCGGGGACGAGAGAGGGAACGAGAAAAGGAGCGCGACAGAGAGCGGGAGCGCGAGCGAGAGAGAGATCGAGATCGTGACCGAGATCAAGACAAGAGGAGCAAAGAGAAGAAAGAGGACAAGAGAGACAGCAAACGCGACTCATCCAAGGAGAAAACTAAGAGTACAGACAATGACAAGCACTCTTCCTAGACTCTTATTTTATAGACTTTACATCTTTCTTGCTCCTAAATCTTCAACCAAACATCACTGTAAATGTGTCTGAGCAGTATTTTGTTGAATTTCCATTTTCAAACGGTTCTCTGGAAAAAGCTCGAAACAGTGTTTGTACTCTTTGTCACCTTCAGATTTCTACGTTTGTTTGTTTGTTTTTTATTCCCTCGAGTTACTTGAGAGCAACACATTGTGAAGGCTTCCAGTCCTGACAAATGTACTTTTCTCTGGTTGCAATGTGTTGTTTTTTTGTTTTTGTTGTTTTTTCTGAATAAAACTAAATAATGTAACTGATTAACGCACCATTTACAAAATGTAAATATGCACATATTTCTGTATATACTGATGTTTTTATCCAGACTTTTCTAAGCGCAGAAAATAAAAGCCATATATACGAGGTGGATAATGTGAAGCTTAAGGCAGCGCTCTGGACTCGCGTCCGGATACTTTGAACTAGGCTTTTTATCGACGGTGTACATCCCATAGTGTTGAGGAAAAATGTTCAGTTTGTCTCGGCTCAACCGATTAAAAAATGTCTCCTAAAGTTTAATTGCTGGAATTTCATTTTTTTCTCTCTCTCTCTTTATTTAAACCAGACTCTTTGAGTGTGCAAACATTTTTGCTGAATTAGAAAGAGGTTCAATAAAATCATAGCAGCCAATCTACCAGCCTTAAACACGACATCTTGTAGATCTTTTTTTTTTGTTTAGCTCATTTTCTTGCCTTTGTTCCGTGAAGTAAAGGTTCACGACGTCCCTACTTAAAGCGAAGCAAACATGAGGAAAAATGTGCAGAAACTCTACACGCTTTTTCACCCCAGTCCTGGATTTCAATTCAAATGACAAAAAAAAAAAAGGTAAATAAAAAGGTTTTATTTTAATAAATGAAAGGCGTGAACAACGATTCAAGAGCTGCAGAATTGAACTGTAGGCAAGAAACAAACAACCTCCAGGAGAAAATGATCCAGTTTTTCTAACTATTGTAATTTACTTTATTTTCCTGAGTCATTGAAGCCTCTTAGTGCAAAACACACATTCAGTGCATAAGAACAGTAGGAAGAAGTAAACAACTGGGAAAAACTGCAAACATGAGTACCGGGTGTTGCACATCAACACGGCCTTCAACTCCACCTTCACTTTAACATGGACATTAATAAACTCTGATACTTTGCAGACATGAAGCCTTTCGACAGGCGTTTGAACAGCTCTGCGCATCAAGTTTTTATTCCCGTTGCCGACACGTTTCCTGCAGCATCATCAGTTGCCCCAGCCGTTTCCCCCTGAGTCGCATCGGTCCTGCTGCCGCCGACGTTTTGGCCACGCGTCCTGGATTTTCTTGGGGCACCACACAAACGGCTCGCCGTCGTCGTGGTGATAGTAGGCGAACTTGAGGAGCTTCCTGCGTTCCTGCTTGTCGAGAACGGCAAACAGGAAGTAGCTGAGGGCGCTGTCTTTGACCCGCTGAAGTTCGCCGTGGACCAGAGTCTCTTCCAGGAAGAACCAAACCAGAGGGGCCTGGTAGTGACGGTACCCGAGAGTTCCCAGGCACTTCAGGATGCGGGTGATGCGCAGGTTGTTGTGCGTGTGACTGAAAGAGGTCAAAGAGATTTCAGATTTGGATGAAATCGTCGCCGCGGTTTGTTTTTTTTTCCGTCATCCGTGTGAATTGCTCACTTGTTCAGATTCTGGAACCTGTCGAACCAGTGGGCTGCTCTCCCCACCTCTCCCGTTTCCTTATTTTTTAACTCGATGCCATAAAAATCCAGCATGAGCTCGTAAGACTTCAGCAGGTTCTCCCTGGCGGCTGAACTGCCAAGAAAATCCTGAAGGAGATGCAGAGATGACGCCTGTGCGACACGTTTGTTCAGACGATACACTTTTGCTAAGTATTTTTACCCGAATTTCCTGCTTGGTCAGCGTTTTTGCTTCATAGTTGACCCCGGGTTCCTGCAGAGGAAACAGCCTTTCAAGGACAAATTTAATTACAAATCGGAGCTTCGGGTCTTCCTTCTGATCTTGACATTGTATAGAACCTCACCACTGAATGTAGCTGTGCGTATACTCCAGTTTGCCATACTTTCCCTTCCAGTCGTTGTGGAACTGATGAATGTAGACCCCTGATAAGAAACAAAAATCAGTTTTTATGTGAGCTTAACGAAAATAAAATAAAAAGAAAAGCTCAGAGCCTCATCAGGTGCTGTTGGAGGCCTCACTGTCTGGTAACGACGGCGTTTCCCCGAGGTAGAAGCTCAGATTGGGCTTTTCATCCTGTTCAGGGAAAAGACGCAGTTTGGTTTTTTTTTTTTTTTTTGGATGCTTCTTCCACACAGAAGGAAGAGTCGCTTTCACAACAGGCGAACGCGTGTACGTACGTTTTCCTCCTCGAAGCCGCGTCCGGTCCGGTGAAGGTTCTGCAGGGGGGAGAAAAAAAAATCGAGTTGGAGCAAAAGGTGGAAGTGCAACGATGCTGTCTGCGGCTTATCGTGTGTTGGACTCACTGGGTAGTCGTGCCTGTAGTTCTGCATGTCTCTTGCTGCGTTTTCGAACCTGGAGAACTTGTACTGGGGAAGAAAACACAGCGACGTCGGTCAGTGAAGCAGAACCGGCCGGCAGGCGGCGCTTCTCACCGGCTGCCGGGGCAAAGCCTGACATTTGACCTCAGCACATTTCATATGCTCTGGTGAATTTATGGCGAAGCCTTGAGAAAAATGACCTGAATAATGCATTTAAGATTTCTCTGAATTTCAGTTCAATTTGAGATTTTTTGGTGGGGGAGAATTAAGTTTCAACAAAATGAATAATGACAATGACATAATAATGACAAAGTGTGGCATCCAAAACAATAATCATCCCTCCGAAACATTTGTACATAAAAATGGGCATTCAAAGTAATTGATAAGGCCTGAAATCAGGAATATTAAATAAGACTTTTGCATGACCAGTTAAAACCCAACTCATTCTTTCAGACGCCTCTTAAATGACTCATCAAAGGGTTTTATAAAATCCCCCAATCAAAAGTGAAAATCTACTGGAACAAAAAGGCATTTTCAGCAGGTTGAGTCGAGCAGTTTGGCTTTTATTTTTTTGAGTGCAGGAAGTGAACGCGGAGCAGAAAGCAGCTTAAAGGAGCCGCACAATAAATCAAATCTTACTTGTCAAACTCACATTTCTGTCCCTTCTGCTCTGGCGGCTCTTCTTTCTCGGGGTCCCCTCGTTCTCGGGCTCCCAGGTCTCCCATGTTGAGTCATATTCGCAGTAGAACTCATCCGTTTCGTCGACTAGACATTCACTTCCGGTGACCTCATCCTCCACCAGGACCCACTGAGGCTCCTGACGGCGGGGCCCGCTGTGAGGACCCCCGCTGTGAGGACCCCCGCTGTGAGGACCCCCGCTGTGAGGACCCCCGCTGTGAGGACCCCCGCCGCTGCCCTCCTCGTCCGAGGAGTACTGGGCCCCGGGCCGGTCGGGCTCCTCCGCGCCGCCTCGCCAAGTCAACGAGGCCCAGTTGTGGACTCTCAGACACAAAAGCCGAACTCGACCGCAGAGGAGCCCGACGCCCGGGACCCGCCAAACCCAGGACAGCAGCGGAGACGGAGCCTGGAGCAAGAGCCAGAGGAAAGCTCTGAACCGGTCCAAACAGGAGGAGACGCGGCGTCGAATGAACCGGGACATGTTGGACCAGCTCTCCATGCCGGCAGACAGGACAGGAGCAGCGGTTTCACTTTCCCCCCTCGGTTCACTGAAATCGAAAGTGAACTTTTCTGACAACAGATTCAAGTGCAGAGCTTTGACCCCGAGATGGGTTATTTATGTATTTAATTATTTATTTATTTATTTATTTTTTTGTCGAATTGATCAATTTTTTTTTAAGGAAGTCCGTAAAAAGATCTCATTATAATGAGATCATTTATTTATTTTATTTTTTTTAAACAGGGTGGCAGAAACGGGCTTCCATAGTTTATAGACATTAAAACGTTCCCCTCCAGCTCCACCTAATTTCATCCCACCGCTCTCTGCCAGAAGCTGGTTTGAGTCTTAAGGTTTGGATGCCAGGCGGGCAGTGAGGGTCTGATGAGGACGGCCGACTGGAATCGGTAAAAAATAAAAATGAAAAAATGATCTCTGTTCTCGCATGATGTCGCACGACAAGAGAGCCGCGGTCGACTGAGAGCCGCCACGAAGCGGCGGATCCACTAGGCATGCTGGGGGCCGAGAGAGAATCAGCACCGGTTTGTCTCCACAAGAGAAAGAAATAGAAACTCACAAAGTGTAGTTGTGCTTTCACCAAAAAAAAAAAAAAGAAAGAAAGAAAGAAAATGGTGTGTGTTATTTTTACAAAGCTAGAGTATTCAGTTGAATGACTTTGTTTTGTATTGATTGTAAATTTCTATCCGTCGGTGAGTTAACCTCCGAAGCAGAGCTCAATGCCAAGCCAATACGGAGCTACATTAGAGCGTTTATTTGAAGCGCCTTCTTTTAATGAATTATAAATACAGTTATTTTAATTTAATCAGCACTTGCTGTAAATTGAAACCAGGCGTCTGACAATTATGATTGATTATGTAGGCAAACCTCTTAGCTCTTTGCACCCACTTGCACAAAATCACCCCGTTTTGGATGAAATGTCGTGACGACTGTTTGCCATTTCGTAAGTTTCTCTTTTGGGGTCCAAGAAAACCCGGTGTTCCGCTAACTTTTGCGTCGAAACCTTTGCATCAGTGCACACCTTTCACACAGGCTTTATCTGCGGGCCGAAGATATTTTGCATCCGGACGCTTTATGACCCTCATAACCGCCCGTCTTATCTCGCGCGCTGTCCCCAGGTCCGTGTAAAGATAGCATCGTGTTTACAGTAGTTCCTCGCCGCCTCATTTTCCGTAAAAGATGGCACACGGAGGGCAGAGCGCCGAGGCTTCAGTCGGTGAACATCCTGCTCTTAATGTCTTCCTGTGGGAGATAAAGGGCCGGTCGAACTCTGCCGCGGAGCAGAGAGATACCAGATAACGCAGCGTCATCGCTTCATCAATGCAGCTGTTGAAACTGTGGGCTCTTTGTGGTTCTAGCTTCAGCTACGCAGATCAAAAATCACCTGGCTACCGACTGGGTAAAAAAACACCCCACAACTTTAATGTGTGGTTTTCGGTTTGAGCTTTTCGTCATGTTATAATGTTAACCCCCACATTGAAACCATGCCTGGAGGGCTACTTTGATTCTTTCATGTAATCTCACAAGGCGAGTGTTCGGCTGTGCAAAAAGGCCTGGGTGGACCTAGCCCCGCCTTCAAGGCGCAGCTCCTCCTCAGAGTGTCTCAGAGAGCCTCTGTGGTGGATTTGTGCCAAAAGCCCATTTGAAGTTGGTTTATTCCGGCATGTTTTTGGAAATGTGAAATGAAAAACGTTTTGTTTTGGTGAGCACCTGGTTGGCCTTGAAACTCTCTCATGGACGCCATTTTGGTGTCTAGCTGTGTAGCCGCTAACCGTGTCATTGCACACAGAGAAGAAGTTGACAGGAAGTGATTGTAGGACGATAGGGCGGTACGTTTTTTTTAATCACGTCTCACGTGAACGAGCTCATTTGCGTTAATGGGATCACGGTAAATTGCGAAATTGTGGGTTTTTTACATTAGCCTAGAAAGCTAACAAGGTTTTCTTGTGTTTGTGGTGGAAACGCAGCTGCTGTTTGGTCTTTGAATTGTTAACACTGACCAGGTCTTGGGCTCAGCTAGTGAAACTCAACCAAAAATTTGGTAAAGTCGCAGTTCAACAAGGCGTGCGCTTACTTTTTCACACAGAACCAGATCAGTGTCGGCATTTTCCCCCCGTATTAAATAGAAGGCAAATACTTTTACATTGTACCGACAATCGGTTGAGCTGAGATCTAGAAACCGGACAATGATTTCAAACACACGTTGATAAGGAAGGCTAGCATAAACTTTCTTGAACGGCCTGAACTTCGAACCCATTGAAAGCTGATGAAGCTTAAAAGCTGAGTCACATCAGGAAACCTGCCAGTTTATAGGAACTTTTGCAAACTGTGGTCAGATGACGGCTAGAGAAAGGACATAGTTGGCGGCGCTGCATCCTCTGCTAAAAACAGCTCAGAGAAAGTCAACGTTGTGAAGGGAATGGAGCCAACAAACGTCCACGAAATGACTAATCTCTGGCTTTTCGTGAGCGTCTTTGGAGCACAAACAGTTTCCAAGGATTGGGTTGTCTTCCTAAAATAGACAAAGGTTTTATAAGTGGAAGAACTTGCAGGATGGGGCTACGGCACTTATTTCTTAGCATGGTGCTAAACCCCCATGGTTTCTCCTGATGCCCACACACTCGGCCTGTGTGCCGGATTCCCGACATTAGGAGTCCTGGACTGCTCCGTGGCTAAGAGCGCTTGAAGAAGGTCATCGCTGTGCCACCAGCCTCTGTGCCTCACCGCTCAGTGTAGGACTTTGGCTGAAAAAGGAGGCAACCGTCCCATGAGTGCTACATAAGGAGGGCCAAAGCTGCCCAGAAAGGGCAGCCACTCCAGCTGCAGCTGCAGACAGACACAACACACACACACACACAGACACATTCACACTTGTGTATTTAAGATCCCTCAAGGCAGGGTCACTGATTAACGGCCGCACTTGAGCTCCGAAATGCGTGTACGCATTGCTGCGCAGAGATGAATAAACCATCTCCGTCTGGATTGCACGAGCGGCGAAAACAGTTTCGGGTCAGCATTCCTTTGCTTGACAAACTGATGAATGTTCTCAGTGGTAAAAGTAAGTCAGTCTCTGATATGAAATGGTGTTTTCACCTCAGTTTAGAAGATGCCATAACACAGCAGAGGGTGAAAGTGACAAAAGGGACCGGAAGAGCTAATCACTGGTGAGTAGATGCAGCTGGGAAGGGGAGCAGAGTGGCAGGCTGAGGGAAAGAGGACAGACAAACACGACTAACGCATGGCGGGTCAGTTTAGACGTGCTTGTTTTCGTGTTTGTCTTTATAACTCACTTTGTGATTTTAATGTCTGTCACACTTGGTCACTAAAAAAAAAAAACTCAGACGTGGGAAGACGACCCTCCTGAAGAGACTCAGCGAATGATGCCAGCAGGCCAGACGAACATCCTGTGAAGCAGGGAGGTGGCGTCTGCCTGCCCTCCTCCACCTGCTGTTGGAGCAACAAGTCTCTCAGTTTGCACTGTGCGCGCTGAAGCGGGGCCCCTCAGGATGGGGCTCTCCCTCTGAGCGCCACCACCCTCATCATCATCATCATCATCATCATCAGCAGCAGCAGCAACAGCAAGATGAAGGCGCACAACGTCAGGACTCTCTTCCTCATCCTCTCCGTTGTTTTCTACCTGCTCATCGGAGCCGCCGTGTTCGACGCGCTGGAGACGGAGAGCGAGGTCTCCCGGAAGGAGGCCCTGGAGCAGGAGCTGGGCGAGCTGAGGAGAAAGCACGGCTTCCTGGAGGAGGACTACCGGGAGTTAGAGGGAGTCATCCTGCAGTCCGAGGCGCACCGCGGCGGCAGGCAGTGGCGGCTCTCCGGCTCCTTCTACTTCGCCATCACCGTCATCACCACCATCGGTGAGAACGCGGCTGCGGCTCGTTTACGTCGACGTGACCCTCGTTTGGAGGCGCGCGACTTGTTGCAAAAGTTTCTGTGAAACAGTGGCGGTCCATAAAAAAAAAATTAATAAAGTAAAAAAAAAATCTCACTTTTTATATTAGCTAAAGTTTGCTGAGGCACATAGCAATTTATTTATTTACTTTTTGCTTTTTCTGTTACTAATTACAAACCACGTGAAAGCTCAGTCAAGCATTTAATAACTAAAAAACAATTAATCGAATAACGAAAGTAATCGACCTTCACGAAACCGCTTTAAAACAAGAAAAAAACCCGATTTCAACAAATGAACAAATGAAATGATAAAAAGAAACGACATGCTTTCATGCTTTGTACTTTTAAACATTGTGAAAATAAATAAGTAAATAAACTTTCAAGCCAAATTAGGTCGACATGTAGCGGATTGATTCTTATTGCTGTTGCTAAAAGCGACTGGACCATAACTTAAAAGAAAAAAAAATAATAAAAAGAAGAAAAGCTTCAATTTTTATTCTGTATTTATTTATGTTTCCAGCGCTGCAAAACCCTTCAGGTCTTTTCGCTCTGCCCCATCCCACCCCAGCTCCCTCGACTGTCAGCCGGCCCCATCTGGCCACTTTAAAACCTTTCAGGATCCTCCTAATAGGTGGATAAATAAACAACAACAATAATAATAATTAAAAAAAAGCTTCTCTTTAATGAACTACAAAAGTAAATTCTTGCTGTCTGCAACAGTCACGTTTGTCTATGAGAATCTTCCAGTTCTTCCACTTTTCTCGCTACCTCTGTTTTACTTATTAAACTAAATCATGTCCGGCTCTAACGCTGGCTGGCGTTTGCTCCCCTCAACAGATTTCTCCTGGTATCTGAAAAGTGTGGCGTGCATTTGAATTCAGCTGAATAAATACTTTCAGCACAGGTACAGACGGCCTTTCATGGTTTGCCTCCATCAGCTGATGGATTTCCTTCTCTTTTTTTTTCACTAAATTGTGAAATCCGGTGCAAATTAAAACGATGTTATTAAGCGTCATAATTCGTGTTGGAACAAACTTCCAGAAAACTGCCAAACAGCCGAAACGCTGTTAAATCAAGTCTGGAGTTCCAGACTTTATTGCCCCACAATAAATGCAACATTGAGCAACATGTTCCACGTGTGCTGATGCTCTTGTCAAAATGTGACGTTTTTGTCTCGATTTTAATCGTATGTTGCATTTATGGCTTTTCATCCTTGTGTTTTTTGTGTCCCACCTTGTTGCTGAAAAGTGCTGCGCAAATAAACTTTATCGATTTGATTTATATTAAATCAAGATTCCTAGAAGAGTTATTGTAGACGGTGATGGCTGCACTGAAAAAAGAAAGTAGTTGAATCTGAATTGCTTCAATTGGTACCAAGTAATTCAGTTGAGTTTATACATCTTAACTGATACAAGTTGACTAAACTCGACACATTTAGGTCAGTCTTATTCAAAAAAATGTAATTATAGAGAGAGGCGGTCATTATTAAAAAGACCCTTTATTACCAAATCCACTTTTTACAGTGTCTCCTGTAGCAGTCTGTATTACATTGAATTTGAAGAAACCTCTGACTGAAGACGCTCTTTTTTTCTATGACAGTCTCGTGGTTTCCCTTTATGTGAAAATCCTTCATTCCATAGTAGTCCTCAGAACAGTGCCAGAAATGTAGGAATATCGCTTTAAGGTGGATGCAAATTGGATGCCACAATGGATGTAAAGCAACAGAAACCAGAGACTGGATTAATCATTGGAATCCAATCTTGACCCTCTTTGCTATATCACTGTCAACACCCGCAGCTGCAAGCGCTTAACCCGCAGTGCCTTTGTGACGTTTCAGGTTACGGCCACGTCGTTCCTCGCACCGACGCCGGCAAGACCTTCTGCATGTTCTACGCCGTCCTGGGAATCCCTCTGACCCTGATCATGTTCCAGAGCCTGGGGGAGAGGATGAACACGCTGGTCCGCTACCTCCTGCGCAGAGCCAGGCGGGGCCTGGGCCTCAGGGAGACCGAGGTCTCCATGGGGAACATGGTGTTGGTGGGGCTGCTGTCCTGCGTCGGCACCCTGTGCGTCGGGGCCGCCGCCTTCTCTCACTTCGAGGGCTGGACCTTCTTCAACGCCTACTACTACTGCTTCGTCACGCTCACCACCATCGGCTTCGGGGACTTCGTCGCCCTGAAGAAGTCGGACGCCCTGCAGAGGCGGCCGCCCTACGTGGCTTTTTGCTTCGTGTACATTCTGGTCGGACTGACGGTCACGGGAGCCTTCCTCAACCTGGTGGTGCTGAGGTTTCTCACTGTGAGTTCTGATGTGAGGACTGCCGAACGGGAGGATGAGCAACTTTTGAGGGAGGAGGATGAGTTGGACGCTGCAGACGGAGGAAGCGGCCGGTTCACTCTTCCGTTGGAGGAGGGCGGCAGCTGCCTGAGCCTGGCCTCCTCTCCTGCAGACGACCTCAGACTCATCGAACCGGAGCGCTCCGAGCTCCCCAAACCCAACGGGCTCGGGGATCTGATCTGCTGCTGGTGCCGTGGGCTGGAGGTGTGCGACAGCAGCTCTGACCTGCGGCAGGAACACACGTGCGGCCATAGCAATCCCGTGTTTTACACCTCCATCTCCTACAGGGTGGACCGGGTGTCCTGCAGCTCCCACGCCGCCTCACCGCGCGCCTCCCCCAGCGCCGGCGCTCTCTGCTGGGAGAGGAACTACCGTCACAGCAGACGGAGGTCCCTCTGACTCAGGAGCGTTTCGTGACGGATGAAACCATAAAAGGGTCAGACTTTCCTTTGCTTTCGAACGTAGCTTTAAGTGACCTGGGAAATACTTTTCTACACTGAACAGTTTGAATGCTGAGACATATGTGCCGCTTGAAAGAGTTCTTCTGCGGCTCGTTTTTGTTTTTGCCGAGCTTTTCAAATGATCATTTCATTTACAAAAGAAGCAAAACATAACTCAGCCTGGCCTAACCGCTCCCCAATCCTAATAACCTGCTTTGCTACCCTCTGTTACTTAATTTTTGAGAAATTTTGGTCGACTTCTGGAAAACATGAATAGTCTGCTGCAACATTTCGGATTTAAGTCCAGACTGGACAGACTCGCTCCAAAAACCTTTGTTTGACCTGCTAGCGTACTTTGGACCATGTCTCATGTTCAGAGTAACCTGAACGTGTTGCAGCTCAAGGTCAGAAATTAATGGCTCTGAATTTTCTTGTGGGATAGTGCAGAAATACTCTTTATTTTCACAGGATGGGAAAATTCAGAAAGCAGACAAAAAAAAGAGACGGTAGATAAGAGACTTTCCAACATAAGAAAACAATCCTGTACATTGCACCCTACAACTGAGCAGGGTCATTTTAAAAAGTGCATTCATAGTCGAGCATTAAAAGGGCAGCAGCACAGTGAAGTAACTGTGTTGCCTTCTGTTTTTATAAGAATGCTGCACATATCAGATGTGACCCAGAAGAAATTTGAATTTGTAATTTAACACCTTGGAAGTTGGGCTTCTGTCTCTTTAAAAACTGCTGCTCTTTCTGCAACTCCTCCTCCATTATATGGCTCCCCTATTAGACTTCTAACATTTTTTACCAGCTCAGAAGCTTAGAAACTGCAGCTCAGAGGAGGAGAGCCGTCCTTGAAGGCGGGGCTAGGTCCACCCAGGCGTTTTTGCACAGCTGTATGGTTGCCATGGGAGATGAAAGGCTTTCTCAAACATGCATGAAGGGATCAAGGCAACGCTCCAGGTCTGTCTCCGATGAGGGAATAACGTAAAAACACGATGTAATGCTCAAAAATGTTCTTTTTACATTATACTGCGCCTTTAAAAACGACGACCAACTATTTACAAGAAATGGAGGAAGAGCAATGAATCACAGCGATGTGACCGGTTGTGGAGCTTGTTAGGAGGAGTGATGGTTCTGAAGGTCGTCTCTGGGAGGAAGGACCTAAGGTAGCAGCTCTCTTTCCACCAAGGATGAAAAAGTTTGTAAAGGAGCTGTTGTCCAGTCGTAGTTTTAAGATTTTGTGCTGCAGAGCAGAATTGTTGGTTTCTGGACCCTATGCAGCCAAAAAAACAAGAGATCATCATACTATTTATACCTCGCTCAACTCTCAGTATGTTTTTCTTCATTCTGAAATGCTGTCCATATTCCCCCCTTAATAAATGAAATCATCATTTCAGAACTGTTTTTGTGTTTGTTCAGCTTGACTTCGTCTGACATCGCAGTATCTCGGGCGAAACATCACGCCGCTGTACAGTATATCTTTTTTGTCTTCGCTGCCCTGCTGCGTAACAAAAGGTACAGGATGTGTCATCAAACTGCAGATGCTGCGCCACGCGTCGGTAAGTTGAAGTTATCTTTAAGAAAATCAGAGTCTTCAGACTCCCAGCAGCGCCGTCACCTGTGACCTTCAGTTCTTTCCAGTCAGTAATCATCACTGCTCTCTATTAGGAACATTCCCTCCGTTGCTCTGGCTGGTTCCCAAGGTAACACCCTTAGCCCTGTTGCTCAATGTGGCAGAAACTGAGGACAGACACACGCACGCACGCACGCACGCACACACACACACACACACACACACACACACTCTCTACCTAGCTATCTCTCTATCTACATATATATATATATATATATATAGTTAGTGGTATTTTTCTGAAGCCACCATCTATTCAAAACTGAGGGTTTCAGTTTAAACAAGAAACTGGTGCACCAAGAAGGGATGGGAAAACAGGAAATGATGTCATAATGGCAACATTTGGAAACGTTTACAAACAAGTTCCCATCGATTTCCTATGTGTAAAATGTACAAAACTAAATTTTATCATGTTTTTATTGAAATAAATTGTATTTATTTAATGAATCGTATTTATTTATTATGGAAGGTTTAAAACCTGTGAATTGTTTTTAATTTTTTTTTACAGTTTGTGACACTACAACCACAATTTTATTGTAATCGTATGGTAAACGAAAAAAAAAAAACAGTTCTGGAAAAAAGGAAATGTAAATGTATGTTTTAAAATAATAATAATAACTGACATTCAAATTAAACTTCGACGTTAATTATTTTACTAATGGAAATTATGTCTATTCTAACAGGTGCAAACGTTTGCACGCTGTTGTTTCCCTTCTTGTTCCAATTTTATCCACTAGAGGGCAGTATTGGTTAATTTAAAAAATACAAATGAGACAGAACAGCTGACTTCTGTAACGGTTTCCTGGACAGAACGTTGCTTCTCAACCAAAACTCTGCTATTAATACAACCTGGCGTCCTCTGCGCATGTGCTGCAGAGCCTGTTTGATATCACGTCTCTTACAGCTGCGATGCTGTAGTTTCTGTAAGGTCCTCTGCAGCTAAAAGTTGAAAGTATTGTGAGTGAGAATAGCTGTTTGGTTGTGTGTAGGCCCTTGGGTCAAGTACCCAGACGTGGATCAGCTTTCAGCACAATCAGCTCGCAGAGGGAGGAAAAAAATACTTGAACCAGCAGAAAGAGCAATCTGTTGCATAAACACGAAAAAAAAAAAAAAAAAAAATCCATCTCCAGGGTACCCTGTTGAATTTCCATGGCTACTGAAATTTTATTGCGGGTTTTATTTCTCTTTGTTGTGCGGTGATGTACCGTGCAAACGGCAACACTGATATAATGGCGTAACTTGAACGGAAGCGGGTTATTTACTCTGAATCAAAGCTGCGCGTGTCGTATACAATCTTCCACTTTCATTGTCTCATCCGTGACCGTTAAGGAGAGCCCCCCCTTTTAAATTAATCTTCTTTTCGGCTCCATCAGAGGCGGCGGTCCGCGGTTTCATTACGAAACAAAACTGCTGAATAATCCAGCGTGTTATGTGCAGACAATACACTTTACAAGCCGTGAGCTGCAGGTGGAGAGATGAGGGCGATTTTAAATTGTACATCTTTCTGATTCGCAACATTCCTCATACATATATCTTCCGCTTGAATGTTTTTTAACTCGTTTCACTTCCATATATTCCGTTTTTACGACAATTTGCGCCTACACGCTGATCAGTGCTTCGGGAAATGCCTGCAGATCGACGTGCATGCAAATGTTTTATTATACACTCACATTACGTCACATTACAACCCCGTCACCTTTACAGTGTTGTTTGTAAGGAATGATAATAATAATGACAATAAAAAGGCTCAACTGGATCTTGTAAACTGATCCAGTAAACTCGATCGATATTCAGACGATCCAGTTTACAGGACATCTCACAGCATTCTCCCTCAGTGTGTTGTTGCATTTTAAACACTATGCGACGCTTTGGACTGGTAGAGTGATCCAGGCAGCTGGATTTGGACTTTAGCTGGTGCTGAATTTCCTTCAGTACCAGTAATGGCACTGAACTATTCAGGTGAACAGTTCAGCTACATTCGTTTTTGCTGTTGAAAGATGCTTGCACCCCCTGGTGGCCCGCATTATAAGCCTGGCGGGCCACCAGGATTTACTTGCCCCCCCCCCCCATGTCTTCCAAAACCCTATTATTATCCTTCCACTTGAAAACTACACATCCGTTTGTGTCGCTCTGTTGCATACATAATAATAAAAATAATCATGGCTGTGAAGGGACAACATGCGATGAACCTCTTCCAGACACTGGATTCACCAACTAGTGTAAAATATCCACATTTACACACATCAATCCTTAATTCTCTTTCAAGAGACCAATACAAAGCAAACACAAGTTTCCATTAACCCCGGCGTTCAGAGACGAGCGTCGAGCCCAATCATCAAAGCTGCATGTGTGTGAATCGTCAGCTGAACTTAAAAAGAGGTTCTGGACTGAGAGGCTAAATAATTCATTTTATTTTTAGATGTTTTTTTAATTTTTTTTTTTTTCTTCTTCTTCGCGAACACATTCTGTTGAGTCATTACAGTTGCAACGCCCGTCTTTTATGTGCAGTCAGAAGGAAGGCCAGACCACAAGTCGCCGGTTCAAGCTGAGTGCAGCGCAGCTGATTTGAAAGGCAGAAATGCATCCCAGTTGCATCTGCGTTTATGAATGAATAAATAAAATATCTTAGCCAACGGTGTTGTGTATGTCCGCGGAGCTTTCAGGAGGAGCTGTAATGTATTCGTGACGCATGTATTTGTAAGTAAAGGTTGTAGCCGAGCTGGCGGTGATGGTCTGGGCCGGGATCTTTGGGAGGCCAGCTGACTTTGTTGGAGCAAACAGGGTGCGGTTGAAGCGCCGGGTATCCAGGAGGGTAGGCGGACTTTGTCAAAATTTGTTCATTTATTCTTTGAATTTATTTTGTTTAGTCAATAAGTTGTTTCTCCAGGTATTTATCCATGTTCTAATTGCTGTTAAGCTGCCCGTGGCAGTTGGTGGTTACCAAAGCAACCAGTAACTGACAGTGTTTTATGAGTATTTTTGTTTTGTGTGTTTTTAACGCAACATTATTGATATTGTGCATTTTAGCTGTGTTTATAACCGCTAACTGCTGCTAACTGCTGCTAACTGCTGCTAACTGCTGCTAACTGCTCTTTGGAAGCCATTGCTTTTAGCTTGCTTTCTTATTGTATGTTATTTAATTTATAGGGGCAGAAGCGGCTGAGCCGATGTGAACCACTAACTTGATTTTCCCTTTTGTTAGAACAAATACGGTGAACCTGAGTGAGTCTGTCATGAAGACACACCTACTGGAGCTGAGATGAACACAGAAGGGTTGCATATTTAATCTATATCATTTCTATCTGCCTATATATATTGTTGCTGAGGCAGTTTTTCCTAGATAAGCCTGACCTGCAGCTTGAACAGTAAGGCTGGCCCCACAAATTTACCCAGTTGCTAAAAAGCGAGGCGGTGTCGTTGAGTGATGTTGAGGACGGAAGCACAACGACGGCGCCGTTTATTCAGGAGCTCTGAATAACGTACTGAAAGTCTCACATCCAGTACAGGTGTTTTCGCAGTACATTTCCTGATGTGAGCTGCCACCGTACGAGTCGAGCCAGACTATTACAGATTCTAGTGAACAAGAGATTTAAATTGCTTTCCCAACACCGGTGACGGCTCTCTCCCTCAGTTCCATCAAAACTGAGGAGATTTCCGGCAGGGAAAATGTTTCCTGGTTGGTGGACGGCAGCGTGGATCAGACTGGCACAGCACGGGACAGATGAAGCCTCTTTAAACAAGTTTCTCTGAGCCAGACACGGCCCGGTGATGCTCAGGTTGACGACGCTCTGGAAACTGGCACTCAATTTGAATTTATTTGCAAATCTACAGATGTTGCCCTCTGTCTTTTTCATTCTGTTTTGTTCCTCACATATAACTTTCCCGTTCGAGTCAGTTTTTTTCCGAGGAACAGTGCAGTAATGGTTTCCAAAGACTTTCCTCTCACCGAGAGATGACTACCCCATCTGGGGTAGTTTTGTCTTTGGGAAACTTAAGAGCCATCAATGGCTGGGGTTTCATTGCTGTTCACACCAGCTTCCCCCTCCGGGGAGCAGTTCCATTCAGGAATGACCAAAACCCTACGATTTCATGATGAGTTCATAGACAGATCATGGACTCATTTCAAGTCAGAGGTGCTGGAAAATGGGCCATCCAGTGATTTCTTCTCTGACAAAGCCAGAGATGAAATCAATGAAATCGGAGGTTTCTCTGTGAAGTCAGTCCCAGAACAAACTTCCCCAGCAGGGTCAGTTTGTTCTTTGGGAACAGATGAAAGTTTGTTCCCAAAGCAAGTGCTCTGGTCCTGAGAGACACTTTGGTCCAAGTCCTTTCCACGAAGGTAATCGTCAATGAGTTTCTTCATTCCTGTTGTGACCAAATAACCAAGTTCAAAAGCGACTGGAAAAGTTAAGGGGTAAGGCATGTCTGAAATGGTAAAAATCCTTGTCCAACACAAAGCTGCGTTTCACAGAACTGATCCTGATTGATGATGAACTGAGTTGCACTCATTCAAAAGCTATGTCCGAATTCAGGGTCTGCGTCCTTCGAAGGACACATCTATGTAGGATGGGTCCTTCACAGACCACGAATAAACGTTGTCCGGAAGGGAAAAACTGGCGGGAAAATTGCTCATTAACTTTAATTTTCAGTCAATTTTCCCTTGTGTCGGCGTGAGAAGCCTGTTTCCGTTCAAACCCCGTTGTCTTCTTCCATCAGACAATGCGTCTGGCACGCCGCGTTTCCTTGACGTCTCGTGTCCAAGGGGTCATGCCGCTTGCTGAAGTACAGTTTGAGACTTTGAGGCAGGGGTCCCCAAAGTCGCTCCTCGAGGGCCGGCATCCGTCATGTTTTAGTTCTCTCCCCGATTTAACGCACCCAGATCAAGCGATGGCTCGTTAGAGGTCCCAGAAGAACATTGACATTCTGCAAAGGTTATCACTACCACCAAGGAGAGAACTAAAACATGCAGGATGCCGGCCCTCGAGGAGCGACTTTGGAAACCCCTGGTTTGAGGCACCTGGGATACAGATCTGTGTCGACGACGTTCACAGGAGCTGACGAGAGGGCAGACAACAAATTGGGCGAATCGTTCCTGTCGGATCAAACGGCACATTTTTAAGCCCGTGCAACAAACGGCGGGTCTTTCGCTGGGATCTTAATGCGGAGTGATGATTATTGATGCCCCTCTGCAGCAAAGAGCGAGGGCTTTAGGGCTGTTGTGCTTTCAGAGCATTTCGAGTTTCTCTTCAGGGAGCTCTGCTTAAGACATGTTTACAGCCCAGCGGCTCCGCTGATGAAATATTTTGGCTTATTGATAAATCGCTTTGGTCCAGACTGAAATCTCTCAACAAGTATTTGACTTTCTGTGAAGAATGTTGTGATTTCCACTGGATTAAAAAAAACAAAACAACTATTGCCTGGCTGAGATTGTGAATTTCTGAGCAACACCCCAACACGACTCCACTGAACCTCCATTGAACCGCCGCAGTTTGGGAATGAAAGATGAATTCTCTAATCGGGGTAAAAACTGGATGGAATACCAAAGGTGTCCAGAGGAAATATCTCCAGGAGTTGGTAGTTCATCTCAGTCATACTATAAAATAGTGAAGCAGATGTTAAAACCAAAACCTGAATTCATGTCGGATCTTCTATAATCCACGCTGGGTCAGAATTTTACATACACCCTCAAAGACGTACATCTTCGCTGACGGTAGGGCTGCAACTAATGTTTACTTTAATGAGAGATTATCCTAACGATTAATTGGATAGAAACATTGGAACGCTGCAGATTTAAAAAAAAAAAATACAATATTAGAAATGCATTAAAAAATGCACAAAAAACCCCCCACCACATGATTTAGTTCGCTTTTTCTTTTTTAACATGAAAATAAAGATTTTATTGCCTAAAATGAAATAGCGCAGCGTTGCTTTATGCTTGTTCCTGTGAAGCAACGGATATATAAGCAGCTAAAAAAAAAAAGCTTCCAAAATCAACATGTGAAAAGCTCAGGCCTTTCGGCTTGACTTAGCATCAACAGAGTGTAGGGCTAATCTGTTTAGTCCTTCGATTAATAATTTATAGCAAAAGGAGATTTTTTTTTATGTACAGAATTTGAACCGGGTGAAGTTAAAGCTATGCCGTACCGGAACATTTAAAGACAAGTTGTACATATGTTTCGTACAGTTCCGTCTTAATTACTGCACTGGACACGTTCTTTCACCAAACGGCCTCCTTATTGAGCCTGTACTCTCCACTTAACAATTGATCGATTGCTGAATGAATAGACGATTGTTTCAATAATCGATTCATCGCGATTTATTGTTGAGGCTCCAAGCGATATTTCGTCAAGCAAAGTAAAGTAAGGTGTTCCACCTTCACTGTTGGGACCCACAGTGATGAAGGAGGAGGAATTCCTCAGTCTACAAGTCAAATTAACGATTACATGGTTGAAATATAAAAAACCCCCCAAAAAACAATCGATCGATGATCCAAAATATTTATCAAAGCTGGTTTTAGATTGGGTTGACACCAGGAAACATTTCTTAATATTTTCTGTTAAGAATAATCATTTATCCAGCCAGAAGCTTATTGGTTGCTACTTGTCTTAATTTTTCTACTCCTTATGATGGAGGTTTTCTCCAAGTACTGGTGGTGATGCATGTTTACCTTCCAGGATGAATGTGTATCATGTTAACCAAGTGTGGATTCAGTAAAATGATGCAATAAATGCACCAAATGAACATGGCGTTCCTGTTGTTTCTGGCTGGAACTGAACGTGCTCGCTCTGTTCTTATTCCCGCTGCTGGACACTCGTTTTTTTTTTCCGACCCCGTCTCCTTCATCTTTAGCTAACGTAACGACTACTTGACTCTCATTTGGCCAACTTGGCACATCAAATGAGTCATGTTCGGCTCTTTCTTCCCCAGAAGACTGTAGAATTGTAAAAGAGGCCTAATGTCTCCCTCCAGCAGCAGAGGCAGAGAGCGGCTGTTGAGGTGAATCACTCTCCACTTTTTTTCCCCGTCTGAGACGGCGGACAAAGAAATGATCAAAGTTGTCTGTCAGTCATTCTCGGCTCTGTCATGCCAGTACACAAAACAACGGCTTCTTTGAACACAACGTGCTTTCACAACAGCGGAGAAGAAGCAAAAGGCCTGGAAAAAGACGAACAAAGTAACAGGTGGCGAAGTGAAATGCTTTGTTCCTTTGTGAAATTGAAAATATATATAAACGTTTTTCTTTTCTTCAACAAATAAAAATCTGAAACGTGTTTTGTGAATTTGTATTCGGGGCCCTAAGAGAACCACTCGACAGTCTTCTGGGTTTACGTTCTGGGTTGGACAGAGTTTTCTCTGTTCTTTGTACTACGTGTCAGAGCAGATGGAGATCATCGGAATGGCAACAACAACGTCCAAAGATTCTGAACTTGGACTAGGCCAGGAGAGCTCAAATCGAGTCCTTTAATTTCAGAAGTGTAGCTGCTTCAACACGTCAGATAAATTGGTTCTTTTGGTCAGTTCTCATTTTCAAGTTTCATATTCTTGGAATATACTAAAAGCTATTGCATCTTTGAGCTGTCTTAGGAAATCACTTAGGCACTCGATAACGAAAACTACTCATGTTTTAAATAATTTTTAACAGTTTTTTTTTTCTTCTGGTTATGCCTGCATTTTTAATAAACATGCTTACTGTAAACCTCACTACTTTCAGCTATACATTGAACTCTGTCATAAATCAGGTCATACATGCCGTTATAAATGTTCATTGTAATTTTCTTAAAGCCTTCTTAAGGACTACGATGAAAATTAGCCTGCCTGGCTAAATCTGACGTATTTACGTGACGTATTCACGTTGATCAACGTGTCCTCTTTATGAAAAGGAAATCTAAATTCAGCTCCGAATCGTCCCACAGTGGTCGCGACGTGACAAAAACAGGGAAGAGCTGAACATCTGAGGTTGTGTCAGGAACGAAAGCGTCTTCGCCGAGTCTGAGAGCTCCTCCGGGAAAGTTCAGGCAAAAGTCGGCACCTGGGCCGCAAGAAGGCCGTCGGGCGTTCGTCCGAACCTGTGGCCGCTTTTCAGTCTCGGCAAGAAACTTTCCTCCTCCTGTTAGTTGGATGGATTCAGAAGTTGCTGCCGGAGCAGAATTTGAATGAGTGAGATAAGGAGAAAGAAAAAGAGAAAATGCAGCACAATGGCCCTTATGGCTGTAGATAACAAATGTATCTCCTATTTCCCCCCCCCCACCCTTCTTCTTATTTTTAGACATTCTGGAAAGGGAAAAAAAGGAAAAGCAGGACCGTCATAAAGAACGGTTCCCACTGGAGATATGAAACCCAATTTATTCATGCTTCTTTAGCTCGGCGGAGACTGACAACAGAGTGATGCGGCACATCTGTTAATCTTTCTAAATGAGCAACTTGCCAGATCTTTGCTACGGCCCCCTGCACTAAATAATTTACTGCACTTCAGTTTTTACTCTGTTTTTCGTCAACTGCGAGGAGCCCAAATTATTGCTACTGTGTCATGCCTCCCTTCGTACGGCGCGCCACGCTCATTAAAACGCCGCCTTTTGGGAAAAAAGACAAACAAAAACACCAGGAAAGAAAACTTTTCATTTCACAATTGAAGCCATCAGTCATGTTTGTGACATGAAAGGGAATCATTTATATGTGATAGCTGCTTCAGAGTGACAGGATTTCCTATTAGGGGCTCGGCGAGCTTCGGAGCAAATTATTCATCAGGATCAGAGGAGTGTTTTTTTTGTTGTTGTTTTGTTACAGATTTTACTTTGAGAAACGGCGAGTTTCAGAACCTTCAAAAACAATAAAGAAATCGTTAGTTATTTCTACATCATGTTAAAAAAATCAAGACAATAATCTATGAGTACATTTTTAACACCGAAATAATAAATGTAGTGGCCATCACAGCATTAAAAAAAGACTACAATGAAAAAAATGCAATGGGCGAGTTCAAATTTGTAACCTGCTGGAACATGTGTCCATGAAATGAAATAGTCCAATAAATGCTAAAAGATATTTGTGGAAATATTAAATTGTGTTCATCTGTTCAGCTTTTTGTAAATCATTAATATGTTTGTTTTTTTTTGCTAATTATGAAAAAATTTGCAAAATCTTGTCATCTTGAATCATAATTAAATGTTTCAAGGGAATCATTTAAGTATTTCCCGCAATAACTTAATTTCCATAAAACAAGTTAGTTTGCAATTAACAGAGAATATCATGAAAGAATAAATTGTTTTAGCTTCAACTGAGTTACAAAAAAGTACACAAGGAGATTGTTATATTTTCTATGGAATAGTACTTATTAAAAGGCAAATAAATCATTACGAAACTAAAAATATCTGAATCTTTATGAAAATTAAGTGCTATGAATCGGTTACATTCCTAAATATCAATTAGCACGCAAAATAACCTACTTATCAGTGCAAGATGAATAATCATAAGACAGAGCTGGTGAACCTAAAAGTTTCCAGGAATAATTTCTTCTGTAGACGTGCCCTGAGATGCCAGTAAATGTGGAAATGGTAATGTTGCTATGCTTTTCTCAACCACATTTTCCTCACCGGACCAATCTAGTCCAATTAAAGGATGGATAATTTTATTACTTTAGTTAGCTTTAGCGTTTTAGCTAGTTTTTGTTTTTACATTCATTTTTTTCACACTGCATGGAGCTTGTTCCTGTAGGTCAACATGCTAGTGCTAGCCTACATGCTAACATTTGTATTTTAGCTAGTGGTACCTTTTTTTGTTGTTGCTAATTTCAGCTTTTTTTTACAGTGCATGGGGGTATTTTAATGTAGGTCAACATGCCAGTGATAGCGTATATGCTAGCTGACGTCAGTGTGTAAGTTAGTTTTAGTTTCTTAGCTCAGTTTTAGCTTTTCCATCTGTTTTTCTTTATCACACTGCAGGAAGTATGATCCTGCAGGTCAACATGCTAATGCTTGTCTAGATGCTAGCATTGGTATTTTAGCTAGTGTTACCTTTTTAGCTAATTTTACCTTGTTTTGTTTCACACAGCATGGGGCATCCACTGTAGGTCAACTCGCTAGCAATAGCCTATAATGCTAGCTCACATTAGAAAGTCAGCTAGTTTTAGCTTCTTAGCTCATTTTACCTTATAAACTGCTGTGGCCTTACAGTTTAGCATTGAAAGCAGTGATTCTTATAGTCTTTGACTGAAAGTTTTCACTCATCTTCAGTAGTTCTATAGGCGTTTTGTTGACTTTTGCTTTTTCTTCTGCTACTTCTGCCCGTTTCTTCCATTTGTGCACGTCTTCTGCAGTCGACTTCAAATCTTTCTGCAATGCTCACCCCCAAAAAATCCAGTTTGCAGCATTCACACTGCGTTTTCCAAGACCATTTTTAGATGAAGGATCAAAAGGTACATTTTTCAGTTGCCTCCATAAGGAATAACTCGTGACAAAAGAAGCCTGACAAAATGAGACCTTTCTCCCCAGTCCTTGCTTTGTTCGTCGTGAGACTCTTTCATTCTTTCGAAGCTCTTGCGTTTTTCATTTTCTTGATATAATAATTTTAATATTCCGTCGAGTGTGTCTTTGCTGGTCTGCTGAGCAGGAAGAAGACGTATCCATCAGCAGAGCTGCGCCTGACATCTATCATCAAAGGTCTGCCTGGCAAACACACACACACACACACACACACACGCACGCACACACACTCCCAAACACTCGCATCTGCATCTGCTTGGTATGCCAACTGGGTGAACATTCACATCATCCTACCTACACTGTTGTTTTTGATTAGCATATAATGCATCAATTACTTCACTTTCACTAAACAAAAACCACCACAAGTTTTTGTTGCCAAGGCAACAGTGGAGAGCGCTGGCGGCTGGAGTAAATGGGCTTGGCAGAAAAAGTTGCGTTCTGACGGCAGGAGCCAAATGTGGGGCAACAGCCATTGTCCGTCAGATCCGATCCCAACGTGCGGACGGTGACGGCGGAGTGAGCGGCTCAGCTCTGCAAACAGAGCAAATATGTCGCAAACGCTGGCGCTCAGCGAGTGGAGAACGCCTCTCGACGAGAGCGAGAAATACGAAATCGTGACACACAATCACACAAGAGGTCGACTTAGGTACCATCTTGACATTTGCGCAATTTAAAATGTCAGAGAGTTTATTACAGTACACCAGACCCACTTCAACAGTTCAGTAAAGAATATGAGTCGCAGGCTGTTTATTCCCCACGGCTTTCCTCACATAAGGACAATCTGTATATAATTACTCCCCGGAAATGTTTCCCATATATTTCAAAATGTCAGACGCAGTCCTACAGGATCTAATTATGATGATATTTGTGTGGAGAAAAGAATAAAAGGGACGTAAAGTTGTGGGCACGTTTGAATAAACTTGCTTCAGGTCCAACAAGTTATTGTAGTCGGACCTTCTGGTCCGGCTCATTCTTGTGGTATTCACATTCATAAATTAAGCTTTTATGACTATGATCCAGCTTATTATTCATCTAGGTTTCCATCTCCAGATTATATTAGCAATCTTAAAAGTTTTCTTTACAGTTTGAACTTTATTTTTTCACATTCAGTTTTGAATTGGGCTGTAACATATTTAGATATATGCGACTCTCCAAAAATCTTACTGTTTTTTGCAGTTGTGTAAACTGCTACATATTTGTGTTTTGGCTGTTCAAAAAACAATTTATTTTTTTCAAATATTTGACATTCGCACATGCGCTCTGTAAGTATTCTTTCTGTTGCGAATCGATTCGAAACATCGATACTGAGACAGTATCGGTATCGGATCCCCACTGGCCTGGTAGTAAGATTGATACGAAATCTTTAGATTCGCTCTTGAAATTTGACTTTTTTGCATTGCACTTTCTCAGCTCTTCCTCAGGTTCAGTAACGTTGCTTTTTCTTTTGTTACTTATTTTCCCAGTGTTCGGATCGTGCTGAAAAAACAATGATGATTGAAAAATAGGAGGATAAAGAAAAATGAAATACATAACATTACAACTTTATTCATGACTTTATGCAGTTTGGCCCTAATATTCTGTGGAAAAATGCAGAAAAAATATATTAGAAAGCCTCAAAACACCTTAAATTTGATTTAGGGTTAATTTACATTTACAATAATTGGTTGTAGAATATTAGTTCGTACACAGGCTTTAATAAAAAGGAACAAAAATACATTTTTAAACAATAATAATTACAAGTTAATTTACAACTTCAAAGGCATTTCTCGGCAAATAGTTCATACGGTAATAACGTATTTAAGGAAGAACTCTTGGTGAATATTAAATGGATTAAAGTCAAACCTTGAAGTTTTTGGTGGAGTGGAAGAGATTGTCTGGCTCTTGCATGATGGTTATAAAAGTTTGCCAGATTAATGATGTGGCCTGCTCACTCGCCGTAAGGAGAGTTTAATACTTTACCTCTGCGTAGAGGAGCGGTCGAATGTAGCATATCGTTAGCTTGCACACTTGAGTATTGTCAACACCTTATATTTCCCTCATTCCTCTGAGAAACGTATGGAGCCTGCCTGATAAGTAAGGGGAATCCCAGTGTTGGCTGCATTTATCTGGAACTGAGTAATAACGTTTTCACTATTTCTTTTTCATTTTGTTTGATCAGATTTCCTGTGTGTTTTCAAAGAAGACCATTTATTTCTTTTGTCATTTACCCTTTTGTGAGTCTCCCGTGTGTTTATGCGACGGACTAAGTGGTCAAGGACAAGAGAGCGCCAGAGGAAGTCTGGAAAAGGGATTTTATTTCTATAAAGTGCAACAGTACAAATACTGTAACTATGAGGCGAAGCTCCAGGCACACGTCGGTAACCGTCAGCGATCGATTAATGGAGCCAGCACTGGCAGCGGCTTTCGTGACTCGACACCTACAAAACGGTCACCGCAGCGTACCAAACCTGACCTGGCCCGGTCCATCAGCACGCATTGGTCGCCGGGGGGGGAGGCGGGTCATTTCCCCGAGGTCATCAGCAAAAAATCGAGGCTACAGGACTACAGCTCTCTTCGTCGCTCCTTGTCAAATCTCTGGATGAATATAAATCTTTATGCCTTTTTAAAATGACTGCTGCTGTAGCGTTCCTTGATCACAGAAAGGAAACCTCTGGGCTAAACTCTCTTGGGGGTCTTGAGCACATTCTCTGCTGTTTTCTGTATCCGTTTTGTATTTTTGTTCCTTTTTATTAAAGCCTGTGTATGAACTAATATTCTACAACCAAAACTACAGAAAAAGAGACAAATGAAACACATTGAAAAGAGGTGCTTACTAGAGAGATCAGGACTTTAAACCATTGTGTATCCATTCATGTCATTTACAGGCAGGTATTTTTTATTAGTGTAGAGACGGGAAAAAATGCTCAAATCCTTCAGAAAGCTGAATTTGACTGCACATTTTTGATCTTTTGTAAAATTTGTGAAGGACGTTTGTTGAAATGTGTTAAAGCTTATAATTTGTTTCTTGAATGGGTTGTCTGGACATAATTCAGAGAATTAAATGCCATTAAACAATTAACTTTCTAAGGAGCAGAGATTTTGGTTCCGTCCTGCTATTTGTGCTTTCGGGTTAAGATGGATTAACATAGTGAAAATGTCATAAATCCACAGTTTCCCAACTTTTCCATTTCAAGTTGTTTTCACCAGTCAGGACAGATCATTTCAGATACAGATATTTTCCACAGTTGAGAAAAACTGGGGTAGAGGGAGCTGTGAAAGACAGTGAGCTCAAGACTGCTAAGAGTGAAGAGAGACGGTGCTATATACAGAACACGGCCGTCAACGCGTAACACATCGGGCGTGCAAGGCTGAAATATTGATCGCGAAGTCTTCAGCTTGAATCCGAGTTCACAAGGAGCGGACTGAGAAGGAGGAGGTCAGGAGGAATGTTGTCTGAGTGCAGCAGTTTGAAGACCTGATTGACCGGCCACCATCCCAGAGATTTAAAAGTACTCTGTTGTGAGTTTTTCCTACTTATAATTGACACTAGCACAGAAGTGGTGAACATAAAACCTAAAAAGCATTTAGATAGAAGTAGCCTCTGCTCTGGTTCTGACCAGTCTAGTATGGAGACCTTCTGGGCCAGTGAAAGTTCTCATTCTGTTATTTTCTCTGCAGCCACTAGAGGGCCACACCCTGTGTTGGTACGACACGCCCATTTGACAAATTCTCATCAGATAGGTCTTTTTTTTTTTTTTTGGTCTGTATGCTTTTCTGAACTATGTTTGTACGGTCTTACTGTTAATATGCAACTTTTCTAAATACATTTACATTTAGCTGTGAAGTTAGAATCCGCTTAGGGCCAGCTGAGCTGTAATTATTTTTTTTTGTCTTGTTCAGGTCCGTGACTCTGCCGTGATGCGCCAGGCTGAGCGAACCAGAGCCCAAAGTTCATTCTTGCCATCCGGAATGTCATGTAACGTTCTTCCCACAAACGGTCCTGAAATATTCATCTCACCTACATTTTCGTCCACCACAGGTCTGCTCAGCAAAAACAAGAGAAAGGACGACTCCTGCAGTGATTTATGAATAAAAGCAGAGAATCGCTCAAGCCTAATCGATAGATATGGCATGACATATGAACTTCAAGTCTCCTGCTGTTTTATTGGACGCCTCAGCTGTCTTACTCTGGCTGCGCTCGCCTCCCTCCTCGTCATCAATCTCGAACCTGATGTCTCTTTCTGTGCCCCTCTTCGCCAGAGAAGCATGAGTCATCTGAATTAAAGATGGACTCTGGACTCGCCATCGCTCACCGCCTTCAGACGGCTTTGCCACATGCGGAGATTCTCTAAATGCTTCTCTTGCTAACAAGTATGTGGACAAACAACCCTTGAAACAGCACGAGTTTGCAATTTCACGAGACAGTCCTGGGCGTGTTTTTCTTTTTTCCTCAATCATTTGGTGGATCAGTAGAAGGCGCTACAAGCGGCGCTGCCTTCCAAAGCTTGTTTAAAACAAATGGAGAGGCTTTTATTGACGACATCCTTGACTTTGGTAAAGTCGCGATCAGATGAAGACAGCATACATGTAGTAGACAGTAGTGTTATTAAAGGCTTTGACCTTCGACCTCTAATGTTCAGCAAAGTAAAATGAAAAAACCCGAAAGACCTTGAGGAAGGCCACAAGTTGAAACATCTTGCGTATGAAGTTGTTTATTATTTATTAGTACTTCTAGTTTTTCCCTCACCCGATCTTTGACCCCCTCCCTGTGCCTGGGGTCGCTGTGAGGTTATGCCAAAAACCATTTGGATCTCTCGGTCAGGAAAGCAGAAATAAACTAATAATCTTGGGATGATTAAGACTGTTGTGCATCCAGTCTTGGCAGTATCACTTTTGAAGGCAGCTACTGATCTGATTAATGATAGTCTGTTCTCATCTTGCAAATGAGAACAGACTATTTTTTGAGTTACCACTGCAGAGGCCAACAGCTGCTATGCCTAAACTGGTCACTGGCTGGATCGGACTTTATCAAAGAAAAAAAAAAAAAAAAAAAAAAGGTTGACGTACATTATCTGTAATATCGTGGAGGAAATAGCATTTTCTCCAATGGGCAAATTTCTCTCTTCTCTGCAAACAAGCTGAGATGAAACGTAATTTCACTGCCGGTGACGGGTGACAAACCGTCCATTTATAGATTTCCTGTGGTCTCCAGTTCTAAAGACATTTTGTTCTCGTAACTCTGGAGCCAATTGTTGACTGTGGACTTTAGAGCCCACAGTGGACTAACACCAGGAGACGATGGCACGCAGGATAAAAACCGACTGGAGAATCGTCACATTGGACTTCAAGCAACATGACTTCTGCGCTTTTCCAAAGAAAATTCAAACTTTACTTTCATCTGCAAACTTTGCACCACTGAACAGTTTTTAATGTCATGTTGCCACTGGTTTAGGAGCGGCTTCCCATAACGCCACTTTTTTGCCAAAGGGGATTTTGGCAAAAAAAAAAAATCTCTATTTATAATTATACACCATTTTGTTGGTTGCTGTGTAAAATACAATGAAGTTTGGGTTTGTCACATGACAAAATGTAAAAAAAAAACAAAAAAAAAACAAAAAAAGTATATTAAATTGGAATATGTTGCTGTAATTTTATTCAGGAAACCTTCCTTAAAGAATATTTGTTAAAGTTGGTTAACCTGCCACTGTCTCTGTAATGAAATCCCACGTTAACAGTATCGCTACAGGATGACAGCACAGTGTTTGTCTTTGTAATCCTGGAAAATATTCTTGACTCATCTCAGTGGGCCGTGCTGCCGTCCTTCCTGGAAGCAGGTGCTCTTTTGTTTTCTGACCCTGGACAGGTGGTCGGACAGCCGTCGGCGTTCTTCAGCGATCTCAGAGCAGCCAGCGGCTCAGAGTCACAAGAGAAGTTCTGCTCGTAAAATAAAAAAAAGAAACATTTGTGAAATCTCAAATTCGGTAATGAATTCAAAATGCTTGCGACTACTTGAGGATCGATTGCGGCTCCGTTGTGTTCTTCCCACATTACTGGCCTACTGCACTTTACTTCTTGCTGGCAGGTCAAGGAGGTCACCCCAACTCCCACTGTAGTGTAGATGCTCACAAACACGTTCAGCCTGCAGCCCACCTGTTCAGTGTTTTTTTTTTTTGTTTTTTTTTTTGGTGTAAATTTTCAGCAGTTGGAATTTTACACCTTAATATTCTGGAAAAACCTCAAAAGTACCTTCACCTCTAGCTGCTTTCTGAGTCGTCTTTTACTTACAAGGACCTGATGTTGGGGAAAATAGTACAGACAATGATAACTGTAATAAGGACATGGCTGCTAGCCAGCCACCGCGCTTGGCTCAGGATTCCTCCAAAGGGACCACGCAACACCTGACTCCATGAGAGTGTGCATATTTTTAGATGAATGCGAGGAGAAATAACTCAGTTCAACGGTATTATACTTGTGCAAATTAGCAAATGATACTGAAAAGATACAAATGAGCTTTGGGGCGCAGGAGCTGCACAATGCTGTGAGCGTAGCTTGCGCTGAAGCGCCGCAGACACAAGGCCACTGGTGTTCTGTTGGGACTTCACGGCGCACAACGCTGGGGAAAAAAAGATGCATTTGATTTATGCGTTTGTGCGGCGGCTCCATGGTGGCATGGTTGTGAGCACGGCTGCTCCGCAGCAAGCAGTTTGTGGATGTGCAAAAAGTGAAGCTTGCGTGTTTTTCCTGTGCAGGCGTGGGTTTTCTCCGGGTACTCCGGCTTGTTTTCACAGGCCGTAAACATGCAGGTTGTGCTAACTGCTAATGATGTCCTTAGCTGTGTGAATCTTGATATTCTGTGACGGACTGGTGAGCTGCCTTAGCTGCCATATCTTTTGGGCCTCCTTGCTCATCTGCAGGTAGAAATAGTGGCCCTTTTTTCTTTGTAAATTTACTTAAGCCTCGTCTGATTGGTTGGAGAGTGTCGCCGTTTCTCAAGTCCCGCCTCAAATTCTCAGTTGACTTTAGGTTTGGAGTTTGACTAAGTCATCCCATGACACACAGATGCTATGATCTAAACCACCAGATTGTATCTCCGGCAGTGAGCACAGGCTTGCTGTCCTGCTGGAGGGCGAACCCCCTCCGCCCGACTCTCTTTCTCAGCCTCTTATCAGATTTACTCCCAGCGTCGCCCTCGCTTTGCTCTGTCCATCTTCCCTGTCACCATGTTTCAAAGTGGGGATGGTGTGTTCACAGTGTTCGCAGAGATTTGCAGCGTTGGTTACGGGCAACACATAAAGTTCCGGTTTGAAGCAGAGCACCGCTTTCTCCACACATCTGCTTAGTCCCCCTACAGGCTTCAGGCAAACTTTAAAGTTCCTTTAAAGGTAGTTTTCTGCAACTTAAAAATATATGTTTTAAAAAAAAAAAAAAACAAAACAGAGTTTTGGAGCGCACTCTCAATGTGTAGTCGTGCTGCCAACAGATTATCTCACCTGAGCCGAGGCCCTCTGCAGCTCCTCCAGTGTCACTGGCTGCATTTAAGATTCCTCTGTATCTTTTTTTTTTCTCAACCAACAATCTCAAACGACTATCCTCTTGGGCCTTCAGAGAACAGCTGTATTTGCACTGAGATTAAATTACACACAGATGGACTGTATTTAGCAATTAGGTCATTCATGTGAACTCAGGATGGATAATAAAAGCTCCTACGACGTCTGGTTTCCCTTTGGGAACAACGAAGTGTTACTGAATCGAATCGAATTACACCGAGCAGCGACGTCTAAAGATAATCGGATGAGTTTTATTCAGGGTTGTCATGTCTGCTTGTAAAAAAGGAAAAAAAAAAGTTCAAGTATATCTGGAGCGTATGTGGCGTTTAAACAAAAACCGTGGAATGTCGTGTCGGAGCGCCGCAGTCTGGAAATGAAAAGACGTCTCCCGTTGGAGACGAGCTACGAAGCGGCTTTTTTTTTTTTTTTGTCACAGGCAGTTTGTGATCTATCCACGAGTTTCTGACTACCTGTGACGCAGAACGCCGCCCGTTGCTCTTCGATCGACACGCGGCGTGAGGCGTGAACGGCGAAGACGAGTCGTTTTTCATCACCGCTCGCTTTTATGGCACAATCAGTAAAAGGGGCCTAATGAAAAGATGTGCTGAACAACACTGCTATCAAATGCTTCCTGCACAGCAATCCCCGCTCCGTCCCCAGCCCCACGGAGCCATCGCGGTGAGTAATTGAGACGCAGCGCAGACAGCCGGCGATGCTTCAGGGCATGTTTCTGCATTCATCCAATTTTCAGCTTCTTGTTATGTATTTTTTTTCGGGCACCTCAACGACTGAACAGGATTATGAAGTTAAAAGGGGCGGTGTTATGTGAAATCAACCTTTTTTCTTTTTCTATTTCTTTTTTTTTTTAACTTTACATCACTTGATCATATTATTTTCACACCAAAAAACATACCTGGAGTGTTGCTTTGATTCTCTCATGTATGTTTGAGAAATCCTTTAATGTCCCGCGGCAAAACCATTCTGGGTGCAGAAACGGACGTCTTGACAAAACTCCGCCTCCAGAGCTGCAGTTTTCAAGCTCCTGAGCTTCTGCGTGACGCAGCAGCCCTCCTCCGCGGCGGCCCCGATCAGCTCCTTCAGACTAGCCGGCAGCAATTAGCAAACACCAAGTGGAACTGTGCATCTTCTTAGTAGCTGCAGTCCAATTACAAATATGTGGAAAAGTTTGTCAATATTCTGCTAATGTCGAAACCCCCCCGTCCCTCAGTTAAATAAGAAACTGAATTAAATCCACACATTAATAAGTTTAATAAATTAGTTATTGAAAAAATTATATCCACGTTGCTGTGAAAACCAGCATGCATGCTTCCAGTTGTTTCTGTTTTGTGTTTTTTTTGTTGTTTTTTTTTTGATGATGATCTCAAGCACTTTAGCAAGTAAGTAAAATAAAAAAACAAAGCATCGTTATTCGCTTGGATCATTGTTGATAATGTCGTAGATGATTCGGAAAGAACAGGTGAGATTCATCGATATGAGTCTCAGGTCAGTGAGATCCATTCTATTCCTCAAGTTAAATAAAACCTTTATGTGACAGACGTGCACATAAAAAGTGCTGCATTAAATATGTATTTGATGCATGCAGAGGCAGCTGGAAGCAAACTGATGACTGCAAAAAACCCCCAAAAACAACATATTGATGAAAACATAGCTTCTCACCAGCAGGGGGTGCTGAAGCATTGCTTCATTTTCTCACTGATTTGGATCGAAGGCTTTGGTTTTCGGATAGATTTAGGCGTGGCTTCAAATCTGAAAACCTGTGGATCCACATAAACTGACCTCGACCTCCACTTCACCTCCAGTCTGAATGAATTATAAAAAAGAGAGAGAGAGAGAGAGCTGGATGCCGGACTCCAAAATAATCACCAATCAAATGTAGCTTTCGGTTCGATTCCTGTGCGGCTCACTGCAGAAAATAAGAAGCAAACTAATTAGTGAGCACCATTAGTGTCTAAAAGCTTTGAGACATTGGTACTGATGTATAACATGCTCAAGTGAGACATTTCTTCTTTATAATTGGTAGGAGCCTGCCACCGCGTGCATTGCAGGCTTGGTGAGTTCACGTAGTGGCAGATAACTGCTAATGAGCAAGAAAGCATGAAGCATTTAGAGTCAGAAGACAACAAAAAGTCTTATCTAAGTGAAATTCAAATGGCTCTGCAAGAGATATGAAAAAAAAAACAGGGTAAATTACACAGAACTACAGAGCAACAAATAACAACGCTTTAGACACAGCAACTTTCTTATATGAGCAATATGGCCGAGGCACTTCAGCTGGGTCCTCCGTCATACAATCTTAAGCTTGTGAGCGTTGTCTTAACATGCTGCGCAACAGAAGAGCTGCGTCTCAGCAAATTAAGACTTTCACGGAAAAATGTCGATTTCAATAATTCAAATAAAAACTGGCATTCATATTCCAAATGTTCATTTCTGCTCATTTGGTTGCCATAGCTAACGGGTATAATACAAAATCAATATTCACTCATAAACGCAGATTAGTGCATGCCATTAAGGAAAGGATCTGCTGTATCCAAGCTGATGGCTGCACAATCACAGGGGGAAAAAAACCCCTCCACAACTGATGTGCTCGTAGAAAGTTCAGTGGAAAGAAAAAGTGTTGCAAAACAGCAACACGGATCAATGGAAACGTGAGGGGATTGTGAGGCGAATGTATGAGTTTGAGCGTGGACTGCTTCAACGGCTGCCACACACGCACACGCATCTGCGGGCGGGTCGGCTGCAGCTGTTGCATTGCTTGTGTTGGACCAGAGAAAGGACCAAGAAGAAGACGGTGCACACATCGATTTTGAAGTTTCTTTTTTTTTTTTTCAACGCAAATGAAACAAACTGGACACGTCTGCCCATGCAGGATCGGAAGTGAATGTGAGATTCACTGAGGAAGTTTCAGTCGGGTTTTTTGTGTGGATAATGCATCGTTGCTTGCATCATTATTCCCCAACCACAGAACGAAATCTCCACGGAGAAACCTTTTGTACTAACAAGACAGACGCACGGCTGCAGAGAGTCTGAAAGAGTTTCTAAAATAGCAGCAATGCCGCGGCGCAGCTTCCCCTGAAAGGCGGAGGTACACTTTTAATCTCTCAGGCCCGGCGTACATAGCGCCGCGTTGTGAGTTGGGAGACAACAGTTCTTGTAACCGCATTGTGACTGGCAAACACGGGGACATGGCCGTTACCCGCTGGCAGTGCTGCAGATGATGAATGATGCTGCGCTGAACTAGTTTAAGAGGAGCATCACACAATTGTTCATTTGAAAAGGCGCTGCTTCACACGGTGGCCTGGGGAACGGCATGGAAAGTAATATCCATCAACAGCCAGCCAAGCAGCAGCGCCATCAGCAAACACAATTTAGAGCTCAGAAACATTATTGTTTTCCCCCTCCGTCCTCCGTTCGTCTCACTTGTGCGGTGAACTGCCCGAGTGACGCTCGCTTGATGAATACGATGTTCCGGTCGCGGTAATGGGAACCTGGTCATTATTGGGAGGAATCGAGTTTGGACGATGAGACGCTCCGCGGAAATAGACAAGTTCTTCTCTCGTCACGTCGGCGCAAGCCATCAAGATTATTCTGCTTTGTTATCCTAATGACAAGTTGTCAAACTTTTACGCCCTTGAACACACACACACACACACACACACACACACACACACACCCCCACACACACACACACACACACACACACACACACACACACACACACATGCCACATAAAAATGAGATACTGAAAGCGAGATACGAATGCAGATTACAATTAAAGCCCAAAAAAAAAGAAAAAGGAAAAAAAAAAGGTAATATTTCACGTTTGTCGAGTAATGAGACACGAAAATCAGAAAATGACTTTTGGATTGTGCTTCCCTGGTGCAGGAGCTTTTAAGACAAATTTGACCCGACATCTCAAATATATACCTTTAATATTTATTGAAGAATATCCGTTACTGTTTCTTGCGATACAGTCTGTGGCCCTTGAACATTTTTTTTTATGTCAACGTTGGTATCTTCAATGTATTTCAGGGGAATTTATCTGACAAAACCAACAAAAAAAATAAAATAAAATAAAATAGAGCAAAATTATGAATTATGAATTTTCAATATCTAATGAGTGAAGAGGCCAGCTGTGGGAACAATGAACACACAGCAGAAAGGTCAGAGATCAAGTTGTGGAGATGTGTAGAGCAGCATTAGGTTACAGGGTTTGAACATCTCAAACATGTCAAGTGGAAAAACCTACCAGACAAGATTGTCTCCTAAACCTGACAGGCTGTGCAAGGAGACCTTTCAGATTACAGTATCTAAAGACACAGCTATGAGCCGTTTGTCATCGGTAACACAGTGAACCCTGTTAAAATGTCCTGACGTGTGATGCAGTTCTGTCACAAAATGTGAAATACGCAAACTACCTGATCTGACATGTCAATTATCCGTCTTTTCAACACATAATTAAAAGCAATTTGGAAAGAGTCATTCATTGGACCCCCTTACACTGACCAAAAACAGAATCTCAAAATGCAAAAAAATAACCCAATATCGTCAGCATACAGGCAGTTATCTAAACTATTTAGATGACTGTCGTCATGTTTGCCATATGTACAATATGCGAATAGGATTAATTCTCGTGTTTAATGTTGATGTAGTGTATTTGGGGGTTTTTTTGAAAAAATGACTTATTTCTGGATTTAGATGAGATAACTCAAAGGTGACATTAACGATGGTTCTCAGTCTGAGTGGATGTTTTTTTTTTTTTTTGAAGAACCGATAAAGATGTTAAATATTTCATACACATTGGGATAATAGGACTTCTCTTTCCCATTTTACACATACATCCTCATCTAATGGGCTCTTCAGATGACACTTATCTCCATATCTTCAGTGGAAATTTGCATCTCCACGCTGGGCTTAATGACGGCGAGCTCACGTCGGGTTATCTCCGTGTCTCATCCACTTCACCGGGAATCGTGATGCGGCGCACTTTCAGCGGATGTTTTGTGCTCTGAAAAAGACAGAAACAGGATTTTTTCCCCCCCCTCCAAAGGCGATCTCACACTTATGAATCAAAGGATTGTTTGTGTCGACTACAAAACCTTGTAGAAAAAAAAAAAGGAAAGGAGGAAATGGCTCAAAAAGAGCGATGAGAGCAATAAGTTCCAGCCTGAGGCTTATTGTATAGAAACAACACGATGAATGCTGCCACAACTTTAACTGGGGAATATGTGATTGGTGCATGAACTATGTACACCATATTGCAAAATGTCTTGATATATCTGTAAAATTTAATGACATCCCATGGAGCAGTATTTCAGAGGAGTATTCATGAGGTCAGGCACTGATGTTGGACAAGAAGGCGAGCATGACGGTTTCATCCAAAGCTATCCTGTGAAGCTAAACTTTACCCACTGTTTCCTCCGGAGCTGTTGGGCTACATTTCTCCTACTCCACACTATTTTCTTTATTATTTTTATTCTTTAAGCAGTTATGAGGCATAACCTGAAAGCCTCAAGCTGCTCAACTGGTTGTTGCTAGGTAACCGAAGAGCGAGTGACCTAGTTGATGCCGCCGACCTACCACAGCTGGCCGTGAGAGGTTGAGAAGCTGCAGCATTCCCTCTGCCTACATCGCCCAGAATGCCGTGCGGTTCTGGATCGTAGTTCAGTGGAATTTCGTTCCATAGTTTCTGCTGATAGTGATGACGTGTCTGCAGCGACATACATCGCTACCGATTTATGAAATTAAAAACCAATTTGTATTTTCAGGTTTCATAACTTGAACTTGCAAAGAGAGAGACTATTTTCTAGAATGACTAAGGTCAGTATTTCCATGTTTATGGGAAATAAAAGAAACCGGATCGGCCCTGCAGCTCAGACACGTTCCACTGCAAAAAAAAAACAACAAACTTCTCCCAGCCTGCTGCTTTGCACATTAATCATTTGAAAAGTTTTTAACATTTAATTTTGAGTTACTAGGAGGCCAACGGGCCACGTGTTGCTCCGCGAAGTGAACTTAAATCATTTAGACAGGCGCCTCAACACCTTCCACAACACAAGAGCCCTTAAAGCTGAAACAAATTTCCATACCATTACAGTCGTCTTTCCTTTTTCCAGGCTAATCCCTAAACCTTTTTAATGGGACTCTACGTCCCAAATGCCGATTTCGCACGGCTTCAGATCTTCCATTCGCAGCCTCGAGCGAAACAGCTCCGTTCGGCAGCTTTCAGAAGATAACATCAACAGGTCTCTGCACGCAGATGAAGGGCCTCGTACTCTGATAACTGGCGCGCAGAGAGGCAAAGTGCTTTCTGGGGTTTGTTCATTATCTGTCTGCGTTACTCATAGCAGCAGTTAAAGCGAGGCTACATGCAAACACAATTAAGTGGATCTTAATTAATGCTTCCCCTCCCTGTCTGTCTCGCTCTCCCTCTCTGTCTGAAACACACCGAAATGTTCCCTCCACTTGTTTTTTTTTTTTATGAGCGACTGATTTGCCTAATGACACTGTGATCATGTAAATACTCCGTCCTGTAAAAGGAAACAAATCAGATTAAAGTACAGTCGCTGCGCTCAGAGACGAAAGCCCGCACCAGCTAGGCCTCTAATGAACATACATGTCTATTAATGGATTTTCTCTTAATAACTTATTTGCCCTGAAGGAAGCATAATAACCTAAAACGTAGGTGTGTGACGATTCTTCCCATTAGCTTGTGATGATTAGGTTTCAGAGCTTAACGGAAATAATCATTTTAACTGCACATTAATCAGATGAAGACGAGCAGGTTGAGGGTTGAGAAAGGAAAGGCAAAAATCTGCTAGCAGAAGAATGCACACCTATTTTTTTTTTGTCTTGTTTGTTTTTGCTCAATTGTTGCTGGCAAAATCTTTTGGGTCTAATCGTGCAGCTTGAACTGCGAAGCGTCTCACATTGGACTGTCGTGCCGCATGTTTCGCATGCGACTCCACGACACGCTTTCTGCGAGCGATTTTCACCTTCAGCATTTTGCAAAAAAAAAAATTATAAATCCTTTTCCACCGATTTTTTTGTTGTCACACGTGAAACGTGTTTCCCAGTATGCAGTATAATCGCCACATGCAAACCAGGTCTTCTCACGGCTGCGGCTTTTGCTGCGATTGTCTGCACTTGCAGTCATACACGCTGCCCATGTTGATGCACAGCGTAGTTTTCACATGTGAATCACATTTTGCGAGTTACATATTTTGCTTAAATTTATTTATTTATTTTTTTTTCATGTGTGAAATTATTTCCCAAATGTTACCAAGCTAAATAATTTCCAAGCGGAGCATTTTCCGTATTTTACCGCATGTTGAGACTTTGGTGCTTTTCATTTACACGTCTTGCCTCTTCACACGTTAACACATGAAATCTTATCCACATATGTAACACATTGCTAAAGGGTTAACAGAGGAGGACTGTTGTGACAACATCCAGAAGGCGGAGTTTCAGGAAGAGCAAGAGTTTTTAAAGAGACAGAGGCCCAATTTCAAGCCATCAAATCAGGAAGTAAAATTTCTTTTAAGTCATATTTTATACATGTAGCATTTTTATAACAAGTTGAAGGGAACACAGGTGATTGTGCTGGGAAATGGAAAACAAATCAACACTGCCCCATTGAACAACACACACGTTGAGATGCTCTTGGACCAGTTTCTGTCAGACTGGCAAAGCGTGAATCCTCTGCGACGCTTTACTATAGAGCTCTCCTGGGCTCTATAGCCGCACCAAAACGTGGGCCTTTGTGCAGCCGGGTCCTAAAAGCAGCAGCACGACGCGACACGACGAGGGGTTACAGACGGAGCGCCAAAGACGGTAGATAAAGTGAAATAAGCGGGGAGGGAGCGGGATTGCGCGTACTGTAATCCTTGTCGTCTTGGTAGGAAAGTTCTGTTTGAGCAGCGAATGACGAGGCAGGGCGCGAAAACTCCAGGATGGATTGTGAAGATTAAAGTCCCCCTCCCCTCACATCACATCCCCAACCATCAGGGGGGAATTCATTTACTCACACAGAGACGGGGAGCCAGCGAGAGCTCAGAGGAGAACTGACGGAAAGTGGAAAGCGAAGGCTGTCTGGAGGCTTTGTAGGAATTGAAAGCAGCTGAGGCGCTTTGAGGGCCCGCGGTTCGCCTTAAAGACAACAAACCAGCGGCTGGGACTCTGCCGCGAATTCACCGCCACTTGTATGAGTCAGATTCTGTCTGTTGCTTCATTCGGTTCGCATTTACACAGAAAAGGAAGTGCAACTCGCCAGTTTATGTTTGAAGTGTTTTCTTTTTGTTTTGTAAGTAGTCATTTGAATTCGCATCGGGGAAAAAGGTTGAAGGGAAAACACTGAAGCTCTGATCCGGAGAGTTTTATCTTCAAACGTATTATTTGCTTCAAGGGAAAAATAGGAACATGAACAATTGGCTGAATTCTGAATATTAAACATACATGTACATGTCAAAGAGAGACCGGTTCGTCCGTCTCTTCCGTCAAGATTTCATCTGGCTCATCAAAACTATTAAACAGTATGTGCCTGCAGCAGTGCTTCAGCTGCTGTCCTTCTCTCGCAATGTTGTTGTTGTTGTTGTTCCCTAAGAATAGAAAAAAAATCTACCCTTAACTGCCCCAAAGAGGGGAAATTCGGGTGCAAGAAGCAAGCTAAGCTAAGCTAGGTGTGAGATAGCATATTTACAGAAAGTTAAGGAAAAACAAAATCAGAATAGAAGGTCGTAAAGTAAGGACAAATATACAGCACTGGACTGATTAAAGATACGCAATATGTTGCCACTACCATCACTATTGGCCGACGTTAGTCGTTTTTTACGTATACGTATTGGCACAACAATAAAACCGGGCTGATATTAACAATTAATATTTATTTTCCTCTTGTTGCCATTAGCTTGTGGAAAGTCGTGTGGTATTTGTTTCACCTCGTGGCAATGATAGTGGAGTTTGAGTACTTTTAAAGGTGCTGAAGGGTCAGTGAAACATATGAAAACTTGATAATATGGCTAAATATCGATTACAACACCAATACTGATATTATATGCTGGCTCAAATTTTCAAATCGGCACATCGTTAGCGACAAGACCCTGCAGTTATTCACAGATTCCTCCGTTTAAACGAAACGTTTGGTTTAGCGGAATCACGCGCGCAGCATCCTGAATGGTGTTTGTCTTTTTTTGTTTCCTTCTACAACCTGAAACATTAAGTTACACGTAACAGCTTTTATTGCTTCTCTTTACCTCCTACACGGCATTGTTTATCTGAGGCAACAAGACAGAATTAAGAAGAAAGAAAAGAAGCGTGCATCATGCACAGCTTCCCGTGGCTGACGGAGAATTTTCCTAGAAGCACGCGTGAAGACTAAGAGCTGAGAAAGACAAATGATTTGTCAAAGCATTTCTCAACATCCATCTATCGCGGATTATTATTCAAATGTTGGGCGTAAAATGGTGCTTGCATTTAATTCATCCAGGAGAAATAAATAAATAAATAATCATCTGCCTGTAGCTCCTTAACAGTTTCAGGCTAGATAATAATCATTAGTGTCAGATAATAATTAGGGCCAAGCATCTCGGCTCGTTGTTCATGTTGACTCGCAATTAAGCAGGAAGTAACGGGAGTGAATAAACAAGGGAGCGGATTCTTTACTGGCCTGTCCACACCTCCGGGTTGTGACTGCGCCGTTATCTCCTGCTTCGGCTCCGAAGGAAACTCTCAGAGTGAGCGGGAGGCCAGGATGGCCGAGTCAGCATCCAGCCAGGAGTCTCTCCTTCTGGACCTTTGCAACGAAATGAGTCGTCGTCTCCGCAGGTCTGGACACCTGATGGAGAGAACCGAGCAGGGCAGTGGAGGAAATGAGGCTCCGTAGCGAAGAGAGACAGAGATGCATTAAACATGAGGGATTTACGAACCCAAAATGAAAAGCCCAACAACAAACCTACAAACCAAAGAACGTAAAGAAATAAGAAGTGAATTCAACGTGTCTACATTTAGGGAGCACGGCCTGAAAATGAGACAGGATTGTCCAAAAACCCCAGAAATTACTTGGAAAATAAACACAAAAGAAAACCGACTCAGGAGCAGGTCAAATGTTGTCCATCAGAGGCATAACAAAAACTAAACAAACATTCGCCTTAATTCTGTTGTTTGGTAAAGACAAGAGAACACAAACCATGATCCTTTTTTTTTTTTTTTTTTTTTTACTCCTTTTAAAACAAAGTAAAACCTGCAGGGGAGCCGGATTCCTCAGAGCGTGGCCTTGATTAGGGAGGCTGCTTGAGCTGCGGCGAGGTCAGAGATGAAGAGGAGAAAGTTAAAATCCAAGCTCCCAAAGAGGAAGGATGCAAAAACTGAATGACATGCTGAGGAGATAAACAAGCACAGGAGATAAAAAGGCAGGAAAACGAGAAGAATGGAAGTAAAGAACAGTTCAGTGGACCGAAGGCCCGACGCCTTGGTCTATCTAGCAGCAGAACCAAAGAGTCTATTGTTCACACAGGAATCAGTTCAAACTTTAGCACTTTAGCCTTTTTCTCGCAGTCATAGACGTATTGAGGTATTGGTGTCCATCCTGGACGAGTCACTGGACCGTCACAGGGCCGATGCGGAGAGCCATGCGCCGGCTCTTCCAGCTAACGCTAGATTTGGCGGAGAGTTTATGAAAACTCTGCCGAGGCCCCGGCTGAGAGACGGGCCCACTCTGCAGGCGACAGGGAAACAAAAACACTTTAAAAATGAATCTCAGGAAATAAGCGAAACACTTCACGGCCATCCATTTTCCGCTGTGAGCAGAGTCGCGAGGGGTCCGGCGCCCACCTCCAGCGACCGTCGGTGTGTAAGCCGCTCTTGATTAGGATTCAGCGTAGCGTGCCTTTGAAAGTGGGAGGCGAAAGCGGAGATGATGTCTGTCCCCCCGAACACTAAAGCTGAGGGCTGATTCCACTGGAGATGAGGCGATGACTCTGCCTCCTGTCGAACTATTTGACATGTCAAGATGACTTTTGTGAAAAAGACCCTCTCAGCACACTCTGTACACACTCACCCAGGTATGAGGAGAAGGCTAATAAGGCAAAGTGAGGATGTCTCTGTGTGCGTGGGTGTGCGATAGAAGTATTAAAAGTAAAGTTGGGATACTTTTGCTACATTGTGTATGTACGGAAAACACTTCAAATGGGGATAATTAAAACAACAAAAGATAACGCAGCCCTGATTTGCAATCCTACTACTTTTGTCAAGCGAATATTTATTCCTATCCAAAGCAAATTGGCTTTTTTTTTTAGGCCTAAACGCAACAGCTGTGCATGAAATTTGCGTGTTTTACGCAAAAGTCACAATCAAAAGCAAAACATTTACCCGACTTTATCAATTTGGTACGCTTCCACAACTTCCCAAGACCTGCTCAGAAGTCTCCTCGCTCTTCAACAAACAAGAAGTCAGACATCTTGGACAGAATTGGCAATCTCAGCACAATCCTAGCGGTTTACAGCTTCCGCATCCGATCGAAATCCCAGCCGAGGTTTTTGGTCGACCAAATCCAAATGTATTCCTCGTACTGGAGGCGCGAGGAATAAAGGCTTGGAAGAAGATTTCTGCTGTATCAACGCCGATCTCGTCACCCGTCGCTCAGGCAGTCGCCCCGGCTCAGTTACAACCTGTCTGAACAGACGGATAGCAATTACAATCCGTTGCCTGGAACAGACCGGAAGTTGCACAGAGGCCGCAGTCAAATCTGGAAGGAGGGTCAGGAGGAAAACTTTGCCTTTGCCGGAGGTTTAAATACAATAACTGAAGCGTACAATCTATTAATAAAAGTTTAAATATTAGTAATCCTGTGATGGATTTCCCCACCAAATCTGCACCGGTCCTCCCATGTTAATGTGGGGAAACGAGCAGCTTGCAGACATCTGAATGGAGTCAGTGTGATGCAAAACACAGGAAAGAAACAAAGAAGCTACTGCAGGATATATTTGCACGTATCAGATCCTTGTTTACACTGAAGATCCACGCTTACAGTGCGAGGAATTGCGCTTTCTAATTAATCGCACAGTTGAATCTGATGTGCACATTTCAGAAGGGACTGAAACCTCCCACTAAATGTCGTCTTGTGCACCGTTTGCTATTCAGGGATGCAACATTTTAATTATCTTTTCTAAATGGCTGGTGGATTGCTACTACTAAACGCTTCTGTCCTTTTGTCACAATGTAGGCAGTCACGTTGTTTGTGATCTTTACCATAAAGAACAATATATAGGGGGATTGAGTTTTTTTCTTAAAGGGGCGGTACTATGTATTTCCCAGATATGTAGCGCCATTTTATAGTGCAATCAAGTAACTATGTTACTTTCGATTGTTGAAAAACATTCTGTACATATTAAATATGACTTGGTAATCCAACGCCTTGAAACTGGGCTTATGTCTCTTTAAGAACTCCTGCTCTTTCTGAAACTCCGCCTTCAGGAATCATCACAGCATGGCTCCTCTATTAACCCCTTAACAAAGTTTGTTACAGGCGTTTCACTGAGAAGCAACTGGTATAATGAGTTCAGCGTGATGCGCGGTTCCACCAGGTGTTTGCTAACTGCTGCTGGCTAGTCTGAAGGAGCCGAGAGACGGAGCCGCCGCTCTGTGAGGAGGAAACTCGGAAACTGCTCACCTTCGAGGAGCAACGCCTCAGGCTAGGTCCAGCTGGGCGTTTTGTACAGTCGAATGGTTGCCATGGGAGATTAAAGGATTTCTCAAACACGCATTAAATAATCAAAGCAACACTCTAGATATGTTTTTGATGACAACATAATACAAAACTCAAAAAGTTTGACTATTTGACACTTTCGTATTGTTAGAACCCTAAACAATAGAAAGCTTTTCACCACACCGACAACAAATATTTCTATTACAAACATGCCATAGATTTAATTAGTGCTGTTGAGCTGCGTATTGAATGCTAACACATCGATCCCAGTCGGGCCTGTGAATAAAACACGATCCAAGAAAAATAAGGGTCATATTTTCTGCTGACGCTACTTGAACACGGTCGCTATCATCTGCTGCGCTCCCGTCTTTTTATGCTGCTCTCTATCTCCGATCCTTGCTCCTCTCCTTTCAGTGATTCTGGACACCACGCCTCTCAGAATAGACACAAAGTGTTTTCTGTGCCCTCTGTCCCCCCTGCGTCATATGAACTTATCCAGATCATCTGTCCCGGTGTACGGCTCAGCAGGACCTAGTGGAAAGTTTTTTTTGCTTGAAAGGGCCCGAATTATCCTGAGCTTCTCCTTTTCATGCTGCAACTTTCTGCAATCTGCTGATCTTTCATCTTAAACCCTCCCCGGTTTTTGGCACACAACGAGCTCTCCGCCTCGCAAATCCCGAGGCGAAGTCCCTGCAGGCCGGTTTGGGGAGTCGGCCGGGGAGAGAAGGCGCTGCCTTCTCAGACCGCGGCTTTAGGGCTGGAGGTCGTGTTCGCCGCTTTAGTGTGAAACATGTATTTGCGTGAAGCTTCCCATCTTCAGAAAATGTGCGTGGGCTTTTTTTTCTTTCGATCTTTTTCTTCTCCTTTCCAAGCGTTACATCAACTCATGAAAGTCTAGAAAATGCAGAGGAAACACGAACATAACGTGAATTTTAAACGTCGCGGCGGCAAGTCACGCGTATGTAAATGGCTCTTCTCGCAGCTGAGCTGGAGGATGGGATGTATGTGATTCTGGGAAACCTCTCACCATGACCGTCAGAAGGAGCCAAAAGGCATCAGCCAGCCTGCATTATTTCGTCTAAGCAGAGATAAGCGTGGATCCCTCTGAGCTTTCTGCAGCAGTCCCTGTGTCTGAGGTTTGTCAAAGCAGCCTGAGGCACTGGCAAGTTGGGAGAGCAAACTTTCAGACTGAGATTCTTTCCCTCTCTCTCTCCCTTTTTTTTTTTTTTTTAACATTTATCGTTTATTTGGGTTCGCTGTAATGGATGGTCTGGTTAGCTTAGCGTCTAATAGCTATTTAAGGATGAAAACAAAAAAGAGAGGAAAATGAAGCGTCCCCCAGATGCTGCATGACATTCACTGTGTGCTAAAGTGCAACGAATGTAGCGCAACGCGAGATTGGCCAGGAAAGGCACGGCAGTTGTTCCCTGGTTGTGTTTACGTTCAACAATGAAATTGAGAATCAACAATTGTTTTTAATTGAGAATTGTCAGCAGCCACATATTAAAATCGTGGCGTTAAATTACGACTAAAACGATGAGACTGGACGGTTCTTTCATTTCTGTATTTCAATAAACAAATAAAAAAAATCCTCATATGTTATTAATTCAATACACACAGTGACATATTTCAAGTGTTTATCTCTGTTATTTTGTTTATGGCTTATGAAAACACAAAATAAGATACAAACATGTGACTTAAGACCAATTTAAAAATGTTGGATTCAGATGTTGTGTTACGCCGTTAATAGGACAGATTGATGACTTTGCAGAGATTACGTCCCTGACAATGACGATAAACCACAGAAGACGACGAAGCAGCTGCTCAGAATGCTGTATCCAAGTGTCACAGTGGAAAGTTGGGTGGAAGGAAAAAGTGTGATAGGACAAAAGTGCTAAAAGCAACGGGAAATCCCATTATCTTGAAAGGATTTTTAGTGAAATCCCTTCCAAGTGCTTGGAGGAGGTTCACAAACCATAGACAGCAGCTGCAGTCGCCGCAAACACATGTATCCAGCAGCAGCAGCAACGACAAACACCTGGTAGAACTACCTGTGCAGAGCTCATTGTAGGAGCTACGTTTCAGTGCAACGCTGATAAAAAGGGTTGAAGGAGGAGTTACTTAAAGAGACAGAGGCCTAATTTCAATGCATTAAACCAGGAAGCAAAATTTATTTTAAGTCATTTGACATATTGAGCATTTTCATAACAACTGAAGGTAACGTCGTTACTTGATTAAACGGAAACGCATTATACTGCCCCTATGGGAAATGTGTCACTCAAAAACCTTTGGAGCGAAACTACAAATCGCTTTGGATCGGCTCAAAAACCCGAGAAGGCAAAACAAAAAGGCCCCGGAACGGAGTTTTAATAATAAACAAGTAAATAATCAAATCCCTAACTTAGCATTCCCTAACTAAACCAATGAGGCAAACTAAACCTTGATATCAGGTTTTCCATCTGATGTGTAAAACCACAGAGTACTTCAATATCAACATCAGGACCAGGAGCGTTTTGTTTACGTGCGTGAGCAGGAAGAAAATAAAAGAAATTAAAAAAAGAAATAAAAAAAAAAAGAAACATTGCCGCCTGGATTGGCAGCTTTATTTTCCTGTTTTTGCATCACCTCAGAACATTGTTTTGTTTTGTCGAAGGATGCAGCAGTTGTTGTTGGAGAAGGAAAGAAAAGAAAAAAAAAACCCGGCGATATAATGAGCCGAAGTTGCATCAAAAACATGAGACTATTTTTATTTAGGTTGGAGCTGTTGTAGGAAAGAAAAAAAAAAAAAAAAAAGATGAGTTTTAGGCTTTCAAAGCAGACTCCTCCATTGTCATGCAATGCCCCCAGAACCGTCAGTAATTGCCCCCGCTCGTTGCTTAAGCTGATTGAACTCGACTGTTGGTGAAAAAACACCGGCGCGTCTATTGGGTACTGAAGTGCATCATTCATGTGCAGAGCTGTGATATGTATGAGATAACCTAAAACCTGGAGAGCAGCTCTGAGGCTCCATCCAAACTCCCAAGACCCCTAAAGGAGACGAGAGAAAAAGCAGAATCTGAACGCATGGAGCCCGACTGCAGGAGTCGGAATAAACTAGTCATACGGATCACAAAGTTCCTAAAGCTGCTTTGCACCTGAGACTTTGCCCTTTTGCGCGCGCACACACACACACACACACACACACACCCCCACACACACACACACACACACACACACGCACACACACACACACACACACACACACACACACACCGCATGCGTTTGAAGCTGCGCTTACACTTTTCTATTTATTTATATATATTTTTTCCCTCCTCCCAGACCCAGCCTGAAAAACAGAAGACTGGTCGGTTCTGTTTGCAGCGTGACCTTATTGACCCCAGTTGCTTCGAGTGCGACACCGAGCGGCTCCTAGAGGCCCTATGATCAGCCTCTCCTATATTTTGATGATCAATCTTTTCTACATTTTTTTTTTCAGAAGCAGCGTGACGTGGCTATGGTTTCACGCTCGCTGCTCCTTGTGGATTTCCGTCCATCGATTGTTCTGCTGCTGCCGCTGAGTCAGCAGTCTCCCCTGTTGCAAAAGAAACCGCGGAGGAGATCAAATGTAATTCACCTTTTAGTTTTCGGGTTACGTCAGAGTGCGGATAATAACCTTACCAAACCTTTTTTTTTTTTTTCTCCTTTTCTTCTTCATGACTCAAATTTACATTCACGAGCTCATTAACCGAACCGGGTTTGAGCCGATGTCTTATTTTTTTTTATTTTTTTCAATGTAGCCGATGTGGTATCGGTCCGCCTCCGATGCGCTTCCCCGTCGATCGACGCGGTTTGAGGTACGTTCAAACGTCACGCGCGCGATCGCCGCCGATGATTTGCAGCGTATCGATTTCTAAGTCTCGCCGCGGCGCTGAAGTGATCGAATTGCGTTTGTCTAAAAAGGGAAGAAAACTGAAGGAGGGAAAAAAAATGCTTGCATCATCTTGTACTGGATTTTGCCGAGATTGACTCTCCCCAAATAAAAAAAAATAAATAAATAAAAGTAATCAAATAAATAAATAAATTTAAAAAAAAGCTCCAGCTTAATCTTTAAGAGATGAGGCAACATGAGTGGCAACAGCTGAAGGAGTTTATAAACAGCCCAAAAATACACAATCAATGCACGCAAAAAGGCTTCTGACAAGAGAAAGGTTAAAAAAACCCAATTTGACAAGTGTGTGTGTGTGTGTGCATGCGTGCGTGCGTGTGTGTGTGTGTGTGTTTACTCCTCGTGGGGGCGTGTATTGATGGCAGCTACATTTCCCTCCGTTGAAGTCATTAACATCATCTCTGGAGAGGCTCACTCTGCAACAGTCGGCACTGTTCGTCAGTGGAAGATTAATGATGATGATTTATTGAGGTAACAACAGAAAGTCGTGTAAGAAGATCTCTTACATGCAATTTAATATTTCATCCCTTTTAAAACATAACGACGCCGAGCAGACACTGGCGGCACTTCCTAGAGACTGGGTACAACTGAGAAAGAAAGCCTGTCTCCCCGCTTTATGGGAGACAGGCTTTATATACACACCCATACACACACACACACATATATTAACCGAACCGGGTGTTATAATTAAGAACAAATTTTGTCACATTACAACCACAAACTTCAATCAGTTTCATTGAGGTTTATGACAAATCAATAGAAATCAGTGTGAACTGGAAGAAGAATGTCTTATTAAATTTACCACAAAATGTTTAACATGTACGGTGTGTTTGTTCACGGGTCTGAACTTCCTGCAGCAACGCCTTCAATCGGCGCTTCTGGTTTCGGTGCCTGCGCCACACACACGCTGGTGATTCCTATTTTTGGCTCAGTCAAAGTCGGGCTTTGGCTTTGGAGTCGACGCAATGGAAAGGTTCGGGCCTTGCCATAGATGTGTCATTTGATTCCAGTTCAGACTTTGACTAGGCCACTCCAGCACCTGTATATAGTTTGATCTGACTCATCCTGTCCCTACCTCTGGCTGTGCGTTTGAGGCCGTCTGACTGCTGGAAGGCTCACCTCTCGCCTCAGGCTTCGGTCTTGCAGGGTTTTTGTTCTTCTTCCCGGATTCGATTTCAGCTCCATCCATCTTTGCATCAACTCTAACCGGCAATGATGTGCATCAAATCACATCAGGTTCAAAGTCAAAAAAGCATAAATAAGCACTTTTCTTATAGAAAAACAACTTTTATACTAACTTTGTAAGATTAGGTTTCACTTGTCATCCTAGAGTACATTTTCCATGCCAACAATCGGCGGCTCTCGTGCTCAAATGAGAGCCGATGGAGAAACCGGGAAGCGACGCCAGGACGTTTGCGTAAACCGGCTTGATGTTTGAGGCTGGAGTTGTTCTTGTTGTGTGTGTGTCTTTTTTTATTTCTTTTTTTTAAATATGTCTTCATATATAGTTATTTTGTGACATTTGGTGTAAATGAGCAAAAATCAGTCATGATTGCATCTATGAAAAAGACAAACATTTTCATGAACAGAAAAAAAAATAAAAAATCAGACTTTCTGTCACATCGCTGATGGACAGAAAGGCCAGTGAAAGAAGGGATTTTTATTATTGTTTCGAAAATCTTCATGTTTGCAGAAGACTTGACAATTTCTAGCTTTTCCCTTTCAATCGACGTGAAGCCTTCTGAAAACGGAAACCGTTTTTTTTTTTTTTTTCCTATCTGCACATCTATTTGGGTTAAAAAAAAAAATAAAGAGATGAAACAGAAGCAGAAACAACAAAGACATACCAGACCACAAAATCCATTACATCCAGTAAATCCACGTTTAAATGTTGATCATTTTTATCCATTTTGGTCCAGAAAGATTCTGCAGGATTCTGCAGACCTGGTCAGCAGAAACCGGAGAGCAATACCTAAAATAAATACGTCAAAAAAATCCCCCATATGCATGTGCGCAGATATATCCTGAGAGTCATGCTGGAGAGATGTGCGTCCTGGGTCGGACTTTTGGAGGGGAGCATTTTTCAAACCCCTCCCGCCCCTCGAGTTTCTGAGGTACGGTTCCACCTGGTTGCCGTGATTGCATAGCAACCGAATCGGAGATCATGTTTCTAATTTCTTCCGCAGTTCAAAATGAGCAACAAAGTCCAGCATCCGAGCGAGCAGGACTCGGTGTACAACCAGCTCCGCCTGGCGGGGAAGTTGACCGACGCCGTCCTCATCGCCGAGGGCGTCGGGTTCCCGGTCCACAAGATCATCCTCTGCAACTGCACGCCGTATTTCTGGTGAGTCGGGCGAGTCACGTGACTTGTTGTTGCGTCGCAATCAGCCGGGAGAGGGGGAAATGTTTGGGTTCACAAGAGAGGGGGCCGTGGGGGGTTTGAATGGGACCGAATTGCGCAGAAGGTTGCGGCAGTTTGTTGGGCAGTTTGCGGCGTTTTTTTGTTTGTTTGTTTGTTTCGTCCTCGTTTTCCTGCTTGACCTGTCCACTCCGACCAGTTGTGGTGATCCATAACCATAGCAACCAGGGATTTTTTTTTTCTTCTTTCTCTATTATTTCCCCCTTCATCTAAATCAATTGATGATCGATTGATCAGATTTCAGCATTTCAGCAGGGAGGCATTTCAAAGTGCTTCGCGTCATAGCGAACACAAAAGCACAAAGTCGTGCAGCAAAGAACCAACAATCAAAACATGACATCAGGTCAAGAGCTGTCATTGTACTTGCAATTGATTATGTTTCAAACTTTAAGCAGGTGGGTTTTTAGTTAGTCGAGACTTAAAGGAAGTCGGTGTTTCAGCTGTTTTACAGTTTTCTGGAAGTTTGTTCCAAATGCTTTATATGTTTAGCTTTTGTTTAGAGGCTTAGGAAGCATCTAATCTTCTCAGACTGCCGCGGCTGTCCGGCGTTCTGGACCGAGGCCGAGGCGACGGAGCTGCGAACAAACAAAACCAAGGAGATGATTGTGGATTTTGAGCCGATCCCGGGTGATTTCACTCAAGGAAACTGCAATCTGTAAATCTCCGCAATCTCTCCTCCCTCCATTGTTTGTTTGCGTTTCTTTCTTTGCATTTTGTTTACGATTTCCACTTCACCAAATCAAATTGTGCGCAATCACAATGAACTTATTTCAAGCTCTGGCACGAAAAAGTTTGGACCGTCCCGTTCTTCTTCAGAAGGCGTCGTCACATGACCGTGATCTGCGCGTCCTGCGGAGGCGTTTTCAGCTTTTCAACGTCCAAAGCAATGAAATGGACTTTGGCTTTTGAGAGGTGAATTTCTGAGAAGCGTCGCATGCATTTGTATGAAGGCCCCTCCGAGTCAATCCTTTCAAGAGCCACACTTTTTAAAAAAAAAAAATTACAGCTGCAGGTCCTCCGGGGTTCGTCTCCACCAGCACATCTAGGAAACTTTTCACCTGCTCTTTGTGAATAGAACATGCCTTGCTGTGCTGGACTGTGAATACACACTGAGGTTGTGTTTTTGGGTGTTTTATTCTTGTTGCCAGTTTCCGAGAGTGTTTTTTGTAGTTTTTTTTTTCTTTTTTTTGGTCCATGCTCAATACCACATTGGGGTATTGAGCATGCCCTTTTCCAATGGAAAAGCTTCTTCGGCTCTTCAGCCGCATATCAAATATCGACGTTCCTCTCCTTCTGCTTCCCCCTTTACCGGGTTGAGCGTTTTTGCTGAGGACCCAGATTCAATCCAGTTCGGTTCAGTTTGTTTACATGGCACCGGTTTGCAACAAGTGGCGTCTCAAGGCATCGTGCAAAAAAAAAAAGAAAAAAAAAGAAAAATAGTTTCAGTTCAGGCACATTGATCCCAGTTGTTAAACATTACAGGGGCGGCGCTAAGACCTTCCTCCCGACTCTGATTGGTTGGTTTTGATCTGTGCAGACGGTTCTGTTTGATGTTTTCACAGATTGTCTCAGTCACCACAAATATGTCACAAAAACATTTTATAATACGCATGAAGTCACAACACGAGTTATGACTGAACGAGGGTAAAATGGCGATTCTCTGTCCTGCCGTCTCCTCAGCGAACTCTTCACACGGAGCTGCAGCCTCGACCAGGAGGTCTTTCACATACCGGGCATATCCGCCGAGGTCATGGGGCTCATCCTCGACTACGCCTACACCAACTCCCTCACCATCACCGAGGGCAACGTGCAGCAGCTGCTCCTGACGGCCAACCTGCTGTGCGCGTCCGAAGTGGTGCACGCCTGCTGCATCTTCATCGAGGACCTGATCAACTCGGACAACTGCATCGGGATGTGGAGGTACACGACGACCGTCTGCCCGCAACCCGTGCTGCACTTCAAGATCTACTGCTACATCCTGAAGCACTTTGAGGGCGTGGCCCTGTGCGACGAGTTCCTGCTGCTCTCTGCCGGGGAGCTCACCGACATCATCGAAACAGACAACTTGATTGTGAAAAGGGAGAGGACGGTGTACGAGGCCATTTTAAGGTGGACCAATCATGCTCCCGAAGAGCGAGAGGGCCACTTCCCTGCTCTCTTCTCTAAGGTACAGTAGCTAACTGGTTAGTAGCTTAAGGCGGTCAAACACCCATCTATGCATAATTAGGCTGAATATTCTGTTCCTCTTAGTGGTAAAGTTCCGAAAATAAATGGGCTTTTCAATAATATTCTAACAGATTGAATGTGTTCTTTATTTTCCCTCCACGTTCACATGTTGCACCTTCAGACGGAGATAAAAAGCGTCCGATTGATAGAAATAGGAGTGATATTAATCCGTTTCTCTTTTGCCGAGTATCCTGTCTGCAATGCAGAGAGGTGCAAATGACTCAAACCATATGATCTCCACTCCAGTGGAGAAAAGCTTCACTTTTTTTTTTTTGTTCCTTTCGCTGCTCAGCTCTCACTCTCAGTGGCTCCGCCCTGCTAACTGATTTGCTACGCAGCTCGCCTCTATTGGACAGCGTGTTCTGAAAAACTGGACAAATATTAAATAAGAGCAGAAAGCGCATCAGCAATCTACCCAGATTGATTTTTATTTCTTTATTATCATTATTATTTTTTTACTTTTAATGCCAACATGCATTGAGGATATCGTCTGGTTACTGAGTTCATTTTTTTTGATGAGTGGAATAAAAACTAAAATGTTCATTAAAATATTATTATTAAAATATTAAAAAGTGGGGATGCCTGCTTTTGTAACCAAGCCAACACAAAACAATTTAAACCATGCAAAACATCCATGTTTGCAAAGTGAAGCAAAAACACAGGTGATGATAAATTAAGGAGGTTCTCTGGAAAGAGTCAAACTTCCCAGCGCTGGGATCTACTGGATCTTCTGAGGTCCACTGAATTTCCAGAAAGCTCTCCGGCCACCGTGAGACAATCATTCAACGCCTTTTGTTTCAATGCTGTACAATGTTTACTATAGTTATAAATGGTAAACAAAATTTCCTGTGGACTTCTTAAGCATAAACAGAATGCAAGTTTTACTTCATTTTGCTGGGAGTTTTACTTCCTGGTTTAGTTTGGCTGTATTTAGTTTGACCAGTAAGGAAGTCCTTGGACCCGTCCGACATCTAAAACGTAGAAATACAAAGAACAAGGTTTTGAAATACTGGAAATATCATTAGAATCAAGCATTTCACCAGCTTTACCCTTATTATATTTTATTCTTACAATTTCTTTTCATCACGCCACCGATTTTTATTTATTGATCTTTTTTTGCAGATTTTTATTGAAACTGCAGAAAATTGTTCTGTCCACAGTTTGGTCATAGTGAATCTAATAAGTGACCATACTTTTGTTGCTGGTGTGTAGAGGAGGTATGGGTGTTAAATTAGATATTATACAGTCAGATGTCAGTTTTTCTCTAAAATCAGCTGGTTGGTGATGCCTGATTGTGTGCTTCTTGCTCTGAGAAGGACTGCACCGAATGTGATTCATGTCAGTCTCTAAAACAAGAAAACTCGCAAAACACTACATGGATGAACTTTGCACTTTACACGTACACGTGTCTGCTCTCACATTCAGTCAAACAGTTTTCACCTCATAACTTGCGCTAACGGATTTTGTTTTTCAAGGGAAACCAAACGCGCGTAGCCCATGTACTGAAATGTAATTTAATCAGGATCACTGATGGAATCAATTCGATTCTGTGCACAGACTTTGTCTTGTCGTCTCTCTGTAGATCCGGCTGGCCCTGTTGGATATAGACTACATCAGGGACAAAGTGCTGCCCAATGCGCTGACGCAAGGATCGTGTCTCTCTCTCCTGTCTGAAGCCACCAAGACTATAACCCAGCTGCTCTCAATCAGGCCTTATTTGACCGGCGTCTGCAACCCCCTGGCCCGCCCTCGGTTGCCGACCGGCATCCTACTGGCCATCGGCGGCTGGAGCGGCGGCGGTCCCACCAACGGCATCGAGGCGTACGACGTCCGTGCCGACTGCTGGATCAACGTGACCAACAACACGGAGCGCCCTCGCGCCTACCACGGCACCATCTTCCTCAACGACTTTGTCTACTGCATCGGCGGCTTTGACAGGCTGGAGCATTTCAACAGCGTGCGCAGGTTCGACCCCGTCAAGGGCAACTGGCACGAGGTGGCTCCCATGTACTACCAACGATGCTACGTTAGCGTCACGGTGCTGAACGGCTGCATCTACGCCATAGGAGGCTATGATGGACACATGAGGCTAAGCACCGCCGAGTACTACCGGCCAGAGCTCAACCAGTGGACTTTGATTGCTCCCATGCACGAGCAAAGGAGTGACGCGAACTGCACCACCCTCCACAACAGGGTGAGTGGAATGAAAACAGCAATATAACACGTTTATTTGTCTTAGCCACTACTGGTTATCTGTGCAAGCGGAGCACCAGCAAGTGTCCTTGGAAGCTAAGATAAAATGGTTACTTTTGTGTTGGTAGTTTACAGGATACAGAATCATGAACACGGCAAATGGCAGCTGCCAGTCGGTCGATTCTGCAAACCGTTTATTTTTTATTTCTGCCGTTTTGTAGGCTGCTGTCACATTGTTGCCTTCCTTCTCTGCCCTCGATTGAACCTGCAAAACACATAAAAAACCCCAAACAAAACTAAACAAAAGCATAGTGAATAAAAGTCAGTTAGGCATAACTGAATTCAGTGGGCTTTAGGGACCATCAACAAGAACTATTTCTAAGCTCAGCTCTGCCAGACTGGAATGTGTTGAATCGTGTCCGTCAAGAGGGTCACGGCTTCCAACGGGTCACCACTGACATCTCATATTTGTCTGAAATAAAGTTCAGAGGTCAAGACGTCCTTCACAAACTACTGCATCGGTTGCGCCTTTCAATCGATGAGCTTCATTCTCTGCTGTTGTTGTTGCTCACAAAAACAGCATCTTCTAAAGGCCGGATTACCAGAACAGTTGCTTTTATGCACACATTTTTTGGAATGCAAAAAAAATACAAAAGACCTATTAGTGATAACTTTTACTTAACTTTCTAGTTAACTAGCTAATTTGTTTAGCATTTACTTGGTAACTAAATGTTTAGACAGCAAAGTAAAAATGTAATTCCTACTTAAATTTTTCATTTTCAAGTTAGATATTTAGCTTGTGAATTAGATATTTAGTGTGAGATTTATAAATACACAAATAACACATTTGTTAATTTTTGCAATGACAAGAAATTCTAATTCCAACATTATGAAACCATAATTCTGAAAAATAAACACACATTATATATGTGTGTTTATATATATATATATAAACCAAAGATATTGCAGTTTTTTTTTATTACACTGTAACTTTACAAACAGCATCTCTTAGCTTTTAACTTTTAACCCTCCCATTACCTTGAAGTCAGGGCCGCTGGGATTTGACATGCGTTTTTGTGTTTTACCCTTTAAACTAATAAATGAGTGATGGAAAATTAAAGTTTAGGTCGTCTTGGAGAAAGGGCAGCATGACTTATTGACTGCATATTTTTACATAATTCGACAACCATTCAGAGCCGTGGTCGTAAGGCTAAAACACCAAAACGTTCCGGCTTATTCTGAGGAAAAAGGAGAAGTCAAATATTTGCAGCTGAAGTTTTTCAAATTGACCCCTGAAACAGCAGCAGTGCCGTTACATGATTAATAGTTACATGATTGTCAAAACCAACGTTTAATTTCAAGGTCTTGAAAGCGGCGGCTCCCTTCACAAACGTCTTCAAGTGAACGGTTATGTGTTGTTTTCTGAAAAGCGCTCGCCTTTTTTCCCGGTCAAATGACGCCACTTGTGTTTCATAATGAAGGTCTGAGGGTGGAGTTTTTAAATTAGGTGTAACGCTTGAAAACATTGACATAAATGAAACAAGTCAACTAAAATATATATATATATATATATATATATATATATATATATATATATATACAGTTTCATTCATCCCATCATTTTTGAAAGGAATTTATTGTTTCTAAATAAAGTTTATGATGTAAACTTTCACACAGTTAAAAACGCCCCCGTTGACTCCTTTTCTTTCTTTCTATAGATTTACATTTGTGGGGGATTCAATGGACATGATTGCCTGCAGACAGCTGAGTATTACAGCCCAGAGGCCAACCAGTGGACAATGATCGCCCCCATGAACAGCCAGCGCAGCGGAATCGGAGTCGTTGCGTATGCAGGCCACGTTTACGCGGTAAGTGCGAGAACGAAACTCCGAACCCACCGGCCGCAGGGGTCGAAGTTGTCGTTGCGGACGCGACACAGAAACCTCTGAAGAAGACACGAGCGCAACGTCCTTGTTCACGGCGCGCGAGCGAAGACGGAGAGCCGTCAGATTTTAACAGATTTCTCTTTTGTCGTTGATGAGAGACCACGAGCCAATACTCTTTGATTTGGTTGTATTTACCCAGAATGCCATGCACTGCAGTCCATTTCCTGCTTTTGCAGCGGTCTCTGGTCTGCTGGCCATTGACAAGGTCATTTGGACCAAGCCAGGATTGAGGTTCATTAGGTGGAGCAGAGTTTGCACCAATGTGGGGAGCAATTTTAAGTTTATTGGCAGACGTTAATATTTAAAGAGTTCATGATGAGATACAGTCGAAAAAAAGAGGATCGGACCAAAAGAAAGAAAACTCCTTCGCCGTAGTTGACGTGTCCTTTCAACAACTTTTGTCGCTCTGACCAGCTGATTCCCATCAGAGCTTAAAATACGAACCCCTGACCCGGCACATGCTCCTCTCTCTCTCCTCTCCCTACAGGTCGGCGGCTTCGACGGCAACAGCCGCCTGCGCTCGGCGGAGGCTTACAACCCCGAGACCAACACCTGGACGAACGTGGCCTCCATGATCACCACCCGGAGTAACTTTGGGATCGAAGTCGTCGAGGACCGGCTCTTCGTGGTCGGGGGCTTCAACGGCTTCACCACGAGCTATCATGTGGAGTGCTACGACGCCACGAGAAACGAGTGGCTAGAGGTCTGCGGCATGGGGATCTTCCGGAGCGCCGTGAGCTGCTGCGTGATAGCCGGACTCCCCAACATGCCTGAGTACGTGGTCCCCCGAGACGCCCTGCCCCTGCTGCCGATAGAGGAGGACCACGACACGGATTCAGGAGACTCCTCCTAAAACTAGCAAATTAAGACTTTCTCTCCAGTGCCATGGAACAACTGTAAGATTGCATCGTCAATACACCATTGAGAGCATCAAACCGCTGTCCAGCAGGCGTTTTCCTTTGCTAATATGTGCATGAGTGTTTTCACTTCAGAGGTCGGTAAGGCGGAGCTAAAATAACAAATCACACTTAGTTTTGAGGCGACGCAGCGTCCGGGTGCACCTGCAAATCCAAGTTTAGTCCTCGATCGTCACCTGTTTTCAGACGTTGTCATAGTCTCACGGGCACGAATGTCATTCGATCTCGGATGAATTTGCTTGGCAAAACCTGTTGAATTAATCAGTGGTTTTAGCAATTTCCAAACGTCTCCTGATTCCGCGTTCAAATATGGGACCGCTTTCTGAGGCCTTAGAGAGGCAGCCATATTGTTCACAAAGAATCAAAGAACTGCTAAGGTGCTATGTAAAACATAGTAAAAAAAAAAAAAAGCTTTTAGATAAATAGTAACCAACATTTTCTCAAAAGTCTAAGCAATCAGCAGGATGTGGTTTTCCATTCTATCTCCATTGATAAATCGTGAACTTTAACCGAGGGAAATGATCTCTACGAAACTTTTCATATTGTTCTGAATTTTTTGTGACCCAACTGGTTGAGTTGTACATGTTTTCTATGTTTACACGTCCATCTTTTACGGTATAACTGTGCGCCACTGGTTTATTGAGGTAAAGAAAACAGTGGAAGAAACGGTGAAAACATCAAAGAGATGAAAGTTATTGATTGGTGGGCGTGGCTTTTCGTTTGTCAAAGTGCATCGATTGCAACAACAGCAAAACAAAAAAAATCTCCATGTTCGAAGAAGTCATTTAGGGGTGTCGGTTTTGATGTTGCCGTAACGACCAACTTGCCTCGCCGCTTTGGCTGCCTTTGAGAGGAATTGATTGTAAAAAGTCTGCCAGGTGTTCAGAAGTCGGCTTTGGTCTTATTCCCCCTCCGGCCGGCCGTTAGTCACAGCGACCAGGACAAACATGGAGAACTAATCCTTTATCCACAACCTGCAGAAGATCGGTAAGGAGGAAGGAATTGGAAAAGCATAAGTTAGTATTGTTAAACAATAACAAACTGCTATCTAAGCAGTAGCTCATGTACAAATAAATAAAAAGTTAATTTTACCGTAATAATGGCAAAAAAAATTTTTTCCTGCTGTCTGACAAAAACACAAAAGAAATGCATGTTTGTTAAATAATGATAAAAAAAATAAAAATAAAAAATACCCCAAGAAGACATAAATGCTGTCATGGGTTAAACAAAACTTGCATGTGTTGCAAATGACAAACACTTTGACACTTTTCTACGTCACTTCATGAGCGACTCACCTAATTTGAAGTGGAGCGGCGCTTGTCGCCTTAGTTACCGCCTCACTGACAGCGGAGCGTGTCGGCTGTGACGGCGTGTTTTTATTTATTTTTTTACATGCTACACGTCTGCGTTGCTGGGTGTCGGCGTTCTGATCCGTGTCGTGTTGGGCCAAAACGCTGACAGACGTTCAACGTATGCACAACTTAAATAAGAAACAAGGATCTGTTCACTCCAGCCAATTCTCCTGTGGCCTGCATGGTAGTTGTAGCTTAATGCAGAGGGACGGTTTCTGTGCTACCACTATAACCAGCCTGATTTTGGGCATAATGTGCCACTCAACCCTGCATATATGCAGCCTAAATAGAAAGTGCCAGATTTCTTCCAAGTCAAAACACTTTTGTTTGAGTGCTTCCCTTGTCAAATTGGTCAAATAAGTAAAAAGCGTCAAATAATGTTTTGCGGAACTTTTGATTTTTTTTTCATTGGTTGACGCAGGAGCGTTGAACCCGGCTGTTTCAGAGCAGCATCACCAGCGCGCAGCCGCAACCGTCAGCTAGAAGAGACATGAGGAAACCTGGTTTATCTTCATAGTGTGTGCGTAAAGTAGGGGATGCGTCAGGGTCTTGGAGTTTTGGGGGGTTTAAATATTTAATTCTAGCCTCTTTATTATTCCGTGTTCCTTGGTTTCTTATTTTGACAGATCAGCTCCGTACCCGTCGAGTCGAAACTGCTGCTCTCGCCGCGTTGCGTCCTTTAGTTGGCCACTTGAGGCACAGTGCCACCTTTATCTCGCCCTTTAGCGTCTTTGCGAAAGCTTAAAAAGGCTTAGCTTGCAAGTGGAAAAAGGCAAGACTTGGTAGATCAGAGAGTTAATGCACACAACCTGTAATCTTTTGTAATTTTACAAGATTTTTGAAATTCTCAACACGTCACACGGAGGGTGCAATTGAGATAATCCTTGAAAATCACCATTATGGTGACATAGCCATTATGGATGGATGGGTTGGAACATATGTGACATCATGTTTTTATATATAACATTGAAATAATACACCTTGAATTTTATATGTATTTTTTTTGAAGTGCTTATGCCATTTCCACTCAAGAAAAAAAAAATTTACTTGATCTTAAAAGGAATAAATCCACCAGCCTTGCATCTATAAAGTATCTTAAACCAGCACAAAGAAAAAGACAAAATAAATGTTCATTTCTCCAAGTCCGTCGCCGTAACTCGTGAATGACTCACCCGACGCGAACCGGAGCAGCACTCGTCACCCAGGTAACCAGTTCAATGGGAACCTTGGCGATTCCATTGGTGCCGCTGCACAACAGGCTCAGACATCCATTCAGCAGACGACATCTAAAACCCAGCCGTTTCTGAATGCAATAACGTTCATCGAACTCGATTCACAGGTGAAGGTGTAGAGAAGAAATAAAGAGTCAGATGTAGGTGGAGGGAACAAAAAGCGAATGATGTCCTGACGATTCTCGAAAGCAGAGGTTCGCACTTCCGGCTCCTTTCTCATGTTGCTTTTGTCTGTTAGCCTGCAAGGCTGAGAAAAGGGGGGGGGGGGGGACATATAGTCACTTCTCATCAGCTGTGGACGCTAACATAAAGCAACACGTTTATCCACGTAACTGGAAATTACTCAACCGTTTCTTTTCCTTTACCTTTTAAGACAATTTTTAACATTGCTTCAAAAGTAATTAACTAGTGAAACTTTTAAGTGAAATGAGGACAACTGCTTCACCGAGCAGCGTGAGCTGCTTGAGTTTGCCTTTACATTGTAGAAATAGACTTGGACGGAGGTCAAAGGTGACGCCGCTGCGCTTTTGACGTTTCCGTTTATGAAACTGCAGCAGCTGTTCTGCTGCTGAGTTCTAGCTACCAGTCGTATGAACTAATGTTTAACAAGCCTGTTGTTTTGCGGAGAGGATTGCGATAAAAAAAAAAATCAAAAGCGATCGAGACCCTTTTGAAAGCGGGACGAAATTGTTCAGGAGTGCAGGTCCTTGACACGGGAAGAGCACGAGTGCAGTTTACAATGGGAGAGCGCTGCATTGTCTTGCCAAAAATGCTTTTCACAGAGCTTCACCCATGCAGATCAAGCACTTTTTGTGAAACATCTGGCCATATAAATAAACTGGGATGGAAGTTAAAAGCGATTGCAATATTGCACAGCTGGATCTTAAACAGGCTGCGGGTTAAACAATAAAGCAGTGGCACGATTGTCAAAAAAAAAAAAAAAAAGACGTTTAAACTCGTCCCGGAAACCGCAAAAAGAACGAGGCGAATGGTAACGACTCGACTATCACGGGAAAGCGTGCAGGGCGGCTAAGACGGGGGATTTTCTGCCTTTGCCAGACCTGTGTTGCTCACTGCGCTCCTGCCCCGCTGAAAGGTTTTTCCTCCACAAGCTGACGGAAAACTTGAAAGAACGAATCTTAATGACGGAGCCTCCTGCACCGGAGCTGTTCAGCAAACACCTCCAGTACAACCTGACTGTCATGTCACTAACGCTGGAAACCATCAGGACGGCCCAGTTTATGTTTGCGCTTCATTAACTGTGTTTCACCTCGGCAGCTGCTAATGGGAACGTTGGCGGTGTGGGAAGAGGACATGACCCTTGGAGACGTTCTTGGTCTTTCCGCCTCTCTCTCATCAGCATCGGTGAAATTCGGCGAGGCGACGTCGTTTTAGGTTTTAGGCTTTCTCCGTCCAACCTCTGCAGCGGTTAAGTGCTGCTTGAGCGCGTGAAGCCCACCGGATCCCGCCGTGTTCAACGGCGGAAAGCCTTTCGGCGTCTGCGGGCAGAAAACGACACAAAAGACAAAATCAGGTGCAGCTTTTCACTTTCTTAGGCGTGACGTCACTTTTGGAAACTTTGCGACTGGCGTTCGTCGTGGCAGGTGACTGTCTTTGACAGTTGCCGTGACAACAATAAACAAGCCACAAGCTTTCGCCTCAATCCCATGTAATTTACAGACAATATAAATAGATTACAGTCGTTACCCGATCACAACATTTGAGTATTCTGCTTTCTTTTTGTTGACCTCGTCCAGGCTTTGTGGTGCTCTTGCCTACCAAGATGGCGGTTTAGTTCATAATTGTGGGAACTATGCATTGATTTAAAAAAAAGAAAAAAAATAAATTTATTGTTGGACACTTTGCAAAGACAAATCAAGATTTTTTTTGTTTTTTGAAAACCATGCTTGAGCGGGTCAAGGTGGTTTTTGGGCAAATCAAAGGTGACATAATGTGACGCCTGCTGAATGTAGTTTCCTGTTCCTGTCATAAAGCTTCAGGATATCAAGCTGCAATTTATTGCAACTCCTCAAGGAGAGTTTGAGGGAATATTTCCCCCAGAGTTATGAAATGCGGAGTAAAAATGTTTCCCACTGGTCTCGTTAAAAGCAATTACAGGACAAGAATTACAGGAGAAGCAAAAAAAAAACAACAAAAAACAAAAAAGAGCCAAACAAAACCCCCTCCCTTTCATTTAACGTTTTCCCAATGGCGTCCGATGAAGCTCTCTGCCGGACACGAAACGGCGAAGACAAACGAAACGGTCTTGGTGTCGCGCTGAAATATTTGTCAAATCAGCTCTGAAAATAGAAGCACCTCAGGTCTGTTTTTAGAGAGAGAGAGAGAGAGAGTTCAGATTCAGTCAGAAAACAGGAAAAGTGAAAGTTATGCAGAAAGGAAGAGGAGGAAAAATGTCAGCAGAGAGAAGAGGAGCCTGGCAGACGATGATGACCTGTAAATGTGTCCTCCTCGGCATCTGCTCTTAAGAAAACCCTCCTATTTTTCTGTCCCCTTCCGACACAGAAATTGAATTTTCTTTCCATCTCCACCTCATAAGAAGCTTTGTGTAGGAATAAGTTCCCTTTTAACTTTATTTTTCTCCCATCCACTATCTCTCTCTGTTTTTTTTTTTTGCGGCGCACTTGGTGTGTCAGCAGTATTCTGTGGTCTGGCAACGGGAGGAGAGGAATCTACATACGCTGTCGGCTTTGACAGTCAGAGAAAGGCACGGTGAGAGCTCTGTCAGGGCCGGTCAAATTATTCGTTTTTTTTTTTCTTCTTTCTTTCCTGTCATGATGCTTTTTCAGAAAGATAAGCCCCCCCCCCCCTCATCTCCCCCAAACACACTCGAATCCCTCGAATCCCTGCGGGAGCATGATTGATGGAAAGGTCCAGTCAGGAGAACGATGTCGGCACCTGTTGCCGTGGCGAGGCCTCCATCAGCGCATCCTCCGTCCGTCGCGGAGAGACTCCTGACAACGCGCGGGCCTCCAAACAAAATGTCAGCGGAGGGAGGCAAGGGGTGGCGGGGACGAGGTCGGGCTCGTTTTCTCGCGTCGCTCGCCACGAGTTCCCGCTCCGCCGTTGAGTCAGCGGCGCTGACAGTTGGCGGGGACGGCGCGACACTCTGAACGTAGAGCGGCTGAACCTCCGCTGTGACATTTGGGAAATGCTTGTCGCTTCGGTTTGCTTTGCCCGCTGTCTCGAATTCCTGCATTTAGAAAGAAGAAGAACAAGAAGCAGAAGAGGTGGAGGAGGAAAACAAAAACCCCAAAACGACCGCCCGGCGCCGTTTCTGCTTACACGTCGGCGCTGCAAACAACATGTCAAGCGACCAAGCAGGAGCTAAATAAAACGCATCAGGTTCCATTAGAGCTGCTGCAGGCGAGTCCAGTTAATAACACGTGTTGGGGCGCCTCGGCTTGGACTGAGACGTGCGTCCCGTTCCTGATTCAGACGGGGTCATGGACGTAATCGGTGATTACAGTTTGGTGGTGAAAGCGCTCCTCCAGGATCCATTTGCTCCGAGTGGATTCAGCGCACTGTTTCGAAACCATCATTCAGATTCGCCGCCGAAAGGCCGTGGACGGCTTCCCCCCCTCGCGTATTTATCTCAGGCCGCGCGTCTAAGTGGATTACCCAAGCCGAGGCTGAGAGTCCATTCTGCCCCCCCCTTTTTTCCCCTTCTTCCTCTTCCTCTTCCTCCCTCTCGCCTGTCGCTCGTATCCATTACACGGCTCCGCCGCCGTGATAAATCTGTCTGTCAAGAGAGACGTCATAATCCAATTGTTCCAGAGGTCATTTAACATTGCAGAGGAGGGACTTCACTTTAGCCCTGGGAAGATCCCGCTCAAACACAATTTATGTGTCAGAGATGAATTGTGGGAATGGAACATTCACAGAGAAAATGAACTGTCCCGCCGACTGGAATAGCCTCGTTACGGCGCGCCGTGTCACTTTATCTGCTAACTTAAACCTCGCGTATTTAAGCGCTCCTCCTGGTCCCTCCGTGGCGACGGGGAGCAGGTAAAGGCGCCTCGCCGATCGGGTGTGTTGGGGCGGACAAACAGAAGTGACGATGCGGTGGAGAGGAGCTCAGCTTTAAGGCTAGTCGTGGGGAAACACAGGGTCACATCGGTATGCAGAGGCTTTAACCTTTGACCTCCTCCTCCTCCTCCTCGTTTCCTGTCTTGTATCTGTCAATTTGATCAACTAGCAAAACAAACAACAACAACAACAAAAAAAACTAATTCAAGGTGGTCGCTCTGGATGTTTCATTTTCCAGGGCTTTTCTCAGGGGTCACAACAAATTTTACCCCCAACATCACAAAGACTGTTTACATATGAAAATAATGTATTTTATTCATATCTGTTTGTTCCTGAAAGAATCAGTATGGAAACCTGCAGCTGCAGCGTTTGTTTCTGTTTTTTTCTTCCCCCCCCGAACATCAAGGCTGCGTCACGCCTGTTTTTGAGAGGAAATAAACATTTACAAATGAATAATTGATCGTATCTGTATTATTTCAGGGGAGCTGGAGTGAGGAAATATGCATGTTGTGAGTTCTTCAAAAGACACACCTAATGCATAAGTAATGCTTTCCCCCACTTTCAAGTGTAAAAGCCCCACTTTTGCCTGAGGTACTTCATCTTCCCGCGTTTTGGATCTCTCGCGCCGTAAACAGCAATCAGAACAAAATGTGAGGAAGGAAGACGCGGCGGCGCACATCAAAGAGCGAGCGCCTGCACACTTAGGAGTCAAATGAAGAAAGCTCGCTTGTCTTTACGGCGGCTCTGCAGGCGTTCGGCCCCGCGAGTCCAAAGGAGGGACAGTATCCCAGGCTCTCCTCTCGGGTCATGTGGAGTTAATTCCACTGCAATCACGCCGCGCGACTTCGCCGAGGCCCTCGGCTTTCTTTCGGCCCGCGAGCAGGTCGGCAGGTACGGAGCCGCGACGGCAGAAATGTAATTTTACCGAGGAGATTGGATTCCGACCGCTTGACCCCGCCAAGCGGCGGCGCTTGGCTCTCGGCGTTGCGCATCTGTTTGGAACATTAATTGGCTCCAGCGGTTCGCGGACAGACAGCTCTTTGAGCAGAGCTCGGCCCGGGACAGAAATGAAACAGATTGCGTGCCGGGTCCTTCCCTAATCGATGGCTGACCTTCAGGGCGAAGTCAGACGTTGCAAGGGAGCGGTCGCGGGAACAACGGCGTACGGACGAGCGACGCCGTTTGAGTAGCAGAGTGAGAATGATGCAGCCGCTGTTAACGGGGGACAGGAAGAACAGTTTGTGGTGTCGCCAGACTGTGACACCAAACCTATAAACAGGTCTGTCTGCAGGCGTGGAGGCGATTCTGAAGCGTGCAAACAAGACGCTGAATTTCTATTGCAAATGTTGGCAAAAAAACTTTGTCAGTATTCTGCGAATGGAAAAAAAACAGACACGAAACCAGAAAAACACAATTTTACAATTCCATGGAATAAGAAACGCAACTGAACTACCTTTTTACAAATCATCTATGGTTCAGATCTATTAGTTTTGATATTCCTGCTGCTGATTTATGTTGTTTTACGGCTTCATCGCCAAAATATCGATAAAATCCCAGTGATGATTCATGCTCATTTTCCTTCTTGGCTCCGATTCCCTCAGCATAGTCACTCGGATTTTCTACACAGCCGCAGATATTATGCTGCTAAAAGAAAAAAAAGGAAATCTGATTTGTCACAATAAAGACCCCAATATCATTTTCCTAAGCAGCCTGAACCGAGATTGCCATCATCGGTTTTGAGTCTTTCTGGTAAAATTTGTCATCTGAATGTCAAAAGAGCCGTAACTGGATTTTTAATTAAACTCTTACGAGTGTTCGCACTCGTAAGAGTTTAATATCCGTGTGTGTGTGTGTGTGTGTGTGTGTGTGTGTGTGTGTGTGTGTGTGTGTGCGTGCGCGAAGGCCGTCTGAGAAACGCCGGTCCGCTGTGTTGCTGTGTTGATCCACTCAGTCGATTTTTTTAATTAATTTTTTTCTTAACTTGCAGAGAGCCGCACTGAACCCGAACGTCGCCGCGACGCCGTGTGAGTTGGCCGTCAGTCGTTATGGCCATCGATTAGTAACTATCTGGACCCGGAACGACCTCGTTTTGAAAGTTTTCATTTCTTCATTTCACTGGAAGATTCAATTAGGAGCTCCGTCACGTTGGTGTTGTTGGACTCACAGGCAGCCAGGACTGATATCTGACAGAGCGTCACGATTTGTCAGTCGCAATTCGTACCGTCGGTTCATTACATCGGCTTTGTGTGTGTGTGTGTGTGTGTGTGTGTGTGTGTGTGTTTTTTTCCCATGAAAGTCAATAACATGGGATGAACTCTGAGTCACTGATTGTGTTCTTAATCGTGGATCTGAGGGAAGCGTTTCAAGACACCAGCTTCTGCTTTCTGGAGATTTATTATAATTCTCAATAATTCCTCCGCACATTAAATCGGCATTAGAAATATGGTCGCAAATTCTTGCAGCTGAAGTTAATTATCACGCCACTGGTAAATTGTTGAACAGCGAAGGCTGTTGTGACAATTGAAGCGAATCTTTATTTTAATTACAAATGGTCAAATCGGATGTGAGAAGAACTCATTTTTCTTCTCCTACATCAATGAGTGTCATGCTTTATTGAGTTCAAATGACTTTTTCAATCATGCGAAGGCATCAAAATATATTCAAGACGTTATTGTGAAAAGCACAGACCTCTACTGTTTGTTTCTCGCGTACCAGGCGTAATTTAAAAACAAATATTTTGTTTAAAGCGTTAGTGCTAACGCACGCAGCGATAAAACGTCGCAGTTTATAGATGCAACATGGCGTCGTTTTAAATGTTCAAAGCGTATTAACGCTTTTGCAGAAATGTAAACCCTCCCCAAACCTGCGACATCACAGGCATCACACGCTGCAAGCGTGTTCCCGCCGCACACACTTGTTTATTAAAATAGTTATCTGCTTTCACTCAGGCAAAAAAATATGTTGTATCTTAATGAAAAAAAAATGTTCAAGGTCCATTCCCTCATGATTCAGTTTTCAAAATGGATTTATTCAGTTGAAAGCTGTTTGCTTGATTTCTTGGTACTTAAAGAAGAGTTTTCCAAAAATATGTTCTCTTTGCCGAACTCTTGTCTATTTACGAGACAAAAAAATAAATAAATAAAAAAATAAAAAAGAAGGTTTCTGGTTTCCGGTGAGGAAATGAATGGAAACGAACAGAGAAGTGCGACGAATGGGAACCGATCCCCTGCAGAGTAATGGACCTGCAGTGGGTCGGAAGACCATTTATAAACCTAATGTTTTTAACATTTTGTTGCTCTGGGACCGAATTCATTTCCGTCTTATGTGGAAAGTGCCATGTGTGGTGGAAAGCTAACACTATAAACGACCCTAAAAACTAAAAAGCTGTGGATGCATCACTTTCAGAAAGCTGGTCAGAGTTGATGGATTAAACAGAGCAAACCTGGAAGGAAACCATTTAAAGGCTGCAAAAGACTCGAGACGGTCGGCGCCGGGACGTTGCATCGACTTCCATTCATTTTATTTTCCCTAACTTAAACCATTCCTAACCGTAAACAAGGGGGTCCACCATATTAGGACTGGACTTTGGACCCAGTGACGCCCACTGGTCTTCAGAAGGTTCATAAATATGAACTAAAGTATTCATGCAGGCACACGCACTCAGCCAGGACTGGGAAATGAGCACAAGCAGCAGCGAAGCGGCAACGATGCCACGAACCGCAGCGGTCTTAGCCAACGCATTCATCCAACCGAGACGCCGCTGGCCGCGCCGCACGAAGCTCTCCAAGCGCCTGCCAGCCCGTCCAAGAGCATAATACGTTTAGGGCGATGACCCTCCCCCCCCCAGGGACGCTGCAGCTCTGGACCTAATGAGGCCTGCTGCCGTGGCGTCTTATCCTTAGTATTATTATTGTTTTTTTGGTCATAATGAGGGTCAGATTGTTGGGCTGTTCAGCTCTGATCACCCCTTATTAGGAGCCAACAGAGGGAGAAACAAGGAGGAAAACGGAGCATGTTCAAAGACAGAAAAGCTTTTTTCCGTTTTGTTTTTCAAGCCCCACTGCTGTTGGAGACAGAGACTGTGCTGGTCTTGATGTGCGAAACCCCAAACAGCCCTGGGGTATTCTGCAGGATTTTGTTTTGTGGCGCCAATTAGCAGAGGAAAGTGACCTCTACAGGGGAGAGCTTTGATGCTTTACGCGCGATGCGCAACGGAAATGCACAGTAACGTCCGCCGTCGATTTCCAGCTTTGACTCGTGACTTTTATTTTTAGTAGCTCACGCTGCGCAGCAGAGAGGCCCAATCAGTCAGCAAGCAGCTTTCCTTTTTAAAACTTCCCCTGGTCCCTCATGGCCGTGTCATTAAAAACACATACAACGTAATGAAATTAGCTCGCTCATCCTGCTCTGCTGCGCGGCGGTTGTCGAGGTTACGGCGAAATAATTGAGCCGGTACGGATGCGGGAGAACGCATCAAGGTGGAGGAGGATCAAAAGCAAAGAATAAGGTTTGAAGGAGTAAAAGAGGCATGAAGACACAATCGCAATAAGGATTCATTATCGTCGTCGTCACCGACATCATCTGAGGCTCATTTCGCTTCTCAAGGACTCGCGTCCCAACACTCGGCTGCCGTCTACCAACAACGGTGCTAATGAATTCAGAATGGCCGTCAAAACGTCACGCGTCTCCAAACTCGGGCGTCCGCATGTAAAAACTCGGCTCGCCGCGCGCTGACCTCGACACGACCTCTCTCGCAGGCCGGAAGCTTTTGTCGCCGTCGCTCCACCCAGAGGAGGCAGAAGGAAGCTGCTCTGCCAATAAAAGAAAAAAAAAAAGGCCTTTGCAGTTTTGGAGTGAAGAAGGAGGGACTCGTGCCTTCACTTCCGCGGTGAACGAGCGCACAAACTTAAGATGAGAAGGAAAACCAGCCTGTGCTGTAAAAGTGCGCTTCGTTAGGGCTGGAACGTGAGAAAAGCTTTAGGTGGCTGGCGTATGTGGAGCGAGAGCAGAAACATGCACTTGAAGGGTGTGAAGTTGCAGGAGCGTCTCTACCTTCAAATTACAACAGGAAGTTTAGCGCACAAAGCTTCGCTGACAAAAGAGCCAGTCTGGGGTTGCTTTGTTTTTTCCCATGTGGAAAGAAGGACTCAAGGCTGCAGAGACGAACACATGAGGGAATAAGAGACGTGTGCAACACACGATTGATTCACAAAGGACTTTTGTCTCCACTGAGAGAGTAGGGATGAAATGATAATATGTGCATGACTTAAAATGAGGCAACAAAAAGCCTTCGTGGTCAAGGAAGTGACCTGAGATTTTGAAAAGGCTCTCACTGTGTTTGGCCCCTGACGAAATATCTTCTGATTTTGCTCCTTTGTCGCCAGAGAAATCGCAATGCTAGAAAAAAAATAGTCTGAGAAAATGCAAAAGACCTTTTCCAGTTTTCTGCTTGGTTGAGTTTAAACAATAAGGAGGATGGATTTAACAAAAAAGCATGTTGTTGACAATCACATCATGTTGGTGACCCCTAGACTACTTGAAGTACCTGAAGGAAACATCCTGCTCTTCACCATAAAAATGGACTAGTCAAAGTCTGAATGCTATCCTCGTCCAGATTCTTGGAGTGACGCTCCAACATCTTTAGATTAAAACAATGTTGCAGCGAAAGTGTTGGCCAAAGCCCCATCTCACAGCTCAGTGTGACACAGAAGGGACTTGTCTTATTTTTATTTTTCTCGTCATTGTCTCACTCGTGCATCATTTCCTGCCGCGTCAAGTCAAAGTATCTGCTGAGAAAAAGGGCCAAACGCCAGACTTCCACTTCTCCATCCGGACACCAGATGTCTTCGGTCTTCCCCCGGCTGTCACAACCGAGCCGATTGCTCATACCTGCCAACTCACCTGCTCCGTCTTTCCTCTCGCCGCGGCTCTGCCACTATTTCCATCGCTCCGGTTTCCCACATGCCAGTTTGTCAAAAGATTGCCTCTGACCCACCGCGTTCCAGTCGCCAGCCAGACTTGTTCCCACCTGCCATGTGTGTCGCTACTTGCCTGTCATTAAAATTACTCGGCTGCTACTTCCAGCCTGGACTGTGTCAGGGTTGGGTTCTCCATCCGGCGCTCTGAACACACCGGTTGTGACACAGACCATTGACTGACGGTAGTAAAAGACTTGCTGTTACTCACGTCGCCTCCTGTTACACAGCGGGTCCGTGTTGTGCTGCGTCGCCTTCCCGTTTCAGAAAAACCCTCGCTGAGAGAATTCAGTGGAGGAAATGAAAAGAAGGACTAATTGGGACGCGAGTCGGTTTGAGGGATTCTGTTCGTTTTGGGCTGCTGTGTTTCTCCGTGTCAAAAAAAGAAAAAAAGATCAAACACAAACTAAACTTTCATCTCTTAAGTGACGAATTCAAAACAAAATATTCGGCGCTTGCAAAAAGTATTTATCCTCGGAACTTTTCGGCGCTTTGTCCCTTTTCGGCTGCGAGGCTCCGTGGGTTTATTGAGGCGTTTATGCATGCAATAAAGGTTTCACTGCTTTGCAGGAGGAGTTTTCATGAAGGCCGGTGGTTTTTAGCTGCGCAGAGACATTGAACATTGTCAGGTTGTAACTAGTTTTTTCCAGATGCACTTGATCGTGTTTATAATACGCCGTATCGTCTTTTCAAAACACGGTTTTCTCCTCAGTTGGTGTCTCCCGCAAAATTATGATTTGCAATTTACTGCCTCGAGAATCTAGAGGCAGAGTGGAGGCAGCAGAAGATGGAAGTCACAACGATATTTTGTGGATTTCAGCCGGAAGGGTTTTGGAAACTCTGAGCAACTTCCATGTCCGCGCAGCGCGAAGCCGTCGCGTGGGGTTGGTGTGTGCGTTCGGGACGATGCAGCTCAGATTGGCGCGACAGCCAGAGATAATCTTTGCGAGATGTTCAAAGGTCGGGCCGGATTAATTACACGTCCAGATATCTTTTTCCCTTCCGCTTAAAATCCACAGGCTTTGTTCCGTTGCTCTACTTTAAAGCTGAGAATGTAATCTGCGGCCACAATGAACATAATTACTCGTCATCCACCGCCATCTCAAATCTGAGGCGCAACAGCAAAGATGGTTAATGTCACGCTTCCCACAAAGGAAGACCTCAAACATTGGTTTGGTTTATCAGTGGCAAGTAATAAGTCTGGTCCTGTGGCTGTTCCCTCGCATTGTTTGACCCGTGGGTTGTCTTATTGATTGCGTTTTCATTACCGGGCCGTGACTCACAGCTGTTGCGGGCGTGTGAGTGATGAGAGCCGCCGGGTTTTATTTGTTCGGAGAAACCCAGAGATATCAGAGCGGGCGCCATCTTCTGCAGCGCGCCGAGGCATGTTTATATTGACGAACTCGTGGAAGTGGAGTGGAGGTAGCAGCCTCAGCCTCGGGCCACTGCATTTTGATGCCGGCTCTTAAAGTCAGTGGAATGAAATGGGGTTTTGGTGGGGAGGGGGGAACAGAGGCGCGCGGAGGGGGCCGAGGGAGTGATGGAGGGAACGTGGCAGTCACGAGGCCGGACCTCACCGCGCTCTTATCACGGAGAGCAGCCAGTGGCCGGAGGGCTCCCACGCAGACGAGGACTACGGCGGCGCTGCGGCCGCTGGGTGCGAAGCGAAACGCACGCTCGGGGTGCGAGTGGAGCCGAACGAACCGGGTTTTAAACAGGGATAAACTGCTGCACATTCCACTTCTTTAAGGGTAAAAGTCTCAAGCTCAAAAGCCTACAGGAGAGCGTTGCTTGTGAAAGGGGTGATAGGTTAATTACCTCCCCAGAAGTCTCCAGGGTGGACTGTTGTGTGCTGCAACTAAATTCGGTTTCATAAATACGTCTCCTCTCCTCTCCTCTCTCGGTTTGTGAACTGCAAACTGTGGCAGTGTGGGAAGATGCCCCCACTGGCATTGCAATGATGAGCTGACCAATTTCAAAACACATCTGTTCAATTATAGCTGACAAACTCCAGATAATTCACTCCCCCCCCTCACCCCTGTAGCTTCGTCTGAATTATTGTTAATTCCAGTGATTTGGCTCATATTATTCACCAAAGGCTGTTGGATTCATATCGGGAAGTCGTACTTGCAATTTTGTAAAACTTTCACAAAAAGCCAAGAAATTTGTTTGTCCAAATATTTCCTACCCTGGAGAAAAAAACAACAACCCGTTGTTTTGTGCTTTGTTTTGTGCAGAGGCTCTGGACTCCTGGGTTTTTGACAATTTTTCGTTGGAGGGTTGAACTCCAGCGAATTTGAATTTAATCCGTGATGTATTTAATGCGCCGGTTCAACGCTATGAAGCTTACCAAAAAATTGCCAGAGAGAATCAAACGGCTTTCCTCCAGTTCTCACGTCAAGCACCTTGAGCACTCGGTTGTGACCAAAGTGACCAACACAACCACAGTGGCTCACTAAAACCAACTCACTAGTTGTGACTTTATATGACTAGTTGTAAAAATTATTTTTTAAATTCTAAACTTTTTTTCCCCCCCTGTGTTGTTGGAGATTTCTACAGTATCCACGCTGCCAGGGGCGCGTGTGAGTGGGACGATTATGCACCCGAACGTGAAATTCTCCTAAAACAACAGGAGAATTTAACTGTTTAACTGCTCGACCTACGACCTGAGACGGTTTGAGGCAGAATAGTGCAGAGGTAAAATAATTTACACAAAAAGTTTCAAAAAAGCTCACAGAAACAGAGGATTCAATAAAGTCTGCAGGCAATTTATTAGCAAGAAACGTTAACTTTGGTGTTACTTACACTTTAAAGGAAACTGGAAGGCTTTCAGATGGTTTCGATTCAGGACAAAATCATTTCCCCAAACACAAATGTTAGTTTTATGCAAGATCACAAATAAGTGGGACATAAACTTTCACTAACAATTTTACAAAGCTAAGATGATAAAATCGTGCAGGACCACAGTGGGGACAGTAGACGACGTAAATGTCATTTATCCCTCCAAGTGTTTATGTCAGAGAACGAGTCATCTTAACGAAAACGCACAACGATGAACGCAGCAAAAACGCTGAAAGTCTGCAGATCTCTGAAAAAAAAAATAACAGCAAAAAATTCTGTTGCCTTTGTAAAAACCGAAGCAATATGAAAACCGCAGCCTCTGTGACAACTGAAGTGTATTTCCACCGACCCGTTGCCATAGCAGCCAGCTTTCATTGAGTCCAATAATGAGTGATGGGTTTGAAATGAGAAGCCGATGGTAAGAAAATGCCTTCATATTGTAGTTGTGTGGGGGGGGGAATAAATCCAAACCGGCGGCGCCTCGACTCACCCTGGAAATTACCATACGGGGCTGTGAAGATGGAAGATGAGCGACAACTGAACGCTCGCTCATCCAGGCAGTTGTACGGGCGTTGGGGTCGGGTACTTTTGTTGTCACGGTCCTCGATTTCCTCTAAGTGGTTTCCCCGCAATACGTAAACCGCTGTTATGTCACAGACGAGCACAATGTAGGTCCTATTGTCGACGGAAAACTGTGAATTTCATTTGACTTTCTCTACTGAAAGAAGACGTGACGGGTGTGGAGCGCGTCGTGTTTCGCTGCCGGTGCTTTTTAAAACCGATTCTGTCGGTTCTTTTGCAAGACGGAAAAGCCTCTGATCGGGCCGAGACGTTGCCAAACGACGGCCTTGAAGTTCTGTCACAGACTCGCAGCTCTGCCCGACGGCCTGGCGCTTACTGAACTAAAGCATCATCGCACCATGATGGCGCCACCACCGTGTTTCACCGCAGCAATGGGTATTTTTCAGTGGAGGTCTTTCACCGTGCTCTCAACTCCAAATCATTCATGGCGCAATTTGTTCTGAGAATGAGAGGTTTGATTCTGATATGATTTATCAAATGAATTTGATAAATTCAGATGAATTTATCAAATTCATTTGATGAATACTTAGATACACCAATATGGTCAAACATGTAAAAAAAAAAAAATTGCAACAAAACTTCTTTCAAAAGGTTCAGAAAGCGCAATTAGTAATTTTAAGTACAATCTAAATGACTAATAATATTTGTTATTGCCCAGAGCACAAAGCAGAACAGATCTGCCCTTTTGGATCATAATACACAATCTAGATTTTTAACATTTTTTTTTTTCTGTATAATTGCCTGGACCTATACAGTTGTTCTCATTGGATCTGTGCATCTCTAGTTTGCGCTGAGTTCATTTCCCACGGTTCCAGTCGTCTGTACCTGGGATCGGCGCCTAACGCGGCGTGACACAAATATGGAGTCGTTTCATTCCGCGTGACGCGTTCCGCCGTTTTGATTCCCAAACTGCGGCGCTGCAGTCCCCCTCTGCCCCCCCGCTCACCTCGGCTACTTGCCGGAAGCCGTCTGACAAAGAAATCTTGGAAGTTTTTCTCTCTGAGGCCGCACGGCGACTCTGCGCTCTACAGAAAATCAATTTGAGCCCCTCGGAAATAACTGTGTCCAATTCCCGCGGATATGTTTATTTCAGTCACTCCAAATGAGATTACGGTCCAACAGGGTGACCTTTGAAAATATCCACGGCAAATCCATTTCATGATGTATCACTTAGTCTTTGTGTGCTCCGTGAAAAAATAAATCTTACACAGGAGCCTCTTAGCTATAATTTACAGTGCTGCGTGTTTATATGGCGTTGTTAAAATCGGGGCCCCTGACATGATATTTGCCCCGTCTGCATTTTATTTGCTGTTTGGCGAGCGCCGCTGTTGCAGTTTGACGGTCTCATTTAGTAAAGTGTATAAATATTTATTGATAATCTTTTGAAACTTAATGGTTTCAACCTTGTGGATTTTAAAGTGACTCCCTTTAACTTCTGGAAACGACATTGATTAATGAATTTTACAAAAAAAAACAACAACAAAAAAAACAAACTAAAACCATCAAAGTGCATTAAAATGTAGAACGCAGCCCTAAAAATAATCATTTCAACACCTGATTAAACTCTAATAATAACCCCAATCTGTGTTTTTTTTCTTTTTTTTTCCTGCACGATGGAAGTGCTTAGAAAAGGTGAGAGGTAATAAATGGCAATTTCATTTTTTTTTTAGGGCGACACGTCTTTGCTTTCGACGCTGCAGTCGTTTATGAACTGGCAGGCAGAACCAGAGCGTCTGTGCCTCCGGCGGTCCAGGAAGTGGAAACAATCGCTTCCCTCGCAAGCCGTAGCAGTCGCCGTGAAAGTGTCGAGAGGCGTTGGCGCCAACGCTGCGAACGTTCGCCCACGACTCTCGAGCAGAACGCGGAGATTCTGTGCGCGTAGAAACGCACCCGGCCAACGCCGGCGTCTTCAAGCCGCGGTTTCAGGATCGCCTCGTCGTGTTCCGTGCTCAAGGCGGCGTGAAAACGTGTTCTCAGGCCGACGTCGCACCTCTGCGGCCACCGGAGGCAAATGTTTTCTGCGCATCGGAATCGCTTTCCAATTACGCATCAGCTCCAGATATACAGAAACCAAACAGATAGCAGGAATCCATCACAGCCGCAGCTTCTGAGGATTACATTCCAAAGCGCCCGAGAGAAGCAGAACAGGGCCAGGGATCAATTCCTCCTTCATTGGACACCAATTTAAAGTTACTCAGAGTGATTCGGTTAGCTGCGGGGGCAGGTCCAGGGGTCCTTGTAATGAGATTCATGCTGCTTCTCCCTATCTTAAGCCAACACTGACAGCCTGGATACATCTATCCCCCCTCGCACTCCTTCACACGCACTCGAAAATCTGCCGGCTTGGAGACAACCAGCTTGTTTTTTTTTTTTCCGTGGAAATGCGGTCCAGTTCTGTTACCTGCAAAACTGCAGAGATGTGAAAATATGCGCGTGATTTTAGCCGCTTCAGCGAGTTGAAACTCTGCATCGACGAGACACAGGTTCGTGTTGGTGGATGTAAAAATGTAGGCCGACACGAGAAACTGTTTCCGATTTCCTTTTTCTTTTTTGTCACCTCCATGTGTTTCCTGAAAGGAGAGGAAGGCAGTCACAGGTTTTAAGTCCTTCAACCTAAAAACAAAAGTTCAAAAACTGCCTTAAGACGACGAGTGAAGTCGACTTTCAATTTACTACAAGCTAAGCACCGAGAAGCGCAAATATTCTGCAAAAAACACAAACAAAAACCAAAAAACTCATAACAGTTCGAGATTAAGAGATAAAATAAGAGCATTTAATGTCAGTTTTTACAGTGGGGACAAGATGACGTTGACTATTTGTGACTTTACGTTTGTGCAAACAGCCAAAAGCAAAGTTTATGTGAAACAATATGGCGGCCCAGAAGGCTAAACGAGGAGCGACGGAAGCTCTGCTGGAACTAAAGTTGTGCTCGCAGGTCTGCAATGATTTCTGGTCGAGCATCAATTCTGTTTTAGCGATCGCAACAAGACGTATTACAGCTCTGCTGCTCTTTTCCAACCAGAGGGAGTTGCAGGGCGGAGACGGTGCTCGTGATGTCAGGCTGCAATTAGTCTTTGAGACGGAGGCATTTGCAACAAATGCCAGCATCAATCAACGTAACTTTAACAAGGTGACGCAGAAGTTTACCAAACGGCAACAAACTCAGTGCATGCTCTAAAGTACCTGTTAAAACGCCACTGTAATGCTGTAGCATTTAGCATTTGCTATGTAAGTTGTTTCTAAATGCTAAAATCAGACCAAACCTGCTGGATGCGTCAGATTGGCTGTTAGCCTTGCACCACCTTCTGTGCAAACGCAATAAACTAAACATTTAGGTTAGAGATATAACTCTACTGTGTTAAACCCTTTCACAGAGATTAATGTGAAAGGGATTTGGTCTCTTATAGTCTGCAATTAGACATACTGTTACCTCACTATTGAGTTTTTTTTTTAATTGTTCAAACCATCATGAATTCATTTTCTTTGTTTGCTTCAGAACCAACAACGTTTCTCCGTCATGAGAATGATTGGACTGACGCGGGCTGACAAGTGACCAATCAGATGCAAGAGTTGCACAATTGAACCAATAGATTTATTTAATGGTGCACTGCTGACAAGTAAACATGAAATACTCAAATAGGTCAAGTGTCTATGAATTATTGTAACATTCAGGCTATTTATGCATTTAACTCAGTGCAGTTTAGTTCAGCTTGTTATAAATGGTACAGAATCATGTTGGTTTCATATAAACAGATTCAACTGTAGTTATAGAAGAAGGCAATTTCAATTCATATATACTCTTTTTTTTTTGTAAAATACATAAGTAATTATTTCACCGTTTATTTGTACAATAATTTGTGGCACTTTTGGCTCTCCATATCTCCATGCTTCAAAGAGCAGATAAATATACTGGAAATAAAAACTAATTAGTGAGACTAAAGTTTGTTAGTGTGACTGGCTTGGTGCAGAGGCACAGTGTGTGAGTGTCAGACCTGCATATATATATATATATATATATATATATATATATATAATTTAAATTTAAAAATCTTTTTGGTAGTTGCCATGAGGCTGAAATCGCCTGAACGTTCAGTGTGTCTGATTACCGAGACCCGCTGAGAGCACCCCGGTCCACCCAGAGGGGCGGCAGGGGACAGATGGCAGGGAGGGATGAGTGTGGAAGCTGCCAGGCAGCATTAGTCACACCCATTACTCACAGACTCTTGCTGGCAGACAACAAGTGACTGTTGGTCCTGACGTCGACGTGGCAGGACATTCTCATTATCGTCTTGCTCAGGAAAGAACAATGGGGGAAGAGGGGGGGATAGGGGGGCAATTAGAGACAGGCAAGTGGGCACTAAAGAGGAAGAGGAGGCTGGTGTCACTTACAGTCTTCCTCGCCGTTGTCTTCACCACTCGGAGTGGCATCAAACAGCCTGGATCCCCCCCCCCCCAGAGATCTTATGCCCAAAAACGACAACAGCAAGAAACCCGAACACTGGACTTCATCCCGGCGGCGACTCCTCCTCTCTGGCTTCCCCCGTCGTTCCTGCGCGTGTCGGGACACAAACGCCGTCGACTCACGTCGATCCCTGTCCGCCAGCACATGATCTAGGCCGTTTTTCCCCTTTTAGAAGCCAGTTAATGAAGTCACAAACAGGCTCGCCCAGTGGGACGCGCCCAGCCTCTTCTGTGAGGGTGTAGGGAGGCTCGAGGACTAATTGGCGGCACCCTTGTTTCCAGTGTAATTGCACTTATCTAGCAAGTCACCTTCGAGGGTCATTAAGAGGCTCCGGATTAATTGAGCAGAGCGCCGCAGAGTGGAAGGAAGCGAGGAGCCAAGCGGAGCAGATATTTGGCCCATTACACCAACAGCAAAACTTCCACCTCCCCAGTATGACACGTCCACTCACACGGGACACTTTCAATCAGTCCGCCTTAATCGCTCCTCTCCCGCGGCCAACAAACGCGCGCCGCGGTTTTCTTTTTATAGAAATCTCCGTGATCATTATTTCACAGCGCTACTCCCACCAGCCCCCCTCTAATGGGTCAGACACGGCGCTTTAAGAGCGTGATGGAGTAATGACAGTGCTTTTAGCCCGCTCATGTGTAAGGAAGAGAGTGTGTGTGTGTGTGTGTGTGTGTGGGGGGGGAACCAGGCTGCCGAGAGGCCCTGAGCGAAACGCTTCAAGTGGGATGTAAATTATGACTATGAGGCGAGCGCGGCGCTGTGTGCTTTCACGGCGTGTTCCCGCGCAGAAATTCACACTTCTCATCACATCAAGGGCGCACGCAGATCCCTGCCAAAATAGAAACGGGGAAGCCAAAGTGTAATGAAACTCAGTGCTCTGGGAAATAGCTGCTGAGTGTGTTTTGGCTTTCCTTTCATTGATGCGCTTCGAAAACTGGACCGGGCCTGGTTTTTTTTTTTTCAAGGTCACTCGTGTGGACGGCGCTCTGGTCTTGAACGGGTCAGGGGAGATTTATTTCCAACTCTTCATCACACATGCTGACGTGTGACGGTGGGCGATGAGCAGGTGTTGCCTTCCTGTAAATGTCCTATATTTTTTATTTTTTGTTCCCCACTGTTCTAGTGGCCAATAGCTGCCCTGCTTGCGGCCAACACGCTTTGCTGCGACCAACAGAAGCATTAGCGAGAGCAGATCAGGAATGATTTTATGTTTGGGGAAGCAAACATAAAATCATAGCTACAGTATGTTCCTTAATCAGTAATATCTCATTAGTGGAGGCATCGCAGTCTTTGCTAAACGCATTTTGAACTCTGTAACAGGAAACTGCCACTTAAATATAATCAAATACACAAGATCGTCTTTGATGAGCAGAGATGGGATTAAAGGCTCTTTATGGAGACATCTTGTTTTCCATTCCAAAAAACTGACACATTTTTACATTTATTTGTATTTTTTGCTGCCTGGGGTAGCTTGTTTTTTGTTTTTTTTGTTTTTGTTTTTGTTTAAGGAAACACTCGGAAATGCAAAATATTTGCACATCTAGACTCGGATGGCATTATTTTTCCGAAAACTTTGATTTATCGTTTTCATGTCATCAGAAAAGTGAACAGAAAAAGTGATGCGTTTTCTGTGACTCAAACTTGCCGTGTCGTCCTTATGCCTTGAAATAAATTAAATGTTTGCTTTACAACTCTGTGGATCTGGTCACTGTGCACCCGGGCGTCGACAGGCACTCGAGAAAAAACGTTTCACCTGCGAAATCTGTTCTCATCCATGTTTGATTTGAGATGTGATTTTGCTGTCACGGAGCAGCTTGCGGTGATGTTTAGCTTTCTCACTCGAGATCCATCTGAAAAAAAGCTGTACGCGTACATCTAACAATATCTTTTTAATGTTGGAATAATACATTGACTTGTATATTTCAGTGACATGATTACACACCGGCTGATTTTTGATTGGTTGACGCCGTTCTCTAAACGGCAATTAACCACAAAAGTGCCTGATTCTACAATCAGCTGTTCTGGTTCCCTGCAAATTTGAATTGAAGCGCTTCTCTCAAAACTGATTTTCACATGTTGTTGTGTTGAAACCAGGAGACCAATCGCTCATCCGCACCGGGCCAGCGGAGACTCCAAACCGGACGCTCCCTGAAAGCGGCTGACGCGACTCCTGCAGCGTCACAGAATCACAGAGTGTCGCTGGTTGAGAAGAGTCATAAGAAGAGCAAATAAGTGGAAGCGTATGAAGCTGGATGGTGAATGCAACCTCAACTCTAGACGCCTTTAAGGGAAATGTGTCACGTCTGAGCATTCGAAACAGTCAGCACTGACCGAGGCCGACCCAATCACCTGCAGAAATCTGTACAAAGTAGATCACCGCTCAACACAATTCATGGTTCTCGGTGCCGTCGGGGAGCGTCAAGAAAAACGGTTTTACTGAACCACAATTGTACACAGACGATCCTTTGGAGGTGGTGGGTGAGACGGTTATAGCTCAGTGTTTCTCAACCCTGCTCCTCAACACTGGAGCAGAGACGCACCGACAGCACGCAGGGCCGGGTGCGTCGAGAACAGGGGTCGGAAAACAAGTCCTGCGCCTTGTGACGGGTTGCGTGACCGGCCGATAATCAAGAGTCCTGCACTTTCTCTTGGCATGAATCCCAGAGGAAAACCTCCGTGATCATCTGAGTGATCTACGCTTTGACAAACACATTATGGCTCAGATGAATGTAGCTTTACCACCTCGAGTGGAGCGCGCGCCTTTCAGGTTTCTCCTGCAAACATTGGTGGTGACACTGAGGGGAGAGGAGAAGAAGAGGCACACTCTGAGAATAGAAGTTCAGCCTTAACCCCTTTGACACAGACTTTACCGAGTTTAGACTGTTTCCCCAGTGTTGGACAGTGACTGGCTTTCCTTTTGTAACGTTTCAGTGTTTCTTTTTCTTTTGCTTCACTGTTGAATCTCATTATTTCAGAAGAAGTGTTGCAGGGCCTTATTAGCCTGCAATAAGGCTCGAAGATAATTGGACGATTGTTACAGTGACACAGAAAGGCAGATTATTTTGACAGCGTGAGAAAGCCAGGAGATAATAGAGCAGTGGGTATCGCAGACGCTGTGCTAAGACGAATGAAAAAAGGAACGCGTTAGCCTTCTGACGGAGCCTTCCTGAAAGCCTTACTCTGATCACAGTCATGTGTTGCTTAAAGTGTGACCCGATGCCTTTCTGCCCCCCTCAGTGTGTCCGGTCAAGATCTCGGTTCCGGCACCGAGCCGATTCCAGAGCTTCCCGGTCAGATCGACTCTTCTGCTTCCGTTTGCTCAGCAGCTCGTCGTCGTGAGGCCGCAGCCTCAGATCCTCGCGTGGCATTTCCCTCGACGCGCGTGAAGCCCAACTCGACCCCTGCGCCGACGGTCGCCTTTGCTCATTTGCATGCGTTTAAGCTGTTAGCGCGCGGCTGATGTCGAGCACTTGCCGAACAAACCGGGGGGCTTAACCTTCTCTAACGCTGTCAGATTGATGCATCTACTGGAGTCGTTGCTGTCTCGCGTCTTTGTTGTTTGCTCGTGCGGCTGGATTAGGCTGCTGCCTCTGCTGTTTGAGTGGGAGATGGATGCTGATGGGTCTGACCTTTCATTTGCGTGCTTCACCATGCGTGGCACACCAGCAGAGAAAAACGCTTGTCAACCGCCGGTGTGTGCGAGCGACGCGTCGGCGCGGCCCTCCCTCTCCCCCCCGCTGTAATCTCGCACCGAAACATCCGCCGCTTTCTCATTGGAAGAGAGGCGGAAGACAGACGAAAAGGGCACGTTTGTGTTCGGCCCCCTTTATGCCGCGCAAGAGAAGCTGCAGGGCACGGCTTTGAACGACGGCATTGTCGGAGCGGGAGAGGGAGAGGAGCGTCGACTGTAGCAAAATGTCAACATGATAAATCCAACCTTTACAAGCAGCCTCTGCTCTGAGCGGGCTCGTGTCCCAGAATTAATAATCAGATGTATCAAATTGTTTGGGAATAATTAATTCGCCATCCTTTGTCATAAATCCCCACTGAGGGGTCTATAAATCCAGCTTTTAAAAAAAGTTATGGCTAATATATACGCACCGCAGAGCCTTCTGACACGCCTTACGGGGTGGGAAGCTGCTTTTTATTGGCAGATAGGGCGGATCTTGTTAAACAGGCCTCCCTGCGTGTCGGGCTCATGCGAGAGAGAGATCAATCTCTACCCCCACCCTTACCCCCTAACTCGCGTTGAGTCTTTGACAGGGCCGGTGGGGGAGACGGGGAGGGGCCGCCATTGTTTCAGATGGTTTTACCTCGGAGACCCAAGTCCGCCAGCAGCTGCGCCTGCAGTTTCCGACTGTAATGCAGCGAGAGCCAATGCAGCGGCGCAGAGGGAGTCAGGGAACATATTTTCTGAAACACATAGGGCCCAAAATGATGCATTACGTCTCTCTGCGCAGGTTAAAAGCAGCCCACACCTCCACAATAAATCATTGCCGTTTTTTTTTCTTTCTCACCACCACAACGCGCTCTCCGGCCACATTGTTAGGCACACTTTGAAAGTACTACGGCCTTTAGAGATGCCTTACTTTCTCCACGGCGTAAAAGTCAACAAGAAATCAGCAGCGTTCCGCATTGACTCGATGTGGTCGGGGAGCCTTTGCGGATTTGTTGGCCGCAGATCTACGGCGCTCCCCGCTGGATCGACATCTGACATTAGGCCACCGGAGGACAGTAAACTCACGGCCCGTCTTCCCAGAAACAACGCACCTGTCTAAAGACGCGCACGCTGTGGCCATAAAGGGACGGACACAGTCAGCAGTAACGCTCGGGCAGGCTGCGGCACTCACAACGTGTACGACATGCTCAATCAGCATTAAAGGGCACCAGGTGGGCCAGAAGCAAAACCTCGCACCGCTGCCACCAACCTGAGCCTCTGGTAAGATGAAACATGGATTTGTGCTTCTTTTAAATGTCAAGTTGTTAGGTGTTTTTTTTTTTTTTTTTTAGGATCAGAAAGTTTCTTTTCCATTTGTGATTTCCTAATTTTCATTTTTCCATCTGCTTCCAGATCTGGCTTGTTGTGCTTTCTGCAAAGGTTTTTCTGCAGACTTTGATGCTTGTTTAAGCTGCTGTTGCATTTCTATTGTATCTAACCATTCTGCCTCTTCTTGCTCCAATATCAGTGTTTTTGTCCACACAGCTTCCACTCAGTGAATATTTTTTCTCCTCTGGAAAATGTTCTGTTAACTTAGGAAACGACGCGTCTTCCACTAACCTACATGACCACATGTGTAAAAATCCCAGGTCCAAAGGTCGGGTCAGGAACGTCGTTAACTTGAGACTGGAGTTCACTGAAACCAATCAATTTGTGTGTTTTTTTTTGGGAAAACGTGTAGAACAGGCATGGATAGGAAAATTATTACCCGATAAAAGGTGAAAGAAAATAGTGATCGTGTCTATTCTGGCCTGAAAAATGACTTGAAGCTCAAGTGCTTTTACCAGTTCCAGTACAAGTGTAAAGTAGCACTGAGACGCTAAAGTCATTTTAAACCCTTAAGGAAAAGAAATAAAGGTTATTTAACTTTGTTTTTGTGCTGTTGTGACACTTTGCTTAGTTTCTCTCTCCTTTTCTTTTGAAATCAAAAAATGCTAATTAACTGTTGAGCATCTTTTCTGCTTTTGGCTTTGTTTGTGCAGCAGCACAGACAAAGCCTGTTTTGTCTGTTACGCTGGCAGAAACGTTTCGGCGGCGGAGTCGTGGCCTTGCCGTCGAGATGCAGCAAGTCTTGATTCCGGCTCTCACCTTTCAATGTGACCCCGGGGCGACACACTCGACCCCTACTCACCCACAGATTTGCACATCGGTGTGCGGATATGTGTCTTTGTGATGCGAGAAAAGTGCCACAAATTCAAACCGCTTAATTTCCGATTTCCTACCTTCTTGACCCAGGCTCAACGTCCTTGGACAAAGAACCGGCTAAATGCTTTTGCTCTAAACGAGTCGTCTTCCAGGATATGTCCTGCAGCCTGTAGATGAAGTGAAGCCTCAGGCCTCTAGACTATGAAATCTATCATTTTGGAGCAAAGTCACCTGGTCAACAACCATCTGAGCTAAACGCAGCGAATCCTGGAAGAAAACTTGTTAGACTTTGTAAAACATTTGTGACCTGTGGTGGAGGACGACAGTCCAAACCTAAAACAGCCCAGATTATGCCAAGTCCTAGATTTGATTGAGAATCTGTGGCAAATAAAAACTGCTCACAACCTGACTGAGGTCAAGATACCTGGAAAAAAATGGGCAGACGCTTCATGTACAGGTTGGCGAAGATGCACCTCGAATGAGAGCAAAAGTGAAAAGTAGTTCTGCAAAGTATCGACTCAGGGAGGGAAGAGGACGTCTGTGGAAAGAGGACGTCTGTGGAAAGGTGTGAATACTTTTGCAAGGCTCTGTGCGTTGATATAAAGTTCAGCCTGTTACAGCTGGTGGCTTCTGACGGCATCCTGGCCTCTTTAAGGCGTATCTGATTTTGCAGACAGATCTCAATAACAGGTGCTTTAATCGAAGGGCCCAGTGATTGTGAGTAGGCAGAGCTGGAAAATCACGTTGAAACCAAAGTCATATTGTTTTTTTAGTGCTTGCTGAATGCTGAGGTGAGGTGGGGGGCCTTTAGGAGTCCAACAGAGTGTTCGTTTCTGTTTTTTTGTTTTGTTTTGTCTCCAGATTGCGGCGTTTCGTGCAGATGGAGCAGATTTCCAGAGAACGGGATCCACAGAGAGCTTAATGAGCATTCACATCGCTGCTCAGCAGGGGGCAAAGACTGATGGCTTTCATTGAGATAAAGGTAATCCTGTTACATAGGCATTAATAAAACATCACTCATTAAGTGGAGTAATAAAGCTTCCATCAGTACTGTTGACTTCAGCTAACAAGTAATCAATACAGCCAGGGGAATTCAAATGTCAGAGGGCTTTCACTGTTAATTGTAACCTTTCGCTGGAACCGAATATCAGATGTTTGTTTAGCCGCGGAGGTTTTCTGCCAGCGAGTAAAATCCTCTGCACTCTCCCTTCCTCTGTGGCCGTAAATCCAAAGAGCTTCTGATTTCAGATCGGCGGAAAGACGGAAGTCGCCGTCGGCGGCGTTTCCAAACGAGACGCGCGTTCGCCTTCTCCGTCGCCCGTTTGCTCGAGCGACGCAGCCGAAGAAGTGAATCCCCGCTTGGTCTCTCGGCGGAGGCCTCTCTCATGGGTAACCGCTTCCTGCGGCGTCAACGCAGCGTGCCTCGCTGGTAACGAGCGTGTGGGAGGGATGCGGGTTACCGCGAGTCAGGAGAGAGTGGTTCACAGAAAACATCAGGAAAATGAGATTAAGACGTGCACTCTTATCAAATAAGAGTGCACGTTGGACGAACATTTGTTTGGTCAGAGGACACAAAGACTGAGCTATGCGGACATCAACGGGAACGTTTGAAGGGTTCAAGGTGAGAAGGCACCAGCTCTAATGCACGGTGGCGAGAGCATGATGCTGCGGTTACATTATTATTATTATTATTATTAGTTTCTGTTTTCTGGTGGCACTTGTGCATTTTCTGAATGAGCTCAGACACAAACTCTTCTAATAGGCCAATAATGCGAAACGCACGCCACCTCAGCCTCCATTCATTCTGCTGATTCGATGAAACCCAGCAACCATTTTGTGCTCGCGCACACAAATCTGCTTTTCAGAGATGAATGAATGGCATTCATGCCGACAATTAGCGTGCGCAAACTTCTCACCTGCACCGTTGTGCGCACAGAGCGAGGGGAAGCAACAAGGACGAACACATTCCCGGTTCAAACGGAGCCCCGGCACCATCAATAGGCTTGTATCTGTATCAAAACTCATTGAATCAGAAATTTTAGATTACACACTTAATCTCCCCCAACCATGCTTTTGTGTGTGTGTGTGTGTGTGTGAGCGAAGCTCATAGCAGATGCAGGGGTCCCATTGTCAGAGCAGAGGAGATGACAAGATTAATCCGACTGAATGAAAGCGGCAGGAAGTGATGTCACCGGCGATAAGCCCTACAAAGACCACCATCAGACACCGAGAGCCACATAATTTGTGTCTCCGTCTTTTAGAAACGACTGTCTTCTTTTCTTTCCCTTTTTTTGTCCCCACTCTGTTCCCGTAGCGCCTCTTATCTCTCGACAATAATTAAACCCTCAAGGGAGTATTTTATGATGGACATATAAACCTATTTAAAATGGAATTAAAGATGCTATCGTACGGAGCGGAATAATGAAATGCTTTGGGGAATCACAATCGCTGTGCTGCTCTCGCCTGCTTTCTCTGACTGAATTAAAAGGTAACAACTTGCCATGTTTGAGATTACACAAGCTGTCTGACTTGAACATTGGGGATGAAAGACGAATCTGTAATTACGGCGTCGCGGCGTAAGAAAAAGAAACGAGCTTTTTGCACGTTACACCGCAAACGAAGCTTGAAATTTCTCTGATTTGAATTTTTTTTGCTTTTTTTTGTAAAAAAAACAAATAAATAAATAAAATTTTAAAGTTAACTAAGAGTGGAACAATTTTCCTCAAATGCCCACAGTGATGCGTTCATCAAGCTCGCTTTAGTTTCCAGCTGCTGTTTCTTTCTTTCTTTTTTTTTTTTTTTTTTTACATAGCAGATCTCATATAAGCCCATGTCTTTATCCAGGTCTATTACTTCTGCTGGGTCGTGGTAACCCCACTAATAAGAGATGGTAGGAGCTGTTCCATTACCGTTTTTCAGCACTAATGGCACACGGCGTTCCTCTCTGATGCACAATAATGTAGTGCTTGGAGAGGGTGGGAGGCTCTGCGCTATGGAGATAACCAGTATCTCATTAACAGGGGCACATTTAGCTCTCGCTCGCTCTTCCTGTCACGGATGCATAATAGGGACTTGCGTGGAAAGGATCAAAATAAAAAAAGATTTGCTTAACCTACGAACTGCGAGTGACCTTTAGCCTTTTATTCTATAGTGCAGGTAGATAAGCTAGAGCATAGGGAACAATGTTGTTTTTTTTTTTTTGTCTATTAAAGGAATAGTTTTGAAGTGAGATTCAGTGAAAAGCCCTGTGACGGACCGGTGACCGGTCCGGGTTGCTCAGCTACACACTTTATGTACTATTAAATAACGATGCTGAAAAGGAGTTGGAGTTGAGCCACCTTTGGTCTTCACCCTCCAGATATCGTGCATCCGCCTCGGCCTCCACGACCAACTCATTTTGACGACAGCCAGACTCTTTTCTGCAGCAGGTGCGAGGCTTACCGCGACAACAATCCCCAGCTGTTCCTTCAAGTCCTCTCTTTCTGCGGTTGGCTAGAAAGGCCTACTCAAAGCCTCGCTCCTATCGTCTGGACCGAGACGCATTCGGATCTGATGTAATCTCTCCACTTCGCCGCTCTGATGGGTTTCATCCGCCATGGAGGCAATTTGCTCCGTCACCGGGCTTTCCATTTCCCCAACATTAACTCTCAGATTTAAAACTCATTCCAGCTGTAATTCCACTGTTAAGCACCTTTCTTTCCCTTCCCCCGGGTTGCGGCGTCGCACTCGCAGCCACACGTCACTCGTCGTAACCTTCTGCTGCTCGGCGCGGTTTAATTGAAGGAAGAGGGAATTGCACTAATAGCCCTCTAATGAAATTTGAAAGACGTGCGTTTTGTTGAAGTGCTGTGATCTCTAGTGGGGGGAAAAAATGACAAAGGCACGATGCTTGCGGTGTCCTTTCCAACGCCAAGAAAGACTCTCTCTTGACAAGCAGCTCACACTCACAGCAGCAGAGGAAGAGTCTGGCCCATTAGGGACATTAAATAATGTGTTGCACTCCTGCACTCAACGACTGAATCATCAAATATTTATGGAAACCAGTCTGCACTTGTGTTCTTTTGGAACACTTTTTTTTTTCTCCCCTGCACAAAGATGCAAAGATGCTTTTCTCTCTTTGCAACCTGATCATTTGGTTGGAGTTTGGGGTGAAAATCCTCCAGAAGGTCCATTGAAACGTTAACATTACTGAGCATGATGTCTTTTTTTTTTTAAATATATAAATATATTTAAACATACTATATAATATAAACTATCTGTTGTTGTGAAACTGATGTCAGTTGAATGTCAAACCCTTCAAACTTTTGCCCGACTCTGTTTGGCTACAAACACAAACATGAGCACATTTCATTGGGATTTTATGTGATAGATGTGTAGCTTAAAAAAACAAAACAAAATTGCAAACAAAATTCTGAAAAATGTGTCATGTGTATGAATTCCCATTTATTTTATTATTCTTTAAAAAAAAAGCTACTCTGTTAATTTACTCTACAAAGCTGACCTGTTGAAGAGTGAGAGGAAGAAGTAAAGTTTAAAAGTTTGGTCTGGTTTGCTGGTCTTTTAGAGCCAGGCTGCGGAAAAATCATAACTATTTATTTAATTTCTTTATTTAATGCAAACCTTGGATCCTGTTTTTCATTTTTTGGACTTTTTTCCGTTTGTGCCTCTGGTCTGCGATTCCTCCGTTATTTACCTCCATTTTCAGTTTATTTTCTGTCTCGGTTTTCTTACTCCCATTGTGTCTGTGGATTTGTTTGGTTTGATTGGTATTTATTTCCGTTTGGAAACCAGTCTGCTTCCTGCTTTGCTTTCCCTCTCGCCCTCAGCCTGCCCTTCGGCTCCCCTGCCCAGCTGTTTATCATTTCCCAATTAGCCTCTCCCGTTGACCCCCTTCCTCAGGTGCGTCTCCTCGCCTGTCGTTGGTTCTCATCTGGTTCCTTTTGTCATTTCCGTCTCTCCCTCAGTATTTAAGCTCCTCTTCCCCTTTCGCTCTCTGCTGGATCCTCCGTCATCCGTTCCAGTGTGTGGGTTTTTTTCTTCTTCTTCTTCTCCTTCTCCTCATTAAACACTTCACTGTTGCCTCTGTCCCACTCCATTTGGGGCCTCGATACAGCTGTCACAACAGATCATCGGGACGTCCACGTCTTCCTCAGGCTGCATTTCCATACACGGACCAAAATGCTTCAAAAGAGAAGAAGAGATTTACAATAAAGGCTCTCAACTCTGGCTCAAGGCGCACCTGCCTCACACGAACGGATGAGACCGACGTCGCAAGAAACCACGTGAAACACAATCTGAAACGAAGTGATGTCACCTGATGTGGTGTCAAAGGTCAGGGCAAAGGAACGAGCTTGGCAGCTCGTTTTAAAGAGGCTTTTTTTAAAATCGTGCTCCGTCATTTAGGCGCCGCACACATGAAGATATGAGTCAGCGCGCGTCGGTGCACGCGTGCTTGTTATTGTTGCAACTCGCCCACCCCTCCCAGCAGTCTGTCATCATTTCCAGTCTCACTGTGATTTCAAGCGAAGCGTGCAAAATGCCAACCCTCCCATGTTTCCAGTGCAGGATGTGAATTCACTGCAGACAATCCCCTCCATCAGTCCTCTCAATTTTTTTTTTTATTTCTTTTTGTCCCACACTGTCGGTCCGTGGTGCTCTGCATGCGAGAGGCCAGAGCTTTTTTTTTTTTGGTTCACATGAACAACAGTGTTTAGAAGGAAAATGAACCCAGCGCAGCACCTGCAGCGCACCGCCCCGTCGTAACGGCGTACGTGTCAGAGCGGCACTCGTGCAGCTAACGCGTGCAAATATTCCATAAGGCCGCCGCGTTCAGAAGAGCTGTCAGGTCAGCGGGACGCCGTCCTTCACGAGATGAGGACAAGTTGATGGAGCTGGACACGGGCAAGTCCAGAAAAAAAATCCTAATCAAAGCCTGGAGACCGGGATGGCGATGGACATTTACCCTCGAGATAAATCCAGGTGTTAGAACGGTCTAGTCCAAACATCAGACCTACGTCCAAATGAGACAAAATAGCAAACCGATGTTAAAAGTCAGGAAAAAAATAAAAATAAATTGTCGCAGTGTAATGAAGGAGAGATGCGAGTCGGCCGGTTGCTCTCCAGACTTGCAGGTGTTTGAATGCGAGCTGCGGCTGCAGCATCGATCCATCCTACTGTCCACAGGCAGCACATGGCCGCGCTGCGCGGGAATCATTCTTCACCACGCTGCAGGAAGGAATAACCACCGTCTCTCATAACAGACCGGTCAAGTCATCAATTTTAGCCCGCAGTACAGAAAATGAGCCAGGCCCGAGAGCGATGGCTGTCGCGCCGCGCCTCTGAGGTCAGCGGTGCAAGGATTTTTGCTAATCCATATCCGAGATGTTTACAGGAACCCTGAGCCGCAGGTTGGTCCGTGTCAACGAGGATTACAGGCACCGGCGCAAAAGAACCTAACCCGGAGCCACGAATCGCTGTCGTTCCGCAAGAGGAAAAAGCCACAAATCCTCTGACCTCCATCCAAGTTTCGTCTGCGGCGCACGATGAGGGTCAGAGGGGGGAAAGAGTCTCTGACAGAGTTTTTAAATTGGAGAATTAAAACAGAGGCTTGGAAACAATGCAGATCAGTTCAGCAGGTTGAGCACAACCATATTAACTCCAGCGGGTCGTATTGATCTGTGAGGTCAGTTCACCGGCGATGACCTTCATGATTTGTTCACCATAGCTAAAAATGCGTTATGAGACGTTTCCTGTGTGCACGGATGAGGAACCATTTGGAAAATGTCAAGTCCTCCGCAGTTCTGGGTTGTTGACAAACTCGAAGGAACGAACGCTGCTAAATTTAGATTTCTCCAGCTTCTCTCCCCCCCACTCCGTTCGTTCCACCGTGAAATAACAGGGCGTTATTGTTCCTGCGAATCGACGCGTTTTAATCAAAATGTAGATCCGATAACAATTACTGGAATTCCCCCGACTAAAAAAGCTTTAAAGTTTCATCTTCATGAAATTTCACACGGACGTTTCTAATCGCCTCGTTACCTTCACACGGCGTTCAGCGGGGAAATGGAGGTTATTACGCGCAGCTGCTCTGATAACATTAAAACAAAAGCAGAACAAAAATGAGGGTATGTAATGAAATACATTTTCATTTGGGTGCAAATGGACGAAACTTGTTTAAAACAAAGAAAAGCGGGTGACGTGGGCGAAAAAGTGCGTTTCTCTCGTTGTCTCCGGCTGGCTTGAATTTCAGGTCAAAATAAATCTTTGCTGCTTCGGCTGTCGCGCAATTACCGAGAGCAAAACATTTTCCCGTCGCACGCGCCTCCCTTTCTGAGGCGCACAACAAACGGCTTTGGCAAATGTGCTTCTCGAATTCCACATGAAAGGCAGGTGTGGATGAAAAGAGCCCCGAGAAGGCCTCTTCCTCACTCTCGCTGTTCCGTGCTGTTTTTAACGGCCGGCGCGGATGAGGAGGAAACGCCGAGCCGTCTGAACTATGACCCTACGACGTTTGCAGCTGTGGATGAATCTGTCCAGTGAAAGGGTTTCATATGAGGAAGTGCAAAAAAAACACAAAACAAAACAAAACAAAAAACGGCTGTTTGTCCAATGACTGGACTTTAGTCACGACGCTCCAGCAAAAGCAGAAATCGATTCCCGCCAAGTTGATAGGAGACTTGTGAACTTAATGAGTGCAAAATGATCACATGCTGAAAGCTGCATTTTTCTGGATACGTCATCATGCATGTCTTCATTCAGGGAGCCTAATTTGGAGCTGCAGTCTGGACCATCGCTACTTTGTCCTTTTTCGCCGTATGGTCATGAGTCGGTGCCTCTTTTTGATGTTCCAAACGTAACATTATCAGCCGTCAGAAACTTTTCGTTTTGTTGAAATCTGAACACATTTTTGCTTCTCAAATCTAAACCCGAGAAGGAATTCGACTTTCGTGGGCCGCAATTTGGAAATGTCGAAAAGATGATCACGCCTACCGTCTAATAGACCACGACTAAATAAATGCCTTTTTTAAATCAGATTTTGCTCTGTAATTAGAACTCTCCAGGCTAGAAACAACTCCTGGGATGTAAAACTGAATATCGCTCTGAATGCCACATACTTTATAAAACCTTGCTCTATAGATCTGCTCCGAACATTCATGTATGGCGATGACGACTTTGAAAAAGTAATTACATTATAGAGGAATTCAAAACGCGTCGCATTTGTGGCCTTTCCCGTTTTGACCCGGGTGAACTCGACTCTCGGCTGCTTTTGAGCGCACATTTCATGTGTCGAAATGCAAAGATGCGTTTCAGAAAAATATGCTTCCCTTAGACATCTATTTTTTTCTTCTTCTTATTATTTCTGATCTTCACATTTTCTAAAACCCTGTTCAGAGTTCAGGGATGACTGCATCAAATGGACACGTCTGTGTGCTGCCGTGTTGACGAGGGGCAGGAATGAGCTCTTTTATGAATAGACGGTTTGATTAGTCGCTGTAATTCAGCACATACTCATAACTTGCGTGAACCCGGGCAGCTGAAGGCGAGCTCTCGTCTGCTGCAGTTGTCGGCTAAGTACAGGAAGGACGGACCGAGATGGCATCGGTTGGTGGTTTTAGCTTTCGTGACCTTTAACCGCGGCATCTTGGCAAACTATCACGCTCCCTATATCTCCGTCACGCCGAAGCCGACGCGGCTGCAACACATTATGTCTGACCAGCTCCTTTGTAGAGGTCTGGATTTTGTGATTTTGTGTCTGCATGAAACGTTCTTTCCGCCGCTCGCATCACGAACCGGAACAAGCCGATTGATTCTGCTGGCACAGAATCCCTTCCTGCTCTGAGCTGGAGGGTGGCCGGGGGACGAGGTGGGTCCAAACATATTCATCGACAAAGAATTCAATTCTGCCCCCCCAAGGTGCGGACGGGGGACGTACTTGCTCTTGTCAACGTCATTTCCACTCGCTCCCTTCTCTAATGCCATCTTCTAGTGCCACTTCTCTCTGAAGTTACCGTCAGCTTCGGTCCGTCACGCTCGGCCTCGCCTCTCTTCGCCGTCCAACAGATTGTCCGGGATCGTTATGTTCTCAGCCGCTTTCGGCGGGGCGTTCTGCTGGAGCCCGGCCACCGCAAAGCCTCGCTCGCCCGCTCGCTCGCTTGGCACCGATCTTCTGAAAGCCACGTGTCGGCGACTCGGCGCCAGCTTGCATCTCACGCCGGCGCTGTGCTCTGAGCTGTCTCTGGGGGGGGCCAAGGACTCCACGTTGAGTCCTGACTGCTGCGGCCGCCTCTGGACCGGGACTCGGGTCAGGTTGCTCTGGCAACAGGTTGGCTTTTCAACCCCTCTGTCGGGGATGCTTGGGAGAATTAGCAGACAGAAATGCCACAATAGAAGCACCAAGTTTGAAAAGCAGCATATTTAACGTTGTTTCACTTCAAAGGAGGAGAGAAAAGCAACAATTACTCCTACAGCTGCTTAAAAACTAAACATGGTGATTATTGAAATGAAATAATATTATTATAAGTTGATTGTACATCAACTGCGGCAAACATAAAACATACACCCACTACATTTAACAGCTTACAGTGCTTATTGCATTTATGATATTGTTCTTATAATAGCTTTAAACTGTGTTTCAAATTAGCTGGTAAATTAGTCCACCCGGGTTTGGCTTTTTAATAGTGACTTAACAAGATCGGAGTTGAATGAAGGCGCATTATTGAAGAACAGTTCAAACGTGATTTCCTAAAGAAAAAAACCCCTCTAGATTTTCCACACGAGGCATCGGTGACGAGACGTGACGTGAGAAACGAGGTTCTTCCTTTGCAGTGATTTCCCGGATGCCTCATCCAACCGTTAACCAAACGCGTGCAAAAAATGGCAGGACTGTCCAGGCGTCATCCTGGTCCGTCAGTCCAGACAGAAGCGGCATTTAAACCCAGATTTCTCGTTCATTCTTGCAGACGTGTTCATGGAACACTTCCGTTGTGATCTGAGCCTTTGCGCGCGTCTCATGTGTTCATTTGTCTCCTTAACGTTCATTAAGAGGTAATCGGTTCCCGAAGAAATGCATAATGCATTATGGAAACAGCAGAAACTACAGTTGCAAGTTTGCAGCTTGAGACCAAATGTCATTTGGATTTGCCAATAGCTCTGTCTGCTGACTGATACCCAAGCACTGCAGTTAATTTGTTTTGCACGGAGCCGAGTGGAGGAGGCTCTTTCAAGGTAAAGCTTATTAACACTGTGCCATGCATACATGTGAAGTACTTCACATTGTAGATAATGTAACCATAAAAACAAACAGCCGCAGAGAAAGGAGACAATTAAAGCAGCTCCACTGTTTCCATAATAGAAACGCATAAACGCTTAACGTAGACCAAAGCTACCATATAAATCTAAATTGTGCTGGTTTCTCGTCTGAAAAAATATCGGTGGCTGGACTTGATTAAAAGTTAATCACAAGGTCCATAATTAATGTCAACAAAATAAGCAATGTTTTCGATTCGCTGCTAAATGAAGGAGCAGACATCAGAACTCAAAAACCAGAGATCGTCTGTAACGTTGCCCAGGTTACTCAGTTAGCAGACGGGTGCAAAGTGCTATTAAACCTCTTTAGTTTTCAGCTGCTTCAGCAGCATCTGATCATTCATGGAACTAATTTTGAACAAATAAAAAAATAAAAAAATAGGAAAATCTTTACTGTGGATTCCCACTGTAAAGGAGGGAAAAAAACACAGAACCTGTATTTGGGGGGAGCAAATTCTTACCCCAGTAAAATCCATGTGATTGATTCTCAAGGCGACATGTTTTACAGTTAAGCCGCTGTGGATGTGTGACGCTGAAAGGCTATTTTGTCGATTTTATTATGTGGCTGCTGTGAGAACACAACAGGTGCAGTAGCTGTTTAATGCACATGTGCGCACGCGGCTACATCTGCCACCTCTGTCTCCCTCCGTCTCCTCAGACGAGCCTTAAACGACGGGAAAATTGAGTTCTGCAGACTTTCAATAAAACAGATAATGCTCGGAGGTGGAAAGAAGACACTCGCTTGTCTGTTTGCCTCTCCGTCAGGCCGATGCTATCAGGAACAAACATGGAGGGTGGGCTGTCGCGTTGTGAACTGGCTTTTCTTAAGGGGAAAGAGAATTTAAGAATCTCTTAAATTTGTTCAAACACTCTGCAGGGAGTTCAGCCAATGTTTTTCCTTTAGAGTCAAAATGACATTTTTTTTTAAACCCCTGTAATAGCGAGCATATTAATCTGAGTACACAGTCAATCATTGTTCAATACTCAGCCTTTTATATGACACAATCAATGAAACGCGTGCACTTAGCCGTGAAATTCCAGCGTCGCAGGGTCTTAACTGTAATTTTTTTCGCCGGCTCTCTCACCAACACGGCTCCACGGGACTGAAGGTAGAAAAAAAAACAAACAAAAACTAAAGAGAGAAAATGGGAATCAAGAAAGTGCAGCCCAACTCCCAAGGCTCCGCCGTCGGAGCACGTGGTCGCCGGCGGAATAACAAACGACCCTCAGATCGAAGGTACACGAGTGCAGATCACCGTTTAATATGAGAATAATGTCTGCGCCGAGTGTGACCCCTCTGGCTTTTCTAATGGAGACGCGAAGGCTTCAGCGGGGCTCTGAGAGTCGGCACGTTAAACCGCAACCGCTGAGGTCGGCCTCTCTGACATGCAGCATTGAGTGTGTATGTAACCTCAGTAGGGAGAGGCTAATGACGGTTCGGGTTAAAGGGGGTAATGAACCCCGTCACACAGTCACCGCTGATGTAACCTGTTGAGTAATTGCCATGCAGAGTCCATTACGAGGTGAGGAACGCTGCACTGTCTCGTCAGGACTTGTAGGTTGTTTACCGTCAGGAGGATAACTAGTAAAGGGAGGCTGCAGGCATTCAGCGTTCACACTAATGAGCTCCACTTTGTGCTATTTCCACCATTCAACTTTTACACTCTTCAGCTTGCTCTCCTAATGCGGGCGATATCTCTTCGTACTCAGGACCTGCAAACTTTTTATGAAAAGCGCCCCACCCTCTGGCAGAATTGAGAATTGCAATAGAAAATGTCCGTTGCGTTTGACAGTGGATGTTTCAGGTCCTGCCTATTACTGGCAACCAATCATCCAGTGTCAGATCAGGAAACAAGGCAGCGGCCATTTTGAATTTGCTACAGTTAAACAGATTTTATGCTGTTTAACACCTGGGAATAATCTGAGCTTTTGACGTCGGGCTTTTCGTGCTGAACGATGCCTCCAAACAAACGTTGATGTCTCAGATAGGTATGGATTTCATTCACCCTCCATTTTTATCAGAAGGAAGAGGGGAACGTTTCTGTCTTTTTCAAATTGGATACATTGGATGCATTACTTTACCTCAACATGAAAGTGGAAGCCTAGATGCTACTTTTATTTAGCCTTTTATATAATTTTACCTCATAAACTGCGGTGACTCAACGGTTTACATCAGGAACCACTGCAATTTCTAATAGGTGGAAGTTTTCCATTATTCAAAAACCTTTTTCTCCTCTTCGACAGTTTTTCTGTCATAATAATCCCATATAGGCACTTTGCCTATATGGCATATTTGTTCTGGTGCGTCTGCCTATTTCTTGCATCCCTGCAAGTCTTCAGCAGTTGACTTCAAACGCTTTGGCCTCTTCAACAAAAGCACTCAGTATTCACGCTTGCATTTTCACAGGAAATGCACACTTTCCAGTTAAAATCTTGAGTTCAAAATTCTGGTTTTTGCGTATTTAAGCCCGGCCGGAGTGGCGTAGCGCACACAAAGACCCGACATTTCACCTTTCATCTGCTTTAACTGTAAGTTTTGGGTCTGGCAATAACAGCCTCTCGCTGAGTTTAATAACGTTCTCAGAACATTTTCATTATTAGTGATATGGAAAACTTTTTTTCACACATTCTTTTGTTTTTACTCCTTTTTTTGTTTCTTTTTTGGTCACGCTTCAAATAATCACATCAATTTTAATAACAGAAAAAGTTCATCTGAGTTGACACACTGTCGTTTTTCAAATAACGAGGTCGTGTGTGGAAGGAAAAAAAGAAGTTTTATTATAAATCAACTATGATTTACCTTTTTTTTTTTTTTGTTGCATCATTCAGTGTTGCTTTTAAGCCACACCAGACGAGATCTATAACTTCTGAATCAGGAAATCACTTGGATGCTGTACAGACTGACAACAGGAAGTAGGACAAAAAGCAACATGTTGAGCCAAGATCTTTAGAAAATAGAGGAAAAAAAAAAAAGTAAAGTGACTGAATTATAAAAGCCAGTTTAAGGCTTTTGGACTCCAATGAACCGCAGTGGCAGCCTTGGTCCACAAAAGGATCAAAACATACATAACAAACTTTCCAGAAATGCAGAAAATGACTTATGCGTCACCGTCGGCTCAGAAAGCTAAAACTGCGTCGCAGCAGCAGCCAAACACGGTGCTGGCAGCGAGATGGTCTGCTGCCTCCGGTTGTGGACGACTCCCTGTGATTAATTGGATCTGCGAATCCTGAAGGAAAACGTTCGTGACCTTCAGCCCAAAAGTCTCGCAGCGGGACGGCGATCCGTAACACCGGCGCTCGAGATTTTGGCCGTGACTCTATTGTTGTTGTCCAGACATAAAGATGATTTAAAAAAGGTTTTGTAGCATGGCTTTATAAAAGGCTGACTGTGCTTGAAAACACAATTAAAATAATTCTGAGGAGGTTAATGGGCCAAACAAGCCATAAACAGGAGTTTTATGGATTTCTATAAAGAAAGGCTTCATGTTTTTAAACGGAGAGAACCTCCTTCCAGGATGCCAGCAGTGCTGGGAGCAGCCATTATGGCTGCAGTTGTTTACATTTGTGTCCGGTCGAAGCTGCAGAATGCCTGACTGATGAATAATGCTGACATCAATGTGAAAAATGTCTTTGCTTTTTGAAAACCTACACAGCCATGAACGTTTCGAATTCTCAGAGAGAGATTTTGGTCTGGTAAGCAGAGTGAGTGTTGTTTGGTCAAGGACCAGCTGAAAAACACACACACACACACACACACACACACACACACACACACACACACACACACACACACACACACACACACACACACACACACACACACACACACACACACAAAAAAAAAAACCCACATCATCTTTTCATACAGGAGGCTGTTTGTGAATTTCACTGAAAAGCTGCATTGGTAATTTTGCAGCGGTAATTATTTCTGTTTTGATGCGCTTTTATCTACACAAATACGGTGCTTACTCGAACACTTACTGTAAACAGATCCCACTGTACATACTCTAAAACAGGAAGACAAAAAAAAAAAAAAAGAAAGCCCCAACCTGTTCATCTCCAGAAATTAACTTTCCGCAATTTGCCAGCGAGGGAAGCAAGCAGGTTTCTCCTGTTGTAAGGGAACTGATGTTCTTTAAGTGCTGCAGAGTAATTCACTTCCAGGGCAAGCTGCCCTCTTTGACAGATGTGTGTGTGCGTGTGTGTGTGTGTGTGTGTGTGTGTGTGTGTGTGTGTGTGTGTGTGTGTGTGTGTGTGTGTGTGTGTGTGTGTGTGTGCAAAACCCCAGGGAACATTAGTTTCAGAGGAAAGACCCCCTTAGTGTATTGCACTAAAGCTGTGAAGATTTCCACAGCAACACCAGCTTTCGATTTCGACTCTTCGCCTCTCTTCCGCTGAACGTTACTGCGAGAGTCGTTGTGGATCAGTAGGGAGTTTTGTCCGTTCCAATCGTAAAAGCAGCCCAAAAGGAACAACCCGCACTGCGTCACTACCTGAACCCCCTTCAGTTGCAGGTTCATCGGACGAGGCTGCAGTGGGTTAGGAGGACACAGTCCGTTGATTGGGGGGAAAGAAAAATGTCACTGTTTTCCCAATGTCCGCAGCGGGAGTTGAATCGGCGGTGAACACGCTGCCTGGAATACGACGGACCATAAAAAGGCGCGTGGAACCGCAGCAGTCCACGCCGTACTGCTCGGTGGAAACAAAGAATAAGAATCATGTTCAGTTGCTCTCTGTTTGAGGTCAGTTTGGTACAAAGTAGCTTATGGGAAACAAAGGTAATGTTTCGGACAGGCCGTCACAAAGCCCCGATCTCCGTGCCACAGGAAACGTAAAGCCAGAGATGAAAGGGTGAGAGCGAGCAAAGCTAACTCAGCTCGCTCACGCCGACTCTTCCAGGAGGAATGAGCCAAAATTTCCGAAAATCGAACTATGAAGCTTGTGGAAAGATACCCAAAATGTTAAAAGTCTTCCTGAATAAAAAGGCCAAAACTAATTTTCTGATTTCGAAGAAAAGCGCGAGAGGAATTTGTCATACAGTATATGTAAATGTCATGTCTCCAGGGTTACATCGCCACTGTCAGCTGATGGGCCTGAACAGCTTTCTCTTGAGACATGGCGACTGTGAGCAAAGAGGATCCTGAATGGAAAGCATTTCTGAAACAAAACCAGAAAGTAAAAGCGACAATCAAAACCCACGCGAAGAAGATAAAAAGAGACCAAATATTCTTGCTCCGTGCTGGTAGCCACAGATAAGGGGAAGAAAGAATAGAGCCACGCGGCTCATCGGGCTAAATTCCTCCGTGCACAGTGATGGCCTTAAATTGTGTGCAGTGGACCATTGATTCCTGCAGGGTGTCCGGGGAGATAACTTTTCCAGAGCTAACAATATCCTCTGCAGGCCAGCCATTGGTTGACTTCCAGTGTAGGTGAACCAGGGTGGTGATGGTGAGCAGCTGTCAAGAAGGCCTGTAATTGGAGCCCGCTGCACCATTAGACCTGCCCCGTTTGGCCTGTTATGATTGCTGTCTGTCTTCCGCCACATCTCGGTCTCCGTTTGACCCAGGGCGCTCCCTTCTGCACGGGGACAGAGCGGGCGCTTAATGACTTGTCACGTGTTCCGCCCGTGACTCTCCCATGTGCTCTCTGATCTGTGACGTCCTCCAGCCCTGCAAAGGGCCACTGACCGGGAGAGGAACTGCTGAACTGTGTTGTTTTTGTTTCTGAGGGTCCAAAAGATGGGAAAGAAACTATTAGAATTTAGGTGAGAGAAAAGAGACTGTAGAGCTGGGTGCAGAAATCAGGCTGGAAGCAACGCTGACACTGAACAGCAGGTGGCGTTTTGTGCAGAATTGTTTTGTGAATCATTTTTTTAGAAAAAGTTACAAATACGTGAACCAATGAATACCGAACTGCAGGTAGTCGTAGGTCCATGATACATACTTTGAAATGTATACATTTTTGTAGCTCGTTACAAAGACTATTGGTGAAATCATATTTATTTTGCTCACAGCCTTCATCAGGCGGTGATGAAAACAATAGAAAAAGTTACACGTGGCATTTCTGGGGAAACGGAGCAGTGAATGAAAAAAACCTTAAACACACAGCAAGAGTTGCAACAGAGCGTCTTACTCCAAAGTATATTAATGTGCTGATTTAATTCCAGAACTAAAACCCATCCAAAAACTGACCAATTTCAAGACCGACGCGCCGACAATCCCTATCCAGTCCGTCACGCAAAACAGAAACCGTAATGTCAGTGAAAGATTAAACGCAGAAGGACCTGATGCAGACGCCAAGCACATTTTTCAGACGTGTGTTAATCTACCATCTGAATACAGTGTGGCATTTTCCCTCACCTTCCTTATCAGATGTTACTCTGACACATAAAGTCACAATAAACTGACATTTACTGTTGTAATGTGGCAAATGTTCAAAAGCGCAGTGGGAATGAACCCTTCTGACACTGAAACACTAAATGAGATTGAACCTAAAGCAGAGCCTGAACCTCTTCTCTATTTTTTCTTTAAACAGGAATAAAAAGAAAATCTGAACAAAGTTCGTTTTTTTTTTTTAATCAAAAGTTCCGTCTGTGGAAATGTTTGCTAGATAGAGAATCTATTTAACGTTCCTGCTCTCTGGGTCCAACTCTGTCAAAACAGGATATTCAGACGTACGACACCTGGAAATGGAATCTAATTGGAACTAAATCCTATTTGTTGAGCCGGCTGCATATCGATCCCGTCCTCATTCAGCCAGAGTACGCCGTGTTCCGAATGTATCCCTGCCGGGACAAACAAACGGCGAATCAGCCGCGAGCGCGGCGCGGCTTCGCGGCCGCCCCGAGGCAGATGAAGGGGGGGGGGCGGGAAAGCGAAGCCACAGCCGTAACCGAATACATTTCAGATGGAAATCTCTCATTAGAGAAACACAGGAGGTTCACTTTGGCTGTTTTACCACGTAAACCGATGTTTTGAACTGCCGTTAACGCCGCGTGTCGGCGGCGTGGTTATTTATGTCCTTTGGTTTTGGTTTGCTTTTTTCTGCTTTTCTTTCACGCTCTGTATCTCCGTGTTGCTTCCAGATCCAATTTCAATGTCTATCAAAAGCTTCTTTCTTAACATTTTGACTTTTCTCGTCCTACCTTAGTGCAAGTGTTTCCCGTTTTATTTGTTCTCTGTTCTGGTTTTCGCCATGCAAAGTTTAGCATAAAACTGACCTTTCATGGCTTTATGTCACACTGTGACTTTATTCCCTCGTCGCAAAACATGCCTGAAGTTTCGCTTTGAATCTTTCAAGCGTGTTTGAGAAATACTTGAGTCGCCCGTGGCAACCGTTCGGACTGCTTCTCAGTCCAGTGCTTCAAGTAAACCAGTTTCAGATGACTTGAGCTTTGTGGTATTGTGGTAATTAAGGTCTGAACACCTCAGCAATCATTTGCAGCTGCAGCCAAAGGGTGCAAAAATAACCTCACCCCACAACCTGCCACCACTTCCAACACCGTGAACCACACAAGTCAGGATGGATCCGTGCTTTCATGAAGTTTACGCCTCATTCTCACGGTACCATCTGGCCGAAATGTGCCGGTCTGCACTGCCACTGACTGGACATCTTCTATATAAGCCCGAGTTGTGCCTGGAAATCCAAGCAGATCCGGAGTTTCTAAAAAAAAAAAAAAAAGTCAAGCCAGCTCATCTGGCCCCGACAACCACGCCTCATTGAAAGTCCCTTAAATCTGAATGTTGTGATGTTTGCTCTGAACCTCAGCAAGTGGCCTTCACTCCATCTGCCAAAATGCATCGGGTTCCTTCCACCAGGCTGACTGAGAAACTATTTTTGTGAAAAAAAAACTACCAAACGGGTGAAGCCAAAAAAAAAATAAAAAACACCTCCTCACCCCAAAAAAATCACCAAAAAGTGTCAGGTGGGGGTGTGTTTAATGCGGCTCACACTTTCCAGGACTTTGAGCTCAAGAATGCAGTTTTCAAACTGTGGAATGTGGAGGGGAACCCAGAAAGACGTGTGTTTCTGGGTAGCACAGAAAGACGTGGGCTGCCGTTTGTTTGAGGAATCTTTGGGTGTTTCGCGGCGAGAGAGGAAAGCTGCCGTTTCCTCTGGAGGTTGGGAACAAGTGGGCATCTGAGGTTTTGGTAATTGAGGTCAGTGCATCTGATCTCATTTTAAACTCGACAACTCCAGATTATGTGTCCCTGCTCCTGTTATGTTGTATAACAGTCCCTGTTTTTGCAGTGCAGAGACTAAATGTATTCAGCACATTTTATTGCCCAAACAGCTCATAACTCTTAAGCTCTACTTAAAGGTTCTTGAAACAGCCTCGATGCTATCAAGGTCTCATAATCTCACAAACACAGATGTGTTCATTTTTTTCATTTTTTTTTCTCCCCAAGTTAATTAGAAAAAACTGTCAAACTTTTTCTAATTGTTCAGTAATTCTGCGAAACGGCATTCAGTCAGATTCATTCAAAATAAGATGAGTAACTTTGCTGAAGAATGTGGAGCACATAGCAGTGGAGACGCCGTTTCAATGCCGAGCATTTAAACCACCGGAGAGCTAACGGGGCCCAAGGAGAGCCGGCCCACACTTGACCCTGACGTTCACAATAACAACATGTCCTCTCTTCCCGTCCAGTTCTCGGGGGGCACCCCGGGTCGCGGCGTGTCCACTCCGATGGCTTTTAAAAAAGAAAACGGGGGAAAGCTGCGGCCTTGTCCGTCTCTGTTAAGATTCACAGCTCTGACAATGCGTCCACGGCGTCACCCGAGGCTCCAATTAGCAACTTCTCACTCCAAAGACGCGCGTGCAGACCACGTTCACACCTGCCTGCGCCGCCAACGCATCCGCCAACGGTTCGCCGTCTTTTTTTTTCTGGCTGTTCGCACGACCCCACGACCCCGGCCCTCTCCTCCCCCGGAAGCCGACGAATCCGGACCGGTCCCTCGACCGAGACCCCAGCAGCGAGCGGGCCTCGTCGCTCGCTGCCCCAGACGACCTCTTCATCTTCAAGCTGGGATTTCCATTAAGGAAACCATTGCGGGCCGGATCCCAGATGGCATGTCAGGATTGCTGGCACGCGCTCTCGTCATGGGGTTGTGGGCCTGAGCCGGTCTGCGTGAGCCGGAGTGTTTGTGCCGCGTTGGTCAGAGCAGGTCATAAATTATGTTCTGGTTGCAGGACGGAGAGGTTGGTGGTTTGAGGTGGTACTAATTTCCAATTGAGACATAAAAATGGGGGGGAAAAATGTCAATGCTTTTCCAGAAGGCTGTAAAAGAGCCTAGTTTTACCTTTATCAGTACATTGAGAGAGCAGGAAGGAACAAAGAGTGAAAAATGAGTGAGGGGGTCGCAAAACCCGCCTGAGAGAGATGCATGAGCGAACTCCTTTTGTTCATTAATTCATTCGATTGTTTTAATTCTGTTTTCTGTGCTTTCCCCCCTCTTTATTGTGTGTTTTTATGGACGTTTTTAAGACTCCATAAAAACCATTTAGTTCCTATCTGATGTCAGCAAGAAGAAGTTTTCAAACCCTCCACGACAAGCAGTGTAACTTTGAACTGGAACCGTGCATTTTCACACACGACTAAGTAAAAGCGTTTTAATTGGTCCAGCCGGGCAACGGCGCAGTGGGGCGGAGCCGGACGGAGGCTGACCGTCACGTCGTTTGATTCCTTGCCAGGGCCCCTTGCTGCGTCGGGGCCTCACCGTCTCACAACTCGAGAGATTCCTTTAAGCCTCGATCTCCACTTCTTCAACTGTTTACACACATAAAACTTAGATGAAGCACTTTGATTTGCAATTAGACCACTTAAACTACAAAATAATTGTGAAAATAAACTGCGAATGATGTCTTCAAAATCCTAAAATCCACAAACTGAACTGAATGTGACCTTTTTGGGACATTGCAGGACACGCTGACAATAAGACGCTTGCCAACGTTTTGGACAGTGTTGCTTTCGCGTAAGCGAATGATGAGCTTTGGAGCACGAGTTTAAATTTCCAACCCGGGTGATTAACGGGTGCACTCTCATGCATTTATTTCTGTAGGAATGACAACAAAACCGGGAGAGACCTGCGGGTCGCCCCGTCGGCTCTGAGACCGTGCGCTCGTCGTCGAGCGTTCCTGATTTTCATTCCAGAGAAAGTCGCCGTCGTGATTACCGTCGCATCTGAAACACGTCTACATTTAGACCACCGTCGCGCAGACCATCATCATTCTTGAACGTCTCGACTAACTGAAATTTTCAGACCAAGCGTGGTCCGAATTTCTGCAGTGGAGACATCGCTCAGACTCATCTTGTTACCTGAGCGCTTCAACAGGATAATGGCCATCTGGAAAAATTGTGCAAAGAGCAAAAGCCAAAGACGATCCTCTCTGCGTGTTCCAGCTTTGTGAAATATTATAGAGAAAGACTAAATGCTCTTCTGCTGGCAGGAGAGGCTTGTTCAAAGTATCATTAGCTTTCATATCGGTAATTATGCCGCTGCTGGTTGTGTTGAGAGTCATTTCTAAACTTCACTTTATCCCGCTAAATTTATGTCTCCGTAATACATTTGAGAGAGCGTGTATAATTGCTCTCTCAAATAGAGCAAAGTAAATAAAAACTCAACTGTATATAAAAGTCCTGAGGCTATTTCTCATTTATGTAGTTGCCAAGCTATACTATATTTGCGAACATAATTTTTTTTTTTGTTGGCATTCTCAATCTGAAGGTCATCTGAATTTTTTTTTTATTTTTTTTTTTTAGCACAGTCCCTACAGCAAACCATTTCTAAAGCTTCTCTTTTTATTTTCTTGACCAGTTAACACCGACCTCAGGAGAACCCGAGCATAAGAAAAAAAAAAAAAAGCGCTTAATGAAAAGAGATGACTCAGTGCTGCGAGATGACTCGAGAAGCAATTTTCTAGTCCCATTTTCTATCCTTGTTTGGATAAAATGAATTGTTTAAACAGCAGAATTGGAATTTTTCCATCAAAAAGTCATTGTGTTGAATTGATAGGAATCCTGGAAACGACTGGTGTCGATGCGTCGTTGAGCTGAGTCTCCGATCGCAAAGGTTTTGTCAGAACCCTTGGTCTATAACATGTTCAGAACCTGCGTTTAAGCCTTTACTGGGTAATTTATGGCAATTGCACGTCCTTGAGCTGAACTGACATTTCAGTCAGTTCCTATCCGCAACCCAGATTTTTTTTTTGTTCTGTCTTTTTCTCATAGTTAGCTGTAAGGACGAGTCATCAAAGTGACTCCAATAAATAATGTTTAGGTATTTGCGGGGCTCATTTTTTTTGTGCGTCAACATTTTCAAACTGTTGACGCAGTTTGAGAGTGTTGAGATTGAAACTGTGTGTTTTAAACTTTAGGAAATTAATACACAGCCAGGCTTGAAACGGTGCGTGAGGCCACAGCCTTCCTATTCCTGCTCATCTCCATAATTCATTTAAAAAAAACAAAAACAACAACTTCTAAATGAATCGACATGCAGTGCTGGGCATAAACTTGTCACTTTTTAGACGGGAAATAAAAATACAATATAAGGGGAACGTATTGACTAAAGTGCAAACTGAGTTTTCGTGCGACCCCGCTGACCTTTTGTCTCCACCGCTGGGGGAAACGGATCGTCCAGATGCAGAATCGCTGTGAGTCGACGTGAACGTTGGCGCGGTTTTGCCCTCAACGCAGCCGAAAGCAGGGCATGGTCGTTAACAAAAAAGAAAGAAAGAATTATTAAAGACGGAAGGACAAAAGCGGCGCTTTGATTTTCAAAGGGATGCAGATATCAGCACTTTAAAATCATTTGACCAGGCCCGGCCTTCCCCCCTCTCTTACCTTTCATCTCAAGAGCCAGCCCCGGGAAAAAGAAATGATGGAAGGCTGCTCAATATTTAAATGCGTCCGGGACTGGACAAGTTCGAGCTTTTATTCAGACTTGTTATGAATATTGAAAAGCTGTTTTGTAAGCACCAAATGCTGGTCTGAAGGCCTAATGGACGACCGCCCTTGCAGTGTGCGAGCCATCTGATCGGGAGCGAGGAAACCTCTTTATCCGTCGCCTCGTCGCCGGACTGACGGGCAAGGATTTCTCCGAGCTCTGATAAAGCGAACGCGTTCGCGACGTGCAACTGGCGAGACTTTGAAAGAGTGTGTGCAACGTTTGTGTAGCTCATACCTACAGGTGAAGTAGATTGTGTTTTTTTTCCAAAGTGCCTTGATGATGACAGGAAACCCAGGACTTTCTGGAAATAATAATCTGCTTAATTATATATAGTCCATAATGCTCCATTACACTGCATACATTTTATTTCTACTTTGGCTTTTTTTTTTTTTTTATGTGACATTTCTCTTGACAATGTCTGCGTGTAGATCATTGATGTTTCGTCCAATTTGATTTTAGTTTCCAAGCTGAACTGCTCAGGACCTTCAGCGTCTGTAGAGAAGATCTACGTTACGTAAAACCTGTGGCAACAGAACTGTTTTTACCAATCGTCTCACCGTCTCTGAGCAAAAACACATGGTGTAGATCAAGTTGTTGTTGCCAAACTTTCACAGAGCAACTCCACCCAGACGTGACTCAGCGTGGTAACTGTTACCTTTCTGTGTCTTGTGCCTATACCTGCTGCTTATTTCTGATAAAAAAATAAAGTCACCCGCGGTCATGTTGCTGTACCGAAGCACGTCTTCTATGCCCTCACCTCAGCCGGGGTGGCTGTGCTCCGAGCAACAAAACGGCTCCAGTGAAAGCTGAAAAGTACGCTGAACAAAAAGGGGAAAAAAAAAAAAAAAAGAAACGGAGAAACACGGCAACACACAAAACGAGAGAAGGCAATTTTCCCGTCGGAGCCGAACATTTTTCTGAAAGCAGATGTTTTACCGTCACTTTTCTGATCAGAGTTGACGTTTCTGCCGTATGCACCACATCACAGTTAGTTTCTTAAAAGTAAAGAAGAAAATATGGAAATGACAGTGTGTAAGAAAGTTAATAAATAAATAAATAAAAAAATCAAGCCATCCAGCTAACTCTGCACAGAAAACAACAACAACTTGGAGAGCTGGAGTGGTGAAACACACGCGAGTGGATTAAGACCACTTAAATGTAATTCAGCCCAGTCCATCATCACAGCCCACCATGACCTCAATCATGCTCTTTGAAATGTGCATTCATCACCATAATGACTGGTTGAAGCACAACAGTCTTTCTGCGGCAGCCGTCCCTGCTTGTCGGACAGTTCTTGCTGATTCAGACTAAACACAGAGCAGGCAGTAAAATACTCAAACTGCCGTCTCACGTTTCTCGTCGTGCCGCTTTCTCTCACCGGCCAATTTGTTCGGTTCGCCTGGCACATAAAGTCTTGGATTCCCCCCCTTTTCGCCTTCAGAGCTGCTTTGAATCAACGTGGCGCACATTTAGCATTCCTCAGAGATGTTGTCAATTTCACATCCATGAAATGAAAACTCGGGGCTCTCCTGGACTGGAGCATCGTCGTGGTGGAGATCGCTGGAAAGCAGTTTGAGAAGAGGGGGTGCACTGTGGTTGTAAAGAGGCTGATATGGTTTGCACTAATACTCAGGTACACTGTGGCGCTTAATCAATGCTCAGAAGTTCAGGGTTGACCCAGATGCAATACCTCTCATCACCAAACTGGCAATATCAGCCTGAACAGTTGAGGCGACGGTTGCTGTTTTCGGTCATTTCTGACCCTGTTTTCTGAATGTTTCAACTAAAATGCGGATTTTTGCACCATGTGACATATTTAAAATCAGCCAAGGTAAATTGCAGTCAGAGTTTCCTGCTCTTAGCTGGCAGGAGAGACGGTTTCAGACGGTTTTTCTTCAGACCTTAGTAACTATATGAATTGCTGTAACTTCTCCCAACATCCCGACCCTGTCCAATCACGCTCCTCTGACATCAAAAAGACACTGCACACCTTCTCCTGACTGGGAACGTTCCACGTTTCGAACCGTTCTCTGCAAACATGAGATAATCAGAGCAGATCAGACGATGCTTAAAGTTCAAGAATACGAGCGAAGTCTGTGATCGACGTCAGCTGTCAGGGAAGAGTCCAGTGGCACAGAGACCAGTCAGAGAGTTCATATGTGGCAGACATAATGCCTATAAAGCATAATGCTCATACAGAGATGGAGGAATTGTTTGGAGGATTACTAAGTAATTGCTTATCAATACAACTGAATGTTGGTGTAAGACGTGCAGTGGTATAAAGAAGCCTCAGGGGTTTATTCATATTTGATTGTACAGTAGCAGAGTGTTTAAATAAAACAACAGAGAAACAGAGGCAGAGAATCGAGAGCATCTCTGTCCGTCAACATGTCTGGATTCATAAGTGCACTAAGTTGCTTGCATGTGACTGACTGATTCGCGATTTGCTTTTCCAAGCAATTGAAGGGCTCTACCCCCCCCAAAAAAGGTTTGCTTTATACACAACCTCCAAATACCAGATGAGATAAACAGCAAATGAGGACAGACCTGCTACGTCATTGAGCATTCAGCATCCTGAGGCGAGTTCGTAAAACGTTGACGTCCCTCTGCAGCTGCAGATCAGATCACGTAAGCCACAGGAAAGGCAATGCTGGGATGCTCTTTAATCAACACAGCGTAGACACGCTATAATATGACGGCAAGTAATCTAAAAACACGGCGTTTTTCTTTTGCTTTAAGTTTATTGAACACGTTCAGGTCGTTGCTGTGATCACACGTCAAATTGCATCACATTTTTCCGACCCTATTTATAAACGTCCTCCCAACAGATGCGTCTCAGGGGTCATCCAAGTCTCCCTTACACTTTCCAGATAAGGAAGTCTGCAACTGAATCTCCTGCCATCCATATCCAAACAGTATATATTATTCAAAAGTCTCATTGATCTTTTCCTTTTGCCATTGGGAGACAAAACATTATTATATATATATATATATATACATATTTTTGATTCCTCAGCATTTTCTACATGTGCTACAGCATGGAAAGAAGGGATGTGGAAAAACAGATGTAGGTAGAGAGTATCCCACCTGCAGAGGACGGCAGTCGAACAGAGAGGGAGAATTTTTTTTTATGGATTGAAACGAACCTATTCATATCAAGAACAATGTAAAATAAAATTTACCATTGTTTTTTTTTGTTTTTTTGTTATTCCAAAATGTGAACTTTACCAGAAGGCTGCAGCTGTCATAATGTATATTGTTTTCACTTCCTCTAGCAGCAAAAAAACATCAATATGGCTCCCAACGAGACAGCCAGAGAATAACAAATGCATTTCTTCAGAAATTAAATCCTCGCAATCTATTGAGTGTGTTGCAGTTGTTTTGAGACGCGCTCTGAGTGCTGTCAGGACACTGACTTATTACCTGCTCTGCCCATAACCTGGTTCGAGGAAAAAAAAAAAAAAAGAGAACATGCTATCACTTTGTTTTAATTCTTTAAGTTTGGTTTCGACAGAGTAGAACTTTCTGCATTCATCGAGCCTCACTCCAGCTACCCGGGATGCTTCTTTCTGGTTTTTTCCGTCGGTGCAGTGCACTCACCGGTTTCCCTTTTTATTATTCATCAACCCGTGATGTGATTTTTGTTTTTACTTTCAGCATAAACACAGCCTGCTTGCAGACCAGAAGGGTTCAGTTAAAAAAAAAAACCTTTCCTGGCATGACGTCGGCCCCCCAGAGGAAGGTGGGTGGAATCGGGCCGGGTTGCGCGGAGAGGTGCGGCTCAGGTCACGGAAGTAGAGAGGAGGAAATTAGTTGAGACAGGCGCTGCTCTCTGCGGTGAGCCCGTGACACCGCCTGGCCACCTGTCAGGCCAGGTTTGCCGCCTGTCAGGAAGCGACGTGTTTCAGGAGAGGCACACGGGGGCCGCAACATGGAGATGAGGGCCGGAGGAGCGGCAAAGAACCGCTTTATGGAGATTTGACCAAGTTGTCATTGGAGCAATTTGAAGTCTCGGGGCCAAATTCAGTACAGCAATGTAAATGAAACAGCCACCAGTCCATTTGTTTAGGCAAGAAATGAGAACTCACAAGGGGGTATGATAGCAATGCATCTCGTCACTTTCCTGAAAAGTCATTTTTTTCCTCCAAAGTACAGACACACCCCCTTCAGGGACATGGAGGATTTATTTATTTTTTTCTTTTGTGAAACCTCAAAATAGGTTTTGCGTTGCCTTGCAGTAATGTGTTGATCAGTTCATGTTGCATAACATAAAACTGAAAGTCTTTTCTTCATAGTGGCCACCGAACCTTCTGCTGTTATATAAGCAGGAGCTGATCAGCACATTATTGCGAGGGAACACAAAAGTTTTGCGAGGGAGTGCAATGCTTTTTGCGAAGTAACGCAAAAGAAAAAAAAATAAAATAATTCCCATGTCCCCTATGGGGCCCCATTAGTGATTTATAGGCTAAAATGACTGAACAAAACAGAGGTTGATGATGTGATGAAATATTTCCTCCATCTTGTTGAATCTGGGCCATGAAAAATTTAGACGAGATGTTCCTCACAAAATATGCCAATGAGGGCATGTTGAACTTATTTTTTGTTTGGGTTGCTCTCCACAAGGTCAAGCATCTCCTGCACTTCAGCTGTTTTGAAAAGATGCAACCTCAAACCCGATGTCAGTGGAAGCGAATCTGCAGCATCAAGCTAAAGGTGTTCATGGCGTCCTCCGGAGCGACGGGGCCGACAGCCGCGACGCCCCCCCCCGCACACGTTTACGCGACAAAAATAACGAGAACCGGCGTTGGGGAACGAATCAAAGCGCACAGAGATCTGACCTCAGCCGCCCACACAGCGACAAGGTTACTCCACAGATCCAACTTCCCACTGCTAAACATCACATGCCCTTGCACCTTAGTGTCACAGCAGGACAGGTGCCATGAGGGCGATCCCTGCACGCGGGCATTTTCACACTGTTGCTTCGTGGTGTTGCTTTCCACAAGAAAACACGTTGCTGCGACATGTGCGCCTGCAGGGCGAACGCAGCTCCCGAGCATTGAGGGCTTTGTCACCCCAAACGCCTGAATAAGTCGGCGACTCTTGACGGCTCGTAGATGGTGAGCGCTAGCCGCACGGCTGAATTATAAATGTGTTTGCATCCGTCGCTGCAGCGTTTTCTTTTATTTAAGAATTTATCGTTGGCCAAGCTTATTCACGCGTGATTTTTAAAAGAAACGCTGCAATTGGGAAATTGCGTTTTTTTTTTTTGTTTTTTTTTTGACGCTGGCGGGATACAGACAAAGATTTGAGTGCATTTGTTCCAGAAACGCACCACCTCCTCCCTCCAGAAACAAGTTGGAACAAGATAGAAATGCATATCAGTTTTAAATATCGACCCAGTTTATTCTCCTGATATAATATGATGCCGATGTTGGTGCCGATAAACGATGATGTTTAGTTTAGTTTCTGTCTCCGGTAAGAAACAAACAAAAGGTGAGTTTCGTCCTGGCTGTAAATGTTAAAGTCGGAACACAAATTGACCCGGTTAAAAAAAAAAGTGACTAATTGAACTAGTTTAACTAAATTACTTTGGCTTGCACTGGCCTGCTGTAACCCGCGCCAGCTTGATCACTTTTAAGCGTCAGAAACTCACGGCGTCGCATCTAAAGCCCGCCAGACTGATCACATGGAGGCTTTGGGGGGGAGAAGAGACGGTGTGAAAATCTGACATGTTGTGTTCCCGCTCTACTTCCCTTGCGCCCGCCTTCAGAAAAAAAAAAAAGCGTTGAGCCGCGGTGAAGGCGGGGCGGGGAGAGTGGCGCGCGCGATCACTCGCAGCGTACGCAGGGAACCGCACACCGAGCAGAGCTGCGAGGAAAGAACAGCCTCGTTGTACTTCACAAGCCTCGGCTCTCCCTCCTCGCACAGATGAAAGCTGATATCAGGCCCTGTTTGCACCAGGAGGAGGAGGAAGGGGACACACTGTCGGACTGCCTCAACACCGCAGACCTGACAACACCGAGTTGGACAGCTTCTCCCCAAACGCACTACTTCTTCTTCTTCTTTCTTTTTTTTATTTTTATTATTATTCCTTTACCCTCCTAACTTCTCTTTGCGCACGGTACACATGCACAGACACAGCGAGTCTTTGACCTCTGCAGTGTGAAACAGGGGGCTCGGCGAAGGAGGAAGGAGTGCATAGTAAGGCGAGAGAGCTGTCAGGAGAATGCATCCGAGAAACACTTGACAGGATGGGAAGCTCAGATGCGAGCCCTCATCATGCCTGCGGAGCAAAAAGCGGGGTGGGGGGGGGGATGGGTGTGTTTGGGGGCTGGTGGTGGTACGTCTCAATTCAAGCGATTCAGCAAGCGGAGCACAGATCAAGGCACCGGCTCCATCTGTTCGCTGCCTGCACTCGCATCACGGCGAGGCCAGCGTAGAGACGTGCGCATTTCATCTGTTTTGATTTTTATTTCTTTTTAAATGCATCAAATTCAGATATAAAGTCATTTAAAGAAGCAACAACAGCTTGGCTCCCGCAGATCGATCTGATCTAGACCGGTCCGCCGTGATTAATGGCGTCCAATCAGGAGGATCCGTCCTCCACCCACCGGTGTCTATGGAAATCATTTTCATATCATCAAATTGATACCCACTCTCTTCCCCGCCTGCCTCTCTTTGTATATTTGACCTAATAAAGTATACAAGATGAATATGGGCTGGCTTGGTGATTAGATCTCCCATCGTGTTTACTTCGTCTCTCTCCCTCTCCCTGCATCGCGAAAAGATTGTAATCGTCTTTGAGTTATGGCAATAATAACCCAGCTTCCTCATAATAAGGTAATCTGTTCAATCTGCCGTCGATTGCGGCGGATTAACTCCGCGTCTGGGCTCCCCACCGCGGGGGGTTAGGGTAATTGACGGGTTTCCACGATGATTGACTTGGGTCGCGTAAACATCTGTTCCTCAGATCTCGTTCGTTTTACGCGTCTTGCCCAGTTGACATGGGAGCACCGTCCGGAGCGATTGTGTCGCGATTCGGTTCGGTTCGGTTCGGTGTCTGACGGGCAAAACGTCGGCTTTTCTTCTGGGCTTCAATCACAGCTACGTTTCATGCCCGACTTCACAACTTCGCTCGTCTTCTTCTTCTTCTTCAAACCCAGTATACACCCTCTCAAGCAAGTGAACTCTGATCCTCCAGCAAAGGATACATTTTATTACCAAAACAATCACACAAGCCACCTTTGGCACTCGCACCACAAACATCCATTGTTGAGCCCAGAGGAAGCCCTCCTCCCTTTTTGTCGGATCTCCAATCGGACGCCCACGCGCTTGGCCTTTTCTCCCTATGAAAATGCTGCAGCGGCCGACACTGCGGAGAGGGAGCGCGATTGGAGCTCCCCTCTTTTCCTTCAGTGTAACGCGGCTCTCTCTGAGGAGATGAAACCAGAGGCTGCCGGGGTCAAGCAAGGATACGGGGCTGCAGAGCTGCAGACAAGTCTGCGTTTCAGGATATCCGCGCTGACAAGAAACCGGCAAATTAAATTCGGTGCAATCGAATCCCCTCTAAAGCTCCCTCTCTCTCAAAAGAGGCAGAAAGGAAAAATCGATACCGCGGGTATTGATATTAATGGGGGGCATTATGCGTCGAAATAAAATCACGGCGGCCGAAAAACGGAGCGCGAGGCCTTTATTAACATGTGACGAAATCACATTACCGTCGCTCTCTCTCTCTCTCTCTCTCTCTCGCTCTCTCTCTCTCTCTCTCTCTCTCTCTCTCTCAGGTGTCCTTCCAACAGGTAAACCGAACTCACACATCCTCTGTTCTCCAGCCAAACGTTCTGGTTCTGCGACGCCATTCGCAGGACGCGCAAGGTCAGCTCGGCGCATCCAGTTAGCAGAAGCTCATTATCTGATGTTTCTCGCCGCCGTTTGCAATTAACTAAAAGGACTTGAGAGCACGACGTTCATGGACGAGGTGCCACTGGCCGTTCATCAAAGCGGAAAGGGATAATTACACACATTACGTTTAAACGGGCTTCTATTTCACGCCGTTCTCCAGCTTTTTTTCCAAATGCACTGAAGTCACGGTTGTTTTGACGAGTCAAGAGAATTTCAGCGAGACGCAAAACGCCAGCGCTCCTTTTCCATGCGGAGCGTGAGGGGAGCCGTTTGGAAATGACAGGATAAAATTTAGATTTGGGTTTATTTAGCCTCTGATGAGAGACAAAAAAAAAAAAAAAAGGCTCATTTTTCAAAGTCGTATTTTCGCCACGTCGTTTCTACGTTTAAAAATGTCTTGGTTCCAAAATATTTCATTCGCAAGCTAAATATCTAGCTTGTAAACTAGGTATTTATCTAGAAACTTAAATATTCAATTAGGAAGCTAAGCACTTTGTTCATTTTCAAACTAAATATGCAGAATACAGGCTGCATGCATGGTTTGGTTTTTGTATATTTACAAACCAACTGTTTGTGATTTAGTTTGGATTTTAACTAAATGTTAATATATGTAAATATTTAGTTTCTATTGATGACTTAAATATGTAGTTTACAAAACTAAATGTAAGATTTTGTTTGCATGAAAAGTGCGCAATTAAAAATGAAGTTACGCACTTAATATTTAGCTGGCAACCAGAAGAGCTCGGACTGCCGGCCTACATATTTAGCTTGTGAAATCATTGTTTAGTTCAACAACTAAAAAACAATTTCAAATATATGTATCTTTACATGAATAATAATAATTATTATTTATGTGAACTAGACTTTCACACAGAGATTTCAAACTTGATGGTAAAACCCGCCACATCTGACTCATCCTGTGACTGAGGGTCGTCACAGTCAGCGCATGCAGTCAGTGGGATCGAGGGGAGTGAACCGAATCGACCCGAGTGAGCGGCGCTTCCGGTGAGTCAGCTAACCTGAACAAGCGAACTAATTGACTTGAACCATCCGAGGCTGCAGGGGATCTCGTAACTCTAGTCAGCGGAGCAACTCCATCGAATCGATGAGGCCCGTTGTGTTTCTGGCGAGTCCGCAGACCGGAGTGATGAATAGTTTCAATCAAATCATCTGAATCCGTGGGGCTTCCGGTCAGCCCACAATCCGCCTGTGACCTCGGACTAATAAATCCGGACTGAGGCTGAAGAGTTTGAAGCTGCTTCTCTTCCCCGGATCGGCCGTTCGGTCCGGCTGTCTCCAGGCGCCAGGACGAGAAGCGAATGCGGTCTGAAAAGTTCCCACCGAATCAATTTGACAAGGAGCCACAAGGTTAAAGTTTCATGAAGAAGAAATTCCAGGGATCCGTCTTTAACGAGCAGAAAGATGGACCGACTGTGGACCCACACCGGACAGGCAACACGACCTGCTCGTTTCCTCCATGAGCAAAGCAGGGAGTGGAACAAAATCTAACAAGTGCAGCATGTTCACACTGGAGCATAAAACTCTGTATTCAGAACACGGGTCTCCAACAGGTCCGTCATCATAAAGCTCATTCGTCATAATCATAGTAGAAATCTTACTGGACTGGACAATCGCCTTGTGGAAAATCAGTTTCTGATGGAATACGATTCATTGGATGTTGTTTAAAATCCACACTTCTACACATAAAGTCACATACTTCATTTACAGCAACAATATAAATGCAAAGCCTGTAAAGTGAACTATAAGATAGAATCTAAACACGAAACTAACCATGAAATCTGAGCTTTGGCCCCTGTGGCTGTTATTTGCCTCACTTGGGTCGTCATCGGCCACAGGATGTTACTGCTGCAGAGCCGTAACTGTAAAAGGAAGCTTCAGCCGACGGTATTTGTAGCTCAAATCTAAACATTTCACAAAAATATAACAAGGACAATATGGACAGGAGCCTGTATGGAAGGCCACAAGTGCCGCAATTCAGCTACAAGTCCTGAAATTGAGTGTCAAGCAAGTCAACATTTTTTTCAAATGTTGGTTCTAATTTTCACAATTTCAATTAGATTTACCAATTTAATATATTGAACAATGACTTAAGGTCCATTGAAACATATTAAAAGGAATATTTATGTTATATATAAAGGATTTCATAAAACAAAGTATAGAGCAGGTTGGATTTAAATACTAAGTATTAATTCATTTTCCACTAGTTATGCTCAAGGGGCTCATCTAAGATGATCCAGTCTCATTTCCAGGCAAACTTGTCCGCTGGCCTTATAAGTGATGCAAGAAAATCGGGGAAGAAAGCGAAAATGCAGAGGATGTTTGTGTTTATCCTCAGTGACTACGGCCTGTGACCAGGACAAAATTAAACTTCCAAATGTGTTGGATCCCACTGAGCTTCCAGACGAGGAGCGATCCCATCTCCCTCCCACGCGTTTAATAGTTTTGCTAACGATCGTGAAATTCCTGCTGTTCCTCCTCGCGAGTTTAATCAAGGCTCCACGTGGCCCTCGGTTTCAACGGCCATTTATCGTGGACGTGTCTTTATAAAGGTAGTTATTGTTTCCAGGTGGCGAGAAACTCTTTTAAAAATAAGCTCATTATTAATTAACTGTCTTTAATGCTCTTTATGAGTCACCAGTGGACAAATCAGGCCAAAGCCAGGAAGGAGTTTATAGATAAATGCAGCTAACAGAGGCGAAAAAAGATGTGGATGGAACTTTGTCCACATGACTTTCTTGGGAAAAAAAACAAAAACGTGCACATCTGAGCTGAAGAAATATATAAATTAGCTCATATTCACAAATAAACGATGCATTAATTCCACTTTAATTTGCAGCGAAAACGTGAGGGTTGGATTCCAATCGACAGTTTCGACAGCGACGCATCAACCACTCCCATGTTTTCGCGGGGTTTTCCCGTTGCGACGGCCACAGCAGCTGAGGTCGAAGCGCCGCCATTGCGAAGTCTGGGGCTCGTTTTGAAGTGGCCGAGAACGACGCAAGCCGAAACGCGCGGCGGCCTCCACCCCCGTTCCATGTCAGCGCTTTGAAAGACGCGCAACACGAGAGCGGCAGAGCGTCGCATTCAGAGCAAAGCCTGACAGAAAGCTGATGGTGTGTTTGTGCTCTTCTGTCAGCGAGAGCCAGAGTTACATTTTGTAGTTGAAGCCTAGCAATAGTGGCTCCTTGAATTTTTTCCAATGTCAAGTCCTCTATAGTGATGTCTTCAAAAAGTTCCTACAGTCACAACTCCATCTAATCTGCTCTAGGAAAAGAAAAGAAAAAAGTCTCTGCCTGAGTGTTTACACAGTTGGGTCCACTGAGGTCAGGGATCAGGACCAGGACAGCATCATCTCACTCGACCAATCGACACCCCGAAAAGTGAAAAACAAAAAAAAAGAATCGTCCGACTCGCTGCATTTCATCCTAGTTTCATCAGCAAATGTTTGCGAGAGGAATCGTACACATGTACATGCAACAGAGACTAATTACTCCGGAGGGGCTTTTCTTTCTTGTTTGAAGCTGAAAGATTAGAAACCAACACGAGCCAAAACGCTTCCCTCCTAAAACGACAACCTGGTCATTAACTGCGATTCGTTTACACGCGCAAACGGCAAAACTGGCCCGTCTGCGTGACCGTCAAATCAACGCAGAGGGGGGGAAAAATAAATCGTTCTTGTATACGAGATGCACGAAATAATCCACGCATTTCGAAGTCGAACTGATTGTTTAATGTTTAAAGGACTTTTGAATCCAACTATAGACCATTCTACAGACAGAGAACAGAAAATGAACTTTGACATTTACAACACTGCCCCCTGTTGTTGCGTGAATTTTTTTGTAGAATCATCAAACTCGAGGCCCGCGGGCCAAATCCGGCCCGCTGCCGCCTTTTATGTGGCCCACAAAAATTAGGACCTTCAGGACAACAGTTGCTTTGATATTATTTTTTTCAGTCAAATCAAATAAAAAAATTTTTTTCTGCATGCTGACAAATTCCATCACTGTGAAAAGATGTTCAATATCACTTCATTCCCCAGAAACAGAGAGAGTTATTTTAATATTTATATTTTATTTTATTTTATTTTATTTTATTTTATTTTATTTTATTTTATTTTATTTTAATATTTGAATAGTTTACAGGTTTGATCTCGATCTTTGATGCCGTCTGGTTTAGAGCAGGGATGATTTTTAAACAAAACTGGTTCTTGCTCAGAAATCAAGACTGAGACGTTTTTCCAGAGTTCAGAAAAATTATTCCGAGCTCAGAAACATGGTTCAAAGACTTTTCAATGATGTGGCATGCCTAATGTTCCAACAACATCTACATAATTTATTTACCTTATGATGCATGATTTATGAATGTCCAGAGGTAGATGTCCCCACTCTTGGGCCGTGGAAAATAAATAAATTATAAAAAGATAAAACGTCTCAGTGAAATAACCCACCCGAGACGCCCTGCTGCATTTTTAATAATGTAACATGTAAAATTGTCACCAGATAAGCCAAACAATGCAGGTTTTTTTTTATACTGCATGAAAACCGCTCTGACAGACTCTTTGTTGGACACTAGTATGGTATTAATGAACAGTAACAAACTTTATTTTGTTGCTACGCTATGCTGTCTTCACTGATCTGCCCTCCTCTGCATGTCAGATGCTTGAAAATTAAGACTGAACTGATAAAGTGACCTGCAGTTAAGCCCAAAAACTGACTTAAATTGAAATTAAGTCAGTTTTATTTAATCAAATGGTTAAATAAACGTGAATAAATGTACTTTGACTGTGATTTATTTATTTGTTTTTTTTGCATTTTGACAAAACAATGCATGCCAATATAAATTATATATCGACTGTTTCACTGTTTAACAATCACTTCCAAACCACTGACCTCAATAAACATATACTATTCGATTGGGAGTCGATCAAAAGCAGCCCACACGTTTCAAAGATGTGACACGATCCAACAAAATCTACTTCATCTCTTCACCTTATGATATATGACTGCGACAGTCCAGAGGTAGATGTGCTCAGTCTTGGGTCATGATATACACATTTTAAAGGGGAAATAATGATGCTGTTAAATAAAAAAAAAAAGAAAAAGAGAAAAAAGCTAGTTCGGGAAGTCATTATGTCTTTATCACCGGAATATATCCTGTAATAAAAAGAAGACAAAGATATAAATCTTGGATGTTCATTGGGCTTAGAGTAGGTGGTGATCTGCGTCCTCGGCTCTCGTGACTGACGGCGAGTTCAGGCGAGGACGCTCACACCTCGAGTTGCCGAAGTCAAATGCGTGACTCCGACTCAGCTGTGCGTCCTTTGGGGCATTTTATCTCGGTGTCACCTCTGAGCTGTTTGCTTACCTGACCCAGGTGTGGGGTGTTTGGTCAACAGCAGTGTGAACTGCTGCGAAGCCACCTTGTAAGGAGAGTCCGATGCGTCTCAAACGCAGGTCCTGCGTGTTCACCGTGGATCCTGTCCCTGTTCCACATAGGTTTTCCATCTCTGATCAACATCTGTGCATCGTTGACCTGAGACGAGCATCTCCCGTCCTTGAGGGGTGTGTTCGCGTCCTCGCCCTTTCATCAGAAGAGATTTCCGTTCCGTCCCAACTGGTGAGCTTGTGGAGCGGCTGCTTGATTTCCACTACAAAGATCTGTGATCTTCACCCCGCAGGGAACTGCAAACCAGTGCTTGTGTTTGGCTGCTTTTCCTTAAACAGAACAAATATAGGAAGCCGGTTTGCTCTCTGTTCAAGGCTTCAGGGTTATTTTGGCCCCGAGTCTTTTGACGGGGCGGAAAGTGGATTGAAATTTGTGCCGGTGCTACGACAGAAATCCGCACTGCCTCGTTGAATATTCCTCTCTGTCTCCCTCCAAACCGGAACAAATGAAAACATAGAAATGTTTCACTTCACTGTCAGCTACCTGTATGGATAACGCAGAGAGTAGAAGCACTGTGGGAACAAAAAAACACATCATTTGATTCAGGTTCTGTCATACAGGAGATGAAAAGTAACTAGCTAACTTTACTTGCTTTGCTCAGATTACACTTTGTCCGTACTTTGTACTTTAAGTTGTTTATATTTCACTGTTTTGGGTAAAGTATTTTACTCGGTTACATTTGAAATCATATCCATAAATTAGTACAAATAAAACATCAGAACCGGACCGGACCTGATGATCTTTGGTTGGTCATTAGACCCAAGCAGAGAAAGTGGTGTGAAGACCAATTGTATTTGTAGTGTTTATTGACATACTGGCTTTTTGGAGACCTAAAACACTCAAACACACCAAATGTTGCAGGGTAATTGTGCCAATTATGGTTTGGCAGCTAAAACTATTTGATTTCCTCAGTAAAGTACGAGTCAGTCTCCTGGTGCTGTACTGTGGCTCTCAGTGATTATGTGTGTTTTTTAGCCGTTGAGTTGAGGTGCGATTGTTTGAGTCACTCAGTCGCCCTCTGAAAAATTTGTCCCACTCGCTTCTGACCTCGTCAAGGTTTCAGGCAGAAACGCCATCGTACAGGAAGGCGACGGGTTCTGCGTCCCGGAGATCTTTTGATGTGAAAATGTGTGCATCAGCCCAGGAACAAGAGCAAAAACTGGTAAGACTGTCGACGTCAACAGCGAAGCAAGTTCAGCAGCACCGGGGTGAAAGGACAGAGAAGAAGCCATTACTCTAAAAGCAACATTAAAAATAAAAACAAAAAACCCAATCACCGTTTGCTGATGGAGATACGGACAAAGACCTAAAGTTCAAAATCGGATTTGATAAAATTTAAAGTGTTGGACCAGAATGACCATTTCTGGGACATCTGACCTTTGTCTCTTTTTTATAGGATAAACTAAAACATTCATTCTTTGAAAAGATGATTCCTGATATCCCAGGCGTGGAAAGTTTGGGGACTGGACTGTGAATTCATCTTCAGTAGTTAAAATCACACCAAATCAAATCACAGGGAATGAACTGTTAGTTAGTCCATTGTAGGGCAACTTTGAGAAACACAAGATACACACACACACACACGCACACACACACACACACGCGCACACACACACACACACAAACTCTTACAGCCTTTGTCATAACACTGCAGTGCTCTGTGCTGCAGAACAATGTAGCTGCTTCACATTTTGATGCGAGGCTGGTATCTATTGGACACAGAAAAAAAAGAAGCGTGAATCAGCATTGATGGCGTCTCTCTCCTCATCACAGCAGAGTCTTTATGGATGAGATAAGATATTATTACAGATTTGCACGAGCTCCGTTTTCAAGCCGCGATCTCTCCCAGCAGGAGAGTCCTCATGCCGGGCCTGTGAGTTTATCTGGAAGGGATTCAGTTCGTTTCCCTCAAAGCGTGCAGCACCTCTGGCTGCACACGTTTCCAGTGCGGCATTTAGATCGACGTTTCTCCAGCGCGCCTCTCGATCGGTGACGAGGCGCCTCCCCTTTGCCTCAGCTGTGATTGGTTTTGTACATGAAATGAGTTTGAACAGAACATTAGGAAACTAACGTTGTGTGTTTCTTGTCATTGTCGTACAGCGCACTCTTGCACACAGAACCGATAAAGCTATTTGCTCCTCATGTGGTTGTTGTTGTTGTTTTTGCTTTTTGGTCACACCCACATGCATTTAAAGGAAAAAAAATAGATTTGTTTTTGTTTTTTTAAATGTGATTGGTGGGGTTAGGGAAGCTGGGAAGTTTCATTTCATTCCCGTCTTCTCCCTGTGGTCCTACTGCCACATGCAGAAATACACATCCATCAATCAGAGCCAGGGGGAGGGTCTTATCGCTGTCAATCACACCCTTATATGTGTTTCTCTCTCCCTCCTCCTTTCTTTCTGCATAGCTAGCCTGCAATGCTAAGGCAAGTAAGCTTAGCCACCATTAGCACAGCTGCAGCGGATACATGAGCATGATTGACATTGCGAATGCCCTCCTCCTGGCTCTGATTGGTTGTTTCTAATAACGAGCCGTGCAGTTCTGCAGATTATTTTTTCAGATTATTATGTCTCATGTTGTCGTGTCATGACATAGTGACACTTTTAACCAAGATCTCTTTTAAAAATGAATAAAACTCACCTACTGCAGCTTTAAGAAACAACATGCTTATTTTCTCAGGTTGTCTTGGTCTGTGCTGAATCAGGTAATTTAAAAAAAAAAAAAGCAGCAAATGTCTGGAGTATACTCCATACATTTACTCTATACTTTGACATTTAATCAGAGTGCTTTTCTGCTGTCACCCCAGAGGTCCATATAATCTGGAGAAGTTCAACCAGAGACATTATAATAAAAAGGCCCAGGAAACTGTTCCATGTTAAGACGGAGAAGCCCCGGCATGTCTGCTTCGTATCCAACAAAGACGACGAAACGACCTTAAATCAGCAGCAATTTGACGTCTGATCTTCCTCAACCCTGAAGCATAATGGCCGGGGAAATGCGATCCTGCTTATTAAGAGCTGGATGAAGGTATCTCGACACAAAGGTGCGCTCTTGGCGGGAACATTCGCATGCAACGAGCGAGATTAATGTGGAGCTACATTTGGCTCTCTGGAAGAAGACAGGAGATTTCCTCTTTCTTTCTTAAAGCACTTTTAAATAATGGAGGCGGTTAAAAACGAAATGTGAAGACTTAATGCTGCGCCGTTATGTATCGGGACGTTAAAGAAGGAAAAGACGTTAAATGAATTTTAATCCAAGCTCAAACGCATTACACGCCGCCACGTTTCGTCACGTCATTGCCTTTTAAACACAAATTAAGCAACAATGCAACACATTTTGTAAAGCCGAAGAAAATAAATACATAAAATAAGGCGCTGCTCATAACATGCATTCAACTGGTCATCCTGTTACTGGCTTTGACAAAGTCCAGAGACGGGCAACGATGTTCTGAAAAAAAAAGGAAAAAAAAAAAAGCGGTTCATCAGCCGTGGAAAGATTAAAGGAGGAATTTCCAGCCGGTTTGGATTTCGTCATTCTTCAGTGAGAAAGATTTATCATAAGCCAAAATCATTCAAGACGACGTCCCTAAAGGCAAACAACCCGGAAAGGTCACCAGCAGGTCAGACAGAACTTGTCAGGTCTGGATCCGACTGTCACAGCGTCTCTTTTGTCTCAGACAACGAATTGTCTGCGTTTGTTGTCCTGAAGTAAAATTTAAACTTGCATGTAGCTCAAACGAACTGTAAATACAGGGTATTGTAAACTTGGACCTTGTCAGGGAGCGCGGCTCGGTCCATCTCCCGGAAAACAGAAAAATCATGAAACGGCTGCAAACGTGCCGCCTGAGCTGACAGTTCTGGTCGGATGAGACGAAACGGACCTACATCCATGTCAGAGAACTAACATCACTGTCAACTCGCCATTCACACAGTGCAGCGATGCGGCGGAAACATCGTGCTGCGCGGATGTTAAAGGCAGCAATTGACTCGAGTCTCGGATGGAGATTCGCCTTCCAACAGGCTGAGGACTGGAGTCTGACACGCCAGACTCAGATCAATGCATGATCGGGCGTCAGGAACTACACCGAGAATCTGTGACGAGGCTCGAAAAGTCGACGTATCCTTCCACCAAATTGGTTTTCGCCATTTGTCTGTTGACACATAGAGCTCTGGAAAAAAATATAAATGATCCGTTTCTCTGATTTAACTTTTTAAAGGTAAATGTTTGAGTGAAATGAACGTTGTTTTTTCACCCTATGAAAAACTGACATGTCTCTGAAATTCCAAGAAAAAATGAGCAATGATTAAAATAATAATAATAACAAAAAAGATGCAATGCTTTCAGACCTCAAATAAAGCAAAAAACCCCAAAAAACAAACAAAAAACCCAATTAATATTCACTTAGAAACAACAGCACTAATGTTTGAACTCAGGAAGAGTTCAGACACCAACATTTGGTGGAGGTTGTCTCTCCGTTTTTTCCTCCCAGAGCTGCACGCGGTTCTGCTTCTTGGCAAACAACAAAGGTCTCTTTCATCAACGTAATGACTCTTAATTGCAACATAAAAACATTATATACAGAGAAAGATCCAGGGAGGGAAAATCAGTTCACGAGTTACTTCAAACAACACTCCCATCGTTTGGATTTGGGGGGGGCGAAGCAGGACGACCCTGCTAATGGGAGAGCTTGCCGCCGCGCGGCGGGGTAATTAGCCGAATTAACCTATCCCCACATCCGCCAGGTGACCCCCGGTGTCGGGGTGAACTCCTGATGTGCAGAGGACCTCCGCTGTAATTACCGCCTTCCAGCGGCGCTCGTCGGCATCTTGTTTATTCCGTGGCGTCGGAGAGCGGCTTCGTAAAACCGTGGCGACGGCCCGACGCCGTCAACGGAATCCGGGCCTGAAAGGGTGAAACGGAGTCGTCTTTACGCCGCTGCCGGTTGGCTTGGCAAGGGGAGTGCAGCTTTAGAAGAGGAGTGTAAAATAAGGAACAGTTGTCTTAGCAACCGTGAGTCTGCTCACTTATGCAACAAATAAAACACAATCATCCTTTTGTAGGCTTTTTAACTAAGCAGTCTATGGACTTCCTCCTATTTGTATGAGTCACATTTTTCTTTATGAGAAGTAAAAATCCTTCCTTGTCTTCTCTTCCGGAGAGTGCTTACAGTTGGAATGCACTCGCCGCCTTTATTATTCAGTCGTGCTCAGTCCATTAAAGGGCATATAAAATATCAGCCCTGCTCCCCCTCCTCTTCCATCCACCTCAACCTTTCCCATCCATTGTTGCTCACACGTATCTCGCCTCTTCCTCGCTCTCGCAGAGAGAATACTTAACCTTGGCGAGGCTCGAGGAGCAGATGGCGGGCCCTTATGTGTGTCCGGCGCCGTCCGCGGCTAATGAAGTGATGTTTCAATAAACACCCGACTGCGGCTCAAACCGGTTTGGATGTGAAAGGCGGCGGGGAGGGTAAGGCATCGTGTCCATGTTGTCACGCCGGGCCGCGAGCCGGTCCTCCCGAATCAGGACGGCAACTGCCACGTTGTAAAAATCACCGAGTTGTGTCTTTATGGGTTTTACCGCCGAGAGCCGATTTACACCCCCTCGGCAAGGAGGTGTAATTGGAAACATTAAAAATAAATTTGGATTTCATCGCAACATGGAACAAGTGGGTAAAGAGCCAATCTTTGACTCGACTACATTTGGTAAATGTGGGGAATAAACAAATCCCATGACATGAACGTTGTTCTCGCGCTCAGAAGTGGAGCAAGTCCTGGTTCTCCGGCTGTTAACCCGCACAACCCACTTTTGTCAGGAGGACAGCGTTTAATCCTCGACTGTAAGATTTTACAATGTTAGGGCACAGAGAGCGAGAGGAATCTTTGATCCTCCCTCTCTCTAAACCATCCACCGTCCTGGATCCTCTTCAACACACTTTTTATTTCAACTTCTGAGTTAGGCCTGGGAATCGAGATTCGCCGTTTAAGACGGCAGGTTTTTTTTTTTGCCCATCAAACCATTTCTGTGTTGATTTGCTTTTATCATAATTCTGCACAAAGACCTAATTACGAAACCTGGTCGAACTGCGCGTCTGTTGGGCTCATCATAAAAACGTCTTCTCAGTCCGCCGCGCCTAAAAATGATTGTGAATGCCATAACGGAGGAGCATCGTGCTGATGCCGCAGTCTCAGAAAGAGCAGTTAAAGAAACAGAGGCCAATTTAAAGGGAAATTTCTTAGAAGTTACATTTGATATATAGGCAACTTTTTAATAACAGCTCAAGATGATATAATTACTTTATTGTGCTATAAAATCACATTAAGTGGCTGGAAAAATACATGCCGGCCCTTTAAGAAGACAACAACAAAGACCAGAAACACATATCTACTTAAAAATCGTAAGTACCAATGATTACAGTTGTAATAAATAAACTATTTCTCTGCAGTCAATTTTGTCTGAACTGAGTAATTTTTGTAAACATGCAAAAATTCAAGTTTTGATTTTGTAAAATGTTCTAAAAAGGTGTCATCCTACTGAATCAGGACATTCATTTATGCTCAGGGGTTTTGCAGATTTTTATCGGCGTTGCCAGTCGATATGGGAACTCAGTAGATTATAGAGACCCTGTTCAGGATTAACTCCCCTCGGCCTGAACAGAAAACAGCGCTTCCGTTTTTGGCTCCAGGTTCCCCTCGTGGCTGGAGACCAGCGATTAGCATATTTACAACGACAGATGTTTTGTTTCAGTGGAGCGTTGAGGCATTTTTCACTGCAGACGTTTTGATACGACGCTGCAAAAGCGCAGGTGTCATTAATAACTTTAATGGTCGTTGGGTTGCGTTTGAGCGCACACTGTTCATTTGTACGCCGGGCAACTGGAATGGTTCCCACTTTACCCGACATTAGCGGCGCTGGCCTCACACCGAGTTTCTCCTGCTCTGACAAGTAAGAAAATCTGTGTTGGGGAAAAACTTCATTTGGAACATTTAGTCTGAAATTGTAGACGGCCAACGCCTCAGTCTGCCGAGACCTAAATCGGAGTTACTGATGAATCATCCACTTCACTGACACGTTGTACCGACTCTAATTTTCACATCTGTCAAATCAGATGGATCGCAGTTGTAATGCTGCGAGGAAAATGTGTGTATCTGGGGTTTATTTGGGGGGGAAATTCTGCAAATCAACTACAAAATCAAATAAACACCCGACAAAATCAAAGGTTTTTTTTCTAGTTCTTATAGAATTCATTTTTGGAATAGTTAAGAATTTCCCTGCGAAGGTGTTTTGCTCCTGACCTTAAGAACGGACGATTTCCAAAACCGATCTCTGATCCATTTAATGATAATGTAAAACACGTGCAGTGCAAGAAGAATGAAAACGTGCTTCACGACACAAGAAGATTTCTTTTTTTTAATCTAAAATGCCTTTTATTTAGCAAGATATTTGATAGGGAATAAGCCAGGCGTCTCTGAAAAACACGAGAGGAACGTGTCAATTTTGAAGAAAAAAGACAAAATTAATACTAACAATTTAGATTTTAATCAAAAAAAAAATGACATACTAGAAATGATTTGCGACTTTCTCAATGACCAATGTTAGAAACATTGTGCTCATAGCATCCAAACCCTCCTTTAATTACTTTTTGAGTTTCCACTGGCATTACTATAATTAATCTTTGGTGACAAGTTGCAGCGAGCCATTAAAAGTCGGAAGACTTCCTCCTCAGAGCCTCAACTAGATTTAAGTCGAGTCAGGCGTGGCCGTTCCTAAACAATATCACTTCCTGTCAGCATTTTTATTTGACCTGGTATTTAGAGAACGCCGCCAATAAACTGGCGCAGCCAGGATGTAGATGTGAATGTCGAGCGCCCCGGAGACCGCTTCCAAAGCAGGAAGTGAGCCAAAGAGCAGGGGATTCTGGGTAGAAACGGCTTGTTGTCTTTTAACAAAAAAATAATATAAAATAAAATTACGCCACTCCCTTTTTGTTTTCATTTTGTGAAGAAGACGTTTGTGCTCATGTTTTTCTCTCGGGTTTCCATTGAGTCGTTTTCTTCAGTCGTTGGTGGCGCAGCGCCGCCGCAGGCGAGGAGGGGAACAAGCTGCTCAAAGGGTTTTTGGTTTGCATGACACAAAACAAGGAGCAGGATAACAACCTGATTAACAGAACGAATTATCATTAAACTTCTGCCACTGCCTATCATCTGCTTTTTACACAAATCCCATCTTTAATGCTCTGTAATAATGCCGCAAATCCTCTGAGAGTATATTTATGTTTATGGGCAGTGATAAAATGTATCGTTATAGTATTGGTGCAATTAGAGCTTGACAATAAATGAATTCAGCATTCAGAAGGCAAGATGGCATTGTGTTTGTTGCTGCGAAACATTAACATTTCTGCACCATCGACAGATTACGTGGCAGCTGCAAAAATAGCAGGTGTTAATTGCCATGTAGTTAATTAGCATAACTGCATGAGCTTTAAAGAAAGGGGGTGGTGGGGGGAGACAAGTTATTATAAGCAGTTAACCTAATGTTTCAGCGAAAACACAAAAATGAACGAATGCTAAATAAATACTGATCGATATTGATTTCCTAACCCTCTCCAGGGATTGGATTTGCTGCAATGTGAGCTTTATGCGTTAGAAAAGCGAAGCAGAGCAGCCCATGTTTGATCAGTCAGCATCAAAGAAAGCACAATGTTGCGTAGCCTAAGCAATAAACCTTGAGATTTGATGCTATTAAGCTTTCCAATTGCACCGAGTACAAAAATAAAGCGCCGTGCCTCTTCATCTTTACCGCAGGCGCTTTTCATGGACGCCGCAGAATTGTTACTGTTCTCCCAACGTCAAACCAAACACTTCCCCTTAAATGGGATTGAGATTTATTTATGTCTCGCTGCAGTTCAGGCAGGAGCCAACGTGTTTTAACGGCTTTCACAAGGTTTCCTTAGTCGGAATCTAAGGAAACTTACGGTTAATGTAAGTAAGACTTATGGTTGATATTGGCAAGTTCATCAGTAGTGACATTTATGTCGTTTGTGAATTTGAATGCCTTGCCAACGATGCTTCACCAGCTCGTCTGGCAGAGCGTGTTTGCACGGCACCAATCTTCCACAAGGCGATTCAAAGTGTTTTATGGAGGAATCTGGAATCAAAGAACAGCTGGCCATGTGCAGCTGCAGAGCACTTGTTTTCCTGAACATCTGTACATAAGTGGCGAAATAAAGAGGTAGATCTTATGCTCCGAAAGCTGATGGAAATGGCTTCTGAAACACAAAGGTTCTGCACTCGCTGCTTTACAAATAGCTATTTATGAAGTAAAAACCCTTTCAGGTGGTAAATATTGCAGGCACGTTAAAGCTTTTTCATTGGATCCTGTGGAATCTTTGGTTGGTTTTGCTCATTTCTAGATGGGAACTGGCCAATTTTCAGGATGTTTGGCCACGTACCAAAGCGCTCGTCAATGAAATTTTATCTGCATAGCAACGAGGCAGTTCAGAGTGCTTTACATCGTAGGAACGCAGCGTTGTGCAACATAGAATCAACAACTGAATTATGGCGCATTTAGTCAGGTGCCATCATTAAATTCTTAATCCATTATGTTTCAAAAGCAACTCCAAACAGGCGAGTTTGGAGACTTGTTGCAGTTTTGCAATATAAGGCTGTAAAAACGTTTTACAGCACGTAAGCTAATGGCTAATCTGACGCGGACCGAGACCAGGGTGGATTTCAGCAGCTCTGGTATCGACATCACGGCACCGTCTTACGCCGATGCCGTCTGGATAACTTTTATTGCGTTGCTACGTTTCCTCAGGGTGAAACTTTGACGTTTCAAGGTTTTTCAAGCACACAATGACATCGATATCACGGCCAGCGGCGGTGGATCTCGTGTGCTCTGCACCCCAGACAAGCACCTTGTTCTGTGACCGCCTTCCTCGTCGACACCTTCGCTTTCAACACAGGCGACGCTGCATCCATGCATGAGCATCATTCTGCCAGAAAGAAGAAGAAAAGAGCAACTTGATTCAGTTTGCTTTGGGTTAATACTTTATGAAAAGGAACTACAGGTGCCGACTTGATGCCGGCAAAGCTTGAAGTGCTTTTGTGCGTTTCTATGAATAAAATAAAAGCCTTTTAAATCTCTAACTCTGTTTTGCAGGCGGGTTGACCTAACAAGCAGTGCTCCCACCGTCGCCCCGAAACGCGAAAGGACCTGATGGGTCATGACAGAAATTGAAGGATAAAACAGCCAGAGCTAATTGTCTGACATCTGCGGGAAACCCAGGGATCCGTCGGATCAGAACCTTATTAAGAGAAAAAAGTGGAAACAAAGTATTTTGAAGTGTTGTTTGCGGTTTTGTAGGAAAGCGCCGTACTCGTTCTCCCCCATCCCTGCGACTGGGCGGCTGCCCACAGATTGTTTCCAACCCAGTCTGGGCAGCGCCAGTGGCAGGAGTGAAAATAATAAGAGGATGAAGTCGGGGTGTTCCCGTGGGAAAATGTTCCCGACATAGAAAGGAAACAGGTGGGAGGACTCTGCTGACACTTTTACAGAAAAAAAACCAAAACAAAACCAGATCAGGCGGTGTCAGCTGTCGAGTGCTGGGATCACACTTGGTGCCACAGGACGTCATTATCAGCGGAAGCTCAGACCAGAAAGATGGTCAGGGTGAAGGGCCGTCCTGCGGCGTCTTGATCTGCGCTCACGGGCGTCTGAAGCACAGCGATGCAACGTCTCCACCCTTCGGGATTAAATCCCGTCTGGCGGTGGGATTCCCACCGCTTCCCGAGCCAACGAGTTCACGCATCCATCCTTGACTGTAACCTCTTTTTTGTGTGTTTTTTTTTTTTTTTTTGTTATGACAGCTGCACACCTTTGATGTCTTCAGGCGCGTTTTATTCGATTCAGTCTTTTTTAACTTCTCGACTGCGACCTTGTTGTGCCGAATGCTCCACGCCGACTATGAAACACATTTCAATGCTCCCCTCAGCGCTCTTATGCAGACGGAGAAAATGGAAAAACAAAATCGGACCTGCTCGGCTCTTTGGAGACTGGTTCAGGAAACAAAAAGAGAGAAACAAAAAAAAAAAAAAATCAAATGGAACAAAAGCAGGAAATCTCACCACGTAAATTTTTATCTAATTTCTGTTGCAAATGTCTTAAGTTTTCTTATCTCGTGCGTTCTAACTCATGAGATAACTTTTCAGCAGGATGGAGGAGCTTGTTTTAAATCAGTAACTCTTTAATGTTGATTAAAAAAAAGTTCTTGCAGATTCACTTATGAAAAGGCAGATAATTTTCACGTTTTAAGTGAAATGATCTACCAATGGAACTGGTTCTTTCTCATCAAGATTAATGAATTTTAAGGACTTTTAGTGACTTTTAAGTTGGTTTCGCCTTATTTCAAGCATTTTCAGACATTTGCATGAGGAACTAAACCAAAATTACTCGCTATGATTTTGTGTAGCAGAAACACTACAATTATTATTTAAAGGCCTGGATCCCAGATATACTACTCTGGATAAACCTTTATTCCAAACAGCTGTTTTTATCCTCTCTATTCGGAAAAGATCTTCATCTAAACTGTAGGATGCCAGTCAGAAATACTGCAAACTGCTACCAGTAGGTGGCAATGACGTCGATACGCAGCATCAAAAGTCAGAGATGAAGAATATCCTGAGCATGGCTGAAGCAGTGCCAGGCTAAAGATGTTCTGAAAATAGTTGTAGCTTTAAATAACATGTTTGTTTTTCACCCATTCCTCTGGAGTTAAGTTCTTCAGAATTGACCCAGAAGGCTTCATAAATTACGAAAGCCACAACAGAACAACATGTACTGAACAAAACCTGCTTAAAATTTGGCTTTACTGTTGCATGCATGGAAATCGAGACTGGGCGTGTGCAGGGAACCTCACTCTTTCACCACTTGTTGTGATATCTCCATGGCAACATTAAGAGACCAACATGTCAACTGAGTTGGACACGGGCACAGTGATTCATTCGAGTTTTATTTTTTTTCTAAATAGGCAAAATAGTCAAGAAATGACGGAACTGGTTCGGTTCTCTTGTCCCGAAGTGAATCAGCTCCGGACTTCCAGAGTTTTAAGAACAAAGAACTGGTGCCAAGTCAGCACAAAAGCCGGTTTAGCACTGGTTTGGGGGGAAAGAACATCTCCCTGCGTTTCCTGATACGCTGTGTGAAACGATGGTAACCGAACATATGTGTAAATATTCCACTGCCACCGAAATACGTGACGCGTGTTGTATTCCGGTGTGGACGCTCGTCCTATTATTCAGCGTCACGATCGCAGACTTGAGCGTGTTCTGGATGGATAGACACATCGGTGCGAAAAGCATCAGCTGCTTTTGTCAGAAAGAACACGGTGCTGCAAGTTGGATTACTCCAACCATTTCAAATGCAAGCTTTCATCTCGTCTGCTTTGTCTTTGCACCTGATACACAAAACAAACCGCATGCAACGCAGTCTCAATGGTTCCAACTTTGATTGGTTCCGTTCTGTTTATTAACCTCTGTGTATCTGAAGCATCTGCTGGAGTGATCCACAGTCATAGAGTTTGGATTTCACCATTTAAAAAAAAGCAATATGATTTTAGAAACAAATTATTCCAGTTATTTGATTATATATATATCGGAAAAACTACTTGCTGAAATTTTAGAGACACTTCACAAGTAGAGAAATTGAATTTTACAGTGAGTGGAGCAGCTCCGATCTTTCAGAAGGTGAAGTTTTTTTCTTCAATTTTGAAAAGAAAATCATATATATATATATATATATATATATATATATATATATGCATACAGGTAGAATGTTCCCTAAAATGGGTGCTCTCTACAGATGTGGGGAAAACCGTGTCGGTTCAGAGAGACGGTATTTTCTTGCGAGTGCTATTTTGTGAGCCGACCTGCCTCCGCCTCTTGTTTCAAATTTAGAACGAGGAAGAAAACTCGCGGCACTTGAAAGAGCGCCTTTGTAAATTTTGCCCGAAGAATGTGAATGCGCCAGATCCATCGGAACAGTTTGGTCTGTCTGTGTGTGTGTGTGTGTGTGTGTGTGTGTGTGTGTGTGTGTGTGTGTGTGTGTGTGTTTGTGGGGGTGTGTGTGTGTGTGTGTAATCGGATTAGGAAAATTTGGGGTATATAAATAAAATTAATTGAAGTGAAATCGCTCCACGACTGAAACAGGCACAAACCCCCCCGAACAAACTACAACGTCGATTGTCGCTTCAGCAAAGCTTCGCGTTGCGAACGCGGACGTATTCGCCCTGACGCCGTCTCACCTGAGAGATGTTGGCCCCCCCACCTTCTTCAGATGAGACAAAATTGGTGTCAAACATTTGTGCTGCGTTTGTGCCGCTATCATTTTAAAGATACCAAGGAATGTTTTTAGAGGTCAGAGGTCAACCAGCCCCCCCCACCTTCTTTATATCAGACAAAATTCAGCTACTTTTTTTTGTGAATTTGCTGACCAAATGTAGTCAAGTCGATTGACACCCATTTCACCTGATTTGAAGAAGGTGGAGGAGCTGCTTGACCTTTGATGACCTCTATAAACTATTATTAATATAATTAATAATAGTTTGTTCATTTATACTGCTATCATTTGTAATGATAGCAGTATAGATGAACAGACCAGGACAAACATGATTGACACCAAATTTATTTATCTTTGCAAATGTGAGCAGGTTGACCTCTGATGACCCCTGGAGAATATTTTTCTTAATATCTTTAGAACGATAGCAGCACAAACGTTTGACACCAATTTTGTCTGATTTGAAGAAGGCGGGGGGGGAGACCAACTTCCCTCAGGACGCCGCCTCTTCTTCCCCGTCACATTCTGGTTGGGGAAATTGTAAACCGAGCTGCGCTTGTTGTATTACATCCTGTTGTCATGGCGGAACAAGCCGCAGAAGCGGCACGTTCCCCCCCCTCCTTTAATCTGCGGTAACGTTACTGGGCTCGCCTGCGAGTTTGTGTTTTTTTTTTTTTTTCTGTCTCTGCAGGAACGTTTGCGACTCCGGGAACATGTTTGTGACAAACCGTTCGCTTCTGTCTTCCTCTGTCTGAGAGACTGTAAAAGTGAAAAAAGAAAAAAAAAGAAATGTAAACCCAGACGACTGTTTGTCACTCAGCACCAGACCGCAGAGTGCAGTGTATAATTACCACTTACTGCACAATCAGCTTCCTTGTCACACCCTTTATGCCAGGACTCTTCAGGCTTCTGTTTGCTTCACATAAAGATTCAGACCGATGTTGTTACTCCATACGTCCTTTTTTTGGTGGGGGGGGGGTATTGTAAACCCTATTGTTTTAACGACGAGACATATTTTCACCCTTTGCAGTTCCCTCCTTAGCAGACTGTTTTTTACGACTTTTATGTTTGTAAAGCTTGTCACCCTTCTCGTTTGCCCCGCCTCTCTCTTCCCTTTTCCCCCACTTTGCTGTGCCAGCACATTTGCGGCGGAGTAGCTGTGGGGAGGTGGAGGCTTAATAGGATGGCCGGCCTGCGCTTCAGGCCCAGACGAAAGCGCTCAATAATTCGCACCCGCACCTGGAAGGAGCCGCGGAGGGCAGGGCAAATTTGACAAGGGCGAGACGTTTGACAGGTAAAGGGATTCTCATGTTTTTCCAAGGAGGCCGAGGCTCGACGGGGCGCTGGGGAGGACGAGGCGTTGGAAAGATTTGAGGATACGCTCCAAAAGAAATACGGCGACGCCAGGAGCCGTGAAAACCCGAATGCTCGGCTATTCCTTCAAGCGGAGCAGCCGCGCGGTGTCAGAGCTCACTGAAGGATGAGAGCGGCTTTGTGCACGAGAAACCTTTGAAATTTTCATCAAACAGAACAAACTAACAAACAAATAAGCAAACAACAAAAAAAACACAGCTTGATCTTTCTCAGGATTTTATCAAACAGCTAACAGTCCTAACATTTTCCAGGTGTACATCAAGACATAGCGGAAAAAGCTTGCAGCCTTATCACTGCTGCTTTCCTGCTTTGTACTTGACGAGCGTTTCAGCTGCAACTATCAGAGCGACGTCCCGTTCAAACGGCGCTCTGAAGCGCTCCTTTGTGAAGCAGCGATTACTGGACTAATGGATACGTGACAGAACGATAAGTCTAAAATGGTCAACTGATGATTACGTACGAGACACAAAAAGTTATAGTAATGTCAAAAAAAAAAAAAGAAAGAGAAAAGTAACACACCCAGTCATGATGCGACTGAACAACGAGAATTTCACCCCAGTGACACCTGGAAACGTGTAATATTCAAAACAGGAAACTGTTAGAAGTGACACACACACACACACACACACACACACACACACACACACACACACACACCAAAGATGCTTCAGGACTTGATCTGCCACTAACACACGCTCTGTCTCTTCACATTCCAACCGACGTAAAGTTTTTGTTCACTTCAATGTGCCGGAAAACATGACAAGATATGAAACGCTGCAGACCCGACATTGTAAAACACTTTTAGTTTTCATCTTAATAACGTCGGCATCATTTTAAAATTAAGCTAACGTTTTCTTTTTCTGATGAAGGGGCCTGCTATGAATCAAAATGTTTCTTCTGCTTTTTGTTGTTGCGGTTATTCCGTACCACGGCGGTGTGATATGTTTCCAATATTAAAAAGGCAAAACTGAGCACAGTTGCTGCCTCTTGCCTGCAAAAAGTGGACTAATTGCTCCAAACTGTGACACTTGATGAGCATGTTAGTTTTGGCGCGTCGTCGGTGCTTTTCGCTTTGAGAATCAGGCCGAGATCCGAGCACATAAAGTTTGTGTGTGCAGTGCAGTCTTGGTAAATCTGTCCGTTAATCACCAACGTCTTGAGAAGCACTCTTTGTGCTCTCCAGACAAAGACAGAAAGTCTGAATTGGCCACTTGTGATCGGCCGCCGTTCCACTCATCAGGCTTCAGGTTTGAGTTTGTGCTCCTGGTTCCAGAAGGTGTTTCGTAATGAGGGTGCAGGTCTGCGGATGAACGGGGCGTTCCCTCCCTCGCTGCCGACTCCCGTCTCCCCGCCTGAACTCCATCAGCCATTCAGCCTGAGTAGACGCAGCTTACTGCTGGCTCATCATTTTGCCTTTCGCTGCTCAGACAATAACTCACAATCTGTTCACGTTCCTCACCGAACATCAGGCCCGATACATCGTGGCCTCCCACCCCACTCCCACGCCCCGCCGCTCGCGCTGCTCATCGCGAATGAACGAGTCGCTGTGGATGACGTGACGCCATCAGATTTACCCTCGTAATTCACGAGGACTCATCGAGACGTTTGTGACTGCGTGTCCTTGTGCGGGCTCGTACAGGCGTGCGGAAAGCAAATGAAAATGACAAGATGTTTACAATTTCTGCACTTCATCAGACACCCTGCAAACAGCCAGTTTGCATATGTGAAAGAGGCACTGTTGTGTATTTTCCAGGTGCATTTTATGGTGCAATCAAGTACCGATGTTACCTTCATTTGTTATAAAAAAAATGCTGTATCTATAAAATATGACTTAAAAGAAATTTGACTTTGTAATTTAACGCCTTGAAATCGGGACTGTGTCCCTTTACAAACTCCTCCGGTTTCTGAAACGCCGTCTTAAGGAAGCCATCGCTCCTCCATTAAAGCTTCAGAAACATTTTTAGCAGCGCAAAACTGCAAAGTAGACTGAATAATAATGACCTCAGCAGACGCCCAGTTCCAACAGGCGTTTGCTAATTGCTCCTGGCTAGTCTGAAGGAGCTGCTCTACGAGCCAGCGGCATGGAAACTGCAACGCCAGAAAAGACAAGTCGAGTTTCTCGTACCAATCCGGTTAAAACGCTGCCGGGTGCGTTTGATCTCCACACCGGCGAGGCTCTCGCCACCTGGGCGCCGAGCCGCCGCGCTCCGCTTCCCTGTGTTTGTTTGTTTGTCTAACGCCGGGCTTCGCTTTCACGCAGCAGACATAATTAAATCAAGCCTAATCCACTATTTATGCATTCTGCTCCTGAATTATTCACACATCAGTTTTATGTGTTATTGCATTTTTTTCTTCTTCTCCTTCTTCTTCTTTTTCTTCTTCTTCTCCTCCTTCTTCCCAGAGACAATTTAAACTTATGCACCAGCTGTTATTGAATTCTTCTTCCCTCAAGATTGCTTCTTTTATTAATTGCGCCCCTCCTCCGTGCAGCACAGCCACACAAAGGCTGCGCTTGCACCTTTTTCTTCTTTTTCTTTTTCACTTAAGTGAGCGTAAATTTGCTTAATGCAGCCAAACATGGTTTAATAAGAGTAATTAGAACCTCAGGAGAGAGCATAAGTTTATTTTTAAGCATTTAAATGCCGGCGCTCGCCTTCATGCGAACAGCACAACAACGAAGAGGTGGAAGCACATCGCTTAGTTTTTACTGAGACTTAACCAATTAACTTTCTGGGCCTGGGAAAGCCGGCTTCCTGCTAAACGCCGGGGTTGAGACGTTGTTCGGGCCGTACGTCGGCGTTGCCACAACAACAACAACAACAAAAAGATCATCTTCGGCTCTCTTTATGCGAGACGCGAAGCGTTTGTCACGACGATGTTAAATTAACGAAACTTTCAGGCCGCCACACTCCGAAGGCAAAGACTTATGAAAGCTTCGGGCTCGTTTAATGGGTTACAACAACGTACCATCGGCTCTTAATTAAAAGAGAAAACACTTAATGACAGGGACGCCGAATGGATTTTAATTTCTATTAATATTAAGAGCGAATGCGGTTAATTAACCTGACTTGCATCGTTAGTAAATGTGCGTCCGCCAGGAGGAAATACACGGTTCAGCTGAGGTTAAAACGCCCCCCCAAAAAAAGAAATCTGCCATTCTCTCTGTGAACTCCAGCTTATAAACCCTGCATTTGTCAAGAGGGCAGAAATAGACAGCGACTTTCTCCTCATTATCTGACATTAAATCAGACCAAACATTTCGTATTTTAGGTCAGTTTGGGTTTCTGAATTATTTTCTATTTGCTGCCTGCCAGGATAATGAGAGAAGGTAGCAGAGGTTCTTCTTAGCGTGCATACAGCAATGTTTCTGTCTTTTTTTTTTTTTTTTTTTTAAAAAGCACACATTAGCGTAGCATAGCGCCTCGAATCAAACACATTACTTTCTCTTTTTTTGCAGCTAGTGACCCGAAATGAGCACGAATAAAGGTCTTCTCAGCGAAGATGCTGGCTGAAAATGGCGGGACTGCGTCTTCATCAAAAGCAAAACAAATCCTTCACCCACGTGTGTGGAAAGGCCGCGCTGCAAGGAAGAAGCCGCCACTTGCACTTCCAAAAACGTCATCAAACGCACTCAGTGAAACAAGCATTAACAACCCGTAAGGTCAGCGACGCGTCGCTACTCGTCCGGGAGGGACGAACGCTCCGGGTTAAAGACTGGATGCAATCTGCTGGTTTCCCCTGGACGCAAACTGTTTAAACCGCGAGATTACTGTTCTGTTTGGACGCTAAGATCCACTGGAATCTATTGGAGCATGATGAAGATTAAATGTTTCATTTTTTTAGTTTTTTGCAAAGCGTCTCAGGACGACATTTATCGTTAATCGACGCAACATCGATGAACGGAAATGAATTGAATTGCGCTCGGATGACAACACAACTGGAAGTTTTCCTTCGTCGACAGGATTGTGATTTCGAAAACTGAAATATTAATGTATCGGGGGAAAGTTGCTACACAAGAACACACTACCAAATCTCTTACAAGCTGCTTTCTGCACCTGGGTAGGTAGACCTATTGGTTCGGAGACCTTTTTCACTCAGGATTCATCTTGACATAAATCCACAGCGGTGTTGGAAAAATTCCCTTTTGGTTCGTACTGACCGGGCAGCATCACAGATTTCTTTCTTTTTTTTTTTTTTTGTCTGACTCTGCACATCAGTCAAAAAAAACCTCCAACTCTCCCCAGCGTCAATGCTTTTTTTTTTTTTTTTTTTGAAAGTCAAGGTATTTGTAGCCTGGCAGATGAAACATTACTTGCCACAGTGTGGAAAATAAATGCATGCTCTTCGTTTCATTCATTCAGCCAAAGTAAGGCCGGGCCGGGCCGACCGTGGCTTTCGCTGTGTAAATCCGATGCACGGCCGAGCCAGCAATGAAAAGCCAGCCTCATTAAAATGTAACACAAAGTCTGCACGAAATCCCAGCGCCACATTCCTCTCATAGTTTCTGCAAACTTATGCTTTGCTCTTACCAGTTCTTAAATGAATCAAATATTGATATGTACACAACAGAAATGCCTGGAGATCACAGGAAGCAAACGATCCGGCGGTAAAAGACCAAAGTAAACATTTGAGCAACACCTTGAGAGAAGCAGTGGATGTGAAATGAATAGAAAGCAATTTCACTCATGATTGGATTTTTTCTTCTTCTTCTTCTTCTTCTTCTTTTTTGTGCATTGCAGCTAAGATTAGATCATATTCATATGCTCAACAGACTCATACTTACAGCCCCAGTGAAAAGTTTAGACAGAAATGAATATTTAGCAACCTTTTGATTTGAGCTGTATTTCTTCTCCGCATTGCAGAAATCAATACGGACGCTTTAATTTTTACTACCTCTGCATCTCTACGGACTGAAAATATTGGCACAAAAGTACGGGAGCATTTCCCATTGCTACCAGGTGGGGTGAGCAGAATCCATAGCAGCATCACTGCCGTTTCATTATGTGCTATGATCGTTACAGGGGCTGCAGAGTGTCCCTCAATGGTGATTGATCATCATTAGATTTTGATTTAAATATGAAAATCTACTAAAGCTAATCACCTCTCGGTCTGTTTCCACTTGGCAAAGCTCCACCTGCATGTAGAGAAACACCCGTCCGACTCATACCGCTTTTTTACACGAGATCCACAGATGCGATCCTTGTAAAAGGCGCAACTTGGACCTATTTTGTGAAACGTGGTTCAACAATTGAACACGGCCTTGAACCGTTTCACTGCAGGTGCACAGATGGCGCATTTCTGTGTTTGGAGATGCTCCGTACTTAAAAGAAAATGCTTATTTTCCAAAAGTCGTATAAAAAAAATAAATAAAAAATTGCCTTCGAGCCCGGCGGTAATAACCAGAGGTTGTTTGCCTCGTCTAATTCACCAAAACAATAATTTGGTCCTCTGTGTTTGCACACACAGAGCGGAAGAGCATTTTCAATTTAAACCACAAATGTCTGACGGCAAAAGCAGAAAAAGGGGATGAGCTGGTAATGCCAGCAGACTGCAGACTTCAGCCAGGGTCAACTTTATGATACGTTTAAAAAAGAAACATGCACCTTGACCCTGAAGGTGTTTTAGGGGGGGGTTGCGCGGTATAGACAACGTGTCAAACTCAAATCCCAGAGGCCAAGTCAGGCTCTTCGTAGCTTTTCATGAACCTTAGAAAACAGCTGTGTGCTTAGATAAAATGTTAACAGTCAAATCAAAACCATTTTTATCTGTATGTTGCTAAGAGACATCTGCACGAGGTGCCACACGACTGTTGCTAATGAACTGATGGGAGGTTTTCGATCAAAGAAGAAATAAATCTGCACTTTGCACCGACAGAAACTCGCAGTTATCGAATGGCTTAATAGGGCTGGCATAAAGAAACGAAAGATCACTGATAGAAAGCGAAGCAGAGAACTACGACCGACTGCGGAACGATGGGATAAATCATAAACACGTCAATATTTATATCTGGGGCAGATTTGACAAAACGCGAACAGGTTTTAAGGTCATATCAGCTCTTGGCCGAGACGCTGACTGAACTGTGAATCAGCTTTAGAGGCAAACCGGCAGACAGTGGGAACTACAAGCTCTTCAGGACGTGCCACTCATCGCCACGCTGTCATTTTCTCTCCGGGAGCTTTTCATTTCTTTCTTTTTGTCGCCCTCTTTCCAGTAAGCAGCCGGGTCCCGAGTGAGGAAGTGTGACGTTGTTTACTGAGAGTCATTGTTCGGCGCGCAGGCCGTCACTTCAGAGTCCCCTGGTCACAGTCTGGCTCTGCCAAGCTTTTCCAGGGTACAATGAAAGCAAAAAAAAAAACAACAAAAAAAACCCCCACAATGCCCGGAAGACGGATGAGCGCGGAGTATTTTTTTTCTTCTTCTTCCCTTTTCTTTCATATCTCTGACCTTAAGAAAAAGAACCCAGCCCTGTGGATAGAAACACCCACTGAGCAGCAGTCAGCGCGGGTAGAAGTACCTCTTAATTATCACCCTTGAGCGGTTTGTTTTGAAGATACTGTTCGAAAGGACCAAAACCGAAGGAAAGGGTTTTCAAAGATTTTTTCTTTTTTTTTTTTTCCCCTCCTTTTATTCCCAACACTGAAGCCACTGGTGCCAAACATGAAGCAGAGTAAAGCGGAACGGCGGCGACAGGCCAGACTCCGGATGGCGCTGATTGACGCGGCGACGGCGTCGTATTCCTTTTGATGGGATTGAGCGGTCACGACCTCTCAGATATGGAAATGGAGGCGGCGATCTGAGGCCGCGAAAATGTCAGCATTATTAAACTGCCGGACGGGTCGGCGCGGTTGAAAGGCGCCGGGCGAATTGCTTCGCTTTGCTCGTTTTCGTCCAGTTTTACGAAGATCTTTGAAAGCGTCACCGCCTGTTTGACCAATAGAAAGGAATGCGTGAATATGGGAGAGAATGCAAATCCGCAAAGTGGCATACATTCTCCTCTGACACTGCTGCATCAGGGGTCTCCAAAGTGTGGCCAGGGGGCCTCTTGTGGCCCTCGAAGTGACTCTTTGTGGCCCTCAAACATCAGTTTGAGAGTCATAAAAATGAGTTTAATCATTAGTAAAATTATTACCAACATGATATTCTTTTTTATGCTGGCGACAGAGTGATAAACAGAACCGGTGAACTTTGCTGCACCAAATCAGCTTTCATTTGATTTATTGAACCGGGCAAGCATTTTGAAAGACAGAAACCAAGTCCAGTGAGCTCAGCTTCTTTGAGAAGGCATGAATTAGTAAATAGAGCTCAGCTGCGTTTTATTTCATTTCAGCATAAACGCAGCTATTCAGTTGCGGTTTGTTGGAGGACGTCGGTGAATAACCGGCACCATTAGGACCAAGGAGCTCAGCGGGTCGTATGATTGTGTTTGCGCTCACGCCTTCACCGAGCCCCCTTGTTGCTCGTTTACATGTGAGCAGGTCTTGCCATACGTCCACTCCCCTTCCTGTGTTCATTATCGCCAGACAGGTCTTGCCGTAAATGCTGATTTCTTTGTGCGCGGTCCCTGCGTTTATCCTGGCGTTCTGCTCTTTAAGCTCTTTGGATTTTGCTCCCTTAAGGATCTTATTATTGTTCTTTTCCTCGCGTTTTGCTGCTGTTGTTTTTAACTCTCAGCTTGCCGTGTGAATTATTCATTTCCCTTCCTTCCACCTGTTTGCCTCCTCTCTCCCAGATGCAGCCTGTTAGCCATCAACCACCTGCCTCTCGTCTGCAGTCCCACTCTGTATTTAAGCCTCTCGGCTTCTGCCGCTCTCTACCGGCTCCTCCCGTCGTCGGGCTGCGTCCTCCTCCACGGTTACCTGCGTCTCCGCGGTTATTATTAAACCTCTCCGACCATCTTTCTTTACATCGGAGAGAAAGGTGACCTTGGTTCCGGAAACATTCTTGGAGCACTTTCAATTCAATCAATCAATTCAATCATTGACCAACGGTTGCTATGGAGGAGCCGCAGAGTTTGCCAGCTCTGGATTAGCGAATCTGTTGGCGGGACGTCTCGTCAAGCAGGCCTCTCGCAGACGAGCACACGCTGCTGTTACTACTGATTTATTCATCTTTATCTCGCCTGCAGCGTCACGCGGGAGGGTGACATGTCGGTGTAAACGCCACGTAGTCAACGGAAAAGGAAGAAAAACCGAGAATCCGTATAATTGTTGCTCAAAAGAGAGAAATAATCCACAGCTGACCTCTCCTCTCCGTACTTCTGCTCGTTTTCTGAAGTGTTGTTTCCTGACATTCCGCGCGGGAATGTCTTTCCTTCAAAAGCCGGGAAGCTTTTAACCGCGTGCGCCCCGCATCCACACGGAAACGATGTTTTTAAGCGATCTGTAGCATTTTTTTCTTAATTTATTGATTTATTTTTTGTTAAAACAGGTTCAGGAGAGAAACTTTTGTCTTCTCGTATTCATGTGGACAGTCAAAACACTTCCTTTGTGAAAACACTCAGGTGTCACACCTGCTACCCAAAAGCATCGTACGCGTCTCGCATGACGGCGGCGACCCACAGGCTCGACTCCATCGCTCAATGTTCTTGCTTTCTTGTCACGCTAATGGCTGACCTCGTAGAGTTCAACACTCTGTGCTTAGCGCCACTTACAGGTCTGGGGGAGAAAAAGCACAACTTCTCTGTGTTTCTGTGTGAATTAAAATGTTTTCGGAAGAGGTCTGGGGTGGATGTGCTTTTCTGTCCTTTTCGAACTGAAAACCACTGGTGGACAGCAACTGGATCTGTTTGGTGACAATCTTTGAAGGATGTTTTATTGCCACGGCCAGTTCAGCCACAAAAAGCTGAGCTGTCGGCTGAACGGTTCAGGCCAATACGTCGCAGTGGTCCAGTTAAAGTACAGAATTAAAACCAAGAGGGGGTAAAGTGGTTATGATTGAGGTTTTTGGAAACTCTTCTTCCAATCTAAAGGAGGCTGAGCAATTTTATAAAAACGAATGAGAAAGAAATCATTCACCTTTGTGGAGACTGTGGCAAAAAAAGAGAGAAACAAACAAAAAAAATGAATTAATATTAGTATATATTTATATATCTTTAAAAATAACTGAGTCAAAATCCTGTGACTCAAATAATTTCTCTCTCTCTCTCTCTCTCTCTCTATATATATATATATATATATATATATATATATATATATATATATATATATATATATATATATATTTTTTTGGGGGGTACATTGAACTTTATTTCATCTGAAGCTTTCAGTCACAATCAGACTCCAATCTGCTGATCCTCTATCGTCGGCAGCTTTAATAAAAAGTTAATAACTCGCCGGCTCTGGCTACACTTACACCCTGGATCGGGGGCAGAAGGGTGGGGGGGGGCATGGGGGGTAAGTGGGGTGTGAAATAGACCTGCGGTTCGCTGATGGACTCGTGAAAGGGACTCGGATGGCTGCCTGTCGCTCACGCAGCCGGAGCGCCGCCTCTCTGCTCCATCTGAAGTCAAAAACGCGGATCTAAATAGCCTGGAAAGAGGCATTTCTGCCGCCGATAGGTCCCCGAAGTGGCATCATCGCGGGGAGTTATTGGCGGCGCAGCCTCGCCCGCACCCTGCCGCGGGGTGGGAGGGGTCGCAGTGACGCCGTCATCCAATGGGCACCGGCTTCCTCCGGACGGAGCGCAGCATCTTCTGCCTCAGCGGCACTTTTGCGCCAGACAAGTAGGGACGCGGTTTCTGGCTCAGCGGTGGAGAAGAGAGAGAGAGAGAAAAAAAACCCAGTACGGGAGATCCGGGAATTTATACCGACTGACGGGAGATTCATCCTCCTCATTTCTTCTTCTTTATTTTCTCCCCCCTTTTTTTTAATCTTTATAACCTTTTGGCATTTTTTTTTTTTTGGTTTGTTTGTTTTTTCGCAAAGATGATCGCCGGCCGCATCCTGCTGGCGTGCACCGTACTCGTGGGCGCATCCTCGGTAAGATCAGTTCATTCTCTCCGCTCCGGTCGGAAGTGCTGCACCGCCGCGGCGCTTTTTTTTTTTTTTTTTTTTGCGGCGGCGCCGCATGGGCGCTCCGGAAAGTGGCCGCGGACGGACGGGCTCGCTTTGCCCCGTCGCGCTGCAGCGGAGCCTGGCAGTTTGGAGGAGGAGAGCGGGGAGGGGGTTGGGGTGGGGGGGGGGGCTTTTGATCCCAAGTCGTTTAGTTGTTTCTTAAAGACGGGTGACTGAAAAGTAAGAGCTTCAGCCTCCCCGGAATAAACTGCAGCACTATTGCGGTGGACGATGCTTCATGTATATATGTATAATATATATAATATATCTAAAAGCCCGCAATGAAACTTCGCCTGAACGCCGCTCACATTTCGGGGAGTGCAACTCGGTTGGCGACCAGTTTTGCCTAATGAGGGAGAATAATTGGGGGGGTTGGGGGGGCATCTTATTTCGTTCACAAGCAAACAACTGCCATGGCTGTGCTGTCTGCATGCGTGTGTGTGCGCGTGTGTGTGTGTGTGTGTGTGTGTGTGTGTGTGTGTGTGTGTGTGTGTGTGTGTGTGTGTGTGCAGTCAGAGGAGATGTGATACTATAGATGCATGAATCAGGTGCATGCTGCGAGGAATAGTTGCTCTTTCTGCCTCGCACTCTGCGATCCTGCAGCTGCGCCTCATGATAATGCACATTTAGCATTTTTTTTTTTTTGCGTGTTTTTTTTCTTCTTGTATCTTTAACTGCACATTGCAGAGAGACGCACGCTTCACTTTACGCACACTTTGCCTCTGTTGTGAGGATTATGGCTGATTACTATCGCCACAAGTTCGTGACTGTTCATGGGTGAAGAATGTCTGACATGGTTTCACTGCATCTCCCTGCTGCACTGTGGCGGCTCACCACCCAGGGCGGCAGCGCCTTCGGGGCGGCCCGGGTCACTTTGGTGCAAAGTTATTTGTGAGAAACGAATGTGGAGCTGCTGATTTGTATGTGCTGAGGTTAGGTACGTGGCATAGAGACTTATTTTCATGTCACGCGTGTGATGGGCGTCCTACCCGTAGATGAAGAGACAGATTTTTGTTTGCTAGCAAGTCGTAATGTTTTGAGTGACTGTTTTGTGGTATAAATTTGTGTAAAAATATGTAAACTTTTATACCAAAAAGTGGCCTGGATGACCAAATTGATTTGATTTAAAACAAACAAATATGTTTATTTTTTGCTTATTGTTATTGTGACTTTGGGAGAGTTAAAAAGTTTGAACAACCACTAAGTCCTGCTTTTTATGCAACTAAATGCAACATTTTTGCTGCTTTTGGCTACGCCAACATGTTGCGTGTTAACAACTGTCAATTTGTTGTACAAAGGCAGCAAGCCTGCAGCGTACGGTAGCTTAGCAGCCGTACGGCTTAGAGATTATCCTTAATGAGAGTGAGCTGTTTTTATTTTGACTCGTAAGCAAGGAAAGAGCTTCCCAGCTGCCTTTCCTCCAGCTGGACGGCAGTGCACAGCAATGAGACTTCAGGCTGTAAGAACGGCGTTGCTTTTCAAAACCTCTGCCTGACCCGATCTTGATTTTTGGGGGGGGGGGGACCGACTGCGCCGCGCTGGAGGAAAACGCCAGTCGCCTCCTCCCCGAAATTCCGGTTCCTAAAAATCTACAGCAGGTGCTAAAGTCTGTTAGACGTATAGAGTCGGCGTCTGTCGGTGATCGATCCACTTCAGACGGTGGATCCAGGTTGTAAACAAACGGCAAGATTCAGTGTGAGTCCACCTTTTATTTTTTTTTTATATATTTTTTTTTCCCCCTTCCCCTAGGGGAGCAGGGCGGGCCAGAACCTGAAGCCTCCCTGCAGACCCGGCTTCTCTCAGAACTTCTACACGGTGATCGTCCCCAGAGACGTTCTGCACGGCCAGAGCATCCTCAAAGGTAAGTCTGCTGCTGCTGCTGCTGCTGCTGCTGGCTACCATTTATTGACTGATGATTTTCTTTTTTCTTTTTTTTTTCTCTCATCTCTGCACTGATGTGTCGCATCGTGTGAGTCTGTGCTTGCCTACCTTGCACGCGCGGGCGCGTGTGTGTGTGTGCGTGTGTGTGTGTGTGTGTGAAGAGGGAAGCGTGAGGCATACGATGTGGTGTGGGAGTCTCCATCACTCCTAAAAGGTCAGAATGTAATTTAGTCGCGGCGGTGCTACATGGACGCGGCGCGGCGCGGATGGGACTCTTTCCCTTTTCTCCCCCTGGAGAGTCCGGGGAGGCGGTGTGACGGCAGGTAGCTCGGTGCGTTCTGTTCCCGCAGCTTCTCGGTCCAAACGAGGTTTCGCTGATGAATGAACGCTGAAATTACTCCTACTGAAATAAAAATGGGAAATTACTTTTTTTTTTTTGTCTTTCCTTGATTAACTTAGTGCAGAGCAGTTAAACAGCCATCCTCCTCCTCCAACTTTTTTTGTTTTTGTTTTTACAATTTCATTTTATTTTCCTCCGTTTGTTACAGCTCGCTTTTTTTTAATCGCTTCGTTTTGTTCCCTTTTTTTTTCTTTTTTTTTTAAAGAGAATCCAATTCCCGTTTTTCATCCACTTCATCTCCCTTCAGCCGAGGCGCCGCGCTGCACCCACTGCGAGGTTAATCTGCAGCCATCTGAAAATTATGCCGCAGCTTTTTCAGCACGTCCCATTTGTTTTCCGGTGAATCATAGCTATAATGGAAATGAATCCACCCCAGTACTCCCCCACCCTGCAGCCACATTCCAGTGTCCCCCATTTGCATAATTGACTGACAAAGAACACCTTGAACAGTCGGCGAATGTGCTTGCAGAGCAGATTATATTTACATCTTAAAACTTTGTCTAAAGGTGCTGTGAGAAGGTGTGTGACCTGTTACGGCTTTCTGTTCTTATAGAAGTTGTTTTGGTTTTTTTTATATATGATTTATATTTTCAGTTTTAGTCAAAAATATCGTCTCTGTAAAGAAGAGATGCCGTTTCCAAAAGATCATTTCAGTTTTTTAAAGGGGAAAAACAATTATCAAGACTGATCTGGTTATATATGAAAAAAGTAATTAACCTTTGGCGGCAGCAACTGCAATCAAGTGTTCTTTGTGAATTGTTCAAGGTCATGCCGGTGCTTAGGCCCAAACTTTGACTAGGCCACCTCAAAAGTCTTTTTTTCAATTATTTCTTAGCGGTCACCAGATCGTTGTCCCGCTGCATAATCAAAGTCCGCTTGGGTTGAAGGTCGCAGACGTTCTTCCTCAGCATTATGTAGAAGAATTTAAAGAACTCAAAGACAGCCGGCCGCTCAGATCTCGAAGCTGCAAAGCAACCCCGCAGCACCATGCCACCGCCACCGTGTTTGACTGCTGGCTTGATGCTCTTTTACTGAATTGCTATTTGATTTAGTTTGTTTTTTTCATGCCAGATGTTTTGAGAAAGTTTCACTTTTGTCTCGTAAATTCACGGAGTCATTTCTGAAAACTTCATTTGAATGCCGTTTTCTTTTTCTCTGCATTTACTATTTGTCTGATGTTCAAATGTGATTGATCCGAAACATGTAAACGTGATAAAGAAGCAAAAACGGACGAAATTTGTAAATTCGGGGCAGCAGCTCAGGGCTCCTGTCTGTTGGGGGCGCTCACATACTTTCTTTTCTTTTTTTTTTCTATAAATGTGTTTTGGAAACATTGTACTAGCATAACACTAAAAGGCTAATATCAGGAGAGTTGCATGAACATTTAGGGATTTTAATAAATGCAAACAATGCACTTTAAGGTTAAGTTATAGTGCATTTTGTTGGTTACAACATGAAGCTACTGGCAGGGGGACATACTAAATCGACCATGCATCAGTCCAGTGGATGTAGAGGACGATTGTAATTTGCACTAGTAAAAACTTTTTTTTTTTTTTTTTTCCTTTGGTGGTCAGGGCACCAAATCTCTTTATAGATCCGGCCCTGACCACAGACACGCGGAACGGTGAGGCTCGTTCTGAATATTTAGGATGTTCGATCTGACATGAAATCGGTAAAACCTTAGATTTAAGGCAGGGAACGGAGCCGGTACTCAGGACGTTTCGTATTCCCGTCCCTGCATAATATCAAACTGTTACTCATAGTTGTGGATATAGCGGCTCCAGCAAGCGAGCAGAATGAGGTAAGCTGTCCCCTGACACCTTGCCTTTATAGCCAAATATTTGTCTATTGTTTGTGAAATGCTGTTTGCCAGGGGGAAATGGCATTTTCATTGGAACAGCTGTTTGAGGATTTTCCGGCTGCAAAGCGTAACAATTGAATCACTCTGGAGGTGATTTTCTTGTTTAAGGGGACAGTGCAGCCGGTCGGCGGGGAGCCGCTTCGCCCCGGAGCGCCTCGCAGCTCCAGGCTTCCAAACCGACTCGGGGCGTCTGTGCCGGTCCGGAAGAGCGTGATGGATCCAGAGCGCTAATCATGCGAATGTGTGTGTGCGTGTCACTGGGACGAGACGTGTCCCAACGTAGCCATTAGCTCCTTAATGCCTTCGTTCGAAAAAGTGTCACAGCAGAAGCTTCAGCGGCGTCGATTTGATTCACCTCATGTTCTCGATCGGTGCGGCTTTGATCCCACGTTACCCGGCCTTTCCGTTTCTGCGTCTCTCTCTGGTCGGGCTTTCTGCAAATCAATCGGCGATCCGTGCTGTCCTCCCACTCCTGCTATTCAAAGGGATTCGGGTCCCAGCAGCTCGAGGCGACTCGCTGGTAATTAACGTGCACCAAACTCGTCTCGTTGGACGTCTGTTTTCTGTGCGGTGGGACACAAAGTGGGAGGGAAGCTCGATTTTAGAGTATGAAAACCTCCAAACTCTCCCTTCCAAGGAAAATGATTGGTCAGGGCCTGTTGGGAGAGGAATCCTGGATGCTCTGGAGCTGGGAGGGGAATGGTTATGGGCCGGTTACCAGTAATAAAGTTTGAAAGCGGGATCATTGTTTTAATAAAATCTAAAGGGCTGGTAGAAAACATAAATTTGAAAATATCTCAGTGGATTGTACAGCTGCCAGTCAAAGTCTTAAGAAAAATTCAAATATGAAGACCTGAGCTTTTGGTCGTTTTACTGGGAAAAATGTTTAACTTTCTGAGCAGTGAGCGTGTTTTCCTGAAAGAAATAGTTTTCAATGCTTTTCATTAAGTCTGTGCATCAAAATGACAATGAGTAGGGTAAATATTGTTGCCAATACTATCCGAACTGTGGTAATGGGCCAGTTGCAGGTCAAAGTGATCACGCGATGTCTTTGTTCAGCCGTGAAGTCAACGTTCTCAATCGCACGCCGGCCTCGACGAGAGTTTCCAAAGTGCCGTTCTCCAGGGACTCCTGCCTCCCTCTGCACACGGACGTCCAGGTACGGGGTGAAGAAAGGGCAAAAAACTGCGGCCCAGCGGGCGCAGCAGCGTGACGCAACCTCTCCTCTTCCAGTCGCTGAGCAATCTGTCCACTTCGACTGCTTTCGCGGCGAGGCGGAGGGGGCAGTTGTTTTGCTTCTGTTTCGCTGGGCGTGTGGGCGGCCGAGAAGCGACCATGTAATATTTTTCTTGTCAAATTCATTAACACCCCTCTCGGTTAATTAAAGGTGTTAGAAATGGCGTCCTCCGGCATATGCCTGTCTGTCGCAGTGCGTGTCCGCCTTATCTACCGCTTCTCCCTCCGTTCTGTCCCTACTGGTGACGCAAATTACTCAAGTATGCATGTTTCAGTGCGCAACGTGCAGTGATTGTCAGTTTGTATTCATTTCGTCGTGATGAACTCTAAATGTTGGCGCGCAACTCCACCAACGTCACGTTCAGCTTCTCGCCAACGTCGCTCGTCAAACATGTTTTGTTTTTTTTGTTTTTTTGTTTTTTTCCCGTTATTTTGATCTAACACAGAACTAATACCTCGTAAAAGCATTCGTACTCCCTTTGAGTTGAACGTTTTGGCACATCACAAACAAATTTGCATAATTGTGAAGTGAAAGTAAAAGGCTCCCTGCTTTTTTTCCCCAGAAAAGATGTTATTTTGGGGGAATACAGCTCCACCGGCTTTGCATGTCTTCCTCGCAAAAAAAAAAAGCTCAAGCTTTGCCAAGTTGGAGGGATGCACCTGTGAACATCAATTTTCAGGTTTTGACACTTATTCACAGTCGATTGTAGGTGCGGGCTTTGATTAGACTATCTTAAGTCGTGAATACGGTTCGATCTAAACGTCGGCTCCAGAAGAGCCTCTTTCCTTCTGCAGCCGCTTTCCTTCTGCAGCACATCTGAATGAAACGAACGGTTTTGTTCGCTGGTCTCTGCAGAGAAAAATGAGGGAATTCAGTCATTTGGTTCATGTTGCTGGACGACTGGCAGCTCTGGAAGACCAGTCGAACTCAGACTCATGCTGTTATGAATGTCTGGTCTTGGTCTTCATAATGATTTTCGCCTTCACAAACCTTCACCAGGATTTTATTTAAGGGCGTCAGATCGACGGGGGAGAAATAAAAATACAGCTTTTAACGCAGCTCTACTTTTTCTCGCATCCCCCAAATTTCCAATATTGCACATGTTTTTGCTTGATTTAAATGACTATTTTTGCAAGGCGCTCTGCTCCCGTACATGAGATGACGCTCCTTTTTCGTTTCTGCACCAAGAAGTGTTTCACTTCAGCCAGCAGCGGCTGGTCTGCCAACGTTTGGAAGGGAGCAGCTAGAAGACGGTGTCTGGCAAGGAAAAAAAAAAACAAAACTACACACACACAAAAAAAAAAACAACAAAACCGTCTCAGCATGAAAAGGAATAATTACAGGCGGAAAAAGATGAAATCCATTATACAAGAAACAAAATCCATTTTCCGCTGTTCTTTTTGACTGAGTGCCTGTGTCCAAATGATTTAGTCCTGATGGGAGTGGCCTCTCGCAGCCTGACGGTACCCGCTCCCGTGCAGCGCGCGGCTTCACTGGAGGGTTTAATGAGGAAGAAAATGATGCGAGTTGCACACAGCCATCCTTACCAGCTTTCATCTCTGCTGAACACTGGAGACTTTTTCTTTCTTGCCTTTTCTTTTTTGGGGCCCCGACATGTTTGAGCACCGTTTTTCCACCGCCGTCATCACGCGGCTCCCGTTGCTTGGCACGATAAGCCTCCGCCCCTTCGGCCGGGCCGCTGCCGTTTCGTTGCCCGGGTGGGGGTGCAGCGCCGCAGTGAGACGATGTTTTATCTCTCGACGGAGATCGTGGGGGAAGCCTCTGAGCCGCCCGGCTGCTGGGTCACCATTACCTCCAGATTTATCCACTTTTTACAGGTTTTAAGTGTTTGTGCTGGAGCAACGTTTTCTCTTGTAACCCCTTTTTGCTTGTTCCTCTCTTGTTTGCTCCATCCCTAAGTAAACCTAAGGACAAGGACCCTCCTTTGCCGGCTATGAGTCGGGGGTTGTGTGACCGGTTGAGGGCAAAGAAATGTATGTATATAAAATAAACAGAGGGCATTGAAAATTGGAAACACATCATGCAAGTAACAAAGTTAAAAAACACACTAGGCCGGTCATTTATGTCGAACTTTCTAGGTTTAAGAGGCTGCTACGACCGTGGAAGACTCTCGTTTAACTAATTCACAAATCCCTTGAACTTACACGAAATAACTCGTCCTATGCTTCCATGTAAATGTCTGTGTGGGAGTCGGGTCGGGATTAAAGGCGAGGGCTCTGACATACAGATGAGCAAACAGCGAGGCCTTAACGTTGCCGATTCCTGCTGGAGGCAGAGAAGCCAAGAACAGGGGAAATAACCAACTGCTGCACATCGCTGTGCAAACCATCGACTTGCCCGAACGGACACCCAGGCGCACGGAGAGGGTGACGTCGGCTTGACATTGATTTGCCGTTTCGGTCAGATGGCGTCTCTTTAAGTCGCCGTCAGCACATATTTGAAAAGACAACGGTGATTAGCGTCACCCTTCGCCCCTCGTCGGTCCCGGGGGACGGCAAACGCGAGCAGGCAGTTTTAGCTCAGGTGCCTGGCTGGATGCTTGTTTGCTGCTACTTTGCTGAGAGGCTCAGACAGAAAGTGGCAGTGGTAAATATGAGGTCCCCAAACTCTTTTTAGCTCGTGATATTTTTGATGGATGCTTCACAAGTACAAATTGGAAAAGAACCGAGTAAGGGATGATGTGTTTTCAGCCTGTCAGACCTGGTGCTCAATATAATAACCACCCGTTTCATTACAACTGGATTTCTTTGGTAAATTATTTTGCTCTGCAGGGCCCCGATCAAATCAACCTGTACATGAGGATGATTGACAGCACTAAGACCCTCCTCCTGGCTCTGATTGGTTGTTTCTGACTGGTTGTTCATTTCTATAGTAGGTCAGGAAAGAGGCGAAGGAGCTCGATCTATACAGATGATCTGTCTAGTATTATACCGTCACAATATGGCGACAAGTTAAACACATATGTAAAAAAAACAAAACAAAACAGATTTTTGAAAAGGTTACATTCTGTACCATTAAGTAAGGAGCTGCTTTGGACTTCAGTCAAGGCATGACCTCACTCAACACAGGATTATGTTGTATGGATGGGCCACTAAACCTGATATCTGATCAAAGGCTGATATTGGTTCAAATAGCAATACTGGATTAGATCACTCCGCTCCCTCCATCTTTAAAAGCAATCTTGAATTGAATGTCTTTTTGCTTCCGTCATCTCTGGGCTTTTAATTTAACAGCGGGTCTCCTAAGTTCACAGAGAGAGGAGAAAAACATGAACACGCTGAACTTTAATCTAAATGATTTATTTAAAAGGCGATCCTGCCTTCGTTTTTCTTCTTTCTTTTTTTTTTTATCGCCGCGCGCTTTCAGCCCCGGACTTCCTGCCGTTTAATACCATCTCTGAAAGTTACATATACAAAATGACATGTAACATGACCCCAATTAGACGGCAGCGGGGAACATCTGGCACCGAGCCATATCTGCTTTGAAACAGCAAGCTCGGGAGTTTTTTTTTTTTTTTTTGCTCCGCGGAGAACTTCTGACTCCTAACCCACTATCTGAAGTGACAGGGCTTTCATAAGTACGTCCAGACCCGAGAACCCGGTAGCGTGGGAAGGATTATGTTTTCAGGCGTTTGATAAGCGGGATGCCATTTTCCTTCTGACTCATGAACGTCTCTCTTGTCCTCCAGAGAGTCTTTCATCTCGGCAGCCAGGACCTGCAGTCTGTGGCGAGCTGATAGAATACAGGTACAGAAGATGAGCCACATCATTTCTCTTTATCTCGCCTGCCTTCTTACCAAGCCGAGGAGCGCTCCTATATCCCTCAAACTCCCCACAACATCACATACACGCTGAGCCAATTCCATCAAGGAAGCCACCCAAGATATAGTGCATTCCCCAGCACAATGCTTTTCATCGCGTTTTGTAGTCTTTCTCTCACTGCGGGTAGGGAGTGAGGCTGTTGGGGGGACGCGGGGGGAGATGGAGGGAAAGGCTCGGTTTTAAAAGATGGAAAGCTGGCTGTCAGCGGAAATGTTATTGTCAGCGCTTCGATGTGAGTTTTATTACCGGTCGTACTCTGATCTATGCCGGTCTCCCCCGAGTTTGCTGATATGCGCTTCGGTCTAATGGTCATTCACCGGGTCTTGCCATGTTCTCACAGGCTGTTTAACTGCAGCAGATATCCATATTTATTGGCCCCACCGGTAAAGATGTGTAAAAAGGTCTTAAAACAAATTCATCTTTTATTGCAGTGGCAATAGTCAAAGTCAACCTTCGGATCTAAGTCCGTTTATTCATTTGGGTAAAATGATGCCATTTAAAGAAATTATTATTATTATTTTTTTTTTTATAATTTCACCTGTGGCACACAGTTACTGGCGCCCGTAAAAATCTAATTCAATATCTGCCACGGAGGTATTTTAACGGAAAATCTGAACCTCGGAGACTGCGGCTCTGAGGAGGGAGGGGCTCGGTCCGCCCGGCCTTTTGGAACAGCTCCCCGGTTGCCATGGGAGATTAGAGGATTTCTCAAATACGCACGAAATTATCGAGGCGTGTTTTTGATGAGGGAATAGAATAACACGATGTGAAGCTCAAAAAGAGTCAGTTTGGCACAATGCCGCCCCTTTTAAACATAAAGTGTCACACGTGTCCATTTCCGCCGTCCGCTAGGCTGGACAACGACGTGTCGTTGAGCTCGTTAGAAAAAAGGGGAAAAAAAAAATCACCAGAGGTCACAGCAGCAAAGAGTGGGATCTTGAGTTCAGTGAGTCTCCATGGGAACAATTAGATGCAAACTGGTTGCATACAAGTGGTGCCAGAAAAACAGCCTTTTCATGTTCTACCACCCAACATAAACACGAGGCGCAGGAACATGTGCAGATTAAGCTTTTTGGGGCAAGAAATGCTCCAGCTGAGTTTATTATTGTTATTATTATTTTAAATTCACTCAAACCAAAGAAACTGATGGGATATTTGAAATAAAATGGTCCATATGCTTAAAAAATAATCCCAAAGTATCAACATTAACTTGAATTTGGGTTACTGAGAGCGCTGTAACTACGGATTGTTCCTCTGCCACCAATTGTGTAATGCAGTCAGATCTCATCTGCAGCGTAATCCACCGGTTAAAATAAGAACTGCGACGAATGTCATGAGCTGGCAGCAAAGTTACAAGAATCAGAGAGATGCCCTTGACCTCCGAATCCTCCTGCGAATGCCGCGCGCCGCACAGCTCGCTCCATCATGAATTCCTCAAAGTACAATGGTCTATTATAGGAAGCTGGAAACTGGCAATCACTCGGTCCTCCGCAGGAGAATGTCCCAAACTTAAGGTCAGCTCAGCAAAGAAATTGATTATCATTAAATCAACCTTGTTCCAACGGTCCTGACATCCTGCAGACCTAAATCATCCGGATTTAGTTCTGCAGGAATGGGCCATCTGAAGAGACGGTGAAAGAAAAAGGAAAAGGAAAAAAAGAATCCCTTTCTCTCCGCGTGTTCTCCGACCTGGTGAAAAGTTATCGAGAAAGACTAAGTGGTGTCAAAAAAGGGGTTGTCAATAATTCTGCCACTAGTGATTTTTTGTTAAAAGCTGTTATTTCTCGAGGCGACTGTCTTCCTCTCAAAACCCCCGACTTGTTTTTCCTTGTGTTTATCTTCCTGGTGATGAGCTGTGAGAACCCCGAGAGTCCCGCATCGCTTTCCAAACACACCGCACACCTCGAGTCTGGCCTCCCGTCCGATCTATAATTCCTGACAAAACAGAGGCGAGCTAATTATGGCCCGACTCCCGACCTTCCAACCGTGCTCGCCTCGATATCATCGGACCTCAGATCGCATCTTCGAGAGCCGGCGGGCGCGGGTTAAGTCATGGAGTGATTAGCAGGAAAACGGGGAGGAATGTGCCTGTGAGGGAGTCGGCGGGCAGAAGTCCTTGGCGAGGGATTAGCGGATAAGAAACAAGACTCCGCTGGATGGCGAACCAGACATTTTGCTACTGTATTCCAAGAGTTGTCAGAGCGGCAGCTTCACAGGGAAAATATTTTGTAGAAAGTCTGCCCCAATTAGGGCTTAACCCACCTCAAACGTGGCAATTTGAACACAAATTGTCGGAGACAGCCGCGAAGATGCTTTGAAGGCACGGACTCGCCCTTCACCGCCGGCTGATGACCTTGTAATTCCGTGAATACGATTTGCATTTGTTATTGGAAACCTTTAGCAATCAACCCCCCTCTCTCATAATCAATGTTTATTAGCACGTTGCATCCCTGCCAACTTTGAGCTATTTTTCGGCCTTGATTAAGACTCGGTCGGCCCTTTGCAGAAACGGAGCCATTTTCCCACCAGGAAACCTCTGTTTCACCTTTTAGCTGCGAGCGTAACCCACCTCATTACACAGGTTTTTCCTCCCCTCCTCTAAGACTCGCAGGATTTGCATGCATTTGAATACAAATCAGGTCTTCTGCTTTGAAGTGCTGGTTTTGCTGCTCAAGTCGCCTACTTGGGATGTCATTGTGCTTGTTTGTGTTGGCAAGACAAAGAGCTTTTAAATGGATTGTTAGATACATGAGCATCATCTCAATTACTAGGAGAAAAAAAAAAAAGAGCAGTTTAAGTAGAGTTATCCTGCAAAATGTGCCTGAATTGAATTGTCTTTATTTCAAAATACCCTTTGAGCCTTTAGGGTTGATTAGTAAAAAACTGCAAATGGTTCGACTTTTACGTAAAGTTGTCATACCGAGCTTTGTTCTACCAGGAAGGATTGGACACACTGTCAAGACTTTCACTTGTTTTTTTTGCCTGTTGCTGTTTTCTGTTCACCAACAGGGTTTCCCACTGTATTATGAGCCTGGCGGGCCACCAGGCTTTGCTTGCCGACGCCAGGCTTGGCATTGTTTGTTTATTTTTCAGGTACAGATTTATGTGAAGATAATAAATTTATGTGAATAATAATAATAAGTACAAAAAGCAGGTGTGTATTTAACCGAGTGCAGGCAGAGAGTCGTGTGTGTGCATATTTGGACCTGCATGTGGAAGTTTTGCAGAAAATCCTCAGTTTGTCATTTTATCATAATCATAGAATATTATCATAGCAGTTCAAATACTTAAGAACAAGTAGGGAATTTCTCTCAATACAGTGAACCAAGTGCTGTACATATATACAAAAATTAAAAAAATGGATGAATTACGCTAGCTGCACCCCTTTGGATGACCCACTGTGTCTTTTTAAGTGTTATATGATAAATGTTTTATTTTTTTTCTTGACACAACAAAATTGGCTTTTTTCTTCCACTTAACTTACGCAGGGGGTGGAACTCAAACAAATCGGATTATATTTATTGCAAGAAAAAACATATTTATCAAGGGGAAATCGATCTGACCAAGCGAGCTAAAACGAGTCAGACCCACCCCTGGTACTAACTGAATCAGCCATAACAGATTATAAACAAGCAGCGCAGCTCCATTGAATTAGGGCAAAACGCAAAACGCTTCATCATGTAAGAAAACCGTGGAACTGAGTGGTCACTTTTTTTTCTTTTTTTTTTTGTGGCGCGCCTGGCTTTCAGAGCCGAGCCCCACCAGCGTTCAGCATCCATCACGGCGTGTTTTTGTTTACTCAGCTTTTGGCTGAAGGTAATCTCTGCCTGCACCCCGGCTGCCATTTTGCTCAGCCTCCCCCCAGTTGTTTACCCCCCGCGCCGCCCCGTCCCCGCCGCTCCCCTCCTTGATTCAGTGGCTCGGATTGACATATCGCTCCTCACTTTGATGATGGATTACAGCCGGGTAGTTTGACCTTGTTCTGCCACTTGGCCTCACATGTTCTCCAGCGCTCATATTCTCACTGTAGGAGATGAGAAACATGGCCCACTCAAAGTGATTTACGTTTGCCTCGACTCAACACATAGATCCGTCTAAGCTGCCGCTAAATGCATCTCCAGAGGGCAACTCCGTTTTGTGCAGCCATTTTTTTTCTTTCTTTCTTTCTTTCTCTCTTTTTTCCTTTTTAGGTTTTTGCTGTTCTACTGCCTTAATTAAAAGACTGCACTGTCAAGATGCCTTTGTTCTGCAAACTCTTAATATCAAAAAGGTCCCTCGCCAGAGAGGGGCCCCGCGCTCCGCTTTGTCCTCGGGATTAATTCTGCTACGAATCTATATTTGATCAGGGCGCCCGCGTGCGCTTGTTTTCCTCCACATGTTGTTATTCCTTCTTGCCTTTTTTAAAAAAAATAAAAAATAAAAAATTTAAAAAATGCGTAAACACTGACACAGTTACGCATTCAGAAATAAACCAAGAATATGTGGTGTGTGTGCGTGCGATTGCAGGCGGCGCTCCATCCAGAGGGTGATTATCTTAAACGGAGAAATTAAAGGATTACAAAGCAGCCCGGTAATCCAGCTGTCAATCTCACGGCTCATTAGCACACAGAGGCGAGAGACGAGAGACGGGCTGAGACGGGCTGAGACGTTCGGCACACAGGAAGCGAGAGGTGACGGTGTCTATGGTGACGGCGTCCATGGTGATGGCGTACGCTGCGCGGCTGTTGACATTTAGCGATGTAAACAGTCACGTAGCGCCGCTTTGTGTGATCACGTAGTCTGGCTTTAAAACGTAATTAAAGGGCGTTAAGTTTGCATTGTGCATCGACCGACTTGTAATAAAAATGCAATAAAATCCTTGAACGCGTTTTGAACCGTTTTGCCTTGAAAAGGCAACAAAGCGTCGGAAGGTTTCACGTTCATTGGTCAAAGTTTCCATTTAAATGTCTATAGAACGCAACATGATCAATACTAGAAGTATAACAATTAGAATGAACATAAATACCTTGACCTACCTTCACATTTTGTAATAATTGGCACAAAATGTGATTATCGTGTTCAAGGTCTTCGTTATGTTTTGTTACATAACGCAGCCTTTATGACGTTTTATTACATTCGACGCCCGACTTCATTACATTACCACACATTGTGGCATGGTTACATAACGCGGCGTTAGAAGACAGAAACTTTCTGCCTCTTTTTATTCTTTGGCAGCTTTTGGGTAAGAGTTGATGAAACACACAAACAGTGTTTGAACGAAAGAAGCGCCACCATTCACTCCTGTTAAACTGTCTCCGGCTCTAAATGATAGTTGGGCTGCTGTGACCTTTCAGGCGGCTACCTGAGCAGACACACCCACTAACCTGAGGGGATGCAACAATCAATCTGCCAGAACCGGGAATGTTTTTGATAGCCTCTAAAATGAACCAAAATGAATTTTAATCATGTACCCTGATGCACAGTTTTCAGTTTTAGAAAAGGATTTGCTGCATTGTTGGCTTTCTCATACAGTCAGAAGCTGGAGGCCATACTAACAGTCTTTGTTTGAAACTTTTGTCTTCTTTTTCAACGGCCTGGTAAAAACCAGCCACTCGTTCTGCGTTTTGCAATTGCTTGCTGAAGTCGCGGACTTTGATGTTCTGTCCAACACGGACAGAACCACTTCGCTCACCAACTAAAACAACAGCCCGATGCAGGCGATTCTTAAACGACGCCTGAAACTGTTCTCACCGCTTCCCGGTTTGAAATGGGACCGGAGAAATTCAGCTCAATTGGAGAAATCCCAGCGGGAGCTCCGAAGGGGATGAGAATCGAGTGGAATTTTGTGGAAAGTAACAAAATTCCAGGCTAATGTTTGAAGAGTTTTGTCTCTCCCCCCCCCCCTTTCTTTTTAGACTTTGGAACCAAATTTACCAGCTTAGGTGTGGAAGAGCACCAATTTCTATTAAAATACCCACTTTGATCCTTCTGAGTCAAAAAAAAAAAAAAAGTGAGAAAGAAAAAAAAAAAAGCAAACTTCCCCCTCAAGTTGTTTGAAAAATGAAAAATGTTAATGTGTGGAAGCGAGCAGCGATCCACCAGCTGCTTGCTGGGGACCTAAAATTGTCAGCCTGCCTCTTGCTACCAACATTTTCTCGTGTTGAAAGCTCCCAGCATTTATTTAGGACTTGTCTCACAGTTGCTTCTGTTGCTGTTTTAAATAGAAAATGAATGAATGCAACTGTGACAACATAGCAGCATATAAACTGTGTGTGAGTGAGCGTGTGTGTGTGTGTGTGTGTGTGTGTGTGTGTGTGTGTGTGTGTGTGTGTGTGCGTGTGTGTGCGTGCTGCAGATTAGCCCCAGCGTTGAAAGATATACAGCGTCTCTACCATTTTTCACCAGGCTCTGAGGCACATAAAATGAGCTGTTTGGGAAACGATGGCACCATAAAAGAAAATAGAAACACAAATCCTGACTCCATCATAGAGAGAAGGGGAGGGAATTGCATCTCCTGTGGTGGTGCCACTTTTCTGGATTTGATTGTATCAATTTGCTGTCCTTTCTGATCTAAAAAGTGCTCGGTGTGCAGGCTTATTTGCTCCTCCACGGCGAGTCGAGGGCGCTCTGTTTCCTGTGCACGCACTACCTGTTAAATTTGAAGCTCGGTCTTTTGCAGCTGGATTATTTCGGGCCTGGTTTTGATCAGAATTATATGGATTTGGTTCTTGGCCAGATATCAATGTTGTTCTTTCAGGCGTATGCTTAACTGCGCATTTTTCTTCCTCGTTAATTTCTTCTGCTCTAATGCGACGTAGAATTATTGTGGAGTTTCTTCTAATCGTTCTTTGCAATTGCTAATTGTAAACGGCGGAAAGCTCGGAAAACCTGCATGTTTTCCCAGGAGGCCACCGACATTTGCAAATCCAGCTCGATCTATGACAGATGGATTTGGAAAGAATAAGACAGGGAAAAAATTCAGTAGAAAGTCTAGCCTTCCTGTTGTCTGTTACGCTCTCACTCTCTCATTAAGTAGCAACCTGAATGGACGTCCGACACGCCATTGACGGAAAGTTCCCGTTTTAAACGGCGCGTTGCGATTGACTTTGAGTCTTCTGCGGGAAACGACGTTTGTAGTTTACACAAACTGGTGACCACTAGTCTAAGACCATATGGACCTTAAAATCAATTTCTTGACAGCCCAAACTTCAAAAAACGTCCACTCTCCCTCTTTCATTTTTAACCAGGCAAACCGCAAAGTGGTGCTTCTCCTAAAAACGGATCTCTGATAACAAAGACTGGCTCGCTCTGCTGGAATTACGCGGTTATTTAAAGCTCGGGGAACTCGTGTTCTCTTCGCAGACAGACTGTTTGAAAGAGATCGTGCTGGCCGGGATTCAGATGGCCGGGTTTTGAAGAATCACAACATGGAGCCGCGCTCTGTTGTTCGTGGGAGGCTGACACAATCTGCAAATATGCCTTACTGACCAGAACAAACGGGAGGCATTCTGGTCCACGGTTTGAGCGCGACTTCATCCTCGCGGCTTCCTGTTTCGCCTCGCCGCTAACTTGAACGCCGGCTAAAAATGAAACTCTGCCTTTGTGTTTCATCGCCTGCTTTGCTTTCTGTGCATGTACGCGTTATCTGTCCCTCTGATTTCTCCTCTCACAGAATCACAGTGAGCTAATCAGGCTGATGCCGTTCCCTTTTGTGAATCCGGCTCCTGTAAGCGTACTTTGATTTATATTTAGAGCTCCGTTCATTCGGGAGGAAGGCAGGTCTGCATGCGCACCGCTTCCGTCGGAGACACATATCGGCCTCATACGCGCGCTTAGATACACGCTAATGCTCCTGCAGAGGTTAATTCATCGTGACAGGGGCCCCTGTAGGTATCTGCGCAAATGTTAAATGTGCTATTACACTATTAGTTTTCACCTCCAGATGGTTTTCTCCTACTTAATAATTATTCACCTGCGGACCTGCGGGTGAAATCGCTCCTGATCTCCAGGGGAGATCAAGCACACAAATGCTGACATTTTGGTGCGGCGCGTAGAGCGGGGCATGCGGCAAATACCCATCAGGCCCTAACCTTTGACTATCAACAGTCAGAGTCACGAAGATTTAAAAACCTTTCAAAGACGGGTTTAGGTTCACACACACACACACACACGCACACACACACACACACGCACACACACACACACTAATGTATGTTTTGAATTCACCTGCTCTTTTACTTATTGCCTTAAAGATTTAGAGCTGTGACTCGACACGAGCAGGTATAGACCAATTCTTGTTTTCTATCTTAAAAACAGATCTTTTCCTTTCTGGGAAATGCTCCATAATTAGCGTCGTTAGCGTTGCTGTGGTAACGCTGTTCGGCGTGGACGGACGAATAAGGATCGTTGAGTAATCAATACTGGCTGATTTTGTTGTCAATGGGGTGTTTAAAAATAGCAGAGGAAGCACACGGTTGTAACAAACTCAATGAAAAAGGAAACTTCTTGAGACGTGTCCGCGGTTCCGTCCGGTTGCAGGTGAGAGAGAGCGAGATGTTCAGGGAGCAACAGGAAGACGAAACAAAACAGTACATTGGCTGTTTTTTTTTATCTTTTGGAAGTGGTGAGGATCCATGTTTTCTTGGAAAGGGCTGTTGTGTCACCGCTAGCCAGGTTAGCCGAGTTTTAGCTCTGCTAGCCATGCTAACTGAGCTAATTGCTACAGGAGATATTTCAAGCCCCCACGGCTTCACCATCTGCAGTAACTGAATAAGTTACAGCAGCATTTAGTTTCCGTTTTGGATCAATAAAATAGTCTTGAACTGAATTAGTTTTCAATTTGCTCAATTCTGAAGACAAATACAAATCTGTATCATGTAATCATTTTGTGCTTAATTTTTTTTTCAAAAGATAAATACAACCGTTTTTTTACAGTCATGGCTTTTCTACACCTCAGTGTTTTTAATTATTTAGCCCTAAATAATAATAACCTCTAATGGCAGAAAGGCTAAAAAATTTTTTTTTATATTTTTAAGGATGTCGTTGTTTGACCTCACACTTTGGTTCTCACAAACGAATCAGAATCTGCATCAGCAGGTCAAAGCTTTCCATGAAGTGAAAACTACCCGCAAAACTCTGATGCATCAATGCTCAATATTCACAAAGTGTTGATACTTTTTTAATTTCGCATGAGGCGGGGAAATTTTTGCAAGCAGCACAGGTGAAACGCTGCTGCCTGCAAAGTTCATGAGAGCAGGCGTCTTTGTAGAATCGCGAGAGCAAATCAATATGGACCCCCCCCAACCCCACCCAGCCTATTTGGCAGGATTCGTGCGATGCAGAAACTCGCTGGTAGCATCAATCACAGTTTTCCTCTCTTCCTTCACTCCATCTCGCCATGCGCCTCTCCTCCCTCCTCACCTGCTCCCCTTCCCCCGGTCTCTTTGCTCTCTATAGCCTCGTTTAGGTTTTCAGATAAAAATAATAGCTCTGAGAGCCAACAGCGGGGAGGAGGGTTGGTGGCAGTGTTTGTGCTCTGCGCCAGAGCCCAGCGGTAAGACAATAAGAGGCAGTCTGACTAACTGTGGCCCCGGGGGAGCAGGAGCCTTCTTATTGCTGTAAGCAGCAATTTAGCCCGGCTAAAAAGAAAAGCGGATACAGCCATATTACTGTGTCATCATGATTAGAGCCACCACAGGGCTGTGGCTGGGTGAGTGATGGCTGCTCCATCCAGGCGTCTATTTAAATGCAGCGTCAAATTTATAGCCGGCGGAACGCCGAGGCTAATCCCCACGGCGATACGTCAGAGCTGCCGCAGATAAGTGAAAGATGCTTCTGGAACGAATCTCCAGCATGAAGTTTGTTTGCGCGAGCGCAGGACCTCCGTGTTGAAGCGCAGATAAGGGCGGAGAATTTGTGGGTGAACATACACGGGGCTCCTATTGCTTGTTTTCCAAGTCTGGGTAAAAAGGACTGCGGAGAGGTGGACAAGTGTGGGCAAATATTTCTATCTCGATTTATCCGTCTGTACAGCTATCCATGCATCATGCTTTATGGAAAATATTCCTAGGAAACGTTTCTGTGCTCAGAGTCGACTGCAGGGTGTCTGTGCGTCCTGAGAAGTCTTAAACCTATATACATTTTTTTTAAGGTTGGCTTTAAATCACAGGTCTTAAATCTTATTGTTTACTGGAGCATATTGTCACTTTGTCAAAAGAAGTGCTTTTAGCAAAACAAACCAAAAAACATGACCCCATTTTTTTTATTTCCAAAAGATAATTTAGGGAAAAAAAAAAAAAAAACTTTTTGCAAAAAGTCACTTAGGTCGTTATTTTAGGAAGGCTGCAATGTTCAGAATAGTTTTTATTTTTTTCCCCTCTTTCCGTCAGGCAAGAGTTTGAGTGGCAAGCAGACATGAAGGTTAAAGTTCTGCGACTCCAGGTGCTTGAGGCTACCGCTAACTAGCCGCTAATATACCTTAGCTCAGTGCTTTTCAACCCTTGTCTGCAAATCACGCCGCCCTACATGCTTTATGCATTTCCCTGCTTCAGCACATGTGATTGCAACTGATGGCTTTTGATGAATTTCAATCGTCTGAAATTGTGTGTTGAAGCAGGGAAACATCTAAAATTTCTGGACCAAATTTGGGAAACACTGCCTTAGCTAGCCAGCTAGCAATCTCCAGTCTTACCTACTGACAAATTTTATTTCAACAAGATTGTTACTATGGAGATAGATGCAGCTGGGTAGGAGAAAAAAAAAGAAGAGCATGTAACCAAAAGAAAACAGAGAGGCTTGGATGCAGCTATGATGACAAATGGATGACATTCAATGTCTTCAATATTTAATCTCACAAGGAAAACCACTTCTTTTTCAATAATTTCTGTTTCTATCTATCTCTATCTGACTTCTGTAATGATACATGTCCTAAATTTCACTCTGAATGGTCTTAAAAAGTCTTGAATTTAAGTTGTTGATACGTGCATAAATCGGTGGGACTTTCTGCGATTTCGACATGAAAAATATGCAGGAGCCGAAACATGTTGTCCTTTGATTTTCAACACAAAGGTCACTGACTGAGGACACTGTATCCCCGCAGTCGTCTCCGACCTGACTCTTCTTTTGCTACCAGGGGTGACGGAAATCTTTGAGCGCTCTCTAAACGTGTCGCTCCGAAGCCAAGATCTGACGTCCTGGTTGAGTAAGCGCTGCTAAGCCGCGGGGCCACAGACCCGCCGCGCACACAACCCACCTGTCATGAATAAACATTTAACGCGGCGGGCTCGGATTTCGCAAGACGAACCTGCCCCTCGGTTTGCAGATTCGCCATCCGCTCCCGACGTTCTATATCAAACTACTGAAGTGCCATGCGGCGATTTGACCACAGCGATGCTATTTTTAACCAAAAAAAAAGCCTCTCATGCTCGGGCCGGGTTCAGGGCTTCAAGAGCTCATTATTGCGGAGCTACAGTGGATGTTGGCAACCAAACAAGGCCCTCTTCCACCTCTAGGCCCTGGAGCGTGTGATATGAAAATATGAGGAGTTGGAACGAGGCCTGAACATCATTATAGCGGATTGTGTGATTACTGTTACAAGCTTAGCTAAAACTCACTCTGACTGCACCAGTCAGAGGTCAGCCTTGTTGTTCTTCGGCCGCACAAATTGTTGCAATTTGCCGTCCCTCGTGAAAGCATTCGCACCTTTTAAACATCTTCATGTTTCGCCGCATTAAAACTCAAACTTCCAACGCATTTTATGTGGCGGGGTGATAGTTAAACACAAACTGGAGAACACTCGGAGGGTTAACGAACGGAGCCGAACGTCTGATTATTGTTGAAGAAAACCAAAGTGTGAATCTCTTGAACACTTGAACGTATTCACCACGTTCTCTGACGTGCAGTTTGGCTCCACGTCGCGATTATCCGCTGCACCGTGTTTGTCTGCCTCCTAAACCTCAATGAGAAATCCATTCCCCCTAACAATAAGGTTTGAAAGGAAAACTAGAAACACAAACCAACAGGAAGAAGCGTCCGACTGAGCAGGACGCAGATGTTGCACGCGAGGTTTGGTGTCCTTCCAGTTTGGAACGAACCGGGGTGACGACCAGCACGGAGCCTGGAGCTGGCTTGGGTCAATTAACGCGAGAAGTCCAGAGACAGCGCAGACGGGAGCGGGCTGTTCTATGAGGGATCGGCTAAAATTGGACCGAGTGCTGTAAACATGGCCAAAGTGTGAGCATTTTAGGAACAGCCAAAGCAGCTGACCAGATAGAATGAGCCTTAAGTTCACAAACAGGCGGACCTGCCTCCTTCCTGGAGGAAACAGACTGAAACTGTAACAATCCTTCTGTCAGCTGTTCGTCTTGGACATTAAAACAACAAAAAAACAAACAACTTGAGGCTGTCAGCTCAGGCTTCAATTGCTTACTGCTGATAATTCATACAAGTATGCGGCGATAACTACATCACTTATATAATAGTTGCTCACTTCTATGGAAATCATTTGCAATTAGGGTTAGTGTGTGTGTGTGTGTATATTTTTTCTTCAAGAGCAATTAACCTTTCTCAAAAACATATCGCATCTTTCCAGACAAGGTTTTGTTTCCGTTAATGTATGTAAGCCAAGACATTTGGTACATTTAGTCAGATGTGTTTTTTTATTTTTTTTTATTCAAGGTTGCCAAACTGCATTTTTCTCTTCCATCCAGAGTTCATCGTACGCGGGGTCTCTCCTGCCCCCGGTCTCTGACCGACACTGCACTGTTGCGAAAAGTTTCCCATGGCACGAAAACAGGAACCCGTCCTGTGGATGGATTTCACTTCAAGCCATTAATACTTAATCGGTTCTGTCTGCCTTTGTGCCTGTTGGCAGGTTAATAGCGGAGCGTCGTCACATATCGACGGCAGAATATGACTGAGGTTCTGTTACCTACACACACTCCAGTACCTCTGCTAAACATTAGGTGTCACTGTTGAGAGAAAGAGTACAACAAGACCGTAAGGTCAGCCAAAGAGCAGAGTGAGTAGGATTTGCTTTGTAAAACCATGTAACTTTTATCATTTTTGTTTTTATTTTCTGCATATTTGTTGAGACTGTCTCTATGTTGTGGCAGTGTAGTTGGTATGAGGCTGTCTGTCGTCTACCAAGAGCTAACTAGAATCAACCAATCAGAGCCAGGAGGCGGATCTTAGCGTTGTCAACCATTCTTGTGTGTGGGCTGCTCACTCTGAACACCTTTCTTTTCTTTCTGCTGTGATATAGCTCTTTAAACACTCAAAACAAAAACGCAACAACCAAAAACAGTGAATAAAGCAGGAATAAAAGCTTTCAAAACCATCAATTTAAAAAGATTATAGATTTCCCTTAAAATATATTAATCATCAGAATGGAAATGATCAAGGTCATTATGATTTATTAAGTAATTGATGAATTACATATTGAAACAGTCTTATTCCTCATCGTTTTATGGCTGTTCCTTTTTTTTTTTTTTTTTCCCAATCATGCAGTCGAAGTAGGAAGGTGGGAAATTGCCATCGGTCGTTACGTAATGGGTAAGAGAATTAGGGAAGGGACCCAAATACATATTTTAGGCTACTTGAACGTTTCTACAGTCTATGGAAACGCGTGGCTTAGACTTTCCTCCAATATAATTGAATTTCAATGTTCTGTGGTCCTGAAGGACTGAACAAAGCGTTTGTGGATCTTTCTAGTAAACAGAGAGAAAAGAAGGACTTTGACGATTCCTCCTACCTAAATGCTCCGCAGTTTGGCTTCAGTTCAAATCAATAGTTTACCATTAAAACCTCTGAATTCAGATCTAAACCGCCGCCAGTGAAAAAAATTGAAATGAGCAGATAATGTTTCCTTGCTGTTAGTCATTTACAGAGAGTCTCGGTGCCAAAGAGTACGCTCTGCGCTGCGAGTACTTAAAGATGCTGTTTTCTCAATATCTTCTTAGTCATTAACTCTTCCTTTAAGTCATTAGCATATATTGATATTCAGAAAGCTCGTCCTCTTGGCTCCGTCTTCAACGGCAACCCGAAAGAAGCCGGGATGTTACAGATACGCCAACACATTCCTGTATTAATGAATTTAGTCACGGTATAATGACTTGTAAAGTTGCAAATTGGATAGCGGCACCTCATTGGAGCTGCACAATTTACACAGGCATATATATATATTTATATATATTTATATTTTTTAAAAAACAAAAAAAACAAAAACCAAAACAAACGAAGACTGGTTCAGCTTCGTTTGCTGGCGTAATTCCATCAAGGGGAAGACATGGCGCGGAATCGGCCGCGCGAGGATTGAGTCGCCTTTAGGCTCCTCTTCTTCGCCTCGCCGTTTCCCTCCGCGCTCTCTGCCCCTCTGCTTGGCTTGTATTCGCTCCCTTTCTCTTCCCATGGAAGACTTTTAGATCCAATTTGCACTCCTCTCCGCGCCCCTCGCTGCCGTCTCGCTCGGTGCCGGTGTAAGTCGGCAGCCCCGAGCCCTGCGTGAACTTCTCCCCGCACCCTGGAGATTTGATCGGCTGTTCCGGAGAGAGACGGAGCCAAAAGAGGATAAGAGGATGATGGTGGGGGGGTTTTGGGGTGGAAGGTTGATGTTCCCCCCTTTGCTTCATTTTTACTTTACGCTTTCAGCAAACATACGATGCACGGTATATATTTACCATACGGGTGTGTTTATGTTGGATGTGCATCCCTCCCTGTTTCCAGCAATCTTACCACACACCACCACAAAGTCGGACGCTTGAAGGCTGCATTCTAAATACTCTCAAGACTGGAGGCAAAGCAACATGAATTTCAATGAATTATTAAACAGGATTATTTATTTACTTCCTCCACACCCTGAACCACCTAACTTGCAAATCTACATAGCATTTTTTTTTTTTTTTTTATCCTCCCCCCCTCAAACTTGTGGCACATTTGTGTGCATAATTTACCCTGAATATTTTCTTTACGGCGTCAGTCTTTCCTCTCCGCACACCTTCGGGGAAGAGGCGGTGTGGAGGTGTGGGGGGCTCGGTCCCAGCGCCCCTCACGCTTGGCTGTTCACTCATCTGCTTGAAAAGACTTGATTTTTTTTAGGGCTTTTTTTTTTTAAACTGCAGTTTTGAAAAAAAATAAAATAAATAAAGCAAGCAGAGTTTGCTGGATCCCTGTCAGCCCGCGAGACTCAAGACGCGCTGCAGACGAGCCGAGACGACGTCCATTCACGCGCGACCCGCTGGCGACCCGATGGCGACCCGATGGCGACCCGATGGCGACCTGCTTCCCCCCCGTTTGGCGCCTTCTTCGCCCGAGATCCCGCGCCGTTGCCAATTTTATGCTGCGCTGATATTGCGCTGCTTTTACAAGCGTAATTAGATACAAGGTTGAACCCCGCGAGGCCGCGGCCCCGGCTTCATTTTGAACTTTTAATGAGAAAGTCTTGCCGCTTCCCTCGGCAGTCAAACATATGTATTTATAAAACCCTGCCTCGAGTCGTTAGCAGTGCAGCAGACGTCAAATGGGCCACCTTTTTAGCAATGGTTAAAAAGAAAAAAGAAAAAAAGAGAAGAGAGCAACCCACGTTGAACAAAAGCCTGACCTGCACACCAGCAACTAGTACGGCTTTCTTTGCATCGCCATACAGCCAGTGAGATGAAAGAAAGACATAAAAATAAATAAAAAAAATCGAGGTCCAAATTGGATCTTCTTTATGTTGCAGCGTGGGCATTGTAAGGCCAACGGAAGGCTAATAATTTGTGTTTTTAATTTGACAGAATCGGTTAATGAATTGTGCACCCTGGAAAAAAAAAGAAAAAAAGAAGGCGCACGCTGTGCTGCGCGAGCTCCGGCGTCTTTCTCCGCGGATCCCGTCGTTCCGGGAGCAGAAACCTTCCCTCTTCCGCCGCGATTTACGGTTATTGAGGAGCTGCTGTCAGTTTTATTGTCAGGGCGCCGCAGGAGCTGCTTATGCACCGACATACCTGAGCGCTCGAACGTACGTTTTATTTATTTATTTATTTTTAAAACAGTGCCAGAAAACAGACCCGGCTTGGTCCTCACGGTTTGCTTGGACGCCGGCTTCGTTCGAAGGCGCATTTCCAAACGCTCCCTCCACAAAAATCTCTCTCATCCGTCTCCACACTTTGTTTCTTTTTTGTCTTTTGTTTTTTTTGTTTTGGTTTTGAAGAGCGAGTGGAAAAGTCAATTTTCCCATGAAAGATATGCAAAAATGCTCAGAGGGAGAAAGACAAAAGTCAAGAACAAATTGCTTTCTCTCGGATTGGTATCCAGGACTCGTTCTTTCGGAGGGAGTTAAAAGCCAGAGATGCCCTCCCACGCAGGGAAAAAGCAAACTTGCGCACAAACGCAGCTGCGAGGCAACATATGGTCGCCTCTGTGACGGGAAGAAAAAGTTAATTGTCGTGCTATTATGAAATATTCTATATTACGGTGATACATCAGCGCACATTTTTTCAAAAAATGTTTCAAAAAAACAAAGAAAAAAGAGAAAAGAATTTTAAAAAGTTCGCGTGATGTTGACACAAGCAATATAACTCTTTGTTATGAATAAAAGATGAAGCCAGCAGAATGTAAACACAAATCCTCCGTCTGTGTTTTTATTGTATTTTAAGATTGATGTTTTAGCGCAAACTCTTTCTTTAACCCTCGTGTTAAATGTAAGATGTTACAAGTTTTGTCGCTGAATTGAGGAACTTAAAGTTGGCTCTAACATTTTCTCTCAATAACTGGAACAAAATCACTGTCGATTTTTACGTTATGCGCCATATTCTTTGCATTTTAACCGCTTTTTTTTTTTTTCTGGTCGACTCACAAACTAAAAGTAAAGGGACCGAACTCATGCCGCGCTCCATAGTCGCGACGCATCCACGGGCGACGTGGAGGTAAAGGCTTTTCCCAGGGGCACATGAGACACAGGCAGGCTGGAATCGAACGCGCAACTTTCAGATCGCAAGACGGCGACCTTTCCCACTGTTTCACACAGTCGCCCTGCAGCACAGCTTCAAAATAAAAGAGAAACAATCTGCTCAGTGTTGGATACGTTTGACGGACGGCCGACGATTCAAAGCAAAATGAAATTTTGTGTTCAAATAAAAGACCAAACGTTCTGCCGTGAGGAATCGACAAATGCATCTCTCGCTGTTCACAAAAAGCTCTCTGCTGAACGTTGTGAGGGACGAACTCGTGAACTGGATTCTCTTAGCAAGCGCTCATTAAGGTTGTCAAACACTGCGTAAGATCAGAATGACTTTCGTACCCATCACAGGCATCATGGGAGCTTCTTTTGATTGCCGAGACCTGAACAGCGGGTGCTCAGAGGATCCCTTCACCGCTTGCCGTTTTCAGACCGTTTGAGCCAACGGAGCTCCGGCCACCGGCTTCTCTGAGTGCAAGACGTGAAGTGGAGGGGAGCGACAGGAAATGGGCCTGCACGCGAGCCGGGCGCTACATCTGACAGCGCAGAGGCAGGGGCCGTCTCTTCGGGGCTTCACCTCTGAGCAGGTTGCTGCTGAACGTTTCTTTGAAGCATGGGAAGGAGGTTAAGTGCTGACAGGAGAGCATAATGGCCTTTTCAGGTTATGTTATGGTGGGTAGAGGCTTTGGGGGGTTGTGGGGTGAGAGGAGCTGTGCTACTTTGTCATATGTAGTCTTGTAAATGCTGTTTAATCAGATCCAGCTGAGCAGAGCGGAGTGCTGCAGAGCTCAGGTTACACGGGCATCGCAGTCATTAGAGAAAAGGTATTATTCAAGCCAGCGGTGTGCTGATGCGCTCCGACATAAGGATGTGTGAGGGAAGCTGCACTGAAAAATGTCTCTGGGCGACTCCCTTTCATCACAGGGCGGCGCGCGCCACCCTCCACAGCGGGGTCTGAACGGGGGAGGGCTGCGCCGTTGACACGCCGTCGGCTGGAAGCGCCAGGAACAGTCGAGCCGCCAACATAGAGAGACGACGCTGCTCTGCATGTCTGCCCCGCTTCCCGTCTCTCTCTCTCTCTCTCTCTGAATACTTCTGCCTTTGTCTACCTCTGCAACATCGTAATTTTTCTCCTCCCTCTGTTCTTTGACATTTATCCCTCTCCTCATTACTCACTCCTCTGCGAACGCTCTTCGGTGTGGCCGCTTGCCCGGCTCGCGGTGGAGCGTTCTGTAGGGCCTTTGCCTATTTTATTTGTTTTGCTGAATCAAGGCCACAGTGGCGAGCCCTGACAGGCCTCTCCATCATGCTCGACCCAGGTGATTGATTTTCAGGAGGGCTTCTGGAGACGTGGCGCCTCGAAAACAAGCACACGGGCAAAACGGAGCGCGGGCCGAACACCTCGGCACGCGCGCGCCGGCATCCGTTTTCCGGGGGACGGTCGACGCCGGGGTAAAACCCGATCGATGAGAGTGGAATGATTGGATTTCTGTCTCGCCTACTGTTTTATTAAGATAAAACCGTTTTCCAGCATGTTTTGTTTCCTGTACGCGAGCACTCACAGTGAGAGCCCTTCCATTCACACTTGTGTAGATTGAGCTCCATCAGCCCATTAGCATGGACGCCGTGGCCTCCTTGGCAAAGGCTCTACCCCCCCGACGTCCAACTCAATCATTTGCTCTGGCCAGTGCCAAGCCGCCATATCCAGGACAGAAAGATGGCGCATGAGCAGGACAGGGAGAGGCAGCTGTCGGCTCCTCGACGCCGTTTCAGATAAATCTCACACCTCATGCGCAGCAATAATTCATTAAAAACCTTCCGCTCCCACCGTTTCGCAGCGGCTCAAACGAGATCGTATTGATTGACTCGGCCCCCCCCTTTCGGTTGCGGGGAAGCTTCAACGCGCTTCCTCCGCTTGGTATCTGCGGCGCGCATGTGAAACGGGATCCGCACCGCGCAGCGGTCCACCTCCGTTTAACAGAGAGGACTCTGGCGATGACAGACGACAACGGCAAAAACTCGGAAGGATATTGGAGGCTGACGCTGGGCTCTGTCAGAGGAACTGCAGCGCCTGAGCCGTATCGATTGGTGTGGACCGGACATACTATTTAGAGAGATTATGAAGAGGCCCAGCGAGAGGCCGAGCGGCGACTGGAGGCTGAGCGGCGACTGGAGGCTACGGTGGCCCACAATGTCCAGCAAAATGCAAAAGCCACAACAGAGATCACAAACCAACAACAAAAGTCGTGCTAAATTATAAGATATTCTAGCAAGTTTTAAATAGCTTTGCTAAAGCTATTGAGTGGAGGCTTTTGTTGCTGTGGTTTTGACTTTGGTTTTTTTGGTTTTGTTGTTACATTATGGCTTTTTTTTTTTATCGCCGTTTCTGACCGTTGCATTGCGGTTTTTGTCGTTTGTGCTTCTGCTGCCGCCTCGCAGCGCTTCCAGTTGCATTTGTTGTTCTGTCTTTCAGCTTGTTGCAGCTTCCGCTGTTTGGTGCCTTCTCGTTTGGTTGACCTCCGCTCTGTCCTTCGGCGTCGTATAAATTGATTTGCCGTAATGCTTTTTATTATTCTGCAGTACTTAAGAGGAAATTGACAAAGACTAAAATGAATAGCGGTCCCAAATCTCTGATAAGTGCTGCTCGAGACTTATGGCCGAGGTGATGATGCGAAGGGGAAAAAAAAAACGAGGCCAGCGCTGAGCAGGAGACGAGTCAGAGATGCCCACAAGGACCCGCAGAAACAACAAAGGAAGCAGAGTGAGAACTCGCTGTTTTCCCTCTTTCTCAGACGCAATGGAAAAAGCTCATGCAAGCATAATTTCTTAAATAAGTAAAAAGTGATTAGATAATGAAAAAGCAGTGAGGAGAAGGGAATATATATATATATATATATATTGAAAGTGGCTGCAGTTGGAGAGAAACAACAACTTCCCAGGGAAGCTGAGTCCACACAAATCCCAGGCAGGGCCTCTAAGGGCAAATGCGTTGAACCTGAATTATTCTTCTTCCCTAAAAAAAAATATTTTCATAATTACACTCAGACGTGGCGCGGCTCGCTCGTTGGCTTTAGCTCCACGTTTAATAATGCAACACCAATGCAAGTTCCGTTTGTTTTTTTGTTTTTTTTTGTTGCTACGGCCGCTCGGCGAAGCACCACTTAATGTGACATTTAGACCGTCCTGTTTCATTCCCCGTTAAAAGGGTTCGGATTGGACATGATTAAACCGGAGCGCTCACTCTCGGCGTTTTCTTACGAGGTCGGCCGGTTTCCTGGACTCGCCGAATTAGACGCAACGCTGGGAGTGGAATGCCCCATTCCTTCTTCGGAGGTGGAAAACATCAGTGAGCGAACACTAAATCATTACTCTTTAATTGAATCGGAGTCGCACTCGGTTCCCCGGTTATTTTTGCCGGAACAACAGAGTCGCCTCTCATCAAGCGCGGCGGCTGCTGGCGGCGGGGAAGGACAAGTTAGCAAAGGGAGCGAGAGGCACGGAGTGAGGTAATGAAATTCCCTCGTGGCTTGTCCATCCCCGGGCTCGACACGTTAATGAATGAGCAGAGCTCGCCCATCACTCTGGGATCGCTGCACGCACACAACAACGGGCCCCACCCCAGCCCCCCGTCCCCCGACGAGGAGCAAGGGTGCAGGAGGGCATCAATTTGCTCCTCCTCTCCCCACAGAGCTTTGGCATTCACTAGAGCGTTCCTTACTCAGAGAGAGAGAGAGAGAGAGCCTCCGCAGCAAAATCAAACTATTGCCATCTGCTCCATCTCCGTTTGCCTCCTGCCACAAAAGCAGATGATCATCAACTGGAGGCTGCTTTGCTTCAGCAGAGCACTGGAGCATCGCAGTGAGCAACCCCCAAATATCAATTGTCTGAATTTAGGGAACTTTTTGACAAGTTGCAGGCTTCCAAGTTTCCGGGCTTTGATTCTGTGAAATATGCGCTTGTTCTGCGTTCACACGACTCGCGCTGACGTTTTAATGCTGTACAATTCCCTTTGAAATCTCATACATAATTACATTTTTTATTTATTTATTTATTTATTTATATTTTTTTTCCGCACGCGAATGCAGACACGTAGCGTTCCGCCTGTATGTCGCCGGGCGAAATGCCACGGCGATATCGTGCTTTGGACGTTTTCCGTCTCAGCTGGCGCGCCCCCGTTCATAAGCGAGGGGGTTACCCGGAGACAAAAACAGGATGCTGGAAATGGAGACCACCACGGGGGTCCATTCAAACCCTCCTGTGCTTGAATTGATGGAGAGAGTGTATCTCAGCAGGTTGCTGTGCCGCCGTGCCAAGAGAGAGGCACACAAACACACCACCCCAAGCTGAGGTTACACGTGCAACCTCTGTGGACTGACTGTGTCTGGTTTGGTGCTGCTCGTAAGACCTTGACCTTCAACATGGGTCTTATTTTTACTTTTTTTTGATTATGCTTGAAAGACAGATGTCCCTGTATGCAACACAAGCAAACTGTTGCAAATTAGTTAAAAACATCAATTAGCCCAGCCTCCATTATCTTTTATTTAGCGGTTTAGAGTAGAGGTGGGTGGATCGAGCCAAAATATTGATACCAAATGAGTATCGGAATTGGATGGATACCGGAGTGGTAAGGTCCATACTTTAGTTTCACGTGACGTTACGTGAAATTTCACTTCATTTCTGGGTTGCAGATTCCCGATGCTAACTTAAAAAGCAGAGCGACAGAGGAGAGCGGCTGATTTTTACACTTTAGCTGAACAAGATAAGATTGGGCGATCTGGGAAATCTGGATCGATAAATCCACTTGCCAATAAATCGGTACAGAAACCCCCCCGCCCCCCCTCCTAACTCTAACCCTTACCAAAACTGCATGTTTCGGTATCAATCCAACATCGATCGCCTCTAATTCAGACTCTTTAGCTTCTCACCAGATCTGTTGGCAATAAGATTGATGATCAAATCTGTGGTAGTCCTTAGGGAAATCACACTCCTGGTTTCACAGTATAAATGTATTCATTTATAAAGAACTATGCGTGGGACTGCAGACCTCAACAGTAAAGATGCTTTGCAAGCCCTGGCTAATTTCCATCTGTACTTCTCTCGAAGAATTCAGTGGTAAATATAACCTACAAATAAATAAAAGTGTATTTCAAAAGATTATTAAAGCTATTCCCCCAAATATTGTATCTACAGCTAAATGTTTGTATGAGATCCCTGATTACAGAACCGTTGAGCTTCCTGGTCTATTGATTAATGGGCTCAGTATCACAGATAAGAAATTGAAAAACAGAAAACTTCGGGAATGCTTTATTAGTTCTCTATTTCCATTTATATCCAATCCAAACTTTATATCGCTTCTCTTTTCAAAAGCTCAGAAGGAAATAATTAGAACAAATTATTTAAAGCTTCCCATTCCTCCAAAAGCTAAGGAAGTCCACTTCAAAAATCTTTTCAGGTATTTACCCTTCTAAGGAATTCCTTAGACTTCGATTTGCTATTGATGATAACGCTTGTTCATTTTGTAATGGTGATGTTGAGTCGACTGAACATCTTTTCTATGATTGTGTGTATTGCAAAGCTTTGTGGGATGATATTCACTACTGGCTTTTTCCTAAAATCCCGAACTTACCTGACTTTTCCAAGAATGATATTATCTTTGGGACTTTGAGAAAAGAAAGGAAATTTGAAACTCTATTAAATGTCATAATTATTATGGGCAAGTTTTTTCATACACAAATGCCGTTTCCTTAAAAACCAAACCATCTTTCCCCTTTTTTCATAAGGAACTCTGCCACCTCTTCTCATCGCTGAAATTCATGAACAAAGGTCAAGATACAGAACTATATGATATGACAATCACTATGAAATTGCTGGAAAACCCCTAATGTATGTCTTTTTGTTTTGTTTTGTTATTTGTCGTTCCCCCTTTTTGTCTGTATGGAAGCAGCCAAGATCGGCTTCATCAGGTTTTTTAAATTGTATGTACATTTGAGGCCGATTACATGTTTAATGTATATGTTGATAATAGTAATAAAGAGTTCATATATAAAAAAAAAAAAAAAATTTCCATCTGTACTTCCTGGGCAGGCAAACACAAACCGCAAAGACACAAACACAGCTTTAAATAATATATGATGATAAGTAATAATTATGAAAGAGTTCCAAAAAAAAAATAAAAAATGTTGCAATGAATCTATCTAAAAAGAAGGAAAATGTTTGATATATTTAGTTTTTTTTTTTTTTTTATTTAATCTCAACTCTTCTTTGTTTTTCTGCGTTGTAACTGTTACGCTGAAATATCAAAGCATGTTTGAGTCAAACTGCAGGCAACAGAGCAAAAACCTTTTACAACAAGAACACCGGTACCATAGCAACACACCTTTTAACAATAGTAAGAAAATGTGGTGAAAGAAGCGTTAAAAGAAGGCTTCTACCTTAACGACGGTCGCAGAAAATGCTACAAGAAACGTTGTAGACGCATGAGCAGAAGCAGAGCTGACTGGATCATTTCTGTGCTCCGTGATCCACCGGTTGGACCAACGACGGATCGGATCCGCCCTTTAGCCAAAAAAAAAAAAAACAAACAAAAAAAAAGTCGTTCTATTGTGTCAGCAACTCAATTTCTAGCAACAAAATAAGATATTTTAATTTGATGAACGATTATGAGGTGTGATCTATTTATTTGCAGTTTAAATCGCAATAATGTGATGTAATGTATCCTCGGTTATAGATACAGGAAGAGCTATCTATGATTAGCTAAATGTAGCAATACACCCCTATTAAAATGCTTACATGAAAACATTACTTGAAATAATAAGAAATATGACATTTATCGCTGCTTTTAGCACATTCACAACCGTAGCAACAAACCCCAGAGATTCCTCGGTGCAACTGCAGCAACATCTGTGTTTTTCCAAAGATTCTTCCTTTTAGCTTTTTCTCTGCCTGTCGCTCCCACAGTGGTCGAGGCAAGTTTATGTCCTTCCTGTCATTGTGCACACAATGTCCAGCCTATCGCTAAATTGAATTTCAACAGGAAAAACCTCCCGCCCCGACGCCTTAATCCGATTTAAGGCATATTTGTGAGCGTTATAAAAGGCTTGAAGTGCTCTGCGTGGCTGGGTTAGACTGTTGAGACTTCCCTCCCTCCACATCGGAGATGACTGAGATGACGCGAGGAGAGGACAGGATGGGGAGTCGAGAGGTAGGACGACGAGTGGGATGAAGACACGAGACGCCTGCGTGGCCTTCCTGCTCCTGCTGCTGCTGCTGCTGCTTTTCCCAAGCAGGCCACAAATAATGATTTCTCATCCGTTCATGTGAAAGAAAATGGAACGTGAGTGATGACGGGAGGAGCACGCGGGGGTAAATGTGCATGTGTACACAAGAGCGGAAGTATTGCAGTATATCATTTAAGGTGATTTCGCGGTGAATCGATTGTCGATGCCTTCGCCTGTGTCCGGCCGAGTCGTTACGGAGCGAAGCCGTCAAAGTGAGAGGGTTCTGGGATTGAACGTCCAACCAGATCAACAAATCAAAAGGTCAAAGGGTGATTTAAAGGGAAAGTATGATTTAAGATCGACTTTTTGAGCTTCACATCATATCGTGATGTTATCTCCTCATCGAAAACACACATGCAGTGTTACCTTGCTTCTTTCACGCGTGCAGACCTCTAATCTCCCGTGGCAACCATTCAGCTGTGCAAAACACCTGGGTGGACCGAGCGCAGCTCCTTCAGACTAGCCAGCGCTGACCTCATTATACGGGCCACTTCTCAGAGCAAAGCTGGTCAAAACTTTGCTAAAGCAAATAACTAGTTGCTTGATTGCGCTATAAAATGGCTCTATGTGCCTGGAAAACACATACAGTAGTACTGCCCCTTTAAGAAAGAACAGCTGGATCCTTTGTGTAGAAATCAAGCTCTAAGCCAGAGTAGCAATGATGCATCCAGGTCCAGAGATGAGACAATACAGAGTATTAACAACATTTAGAAAACTGAAATGGAGACAAACAGTTGGTGATTGCTGAAGCCAGGCATAGCAACTCGGCTCAAACTAGCAGGGAAACTCCACGCAGTCTGAAACTTTGTCAGTAAAATGCCATCACTCCTGTCCTGCACATAGAAATGGTACGGCAGCTACTGAAGGTAACGTTTTACACAGCTTGTGTCTACCTCTGAGATTATGTTGAACGTCTGCGCTACTCTTGACAAGCCAAGCTGAAGAGCTGCAGCTTTCTAGCTGTCAAAGTCTGAGGCACTCGAGGGCCTCCGAGGGGCCACCCGGGTGAGACGCAGGTACGCTCCGAGTCTTGAGTTGGCCCTTAACCAGAGCCACCGGCTGCCAATCTTCCCTCCTCGACTCTTCGGTATTTGGGCGTCGGCGCGCTCGTCGTCTGCGAGCCTTTGTGCTGACACAGTGGGAACGCGTTGCTGTTTGGATGAGGTTCACATTCATTAACAGTTCATACAAGAAAGCATAATTAAAAGCTTGCTGTGTTTGTAATTACCCTGCAGCACCTGTTCCTCCACTGCGCTGTCTCCTCTGCCCACAATGTAACGCTCAGTATCACAGCCTCTCTCTCTCTCTCTCTCGCGCGCGCAGGTGACGCCACGGCTCAAGGGCTCAATTTATTCTGCAAAGTTCGACGAGATGCATAAAGTTGAGGCTCGACTCATTAAATCAGAAGAGTCATTAAGCGGGGATCAAAAGAATAAACGGGGATGTCAGGGCAACCCAAAAGCAATGGAAATGCAGATAGCGAAGGACACGTATGGAAATCAGCTAATGAGATACTAATCCAACTCCTTTGTCAAACGTGAAAAGCAGTGGAGTACGCGTCTTCTCATATGCCAGCGTTTTATGATCGACGGAGGAAAAAAGGCAAACGGCTGCTGCAATAAAGGTCATGACCCATGCTACAGCTTAGTGCATATAAGGGGTTTTTAGCAATGGATCATTTCGACGCTCTCTAACATCTTTGTTTTGCTCAGAGTTCTTGAAAACTGCGTTTCATATTTAATTTATCACATTTTGTCATTTTGAATTGTTTATTTCATCCAACAGCGAGCTCACCCATCTCATTTCCACGAGCTTGGATCCGACGGTAAATAATTTATTTAGCTCCTTGTCAACCCAAATTCACGCCGGACTTGTACGTCAACGTTGAGTCGTTGTGGGACGCTGGAGCGACCCCTTGGAGGTCAACGACTCGCTCTGAGCCGGCGGAAGAGTCGAGCAGCGCTGCGTTCAGTGACAAGCGGGTCAGCTCCCTCTGAGCATCACCATTTGGATTTTTCTCGTCTCTCTACACTTTTTACAGTCACGTGACGAAAAACGTTTATTTATTACTCACAGAACTTCAAACAATCTTAATAAAAATCTTCCATTAGCTCCTCTAGAAGTGAGTGAATGCGGTTGATTGACAGCACTAAGACCCTCCTCCTGGTTCTGATTGGTTGCTTTTGGTCAGAACGGTGCATTTCTTTAGCCAGCAGCAGCAGCAGCAGGTCAGGGAGGAGATTGATGTTTTCACAGATTATCTGTGACAAATTGAACAAATGTGGAAAAAACATATTTTGTTTTGATTAAAGTGAAATATTCTGCAGATTGAGCAAAAATGAAATAACAGCATTTTTCTTTGAGAAGTCTGGATTGCTTCGTGTGTATTTCGCACGTCGCCTGTTACCGTTGCTGGTGGGAAGAGACATTTTAATAAGCTAAAACTAATCGTTAAAATAAATAAGCAACCTATTTGCATGCAGTGTGTGTACTGGTGCATGTAAAACGGGGGGGCCAATTACATTTTTTTTTGTCATGGGGCCCCAAGATTCCTAGCAGCACCCCTGCACATGCGAACACCGTCAATGAAGGCTTTGTTGTTAACGTCTTGGCAACCTTCTCATCTGGGCAGATGATTGGCTGCATTCAGTACATTAAACACTGATGAGGCGCGGCTGATGTCTTAATGCATCACGGGAACATTTTACCTCATTAAGATAACAGTTGGGAATTAAGACTGGCATTACGTCGATCAGTTATCATCTGTCCGCTCGCACGTTTCCTTCAGCGAGCCTGTCAGGAGCAACACTGCATATGGTCTGCTGCTCGCGCATTAGCTAATGCTTGCAACGTGGTATTTTAGAAACAAGCGGCTAAAAGTGTCGTGCACCAATGCCGAATCGACATCTGCAAATTATGTAAAGAATGCCAAGTTATTCTTTTTGTACAGCACAATTTGAATGTATGAACAGACGAGCCGAAGCCCGATCTTAAGATGTGCAGATCTTCAGCGCTCTACTCAAAATGTGGTTTGTAGCGCAGGCTGTCAGTAAAACATCTCTCCTCTAAAGAAGGGCGACTGACATAATTAGGAATTCACAAAGACGTTCGCAGGCTGAGGAGTTGCTGCTTGTAACAAGGACTCCAAACTTCTCGCGCTAATTTAGAGGTATCTCGCTTTGGGAAATGACAGGCTCCTTCTTCAAACAAACAGTCCAGAAAAAGAACTAAAGGCTGGGAATGAAAGGGCGTTAACAAAGGCGGGACGGACGGGTATACAGACGAAATGAATGGCTATTCTGACTACCAATCAGTTGGACACCCGCTCCTGCCCCTCCAAGACGGAGTGAATTCTTTCACAGGCCTAGCGGGTCATAGGTGGATGAGTAACGACTAGCTTGCACAATTACAAATGGATAATAGCTCCCACCTCCCACCTCCCGTCTGATCTGATGGCTTTGCAAAGCAAAGCCTGGTAATGACACCAGTCTCATTCAGGCCACAGAGGGAATTTCTTTCTGCTGTCTGGCATGATAATGACCGTTTGGCCAATTTTCTCTCCTTTATCAGACCTAAGCTTCCTTTCTTCAGGCCAAGTCTCAAAGTGTCTCCTCAAGGTAAAAATGTCTCTTTATGAGGTGCAATTTGTGGCGATGTTGGCACTAAGCTGACAACATTTGGAAGCACCCATTTCTTTCCTCACACTTTCACACAATCGTGAGTATTTTTCGCAACGCCAAACGTTTTTAGCGCTTTTAAGACGGGAAGAGAAGTTTCTAAAAGCGTTTCCCCAAATTCAAATGCTGCGCGCTGGAAGTGTGCCGCGCAAATTCCTGGGCATGAACGTCTTTGAGTCTGCTGTATTTAGTGTGCGACTGCTTAGTTGAGCGTCTCCCGGATGGCGGCACAAAGAGCGAAACGGCGGTGGAGAAGATGTCAGGCTTTCTCACACTTTGCGCTTCCTTTTAGCTGAGGCGCCTTTTAAATATTCCTCCGGGTCCCGGGTTTGTCTGTCAGGTGTTGGAGAAACAAGTAAACACTCTGTGGGGAAAGTCTGCCGGGATAGTGGCGCCGGTTTGACCTTCAGGAGTCCTTCGCCGGTTCGCACATTTTACAGCGGACTTGATTCGTCCCGCCACGAACTCGTTCATCGTGTAGTTCTTGCATGTTAAGTTTGTGGACATGCTCAATTTGACTATCTTTTCACAGAACATTGTTTAGTAGAGAAATGTTCCTGCGTCACGAGGCAACGTGCTTGAGTCATTTTCTGGGCTGCCGCCGATGCTCAGTTTCATCTGTATTCCCGAAAAGCCGGGGACGTCGCCTTGCTTTCCGCCTCGGTGTTGCTGGCGCGTTTCTTGCTCGCCTCGCCGAGAGACAAACGGGATAAAGGAATAAAGCGACTGTGGGTGTGGCGCGCCGACAGGGTCCTCAATTAAATGCGTCTGTGGAGACTGAACGCATTCCCCTTCATCGCCAAGTGGCTCTGGGAGACAGCCGCTCTCATGGCTTAAGCTCGCGACATCCGTCGGCGGGGAGGGCGGGGCGGGACGGGAGTTCATACAGAGGATGAATAGAGGATTTGATAAAGCAACAAGTGTGACCAAGCTTTCAACAAGGGCGGGGGGGGGGGAGGCGTTTATCTTCCAGACTGATGGAGGAAGGTGTGGAGAGGTTCCCGGAGAGGCCACAGTGAAGAGACGGTGAATAAGCAGGGCGGAGCGCTGGGGGCTGGGGGAGGCAGAATCCCCTCACAAAGCATAGCATTATTTCAACAACCCCCACCTCCTTCTCTTCCCTTCTTCCTCCTGTGGGAGATCTGGCTGAGAGTGGCTCTCTCCATCAATGCCTCAGTGCCTAACTATCCCTTTATCAAGATTACAAGGCCTAAGGCAGAGAAACACAAACACGGGCCATCCAGATTACTCGTCCAGGGGAAATTTCGTGAGCAACACCCTGTTTGTTATTGAACGTGTCACCTCTGAGCCGTCAGTCTAAGCAACAGTGTTGTTGTTGGGTTGCGGGTCTAAAAAGGCGTAGTGCTGTAATCCTGTTGGGGCTCCTTAGGATTTGATGTGAAAGCTTTCCTCAGCACTTATCCCTCGCCGAAGATCCTGTTGACGTTGCAAATTGTTTTAGCCTCTCGGCTTGGCCGCCGTCTCCCCAGCCTTCCTCACTTCCTGCATTAAGCTGGCACTGTCACTGCGGGAGCTCCTCCACTTGTAGCCGTTTACGCCCGTCTGACGGCGATGGTGTGCGTCCGCTTCGTCTCCCAACGTCTTTCTCTAGGCCTCGGAAGTTTAAAAGGCAGAGCGCGGTCAAAACCGCCTCGTGGTCCCCTGTGCTTTCATGCCTACTGCAGTATCCCGGTTTGCTGATTTGTTGCGTTTCGGTGAAAATTTCCCTCGTGCAATCCCGAAGGCAGCAGTCAGCAGTAATCGCAGGGTGGTGTGTCGCCGAGAAGCCAGGTGAGGCTTGCCGCAGTTTTCCCCTCCTCTAGTTTTCTCCCGTCTAAATTTGCTTCTGACGTCTCACTCGCCTCTCCCCCATTGCCTGTTGAGGCAACGCGGCGGCCCGAAGAAAGTTTTGCGAGCTGCCTGAGAATTCTCCATCCGCATCACTCACAGCTCCGCGGCCACAGGCGGGGGGGGCGGGGCAGCTTTACCGGCCCTCGGTGCGCAGTCGCCCGACGCCTTGCGGCTTGGACCCCTGTTAGTACACCGGCAGGGAACGAGCACTTTAGCCCACCTAAGAACAGGTGATCCTTCACAGATGGAAGAGGCCGCTCCCAGGGGAGTTCACGCTCTATCGTTTGCATCTTTGGCTCATAAATCTTTTATAAAGGATGTCAGTTTTGCTTACACAGAGGGGGAGGTGACTGCCCCTCAGGACCAGGATGAAATGCAGGTACAAAAGGCTTTTTGTGAGCCGGGGGCCGGTTTGTGTGTCGTGTGGGAAAGACAAAGTTTCTTTCTGCTCCGCTTTGCGCGACTGTGCTTGATCTCAATTTGATGCGCGTCTCGCCCTAAAATGTGCTTATCTTGTGCTACAACATATTTACCATATTAATAGTGGGGGCCATTCAAACGCAAATGAGCAAAGCGGATGCCTTGAATGTAGCCATCGCAGCAACCACCCCCCCCCAACCCCCGCATCAGATAGGAGGCCTGAATTCCTTAGTTTGATATGTATTGAAATCCATTTGTTGTACTTTTTCTGGAACAATATTGTGCCGCACAAAGCATCATTGTGTGTGAAGATTATTCAGACTGAGACATATTTAGACACTCATGCATTCAAAAGAAATGTGTTCGCAGCATGCGAATACAAAGCCGAGCCTGTGCGCTATCCCGTCCTTTCTTTTCTTTTTTCTTTTTTTTACCCCCCCTTTTTGTCTCCCTTACTGTTGCTTCTTTGTGTGTGCGGCGTTATGGATCGTATACTCTATACTCGGAATGTCAGCAAGTTTTGCTCTAATTTCCTCCACTGCAAGGCGACGTCCCCGGCTTTCCTCCACTGAGTAATTATATGCTAGTTGGTTACTAGTATCAGAGTGTAGAAAGGTTGTTTTTTTTTTTCGAAAAGGTGCAGTCTTAAAACCCGGAGCTTTCCATCAAACCATTCCCTGACGTTTAAAGGGTTTTTATTAAGAAGTCAGAGAAAAGTGCCCTGCACTTGAAGGGCTGAAAGGCCAATAAAGGCAGTGGCACTTCCTTGTTTTTATGGATTTGTCTTGTGTGATCTAAGAGTTCTCTCAAGTTCTGTCGTTTGACATTTAATCAGAGGTATTGAATGGGGGGAAAAAAAAAGAAAAAAAAAATTGCCAGACTATACGACGTTAATAGTAATGAACAGGCAGAAACTGGCTGCTGATGGGCAAGACGCATGAAGAAAAGGTCCTGGATTGAAAAGCAGGAACATTTTCCGTTGTACCAAAACAAGGTTTTCAAGTCGACAGAGTTTGTGCCAGATTAGCTAACGGCTAGCAGACCGGCTTTACCCCGTTACTGTTACTGAAGCATGTAGTGCTTGTGTATCAGTAACAAATAATTGGTTGATTAAATGCAAAGATTTCAGTGCTTTTAGTGGCTTTTTTTTCTTTTTTTTTACAGGCAAAAGGTTTTAGCTGAAATCTGGTAAATCCGCAGACAACGGCAATGGACGGCAAAGTTTCCGGGGGTTTATTATTGCTTCAAAAGAACGATCTGATGGAAGAGGCCGCCGCCGTGTGCAAGCTGTGCACAAAGGAGTCGGCCTGTCACTGAAACTGTCCGAGCACAAAGTAGCATCTCAACGCTAAACACGTTTGCAGCAAGCACAGTTCACATTTCTAAAGAAATTTTGATTTTCATTTCTTCAAATGATCCGCAGTTCCTGAGACACTCGAAAAGCTGAACGGGTTTAATCAGACATGGCGCCAATCTCATGGTTGGGGAGCCTAAATAACAGATTGAAAACAATAAATATCTTTGTACATCTGTGTCTTATTTATTCAATAACTTGTCACCATAAAACAAAAAACACTTATTCTATACAATTAATGCTGCTAAATTCAACAGGTTTTCTTTTTGAATGTTAGATTAAGTCTGTGTATAATAATAGCTGGACCCATCGTAACTGTACCCGTCAACATGCCATACAAACTGGGAAAATATGCCAACACCACAGTGCTTTTACCCGGCATTATCATAACGTGAGAATCTCGTACGTGGAGTGGCAGTTTTTCCCCTCCGGTGGAGCAGTAAAATATAACACATTTAATTGAAAATGACACCTGTCGGCTTGTTGGCCATCAAACACCTTTATCATCTCTAAAGCGGCTTTGATTCGCCATTTGCGCGATGCGTGTTGTGAATATTTTAGCTTCTGCGGGGCGGAAACGGGTCGTAGCGCGGGGCGACGGCGATTCCACGTCATGCAAACGGGCCGCGAACATAAACGCGGCAAGTTTGCTCCCCGCCTTCCTGTAAATGTCGGCGCCTTTCCGCACGAGGAGAGCCGGCGGGTTTCCTTGACGATTCCCGCCACCCTCGAGCCATTGTCCACCCCCGTCCCCCCCATGCCGCGTAATTGTATTTGGATGACTTACCTCTCTGCTGAGTCGGGTATAGTGATGCTGTACATCACATTATGTCAGTTAGTCCAGCCTTTAATGACTGATTTAATGATACAAGTGTGCTGGGCCAGTGCCAGGATGCGGGCCGGAGGGAACGGCGCTGCCACTCAGGCCAGTTGAAATGCAGTTGTTGGGTTGCCTGCACTGCATGTTGAGTCTGATCTTATCATTTTGTGCTTTCTGCTAGACTTGACTTTCTCACGGTCTCATTTCTCCGCTCCACAATATTTCCTGTATTGATTCAGAAATACATTTTCCTTTGTTCTTCCTCGTCTGCCTCAATCTGTCGTCATCCATCCATCCATCCATCCATCCATCCATCCATCCATCCATCATCCATCCATCCATCATCAATCCCACCCTCCATCCATCCATCCATCCATCAATCCGTCCATCCATCCATCCATCCATCCATCCATCCATCCATCATCAATCCCTCCCTCCATCCATCCATCCATCCATCCATCCATCCATCCATCCATCCATCTGCGTGTCGGTGGATTCTTTTCAGATTTTCTAATAATAATAATGATGCATTTTATCATTGCGTTTAGCACCTTTTTCCAGACACCGAAAGACATGGAGACAGACGAGCATTTGAAAATAAGAGACGCACAGCCTGCAGATTTACTGATGTCCATTGCGTATGTCAGAAAAACAAACTGCAACCGAAAAAAGGAATTGTATTAATCAAATTTTCCCTGGGGTTTTTTTGTTGTCGTCGTTGATCGCCGTTGCTCTATTTGTTCCCCAAAATGTTTTAGCTGAGTTGATTAGCAGACGCGTGTTTATCCAGGTCAGAGTTCAGGCTTCAGAAACGCTACTCGGCGATAATGGCTGCGCCTCTTGAAGTGGCAAAGTGTTCTAAAAAGTGTTTTTTTTTTTTCACCATCCAGCCTCACAGCAACTCAAAGGAGGTTCAGTAATACATCTTTTTCTCTGTTGGGCTGAAAGGAAAGAGAGAGTAAATGACTATCGATTGGCCAGCCGAGGGATTGGGCCTTCGCGGCCCCGCTAACTGCTAGTCTGCCTGAGTGGCTATTATTAGCATTGCTCAACATGTCGCGCACGACTCAGGTAAGTGGCTGTCCCTGACAAATGCTGTTTGCCAGTCCAGTCTATTATCTGTGGGACCGGGATGACCGCTGGGCCTCCGCTGCTAATATGCAAGGAGATGGTTATCAGTTCAAATTAAGAGGAGGCCCTTCCGGGGACCGAACAATGTAATTGTTTTTGACAAGTTGCAGCCCCGCAGGCGTGAACCCTCCAGAGAGGAAATGGATGCAACTCGGAGGAAGACGGAGAGAGAGAGAGAGAGCGCCCAGATGGACGCTCCTGCAGGACTCCTCCCCATCCTCGTATTTCACTGGATCGGTCTGAGAGTTAATCTGTTCCACCACAAAGATGCAGATGAGGTTATTTGCAATTGTGTGATTAAACCAGGCAGTAAATCACCGGTCGTGTCATGACGGCGCCGTCGTCGGCGAGAGGTGTGGACGCGCCGTTCGGGATGTTTTTGCTGCTAATGCCGCAGCGAGTCCCGGTCGGATACCTCATTAAAATCAATTTCATGTGAACGCTTAAAAACTCGATAGCTTCGAGGTGCAACGAAACACATTACGTTCTCAGCGTCAGTGTTATTATGCACCAAGAGTCCACGTGTTTGTCTTGTTTTTCATATAAATTAAGGTTTTTAAAAATGCAAACGGCTTTTTTTTTTTTTTTAAAGAATCTGCAAGCAGTGTGAAAAATTTCAATCAAGCTTTGACTCACTCATGTACGGATTGCAAAGAGGTCCTATTGTCTTTTCATAAATAGATTTAAGGTTTCAAAAACATCATGTTTTGAATAACATCAGACTGTGCTTTTCAGTTTAGGTTTGACTAATCTAGAGTCAAAGTTGGCACTGTGAACTAACTCTGGCACAAACAGAAAACCACGATTTAGATCCCAACTTTAGTATCGTTAACATCTAAACTTTAGCCCGCTGCTATAGTCATAGTGGTTCTTACAAATCCCTCGTATCTTATTCTGTCTCTTTACTCGAGATCTCGCTGCAAATCAGCCAAGAAGTTTCAGACTTGCAGTATTGGGCTTTGTTGACAGCAACGTTATTTATTTCACTCCGATAAGAGGATCTGCAAGATCTGCATCCTAATTCTAAAGATGCATCTTGCAGTGATCTCCTCCTCCAGGACGCGTTGATGCAACTCGTTGATAATTACTAATAAATGAGTGCCGTTCCAAGCGTGGCCTACATTGCTAGCTTCTTGTTTGCGGGGCACAAGAAAGCAGGCCGAATTTGGCCGCGGGCTAGCTGGCTAACGCTGTGGCATAATAGTGCAGTATGAAGCACCAAGCTCCCAGGATCAGGAGCTTAAGCTGCGATAATCTATGTCTTGCAAAGACACAACAGACAATTATGTTGTCTGTCGCGCACCTGGTGGTGTTGTGCAGCCAACAGCAGATTTGGAGGAGAGCGAAACTGTACCTGTATTTAATCTATGAGAGCCACTCTTGATTCTCACGTATTGCTACCACGTCCACAAGCCTTACCGCTTAACAAGGCCTGTTCGTTTTCACGGCGACACGTATGACAATCACACGAGCTTCTTGCACATCAGCATTCCCCGAGGACTCTTCCTCGACAATCCGGCTCTGACTGAAAGGTATAAATACCTCCGACAGGCGGTCCCTCTGGGTAATGTGTTCTCTAATTGTTTGTTTTAACTGGCTATTCTCCACTCGATTTGCCAATATTTATGGCGCAGAGAGAGAGACAGAGAGATGGCTGCAGCTGGTGCTCAAAGAGACGGGACGGGATGGGCGCGCGTCGCGGTTGATTGCGCGTAACTGCTGTTTCCAGGCGCGCCGTGGAATTACAATGGGAGAAGGAACAGCAGGGGGTTCCCGTTTCCTGAGCGGAGACAAAAAAGACGTGACTGACGGACGGGAGGATCGGGCGCAACACGACAATTACAGCACGTCCAGCACCGTGCAATGTTATGGTCAGCGGGTCACTGAGACAAATTCAGCGGTGCGCTAATTTTTTAGAATCGCTGCACATTAGACTTTGTTTTCCCAACTTCTCTGCCAAGAAATCCGACCCCGTTTGTAGTACTTCCTTGAAAATTTGTTTAGTTGCACTTGTTTTATTTTTTGTTGTTTTTGGGGTTTTTTTTTTTCCATTTGGGCCATATGGCTGCGCTCTGCTGCAAGCTGTTCAGCTGAAAGTGAACACAAAAACTTGGGCACCTAGAGACATCATTAAGATGTCTCAGAAAGGATTGGGTTTAAAAAGAAGAAAGAAAAAAAAAGTCTAAGTCCGCCACACTTGTTGATTTCTCAAAACTGTTCCAAATCTTACAAACCGGCTACCTGCTTTTCTGCGTGCGGCACACCGATGAAGTTACCTTTGTGATTCGCTTAAAGTCGGCATTAAACAAACTAAAAACAAAGTTCCAGTTATAAATCATTTGCCAGTGACTTTAGAAGGTGTCACCTCTTTTGTAAGTAAACCCTAAATGACGACAGATGACGGATTTGTATGAATTTTTATAATACCATCAGCACACACACACACACAAACACACACACACACACACACACACACACACACACACACACACCGAACAAACACTCTGAGTATCCCCAACAGTCGATCCCTGACACTGAAATCTGAAACCAATTTAATATCTGTCATGTCCCCATTAAAATGAGAGTGTTAATTACACCTTATAAAAAGCCTGTCATGTTCCATAATCCCACAAGCAGCAACAACTCAAACTCAATCAGCGCCTCGGATCTAGCCACGAGCAAGTGCACTGTCAGCCTGTAATTGAATGGTTGCCCGGGCCAGGCGCAAGGCTGCCAATTCAATTCATGTTTATTGTTCAACATCTAGATCTCGCATCTGACCTTGAGGCTTCCAGAGGCCCGTTCTTTCGCCTCGTGAAGGCGGCGGCCGCACCGCGCCGCGCCTCGATTCCGATGCGGGTCACGTCGGCTTGCCAACCGGTGGGCGACGCTCACCAGTCTGACCTGGATGTTCCTCCCTCGGTTCGATCCTTTCTTCTGCTTCCCGCCCTGCTCTCCTCCCTGCAAGCAGCTGTTCATTTCCTGTGTGCTACTTTTGCCACAAACAGCCCCGTATTCTCCTCAGAGGAAAACAAAAAACAAACAAAAAAACAGAGAAAGTCAGAGATGAAATGTTTGTTAAAAACACAGAGCTGCCCAGAAAATCAACATGTTTTCTTTTGTACTCTTGCGTCAGGTTTGTTCAGAAAACATTTCTCTCAGGACATTCAAATGTATTGTAACAACGTATGACAAAACATGAGGGCCACACTGAGGCAAAAGTGTTGAAAGACAAAGAATAAAGTAATACAATTACTAGCATTTCAACGTTATTCTTATAAACCGGCAGAATAACAGCATAAATCTTTCAATAATAAAGTCACACAAGGACAGTCACAATTTCACAAGAATAAAGTCGTGCGAGAATAAAGTTGAAATGAGAATAAAGTCCAAATCTCTCATGTTAAGTCATAGCATTACAAGAATACCATCATATTATGTCATTATTCTCATTATTTCATCTTTTTTCTTGCAATTTTATTCTGATAATTAAAAAAAACAAAACAAAAAAAACAATTCTCCTTTGTAATGCAGTTTTAACAGGGCCACATTGTGTCCCTGTTTACTTCCTGCAGTAGACGCAGTGGGGAGCTTTGCACCGATACCTTAAATCACCTTCTGTGTGTGAAGCCCTTTATAGCCAACCTGCTCATTCTGGAGGAGTTTTCAATAAGTTTGTTCCACTTTAAACAAAAAAGGGCCAAAATGGCAGCTTCTGTTTTCCCAACCCGGTTGTTTAGGTTTTCAGGAAGAGAGAGTCCGTCGACACGAGATGAATGCCTCTTATCTTTGTAAGACGTCATGATGCCTCAGTCGAAGCATCTACACCAAAGAGTGTTGCTATGGCGGCATGAGAAACGTTCTTGAGAGTCAGGTCAGATCATTTCTACTTAGATTTCTGGGAGCTTGTCCGATTTTAGCCCTCGTATGTGAGATTCAAAGACAGAGCAACAACGATAAACAGATGAGAAAATTATGTTCTTCCTTTTTCCTGGCTTGCATGTCAGTTTTTCAATTATCTTTTCATTTCATTGTCAAGTGTGTGAGTTTTCCTCGATTTGTCACAATTGCTTTTCTCTTAACAGTAAATCTCCATGAAGACGTAGCTATCAAATCTGTTGGCCATCGCACAGAAATCCCAGTTTACCATCATTGTTCACAGCTACTGGTTTTTACACCACTTGGACACGCGTGATGAGCTTGACATCAGATTTAAATTGTGTCATTTTACAGCCAGGAAAGAAACCTTTGTTCAAAGTGTTTGTGTTTCAAGAGTCAGGTTTTGTGTTTCCTTTTTTTGTTCTACCTGTCACATTCAGCCTAAGGGCCAGGATTACGTCCAAGGTGTCACAGAGGCAGCCAAGTCCTCCACAGAGCTGATCGATTATTGCACGAAGCGAGCCTAAATCTCACTTTGGCTGTTTTTGAGTGCGTGGCACCAATCCTCGAGACCCCAAATCAAGCTCAGGAAAAAACACGAGGACTCTTGGACAAAATGATTAGCAGCCACTTCTGGAAGCAAAGTGGTGTTGACTCTTCCGCCAGGACAATGGTCCTTCACATACCAAGGAATTCCTAAGGAGGCTTTTGGAATAAATCCTGTCGTGTTTTGGCTTGAACTAAGTCTGAATTGTGTGCCAAGGGACGTTTGGTCACACAAGTTCAGGGAAGAGAGAGAGAAAAGCCTTTTCCCCTGCAGGGAGATCCAAAGGTCTGATCAGGTGTCGGGAAACGTTCTCTCAGAAATGACTGGTGAGCAAATGGAAAACACCCAAGCATTGTCACTTTAACGATGCAGGCATATCCAAAAACGTGGTAGTAGCTTAGTAACACCGGCTTTCCATTGATTAAAGTCAGTTAAATGCTTCATTAGAGAGACTGGGCTCTGTACCGGTGGGCTCATTTTGATATATTATCTTCCCAATTAACGATGAAGCCTGAAACCAATTGTCTTAAGTGAACAAACTGTGAACTTGATTAAAATCGATCACATCCAAGAGCAGAATTTACTTTCCATCGTAGAAAGCATCCTGAAAACTCACAGCGAGGCCTCAAGATCTTCAGATGCCGTTCAGGGTTCTGACCTCCTGGATGAATTTTGCTAGGCTGACCACTCGTATTGTAACTTTTCTTCATTCATAGCTGAAGGTTCCCACTGTCTGATTACTCATCTTTTTTCTTTAACCAGGTAATAATCACCGAGAACAGCATTCAGATGAACGAAGGTGTTTAAAAGTCGTTTGCTCACAAATACCTGCGATCTGAAAACGCAGAGTTGAGAGGAATCTGTAAAGGACGTGGACTCTTCTTCACGTCACTCAATGCTGATGAATGATTGTGACATTTAAAACCTTTCCCTGACCATCCCTCCACCTGTATCCCTGATGTAAGTGGAGAGTTGTTCAGGCACAAAACTTAACCAAGTTGGCATTTTGAAACATTACGCTGGAGACAATTACATTTACCAATAGACAATGGTCGCATCATGACCGGTGCCAGACTTGTGAATATGCTGCAGAGCCATTAGACCACAGAGAGCCACGTTTATGCAAGCTTACCTCATTGCATAACCACTCATAAGGGGCTTTGGTGTATCTTCTTATGGTTAAATGACAGCGTGTAAAAGCGACGGTGCGAGGGGGATTCATGCATGCCCGTCTTTCCAAAAGTAAGCATTTTCTCCTGCGATTATGTACTACATATACTATATGGTGTGTGCTGAACGATTTAAGCAACCAAAGCAAATGAGGTTTAAAAAAATAAATAAAAACCTGCTTCAGGATTCAGCCTCTGAGAGCTCATTGCACTACAAATTGCAGACTTAATGTTCTCTCCAAGACCTTAGATTTTCCAAGGCAAAAACCCCCTTTGGTTACCAAGGATGCAGCTCTCTATATGTCATAGATTATTCATGTGCGGTCTGTCCATACCCTGCAGCGAGCCTGCAACCCAGCCTGTTTCAAACAGATTTACTTTAGGCCTCACCTCAAAAACTATCACTGTTGGTGATGCTGTGTAGGTCACACAAACTATAGAAATGTCAGATAACGAACCTTATTTATACATCAGTGAATGGCTAGCTTAAAGCGCACGATGGTGACTATCGACAGCTTCCACCTACCGGCGGCTGGCCGACGGTCGGACGTCACAGGCTTTGAATCATTTGACAAAGAACAAAGCTGCATGTCGTGCGGAACGTGGATTATCACCAGCTGCTTTTTCATAGCGCCGGAGTGAATCTGAGACCGTCCCGGAGGGATGTTTGGTCGCAGTTCGACTCTTAAGAGCAGAATGTGTTAACACTCTTTTTTTTTTCAAAACAAAAATTGGTGATAAATTCAGAGTTTGCTTGGTTATGGATTCTTCTGACTTCCCTCTTGTGCATTGCAAGCGAAAGGCTGACGCTTCTTTGACACGTCCAACGTCAATGAACTAAACAATAAGTTCTAAATCAGACGCTGTTGAGGAAATCACCCGATAAAGACCAAAGCCGTCTTCAAAATGCCTGCAGACTTTGTTGATAGTGTGCGTCCTTTTGCTTAATCGGGTTATTGCGTGTAATGGTTGCTAAAATGATTTTTATGCCACCTTTCATCTCGAGTTGCTTTGTATCCTCTTCATTTTTTATTTTTTATTTTTTCACTGACGCTCTCAAATGTTTTTTCATGTGCTTAAATGACTTCCTCTGCGCTCCTGTAGAGGAAGTCCTGATGCTTCTGCAACCTCGAGATCAGAAGTAACTGGATCAATTGTTAGATTCTATAGAGATCACAGCCATGAGAACTTAGGATGCTAAACACAACACGCTTGCCACGAAGCATGCAGATGCCATCCCGAGGCCTCCGTCGGCTGTTGGTTTTATGGCCGACAAAGCAATTCATAATTTTGAAGTGGAAGGAAAATTATATTTCGGTGTTCAAGCCCCTCGAGTCGACATACCTACAGTGTTTTGGAGTTCGCCTCAGCAACAGCCTCTTCTGCATGCTTCCCTTATTTCTGCTAATTCTGATGATTTTGTACTTTCATGTCGTAAAGACATGACATTTAAAGTTAGGATATTAAATCAGAAATGCTTGCTTCATGAAATTTGAAGTGGAAGGAAAATTATATTTTGGTGCCTTCACTGGTACCGCTGAAGGTGACCCTTTAAGTAACGGGCGGCGTCGATGTTTATATCTGCGATTGGAAAATTATTTTAATGTATTGAAATAATACTTGCATGATCGTCATGATGAGTGGTTTGTAGGTGAAGCTAAATGAGGAGAATGGAGACGTAGAGTAGATGATGATAAAATTTAATAAAGATATTTGAACAAAACAAACAAAAGAAAATCCATTTAAGGAATGGGGAGTAAGCACAAAAAGCAAAATACACAAGAAGGGAACCAGAGAGGGAACTTGAGGGGAACATGGAACAGAACAAGGAAGTGACAGGAGGAGACCAAAGGATCAGGCGAGTAAAGACTGAAAATGAGAAGCCTGGATACTGAGGAGGTTGAATGCTGAGCAAAAGATCCGAGGCTGAAGAGAGAACAGATTGCAGGAGGTAGACTGAGGAAAGGGGGTCAGAAAATTAACCTTACATTGAAGAATAACTTTGACTAAAGAAACATAATTTAACAAGACTGAGTGAGAATAACTACAAGGAATAAATAAACAACTAGAATCACTAAGAAAGAACTGAAAACATGACAGAACTAACCAAAAAAAAATTAAGGAACACCAAAAATGACAAAAATCCAAAACCAAACTAAAGCAATCCATTATCCTAACACCACTAACACCAGACAAATGGTTACAGAGCTTTTTTTTTTAATTTTATCAACTTTAACAATGTCTGTATCACAGGTGGAAAACATCCCCAAAGAAAGATGTTCCCATCACTTCATATGATGAGAGGACAGGCAGTTTGCTGATGACTCTGTGCTCTCTTTGTTTAACGTCTTGTGTAACTTTCCAGGAAAGTTCTGTGGCCTTCACAGAACGATTGCATTTAAACTAAGATGAAGTTATTCACAGAGTGTTTTTATTGACCACTCGGGTTTCCTCTTACAGCAGTAGGATGCATTTAGCTTCACGTAGGGTTATCAGAGAATACGTGACTGCAGACTTTAACTCCTTGAAAACTGGAGAATATGTAGATATTCTCTTCCACTTTACAATCGTGCACTGCTTTCTGCTAATTCGTCACACAAAATTCCAATAATATCATATTTACACTGCATCTACAAGGCTTTGTACATGCAGCATCCCCTTCCCTCTTCAGTAGTTTTTATGCTGCTGCCTGTTCCCTCCTGGATGAAAAAAGGAACCTGTGCTTTGTTTACATCCACCTGTTCAAGTGCAATGATTAGTTCCTTTCTTTGAGTCTCTGCAGAGAGCTGTATTTCTTTCCATCCTATTCTAGCCTTGTTCCATGCCTAATTGCTGCAGGCTGACTGTGTAGCCAGATTTAAATTGTGCCTTTTGCAAAAGCCGCTCGCGAAGGAGCATCGTGTTACAGTGCAGCGTGACTAAATGCACTAAACGGCTTGTTTGTCTTTAGTGTGAAACCTCACTTCTGTCGGCAACTTGATTGATCGAGACAGATTACTTGTGGACATTTAAATGTCCAGAGGGGAGCTGAGAACACGGTCAACGGAGCAGATTATTGAGGCCATCGACCCTCAGCTCGGCGGTTAATTTAACATGGGAAGCCTAATATCGAGACAAACTTTCTTCTCCCCCCCGCCCCCCTCCTCTTGGCTGCCTTTCTCCTCTCCATCTGTTGCTTGGCATCCTCTGTCCCCCCCACTTTTTGTCCCTTTCCCCTAACTCTCTCCGTCGAATGTTTAGCGCCGCTGACATGAACAATGGCACCAGCGCCTCCATCTTGCCGGGAGAAGCTTCTCCACAATTCACGCTGATTGTTCTCAAATTGCCCAGCTGGGAGAATCACCGCTTCTGTTTGATGCCTTTTAAAGTGGCCCTGAATCTGCTGTTACAAGGAGCTCCGGTACCTCTGGCTCTCACCGATTTGTCTTTTCTTTTTACGCCCACACATGTTAAACAACGTCTTGCAATTTTTTATTTTTTTTTGGTTTAAAAGTCGGTTCTGTTAGAATATTTGCTGGAGGACAAATAGCTGCGATCAGCTTGCAGGCGGTTTTTCTTCCGAGGCGTTGATTCAGCGGCGGGGGTCTGGTGTTCGGTTCTATTTGAATTCTCACCCGTCGATCGTGATTCCGGCTGAAACCCGTTTCCACCCAGATTTACCAATCTGTGATTGGTAAACTTCAAATTAAGTCAAATCAATTAATCAGTTTTATCACTTAATCCCATAATGAATTAAAATGAACCTGATGATTTCTATTCTGATGATGAATATATTTGAATACAGAGACTTCATAATCCATTTTTATTGTTTTGTGGGGTTTTTTTGTTGTTTTATTTGTTGTTTTTGGTTATTGCGTTTTTTTGTTTTTTTTTCTGTCTTTAAATATTCCAGTTTAGTAGCCTCCACATCCAGAAGAACATGTGAGTGAACCAGTTGCACAAAGTTTACTTCTCTTTAAGACGTCAAACTTGCATCATTATGTCACTGTACATGTATAACTTGCAGATGGTCTCAAAATAGCAATATTATCGTTTATCGCACCAGTATTTCTGGAGCAATTTATCGTCTCGCAAAATTTGTTTGTCACGATGCAAACGTCCCATTCCTCTGTGCAACGTCTACCGGTGGGGAGTGAAAAATATCCAATTAATGTCACAAACACTCAGCTGGTATTTTAAGGTGTTTTATCTGCTTTCAACACAAAAGGCGAATCAGCCAATCACGTGGCAGTAAATGCACTCAGAAGTGATCTGTAACTTGCCAAAGTTCAAACTGGGGATCAGCACAGAGAAGAACGACGGCTTTTACTGGCTTTGAATGCGACATGGTTACTGATGCCAGACAAGTTAGTCTGTTGCAAAAACTGCTGATCTACTGGGATTTTCCCACACACACACACACACACACACACACAAAAAAAACACTCTTCTTATCAGAGAACGGTTCAAAAAAAGAAAAAAAAAAACATCTGGTGTTCAGCAGTTCATGAAATCGCCTTGTTAATGTCTGAGGAAAATTTGTAGGGCCCCCCACCCTCCTCCCGACCCTCCGCCCCCCAGATGATGCAACCGAGAGAAATGCAACAGTAACTAAAATAGCCAATTCTTACAACCAATGTATGCAGAACTCCATTTCTGAACATACAGCATGTCGAACCTTGAAGCAGTTGGGCTACAGCAGCAGAAAGCCAGATTCTGGTTGCCATGCCGACAGCTCAGAACAGAAAACTGAGGCTACGACTCCCACATGCCCATCAGACTCAGACAGGAAGGTTGCAAAAAATGTTGCCCGGTTTGACGAATCTCAGCTGCATGGACGATGGATACCCGCATCGTCCATGTTCACCGGCCGCAACTGTGTGATGTCATCACTACGGTTAATTTCCAAAGCCACTCTGAAGGCAAAATGGCATCTAACAGCGTTTCTGGAAGCCGTGTACCCTGAAGAAAACCCAACTCAAGATGTGAACTCCGAGCAGAGAACTCCTCAGCTCGAAGCCAGCTGTGATAAGAGAAATCACAGCGAACCAGACCTCTGTCGCTAATAGAAACCATAGTCTTCGGATGAGTAATACTAATTGGCCCGCATAAACAGATTTATCACATTCACATATTGCAGCCTCATTTCGTTTAGATAGCTCTAAATGGCTTTTAAACTGTTATTTCTCCTTCTTCTTCTTCTTCTTTTTTTTCATCCCGTCTTCTTTTTATAGCTCGCCAGATTGCGACGGTTGGAATCTCGAGTTTGTTCCGCACACTTTGATTGTCCAGACAGTTGTGGTGATTAATGCTTGTGCCATCAGAGCCGGGAATGTGACAGGTCTGCCATTAGCCGAGAGTGATAGCTTAAAAGCAGCACCTATAATTACTGGCCTGTCAGCCTCCTTCTGCCTCAACCATGTTCACGCACTTTAATTGAAAAACACAAGCTGGATTGGCATGCTGCATTAAAGGCCCGCATTTGCGTCTCCAAAGCAGGGGTGGGCGAGCTGATGAATTTATGTTATCGAGAGCGGCGCGCACGGAACGCCGTCAGGTTTGCGGCGGAAGCGTACAGTGTGAATAAATTAATACCGCAAGTGCGTGCAAACTTTTCCTTTTCTTCTGAACTAAGCAAAAGCTTCAGTGATTTATGGCACCATTAAGTCTCTCTCTCTCTCTCTCTCTCTCTAGAAACATTTGGCATGAGATAAATCAGAAAACAAACCAGTAAATAAACAAAGATAGCGCTGGATTCTCTCCCTTGGAGCGTGGGTTTCTTTCTCTTTAGCGCCATCCCGGTTTCTTCCCCATTTGAGTCAAAATAGGCAAAAACCTGAAATTTTGTACCGGGACTCAGGCACATCGTCTTTATGTTTCAGGGATACTGTTATGGGTCATTTATTTGAGGATGAAATTCATAAAAGCGCATAGATTTTTACATTTGAGGACAGATTCGTCCTCCAGGTAACGTCGGGAAAACGACGCAGCTCGCCTCACTCTGGCGACGCTCGGCCCGCGCTGACGGCTCAACGGTCCCGTCTTATCGAGCCGTCTCCGAGAAGCTTTTGGATGATGGCGAACTCGTCTCATTTCTTATGAATGAAGCGTAATGTCTAATGGGCCGCGCATCCACTGCAGCTTCCCCAGACTCGCGTTTATTTTTGGGTTATGGACCGTAAGTAACTTAGTTCTCCCGTGATTAATACAGCTGACTGACTGAGTCGTTCTTTTGTTCCAGCAACACCAGTCTGAATATGTTCCAATATATTTTCTCTTCCATTTCAAAAAAGATAATAAAAAGTCTTCCCAGTCTCTGGTATCGTACAGAACAGCACTGTAATATTTGTACGGCATCAACAAGTGGTGCTACTGTGACGTTAGTCACACCAATAATCAGAAGCTGGTCCTAATAAGGCCGAAGCAGTCCGCCTGCAGACGTTGTCTCCTTATGGCCGAGATCGAGCAGCTTTGAGCCAATCAAATCACAGTCTTTGAATCACTTGACGTCAGTTGGCTGGGTTGAGCCAGAGGTGCTACGCTAGCCAGCTAAGTGTCATGTGATCAGAGGATTGTAATTTCATTGGCTAAAAGTCACTCGACTCCATTTTCTTTTACTGATTGCTTTTGATTTGGGTCACCACATTTTTGAAGGAGTATTTTTGCAGGTGATTTTTTTTTAAATTTTTTTAGATGGAGCAAGACAATCAATCTATTCAGATTCAATGAAAATTAACATTACAGGTTCATCAATGAAAAGAAATCCAAAGCAACTCTTTAGTTCGTAATCTCTCTTCTCTAGCCCTTGTTCGGTCGCCATGGTACCCAGTTGTTGTACTGCCTGATGTCTGGCGCTCGTCTTCAGTGCTTCGTCTTTCAGCCCACATATGAACCACAGGATGTGGGGATAGCCATCGACCCGCTGATTGGTTGTCTGACTGAAACAGCGCTAGCTGCTAGTCCGCTAGCATGTCCAGCTGGATTTGAGAACATTGCTATGGAGACGGTCAAAAACACGGCAACGCTGTGCGTTTTCTTAGGTCTATACGTGAGCCAACCTGTTTATACTTCTTATGCAGGAAAACCCGGTCGTGTTGCTCGCTTCCAGCCGCTCAGCTCTTAGCCACGCGTGGCTAATGGCTCTGCTGGCCGTTGGCTCCCTCCCCCACAGCAGGTCACGCAGCTCGTCCTCCATGATGAGCCGCTGATGTTTTCTCTTGATTAAAAAATGCTCACAAACCTTCGCTGTTCTCCTCCGAAGCCAGCTCATAATGCACATGTTGGCCGCACGTTCCGGACCCGCCATTTGCACTGCGCGCGCGCGCAACTGGGCCGCATCCTTTGCTTGACCTCTGACCTGCCTCTGAACCCATTATCTCCAACAGCTCGGCAGAAACGAGTTTCCCGCCTCCACGGCGACCTTTCCCCCCCCTCCGCCGCTGCTCACCTGTCGCCTCGGCTCAGATTCTGGATGAACTTGCCTGTTTTCCAGCGCTCCCTTTCACCCCTTCCCGCGTGAGAATGAGACGAGGGCCCTTTGAATTAACGCGCTGCCTGATCTGCGCCTCTCGCTCTGCATCAGGCGGCTGTGTTTATCAGCAGAGGAAAGATTAGGGCTGGAAAGCGTCTGCCTTGCTGGAGAAAAAGGTAGACTGGGGAAAAAAAAAAAAAAAAATCAATACGAACTGCATCAATGGGCTCCTGTGCTTTGAAAAACAGGCGAATGCGCCACAATCTCTCACCCGCATTGTGCTTTGTCTCTAAAATAACGTAAAGATTATTCACTTGTCGGTTGGATCCGAATACGTCACGACTTTTTTGTTGCACAGCATTCTGCACATTACGATCACGTCAGGGTTTTTTTGTTGTTGTTGTTGTTGGTTGTTGGTTGTTTTCCCCCCTTTTCTCTTGTCTGAACAGCATCTGCGGATCTAAATAATTGGTTGGACAAAACGTCAGGTTGACAGTTTGCTGCTTTGATTGACTCAGTGTTAGCAAATTGACTGCTTCACAATTGCAAAAAAAAAAAAAGCTGAAAAGATTGAGATCAAACAGTTCTGCAGCCTTATCAGCCTGACTGCTGATTTTCTTTCTGTCCCTCACAATGATGCACTGGGGATTCTTTTCATATATATTAGATCAAGTCGTGTTAAAAGGTAAGAATGTTGCTTTTTTTTCAAGATACTGTCGACATTTTGTGCCACGAACTTAACATTTAGACTTCATTTCAACTGTTGGTGGATATTTATTGTAAAGTTTGTCATTTGTGATAAATTTCTTGTCATAAGAATCTTCGTTTATTGTCGTCACGATAAATTCCAATTAAAGTTTAAAGAGGCCCAAAACTGACTGTGTTGTCAAGATTATTTTTGCTATTTTTTTTTTTTTTTACTTTTTTCACTAAGAGCATCAATAAATAACACATTTGGAAAAGAAAAATCAATACTTAATTGCAGGTTAGTGACACAAACCACACTTCCTTTGTCCTTTGTATTACATTTGTTTCTGTTTTTTTCATATAGTTACTTAAGAAGGAAATATTAAATAGTTCTTATTGTCACATTTATCGTTATCACATTAGTGCAACAAAAAAATCGAGATAAAACTTTAAGTCCATATCGCAAACGCCTGAGTGCAATGCATCATAGTTTGAACAACATTGAAAAGCTGATCGTTAGCACCCGATTGATCTCTTTGTGTCCTTGCATTGATTTCTTTGTCTAAATAAAATTGTGTGTTTTCTCATGGTTCAGCTCTCGGAAGTTTGAACATTCAAATGTTTCTTTGGTTTTATTATCAAAAAGCAAAACGAAACTGAAGTTCTGGCTGAAAAGCAACATTTGTCATCGCACATGCTGTTAAAGCACCAGGAGGTTGGCACTTCTTCTTAATCAAATCTTGAGTCATTCAACTCTCTTACTACACATCCTGTTTTTGGAGACAGGATTTTACCAAACATCTCAGCTAACATGTGAATTAAGCATCTAAACTGTTATTTTGGCTACACTGACATGTAAAACGATCTGAGGGAATCAGTGTCATGATGGATTGTGCCGAAGCTTCATTTCTGCGGTCTACTTCCTGTCCAGAGATAGAAATAGACACACCTTCAAGCTTTTTATTTGCAAGGGTTAAGGCACAAGCCTTCAGTTTATATTATCTAACTTTAAATCAAAGAAGAAGGCATTTATGTTCAAAGACGAAAGACACATATATTGTCAAAATCAGGTCCCCCAGAAGACGACCTGTGTGTGTGTTTGTTTGTAAAACACTGCATTGTGGGGACCAATTTCTCCTTGTGGGACCGAAGCCTGGTCCCCACAAGGAGAAATGCTGTTTTTGGGTCAGGGGTCAGATTTAGGACTGAGGTGTGAATTGAGTTCTGGTCAGGGTTAAGTATGTAATGATTAGGGTTAGGATTAGGGTATGGGTAAGGTTTAGGCTGTAGAAAGTAATGGAAGACAATGGAAAGTCCCCACAAAGATAGCAACACGCCGTGTGTGTGTGAGGGAGGGGTGTGTATGCGCGTGTGTGTGTGTGTGTGCGTGTGTGTGTGTGTGTAACAGCAGAACTGTCTGTGTCTGCACAACAGTCACCATCTCACCTTGGAGGAAAAATTAGCATTTCTTCGCACTAAAATTAAGGCTAGTTTTGCTCTCCCCTTGCTCAGATAATGTGTTTGTTTACTTCACAGTAGAGCCACTAAATATCATAGAATAAGCAGCGTTCACTTCGTTTGCAAAACAAAGATATTGTTCAGTATGTAGTTCTCCAAAAGCAGATAGATATTTTGAGTTTAGGATATCATACACAGGTAACGCCTGTGAATTTGGTAATGAGTTTCCATCCGCTGCTTTTGATGGAATAATCCTTGAGCCCCTTTTAGCAAATTAGTCAAACTCTCTGCTCAGGTAGCCAACCATCAGGTGTGTAATTGTTTCCTTTACCGTCCCATCAGTGCACGTCCATTAATCGCATTGCCCTGCAAAACTGCCAGATATCAAAAGTTAAAGTTGCCTTGGAAAAAGTTGCAGAAGCACTAACTCTCCGCACTCTGGGATCAATGTAAAAGCCATAAAACAAGAATAAATCCAGGTGGGCTGTATGTGATTGTAGTTTAATGGAGATTGAACAGGGTAATTGTAGTTTCAAAACAGTGTTACCTTAATAAAAGTGGCGTTCAGACCTAACTCTGATCTCGACAAGCTCTTAACGATCAACCATTTTTTCTCCATTTTTTTTATATAGACAAGTAAAAATGTGCAACATGTAAACAAAGGAAACTTTGACTTCTGACTTCTAGTTAAAAACCTGTATTGTTAAACTTTCACCATTTTTGAAATCTTAGGTTATTTTCACCTAAATGATAATTTAATTTTAATAATGCTCAGCATAACAGAAAGACGTGATAGTTTGGTGCAAATCTAAACTTTCTACTGCTGTTTCCAACACTAATGTTCAAAACATCCTTTCACAGATTTGGTGGTCTAAATGACGTTGGTGAAACTTTTACAAACCAAAATATCTCCTGCCTGTTAGCATGTGTGCATGAGTATAGAAAAAAAAAAAAATCCCTCTTTTCTGTCTCTGCTCCTCTTTCAGAGTCTTTGCTGAGCGCCATGTTGTCATCCCGCAGGCTTAGCTGACAGAGCTGAATTAGGCTGGATCTACATTTGGAGATACAGACTGTCAGAGTGTTTGCGTGGATCTGAAAGCTCCGATCAGCCGTCTTCCCGCATCGCTATAATGAGACACATAATCAGATTTGTAGCAGTGTCAGTGTTTGTAATGAGGACGAATCCCACAAATTCAGCCACGTCCAGCGCCAGTTAGATTTCTTAAATAAATGAAAGCGAGCGGACTGGCAGAGCTGGAAAGTGCAGAGCGTTTCGGGGGGCAGAACACAGATGTTTGATTTGAGCCGTTTGCCGGAACGTTGTCTTTCTAAGCTAATTTTTTCCACAACCTCCCTTTGGCGCTGACTTTACCTGACCTTTGGGTTTGTTCAAAACGCGATCCGTATTGATCGGATGAAGGAGCTCCCATTCAGACGGGCTTGAGCATGATTCCCATCTCTTCTCATGAGCTTTTGTTGCGCTCGCGGCGTTCGCGTCCACGCCATTCACGCTGCAGACTACGGTTGTTCTCCTCCAGGCCTTTGTGTTCTTCCTGATCTTTTGTTATGCTTCTCGCGGTCGCCGGCAGAAGCGTGTAGATGTGTTCTGTCGTTAATTGCCCACCATCATCTTCTAGCCAGAGTCTCTTTTTGTAAAAATTTGTGGGCCACAATTTCAGGTGTGCGTCGTCGCGAACTGGGATTTCAATTCGGCTGCTGGAGGTGCCGATTCATGAGAGCGGAGTAAAGACTGATTGCTTCCGCAGTATCACATTTGATCGTCATTACGGGCAAAATTAGACGTCAGAAGACCCAAACCAACAAATGCCGCAAACCCAAATGCAGCGGCAATACAAATTAGCATTATTGTGCAGAGGGGATGTATAAGGAGGTCTAAACGGATGATCTAAATGAATAGTCCTGGCCTGGCTTTCCCTTTTTAAGACCTTTCTGATGAATTGCAAGCTTGGTTATTCTCTCAGCATGAAGCCCTAATAAGCCCGGGGACCCAGTCAAGGCTCAGAAGAGAAGCTCGATTTAAACCAATCAAAAGGAGCAGGGAGCATGATTTACGACGGAGCGCCGACTGCAGTGCTGCCTCTCTCTCTCGCGCGCGCGGACCCCCCTCTGCAGCCAATCACAGCCAAAACACTCAACGCTTCCTGCCAGGGCTGACTGCGGACCATATGCGGTACTGCTGCTTGCACTGTTGTCACTGGTTCTAATCTATTTGATTGATTATGAGCCTAATCCGTTCACTATTCCTGACAATTTGTCTTATTCTTCTTTTTTTTCCAGTAAGAAGGCACTTAAAGGCTAAAGACAGTATTAACCGTTTCCTGGGTCGTTTGGAGCTCTCCCCCGTTTCCGTTTATTGCACGCGGAGAGATTCTGATTGCCCGTAAAGGCGAGATTTACCCGAGCCGTGCGTTTTGATTTGCAGCCATCACCCGGTGATGAATAGTGGCAGAGCGGGGTTATACATCACTCCCTGTGTGATTCAAACCCATGTTACATGTATTGAAGTAATGGAGCTGTCCTCTCATGAAACATGCTCAACTCCTTCCCTGAGGCGGGGGCTTTCGTTTCTGTCAATGAAGCCGGCAACTACACCAAGAGATCCTGGAGGGAGAGGCCTTTTGATGAAATGCAGATTGCAGCGGCGGAAGGCAGGAAAACAAATATCAATCAAACCTTATTTTCGCTGTGCCACGGTGTGCGACTTAATTTTTTATTTTTTTTCCCCCCCCTCATAGCTGTGCCACGCCGGTTGCTGTGGCTGTGCCCTTGAGATGCTGCCAGCAGGAAGACTGATTTGTGGTTCGCCGTTAAAAAATAGCAGAGACTTAGTTCATAGTCAATACTGTAGCCTGACATGCAACATCCCTATAAAACTATACGGTGCCGCGGTGCAGACTGTAGTATTAGTGATTAGGTCGTGTAAAAGTGGCACATTGATTTGTGCAAAGAAAACGGTTGAATGATCCAAAAGTCAGGGTAATATTGGAGCTAATGGAAGAGTCGTGCTGCTGTTTATGCCGCCCTGCCCATCTTTAAGCTAACAACCACGGTCGTTAAATAAAAACCCGGCATGAACCGTTTTCTGGTTTCAAAATTATGTCACGGTTTCAGAATCAGCAAAAATTTTAATTCCTGTGATACACAGCATTTTATTTTATAGCGCAATCAAGCAACTTCAAAAGGCTGTTTACATATCTGATATAACTGAAAAGAAACTTGACTTTGTCATTTATCGCCTTGAAATTGGGTCTTTTTAAGGACGTTTTCTCTCTCTGACTGTCCACCTTTGAGGAAGTCATCACTAATTTTAACCCGTTAGCAACGACGTAGCTCGTCTAATGAGCCCAGCTAATTGATGCTGGCTAGTCTGAAGGAGCGGAGAAGGGAAGTCGTGGGGGACGGTTGCTCTGTGAGGCGGACGTTCAGAAACGTGGAAACGGCCTCATAGGTGCGTCTGTTGTGTACGAAGCACTGGGTCAAACAAAATAATGTCCAAGCAGAGAACCGGACGTAGCACATGGCAACGTTTATTTTCGAACGGGGGAACACCTCTTCTTCTCCACAGGTTCTGCTCACCTCTCTTGTGCACAGCGAGAGCGCCACCAATGGCGATTTGTTATATTTCTTTGACCTTCAGATTTTGCAACCAAACAGCCTCCAACACGTAAGAGCATAATCAGACCAAAAGTGTCGAGCAATCTTAAATCTAGCAGTTCAATTATTTCTTTGTCTGGAACACCATCAGGTCCATGCAGGCTTTTTGAAAAGCTGAATGGTTGCCATGGGAGATGAAAGCATTTCTGAGACATTCCTGAGATTCATGAATGTTTGAGATGCGGGAATGACATTATAACATGATGTAAAGCTCCAAAACATACACTTTTTTTTTTTTTACATGACACTACCCCTTTAAACAATCCTTAAAGTACCACCACATATCCGAGTCTCTGCTTTGTGTGTGCTGTCAGTCAGCTGGCGAAACAAGAGAAAGTCACTGACATTTTTCCAACTACAATATTTGCTTAAATAATAGAAAAGTACAACTTACAGAGGTTTTAAGGTAACCAATCGCTGTGCTTGAAAGAGTAGCTGCTGTTAAACATCGACAAAGAGACGCAGCTACAGGGGAAACCTTAAGGAGAGCTGTGTTGATGTGTTGATGTATAATTTGTGGTTGAACTTTGGTCACTTTCCTTACATTTGCTTTAATTGGACACAGCACTGGTGCTGGATTTGATGTTTTTGTGCGCATTAACACCTGGATTTTCTGAAAAGTTGGCCAATTCATTGCGGGCCTTCCAGATACCAGATGGGATCAAGTCTGTCTGGGATTAGAACCCAAACGGAGTGAAACGCTGCCTTTGACTTTACTGCTTGAATTCGTCTGATTCTCTTCAACAGAAGTTAAAGCTCTGCTTCATTCAGCCACACGAATGACTTTTATTAGAAGTTTGCATGCTTGAAACTGCAGTTGTATTTTTGATTGAGCATCAGAATCTCATGCCAGATCATTTCCAGATTGCGCCAAAAGCACCGGATTTACGACTAAGGGTGATAACCTTTTCAAATGGTTTGAAATGTAGAATTAAACCCGAAGCCAGACGGCTATTTAGATTCTCGGCTAAATCTTGGGAGAGTAATGAGTAGAAACAAAACACCTGCCAGACGTGACCTCTGCAGAAACAGTCACGACCTCATGAAGGAGAGACTGGATAGGGTCTAAAATTAACTCACTCTAGAGGTGAGCTGTGTTGACTCAAAATGACATTGTTATTCTGGCAGTCAGTGAGACAAAAAAAGATTTAAAAAGAGAGAGAGAGAGAGAGAGAGAGGGGCCCTGTGTTATCAGGCAGACGTAGGATCTTTCCCACTTACAGTGATAACAGAGAAAAACACATTCACATCAGACAAACTGCTCTGTCCCTGGCCTCCCATCATCTCCTGTCTGCTGTCTCCCCCGTCGCCTTTTGATACATGTAGAAAAATCCTGAAAAAAACAAAAGCAGGAAACCAAACGTCCGGACTCTGCCTTCAGAGACGGTGGAAGGGAGAGTCTTTTAGTTATCCCGAATGCCATCGCCAGCCGTAGCCCGTAAATTTGCCCCGTGATGTATGTAGATCTTCTTGATCCCCGATCTTCCAGGCGGTGATGAGACCAAACAGCCATTTCTTTTGCAAAGTGTCTGTACTGGTACGTTAAACCAAAACAGCATTTCATGTAGCATGACAGATATTCAAAGCCCACCAACAAGTCCACCACTGAATAGTTCAGGAAAAAAAACAATCAAGGCTTTGAAGTGGCCAAGTCAGTCCAGACATAAAAGGGATTGAGAGGCAGTCGTATGGCCTTTAACACACCTCTCAGAAATGAAACAATTCTGGAGGGACGCTCAGTGGGTCAGCTGGCTGCAGAGGCTACGATCCTGGATCCGGATCTCCCCGGGTTCGATTCCCAGTCGCAGACGGTTCGCTGCAAGTAGTTTGGAAAAGGTCCTCCTTTGTGTCGGCAGGTCACAGTCGTCTAAACTCCTGCTGGATCTCATTGCGTCAACCCTTTCAGATTACGAACACCGGGGCTTCATTTCATGGAAGAGGTCCGTCGCTCGATGCGGTCGGCGTTAAAAATGATCAAACCGAAGTAAGTGGGCCAAATTTAGAAGCACTTCATCGCTCTCTTTTGACAAGGTCTGACTACCTGTCATGCACCAGTCTACCGACTCAATATCTTTAACAGTGGGGAGGCACTCAGACATGAAAGCAGTAGTATTAAAATGTGTCTTTAAAAAAAAAAAAGGGAACAAAGTCACTCGGCGTCTGATGTCTTAAGCGGATTGAGAGAAAATCCATCTGCCTTAATGTCAGCTCCACTGTCTACGGAGTACAGTGAGAGGTGGGCTTTGTGGATGGCGATGTTAGCGAGCGAGGCGCAGACTCAGGTTGACCGAGAGAGGTGAGAGGAGATTAAAGAGAGGGGAGGAAACCGGAGTTCTTGACTAGTGATGGGTGTAGTCGCGTCGAGGCTTATAGGCGAGTCACTTGACAGGATGATTGCAGCGGGACGCCGGGCCCAAATTCCTCGCCCTGGAAGGAGCAACGATTTTAATTGGTTGCGACAGGACGGCACATCCACGTTGTCACTTCCCTGTCGCACCTATTGTTTATTAAAAGCCCCGTCAAGAAGGCGGCAGAGATTTTCCGGGCCACGCGGTGCCATCCCGTGACTGAAACGTCGAACGTTGCTCGCGACAGGTTGCCGAGTGTGTCGTGGGCGTTCGACTGGGGTTGAGATTCGGCGGCTGTGCAGGCTGCATCGCTTTCCCGCGCTTGCCGCTCTGTTCGGAGAGCTCTGGCTCCCTGTGGATCGGGGATTTTTCGCCACTCCCAGGAGACGGAGACGGGGAATGCTTCATCAAAGGGTCGTGGCGATGAGTCAGACTAACTCTGCTCTGACCGCTCCGGTCGTCATTGCAACCCCAGCTAAGACTACCCCATGGTTTTGACCTGGGGGAATACAGCAACACAAAAATGTATGTTCACTGTAACATTTTCACTGCTTATCACATTGTGACTTCAATATTCTCTCTGTTGAATACAGTGAAGATTGTGAAGTGGGGCGAGGGCAAGAAAAAATTACCTAAAATCAGAAAGGCATTAGCGCTGGGTGGGAAAAAAAAGCCAATATCAGATTGTGAAAAAAATAGAATGTATTGACGATCTGCCAAAGCAGGGAGGTCATAGGATCACCCAGAGGGCACATTCTGTGTTGCAGCTCTACGCTCAAACACATCGGCTTTGTTTCCCTCCTTTTCCTCCAGCTTCATATAAAGGCTTTTATGCGGCAGGACTGAAACATTCTGCGGTTCTAATGACGAGCGTGGCGAACCATAAGAGTGGCATTTGGTCGGTATTTCACTTGGAAATTAAAGTCTAAACTGCGAGGCGAATGCCGATAGACATCACGCCGCAGTGCACTCTGGGAGCTCTGCTAAACAGAAGCGTATAGGCAGCAGTCAGAGAGGAAGAGAAAATGCAGAGCAGGGCAGTTTGATTTGTTGTGAGAAAGGCTTCAGCCCGTTACCATGGCGCAGTAGGGAATTGAAATAGACTGCATACGACTCCAGACAGGAAGTGAATTATCAGACTTTCTGCTTCTTTTTTTATTTCTTTATTTTGTTGAAATTCTTTCAATTTTAGAATTTGCCTGCAAGTGGATACCCGGCTCTCTCCCTCTCCTAGATAAAAAAAACAACAAAAAAAACAAAATCAAATAAGAGTGTTGAATAAAATCATCACTCCAGTGTGATGCTGCCATCACCATGTGTAGGGATGGTGGGTTCAGGGTCATGCGCGGCGTTAGCTTTCTGTTTCCCGTAGTTTTCTGCATGTCGGCGTCAGAATCCAATTTCCATGGCTGCTTCTCTTATTAATCTACTCACTGAACTTCATGTCCATGTCTTTGTTGCTTTGTAGTTGTGAAAAACTCTTTCTATTTTTTCATGATGAATGAAACAGATCTCAAGATATTGCTTTAGAGAAACTTTGATGCGTCTTGTTTCCCACTGACGTTCCCTGAAAATCCTTCCTTCAACCACGGGATACATGCTGAGGTTAAGTTGGTTCCGCTGACGTTTATTACGGGGCATCGGAGTAAAGAGGGGTCAATTTAAGTTCATGTCACACTTTTTAAAGTTGTGTTTAGAAAGTCTGTAGAAACAGGTATGCCTTGGTTTCCCCAATTAAATGTTATGGTGGCCCAAAAGGGCCAACAAACTGGAAAAATCACAACTCAACAGAATTCATGTCAACACAAAGTTATGACAAATATACTAGAATAATTTCCATCATGGCTATTTGTAGTGTGTTATGTTGTGGCCTGTATAACTGCATTGTGACTTTCTGGCGTCTTTTAGTCTCGTTGTGACTTTCTGTTATTGTGTATTGTGTATTCCAGTGTTGAGGCTTTTTGTTGTTTTGCGACTTTTGGTGTTGCGGCTTTTAATTGCGTTGTGAATCGTGACTTCTTTCTCGCTGCGTTTGAACCTTTTTAGTGCCGAGGCTTCATGTTGTTGCATTTCGCTTTCTGTTGTTGTGGCTGTTTGTGGCAATAGGATTTTTTTGTTGTTGTTGCATTGAGTTTGTTGCATTTTTATGGTGACCCTCCTTGGCCACCATAAACACACGACATACCAACAAAAATTCAGCGAGATTAATACTTTTCCAGAGGAGAATAAGTAAAAAAAATAATAATAAAAAAACTCCAGTTCTACTATGAACGCCTTGGGAAAGATGTGGGAAGACCCAAAGCGATGGGCGTGTTGCAGTTTGCAAAGAAAATCACTGAAGCCAAGAACCGCTGTCCAAGTAATGACTACAAAATGTACTGGGCTGGGGGTAATGTCTCCTTCAGAAAAATAAATAAAAATAAAAAATCACAGCTTCAAACCCAGCGGAGGGAGGAACAGTTTTCTCAGCTGTCTTCTGCAGTTGGAACAAAGTAAGCGCTTTCTTTGCCAGGGAGCCGAGTGCATTACCAGTGCCAATGCAGTATGCAAATTCTGAGAAGGGAAATGTAATTTTCCATTCCCCTCGCTGTTGGCACTTAATGCAGCTCGGAAAGTGATGGTGACTTAATTGATTCTCTGAATGCCACTAATTTAAATCGAGGAGCAGATTAATTCGCCGCTATTGTAATATGTTATGCAAATAGTTGAAGCGCGCGCCATTAAAAGTGATTTCATAATGACATCAGGAGCGCCAGCGAAGGTAGGGAGAAACAGCAGCGCAAAAATTAAGGCGCATAAAGCCTCTGGTTCTCAGTAATAAGAAAAACACGCGCACACACACACGCGCGTACCCCCCCAAAAAAATAAAAACACAATTAAGTTTCAGCCCATTTACATGAGTTAGACCAGTAGGAAAAATATTAATAAGTAGCTTTGATTCTATGAAAAATCCTGACCTCCCCGGTCCCCGCTGATTATAAATTCAAATCATCAAAGTACATGGAGCAGAGATGCAAACAGCATGTGATGGTGTCCCGCTGTAAAGCTGGTCTTGCGTGTAATGTGTGTTAATGTTAGCCGGACCTCCTGGGCTGTTGTGTAGCACCGGGCTGGACGATTCCCCCGGGTGCCGCCGTCTTATTTCCGCCATCCCATGCGCAATCCACCGTATGCTGATGCATTAGGGTTTTTTTTTATTTTTTTTATTTTTTTTTTATTGTCTGTTCTCTCTTTTTTTTTTTTTCCTCCCCTCCCTCCTCCTTCTTTCATGAATACCTCCCACAGCTCTGGACAGCATCTGACAGCGCCTGGCAAATTAAAAGAAATGTCAGCGCATTCATTAATAATCCCACTGAGCCCCAGAAGTGCATGTGGTCCTGTGGTTCAATTAAGCATCTTATAAATGTTTTCCGTGTTGCACCAAGTGAAATTCTCCGTGTTGTGTTGGATTTCTGGCTCTGTGTGGGTTCGACCTCTCACCTCGTTGAATCTCACGAGTTCAATTTTGGGTTGTACTGGGGGTTTTTTTTGTGTTTTTTTTTCTTCTTCTTTTTCTTCCTCCACCGCTGTTTCGGCTCTTTGCTAAGGAGGACGGCCACAGCTGGGCAGACATTCGGCCGGGCTGTGCCTGAGGGAGCCCTCATGCAGCTGGCAGACAGTGAGGGGCAGCAGTGGAAGCTGGGGGTTGGTGGAGTGGTTGGAGGCAGTGCATGGCATTGGGTACTTGGATGTAAAAAGCTTTTTGAGGGATAATATGTGTGAGTGTGTGTGTGTGTGTGTGTGTGTGTGTGTGTGTGTGTGTGTGTGTGTGTGTGTGTGCGTGTGCGTGTGTGTGTGTGTGTTTGGCCTCAAGGTTTTGACCCACCGAGACCTGGCATAGAAATATAGGTTTGCATTATTGTGTTTTAGGAAATCTGAGCATAGAAGCATTTTCTTCGCATCAGTTGTCTTTCCTGTCATCATTAGAGGTTTCGCTGGATGATAAATGATCCCGGCAATTATTGCGATAAACAATAATATTGTTGTTTGGAGTTTCAGGTGATTCACTGATGAGGGCGTTGTCATGCAAGTTTACCTCCTCAAAATGCAACAAACTTTAATTTTGTAAAAAAAAAACAACAACAAAAAAAATAACCTGGATGATATTTTAAATATTGGAAACGATCAAAAACAATAAAACGAAACTGGGGAAAAAAAACAACACAAAAAGCCATAAGGATTATGACTCAGCTGCTGTCTGGCGTAAACGTTCGGCTCAATTGCCCCAATTGGAAACTCTAAAATCTGATCTTTCTCTCATCCGTGAACGCAACACCTTTTGCCTGAATGATTCTTGGTTCGCAGTCGAGAGGCTTAGCCAAGGAAAAAAAACAAAAAAACTCACCTTGAAACGCGTTTAAGTTGTTTGTGACTGACCTACTGACCAACCCAAAAGAAACCTGCGGAAAAGCAAAGCTGTAGGAGGATTACCTGAAATTCCTCTTATTTACGAACCTGGAATCTGATGTTTTCCACCGATGAACACTGGACTTTCATTTTGACGCCACGCCCCGCACTGCAGGGCAGACAAAAAGACTTGCGTGAATCTAACTCTTACAGACTTCAACAACTGAAGTCGTGTTGCCTTCTATAACGACAATGAGAAAAGATTTCCCTAAAGTGCAATAAAACTCTGTCTTGTGACATGGCGATTGCCAGTCTTTGCACATGACCTTTCCCGGTGTGAAAAACGCCTCATGCAACTTGATTAAGTTTTGCCATCAAAGTGCATTTTCAAGTGAAATCAGTTGCCCGCAGAGTCGAAGAGCAGCCGGAGGAGTTTTCATGACCTGTAATCACAAGGTTTGCATCAGAAAATTTACGTCCAGGTTTCACTTTTAATCAGCACCTTTCAAATATAGTAGTTTGAGATCTTATAGGGAGTTTTTACTCGAAACAGTAAAGTTATTTTATTATGTTCAATAGCCTCTGTAAGGCTCAGTTTCCATCATCCCACGTCCTAATGAGCAGCTTTGTACGCCGGCCGGCTCTGCATTGAGGTGCAATCCCCTTCTATGGCGATGATGACTCAGAAATGATTAAAAATGCGTTAGCCTACATGCTAGCTTTCATTTAAATGTTTTTCATTCAGTCCTGCTGGTTGTGATGTGTTCCAGACTGGATCCATAACGGCACTGTGATTAGAAAAGGCTGGGGCATCAAAGCGAACCGCAGCAGAAAATGACCCTCATTGATCCAGTTTTCCATCGACTGGGAGGTTTTTATGTTTATTTATCTTTTTTTTTTTCTTTTATTATTAAAACAGACACGGGTGCAGCAGATGTACAAATCACTCCCCTGTGTGCTGCTGTCCCCTTACTGTCTGACTTTGAATTACATATAAAAAGGATTAAGTTGTGCTCTATTTCTGTCAAGCAGACGCTAATTGAAGATGGTTTGCAAACGAGCAACGTTAGTCAAAAGTTCTTGACAGAAATGCAGGCGCAAATCGCTTCTACTGCGATCCTTGATATGCGCCGTGTTTGCATCGTCGGGGGTTAAACCAACTCATCAACGTTTAAGCTAACGTTGACTCGTTGTCCAAGATGATCATGTCAGCCGAACATCAATACCGGCCGGGACTTGAGTTTGTGCGACACGTCAGTCCAAAGTGACAGAAGAGGCACAGGAAGGAGTCAAACTCCAGACCTCAAGGGCCCCTTGTCCTGCAGTTTTTAGATGTGCCACAGGTACAAAACACTGGAATTAAATGGCTTAATTACCTTAATTAATTTCGGTGTATTCTCACTTAAGCGGGAGAGTTTCATACTTTAGAAAGAACAGGAGTTTTTTTGTTTCTTTTAAGAGACGGATGTCCAAGTTGAAAGCAATTAACCACAAAGTCAGATTGCTTTTTAATCATATTTTCTATTTACATAGCATTTTTATAGCAACTGAAGGAAATATAATTACTTGATCGTGCTACAGAATGTCCCTGAAAAAAAACAAAAAAACTACTTCACCTTTAATCTTATAAACAAATCAAATAAAGGTGTTATCGCAATAAAAAGAAGAAAACAAATGAAATCTCAATATGTGGGTTGTTTTTGTGATGTATGCAGCAGGTCTCTCATGTGAATGAGAGTCTGAAGAGATTTATTTTTTTTTCTGCATAAATAAGGGCATATATATGTATATGTAGGCAGGGATCATTTACACTGATTACAAATTCTTTAGGACATAATGTGTAATATGCAATCAGATTCCATTATATCTCATTATGCACTCCATGCATTTGCAATATTGGCTCCTATGTTCCTTTTCTTGCTGCAAAAATTCACATTAGTTTGTCTGCGATCACGATCAGGATGACGTTAAATCAGGAATTTTGTCATTGCTGAGTTAAATACCAGTGACTGCGTTCAACTCCATAGGAGGGTACTGCTTCCTGCCTCACTTTAAGATCATATGATTGGCGAGGCAGACCTTATGCACACCTGTAAATGCATACATTTAAAGATTACATGTGTGAAAAGTAAAAAGAGAATCGTTTTATTTATTCATTGTTTTCAATAGACACAAAGTCACGCGGTGGATTAAAGTTCACGTGTTCTCGGCTGCATTTCTTCCACTTGTAATTCCTCGCGAACGTACTGCGAGATACAGCGTCGCCGCTTCTGTCAGGCGTGTTCTCTCCTGCTTCGATTTTCCTGCTATTTCTGGTTGACACATCTCGGTTGGATTTTAATGAAACACATCTTTGAGCCGCGAGGCAGCGAGGCGGCTATTAATATGTTATTTTATCCATTACTGAGCCTCCATTGTCAGGCAGGGAAACGGGCCAGTCAGTCCACACCCAACCTGTGAAGCGGCTGAAGGTGGACGTCAGCGGGGATAACGAGCGAAGACTGAAAAGCTTTAGCGGCAGAAATTACTCATTCTTTTTTTTTTTTTGTCATCCTCAAATGTTTGATTCATCTGAACGTGTTGTTTTAGAAATCACATATTTTACAATTGTGATTCTGAAGAACACTGAAGTCAATCAAGCAATTGTTGGAGTCAGTTTATGTCAAATCCGAGTGAAAAAAAATTGCTACTTTGCAATTTAACACCTTGAAATTGGGCTTCTGTCGCTTTAAAAACTCCTGCTCTTTCTGAAACTCTGCTTTCAGGAAGTCATCATAACATGGCTCCTCCGTTAACCCTCCAACAACGTTGTTGTCACTGAAAAATAGTTCATGCAATGAGCTTAGCAGATGTTCCACCGGGCGTCTGCTAATTGCTGCTGGCTAGTCTGAAGGAGCTGAGTGGGGGGGAGTCTCGGGGAAGGGTGGCTCTATGACATGGAAGATCCAAAGCTGGGAAACAGTAGCTTAGAAGAGAGCTGCGTCTCGGAGCCTGATCCACCTCGGTGTTTTGAACAAGTGCATGGTTGCCATGGAGATTAAAGGATTTCTCAAACATGCTTGAAAGAATAAAGGCAAGACTTCAGGTATGTTTTTGATGAGGGAAATAACATTATAACACAATGTAAAGCTCAAGATAGCCGACTTTACATAATAATGCCCTTTTAAGGTTTATTTTTAATGAAAATAAAATAACAACCTGGAAGTGCTTTAAAAGCTAAGTGCTTAATGTCACAGAAATTAAGCAACTTCCTGATCGACTTTTCTTTCTTTTTGTCATGTAGACATGTTTTCATCCGTACAGTAAGTGCTCATTTCTCCTTTTTTTTTCCTTTTTTTTTTTTTTGCACTCTGTTGGTCAATAAGTCCCGTGTGCATCACATCCTCTCCGTACCGCGGAGACAAAGATGGATTCGCGTAACGAGAACATTTCAAGCCACTTGTGCTCCTTTTCACGAGCGCCGGTTACGACACTGACCTGGAAGAGCATTCAAATCCTTTAACCTTCACGCTGCGAGGCATCCTGTGATTATACATGAACAAATATACTTTACTGAGGCTTTGTGTCATGGAGCAGAGCTCCGCCGCCAGATGTGTAAAACCGTTGAGGCCGTTTCCTCCTCACCAAGACAAGGCTACAAAATATGTAGCCTTTAGAATGTTTTTCATCGCTTTTATTCACCATTTCATAATTATTACATTAGTTTAGCAAAAGGACCTTTCCTGCAGTCTTGTTGTCAGAAACGTGCCCATTTTGTGCTTGCTGTGCTTCCTTGAGGAGCAAGCGACTGGCAGCCGCTCAGAAAAATGAGTTCTGGCACATAACATTTCAATGGATTTTTTTAGCTCCCACTTTTATAATGTTGACTGAAAAAACAGACCGGATTTTTGTGTTTTAAGACAAAAAAATATTCAGTCGATTGAAATTTTTCCCATCTTCCCTCCAGCTCTCCTACAGCACTGACTTAAGCAAAAGGCTTTTTATACAGTATTAGCTGAATGGGACAGAAAAAGAAAAAAAAAATAAAATCCTACACCCTTTTCCATCCACTTCTGTTATCTGCTGCTGTTGGAGTTGGACATAAAATCCTATAAGCTACATTGACGTTTCTGGCTTAAATGTGCCTCGATGCAATGCATTTCTCAGATTCCTTCCAGCGACTTGGTTCTATTTACATTTTCCTTTTCCTTATGTAACCGTCTGCAAGAGAAAACCCAGCGGCGGCGAAGGTTTGATGACTCTCTTTGTGCTGCGTTAATCACATCCGTTCCTGTCGATGCGAGATCCAACATTTCCTCGTGTTGCGTTGATCGTCTCGTCAGACATGTTTGCGGCTTGTTTTGTCGGGGATCGCAGGTTATTTTGTCACCGCATCAGCTCTAATCGCCTTCATTTAAGGCTTCCTATAAAAACACTTCTTAATGCAGCGAGTCGTCCCGCTGCGCGGAGTCAGAACCCGAGGTGAACTACACAGAGAGAGAATACGCGGTCGAAGTGACGATGCCGGTGGTTCCTCCACGTCTAACCCCCGTGACGATCACGTACAGACCCGCATTCTGTTGACGGCAGAAAGGTGACGGCGTCCATTCATCTCGGAGGAGCCCTGCGTGTTTGTGAGGAGGCGACGGGGACCCGGAGCAGGTACCGGTCTCTGCGGCAGAGCGAGGCAGAGGCAGGGCGGCCGCCGGGGCGAGCGGCGGCGTGCCCAGAGAAACCTTTTGTTCTTCGCCCGCTGCCACAGTCTCAGCTGGAATTCCATTCGTTCCCTCGCCGGAATGAAATGGGATCGATTGGTAGCTCAGATGTGTAGCAGGAAAGGCTGAGGGGGAAAAAAAAAAAAAACATCTGCAAAATGAAAGTACAGATCGAACGAAAAGGGAGAGACGGTGAGACGCAGATGATGATGATGATGGTGATGATGATGTGTAGGGAGTGCATGAAGAGCGCAGGTTTTTTATTTATTTATTCCCCCCCACTCCGTTGTATGTGATGGTACTTAAAAGCATGGGGGAGAAAAGGGGAAAGTGTCGGATGAAAGAAGGAGCTGAAAGTCTTAAAAAAGGCCGTTAGCAATTTCAGAACGTTGAACAATTTCATTGCGAGAAAAGTAGACATGATTAAACCTGAAGCAACAAGGTATCAATCATTTAGTCACATGGCAAGTTCAAATGAGTTCAGTCATTTCCATTTTGATTAATTTTTTTTGAAAGCCAATTTTGTTTGCAGGCACATCATAACACGTATAGTTACAGCTTTGGCTGTGCCTGGTTTGGTTGACCATCTTCCAGTCCCGGCATTAAGTGCTCTTCTTTACAAAATGAAACTCTGCCGGTCGAACTCGCATTATTAAACCATTATGTTACCTGAAAATGGCATCAAAACAACAATATTAGCGTTTATCGCAACACTAACTGAGGCAATTTTTCATCCAGGCCGAGATGTGAGTTTAAAGTACATTTCTTTAAAAGAAAGAAAACAAAAAACTGAAATGATCTGCAGGTGGAATTAGGAATTCAGACATGTCTCAGGTGTTGAGCTGTGATTCAGACCGATGGCCTTAGCCAGCTCTGCAGGGAGTTTCCCCGAGTCTCACACAGTTGGCTGGGAAACACTGAGGCTCATTGTGACCCTGGACAGGATGAAGTGGGAATAATAAATGGATGGAGGCCACAACTGAAGAGCAGAGAAAAAGAAGAGCATGCTGTCCGTTTCGGTCGAAGCTAGTAGGAGAATCATTTCTTGCTGCAACTCCAGCTGCCGGTCTGTTGGGGTTTGTCTCAGACAGTTGAAGAAAAACATGAAAGCTGCCTCCAATCTGTTTTGGGGGCGGCGGGGGGGAGTGGCGAGTTCAATGTGTGAGATTTTTCTTTTGCTACTCGTGACATTTTTCATGTTGGTCACCAAGTTGCAGTTTGGTCTCGTATGAAGAGACGGTGAACTCTTCCTGTGTGCCAAGCAGAACTGCAGATGGATTATTTTCTTCTTCCATAAAGGACAGACATGTTTAGTGCAGATATCTTGTCCCATAACGTTCCTCCTCCTGAGCCGTCGATTTGAACCTACCTGGTCAGAGCCGGGTTTGTCGTCAGACCCGAGGTGACAACGTTCCAGTAAGATATTGTGCAGTTCATCTTACGGAGATCGTTCTCTGCTTTACTTTCTGTAAGCAAACACCACTTTAGACTGATTAGTTTGTAGTTGCGAGCACTGATTGCAGCTGCACCTTTACATTCGTGTCTTGTGAAATGAAGCTTTCCACGAGATGCGTCCATATTGAAACGCGAAGTCTGGCTTTACAACCCAGCGGAAAATCCGACGACACAGTTCCAGCTGACTTTTCCTGAAACGCGGCATAATGTGGCTTTCTGAGACTATGTTCACACAAGAACATTTCTGGAAACTGAGGGTAAATTTGGATGTTGACTGGGGAAAAGTTGGTCCCAACCGAGACCCGAGAATCCGCTGTAGTTTTTATGCCACGCCACTAGATGGCTCTGTGATTTTAGCATGCTGTTGGACAGTCAAACAACGTCCTAAAATCACATATACTGAACAGGATAAGCCGAACAACACAGCACAATGCTACCCGCCATTGTTTTTGCTGTAGGACAAACCCGAAATCTGGTTTCAGGATGAGCCAGGTCAACAAAACTGGTGCGGTTTTACTGAAACGGGGCCTAAAACGCTTCTCTGATCAACGCCAGTTTAGTTCAACGGCCATGGATTTATAATCACCTTCAGTTACACACAGCTGGACTCTATTCATGAATTGGGTCGGTCCTGCAGGTTTGCACTAGGTTTTGTCCTGGGCTATCGGAGCAAAGCGAGGTAAATATAGCCGTATGCCACACTTCTTAAGATTATTATTTGCAGAACTTTTAAAAACCGTGCATCGCTGGCCTTCCACTCACACTCATGTGCCACTTTGTGCTGGTCCTGTTAAAAAAAAAAGAAAAAAAAAAGACAAAATTCTCCAAAACCACATTAAAGTTTGTGGAGAAAACAAGCTGGAAAGAGATCCAGGAGTGCAAGCATAGTAGCATTGTTTCTAACTTACGAAAGAGCTGGATTTATGCAACTTTTTCTTCTTTTTTTTTTTCCTGAAAATAGTTTTTTTTTGGAGACACACACTCCACTGGGGTTAGCTCCTCAGGTAGCCAAACTCAGTCCAGCAGAGCTCAGGGTTGCCAGACTCCCCTCCGCTCCAATGGGCTCTGGCTCATCTCCAGCCCCGGATCTCTCCTCAAGGAGGCTTGTGAACAGTTTCAAAGAGACCTCTAGATTCCTGCATTTGTATGTATATATATAATAAAAAATAAAAAGCATCTTTAGAAAATGAATTCTGCTGCTACTCCTTGGTTTTGCATACTCCCCGCTGTAGCCCATAGTGGAGGATTAAACTCGGAGACGTTCTCCTCGCGAGACGCAAATTCAGCCGAGCCTCCAAAGATTCCTGTTGTGGCCGCTTTGTGTCCCGGCGGCACACCTGTGGATGCTTCTGTTTGCAGAGGCGGCGCGGCTTAAAGAAAGGACATCAAAGCCGAGTGGTCAAATGTCACCGCTGGGACGTGAAAAACTCTCTGCGCTGCAACTCTCCATCTGCTCATTCGTTTCCCCTCACCGTGTCCGCCTGCCAGTCCAAGCCAAGGCATATCTGCTCCTCTCCTCTCCCCTGTCCCCACCGCGGCCCCCTCTGGGAGATGAGGCTGACACGCCGCAGGCCGAAGGGAATTTGTTCGGCACATCATCCATGCATCATTTGGACAGCAGGGCGTCATGCGAAGCAGGAAATCGCGCGGTTGCTAGGGTGTCCGCTTTCCGTAGCGTCTCCCCGTGGAGACAACGTTTGTGCACGCGCACAAACCTGCTTACCTAAACAAGCAGCTCAGTTCCCTTGCGGGTAGACATCCCGTGTCTTTGACTCAAAGATTCAGTGACCGCGCAAAGTGAACTCTTAGCATGATTACGCGGCTGGTGCTTTGTGACGTCTGAAATATCATCTCCACCGCGCAACCGGCGATAATCTGTTTAGAGTTTCCCTGTCGGGGGATCAAAACTGACAAGTTTGGCAGCTTCCAAAGGATTACTCCCTCTGATTCCATTTGTGTGGATGAGTCTTCAGCAAACGTCTAAATTGGTGCCCGTTTCAGAGCACCTAATTACACCTGGAAGAGGGGAAGACTGATAACCAGTGGCTCCAGTGGAACAGAAGGATCCCTCCCAGTATCTGGGCCTGTGGAAAGACTGGTAATGAGACTGTGCATTTCTAATTCTGCTGACGCATCTGAAGACGGTTTTTGCAGCAGCAGGGCGGTGAAGGGGCAGCGGGGGGAGAGGGCGGTCGGTGCAGGTGCCCGGCATCTGCGGTTCCTGCTCTTTATTTATTAGCTCCCCGTCTCGGAGAAGAGAGCGGCTCAAAGTAGGAGGGGATAAAAGTAATAAAAGGATGAAAGGTAAGGTGGGAGGGATGATTGCAAGGTCAAGACCATTTAAAATGCCCCGGGATGAATGTATGGCTCCGGTGCTGCGGGGCATGTTGGAGGCTCGCCCTTCATCAATCACCTGCTTCCATATGATGGCCCTGGCACCGGAGGCTCATTTGATTAATATCATATTTCTGACTGACAGCTTCGCTGAAAGGAACCGTACCATCCCTACACAACAAACAAACACACACACACACACACACACACACATGCAGACAGAACTCTATACTTTACACTAGTAATTTAGAGCATACTCTAACAATCTTTAAAATGTAGCCACCATAAATAAGACGCAGTGCAAGCAACTGCCTTCAGAAGTCACTTTCAGGATTTGTGGAGTAGATGGGGGTCAAGAACTGAAATTATGTAGAAAACTTACAAAAAGAAACATTCCACAAACATCCAAAGACAAACTGGGCACTGGGACAGAGCGGACAACGGCTCATACATTTGTGGAATCAGGTGAGCGAAACCTGCATAGTGCACAGCAGCTGTGAGGGGAGAATTACTAAGGAGCTGAGGGGGAAAAGAGCCTGATGACTCAAACCCCACAAGCAGAAGCAATCCAGTAAACACAACTAAAACGTGAAATGTTCTGACTTCCCTGTTTCCTCCAGCGGTTCGTGTTGCTCCTCACCGGTTGATTAGCTCATCGCTCTCTCCTGTGACTCGTCCTGCGCACGCTGGCTGCTGATTTCTGATGCCTCTCATCAGTTCTGCCGCCTTCCGTCGTCGTCCTCCTGATAGTCTTCCTTCAGGTTCTCCATGTCATCTTTGTTCTTGACCGGTTTTCTGCATCCTGACCACTCTGCCGCTGCCTGGACTCTAAGCTACTCTACTGGCTCTGAACCCCGTGACCCGACCCTGGGTTAAGCGGAAGGCAATGGATTGATGGACCTCATTTGATTACCGTCTCGTGGATGTTGACGCACTTCTGCCTTCCGTCTGCACTGTTGCTGGCCGGGGCTGTTTACTCGGCCGCTGAATTAAGGATTAGACATAAGATGATTATGCACTTTCCCATGGTGAAACCAGATCATCGTAGTGCTTGAATGTATGCCAGCTTACCTCAGTAATGGAGTTCCTGCTCCCTGGGGCTTCACCACTGTTGGTTTCCGGAGTATAGAATTCCCTTCTATGCACAGCCCCGCGGGTGAAACAATCCCTGGTAACGGAAGCTTTTCTGACCGTCTACACGTCCGCGCCAAAGCTTCAAAAAATTCCCGACAGAGAAACCACCACTGCTGAATAAACCATTCCTTCCTGATTGTCTTACCAGCCGCTTGGAAAGGCGAAGGAGGATGGAGTCTCTCTTCATCCTGTCTCTTTTGACCTGAGAGCCACCCAGGAAAAGCCGTTCTGTTCCTGCTTACACATTCATACAATTACTGTCAAATTATTTCTGATACACGAACTTGACATAAGTACGCAGAAAAGGAACAAAACACTCAAATATAAGCACCAGAACACAAAACAGACAGAACCAAACCAATGTCCAGAGAACTGAAATGAAATCCACCCATGTGAAAATGAAGGACGTTCTGTGAAGGTGTCAGTGGTTTGGTTGGGCATCAGATAGTAAATAGTATCTTCAGGACCACGGAGAGCCTTAGTCTGAGAAACGGCTGTGACAGCTTCGCGAGGACTGGAGAAATCTTTTGATTGGATGAACGTTGGAAATCTAACCTTTTCTCGGAAAGGTTAGAAGGTATTTATTAACACTGAATAGATTTCCATTTAGTGTTGTCATAAGCCATGCAGTGGGAATGGAAGACGGTCCTCAGGTCAAACGATGCTTATTGGTTTCATTTGACTGAGTGTTGGACAAATAAAAACACACAATGTTCATCACCCTGAGCTGATCGTCCCCCGAGTGACGCATATTGATAATGGCAGCTTTGTGCTTGGGACAAAAACTTTAAATTTTATTTTTTTAATTTTATTTGTGAAAGGAAACGACACATCTTTTACACACGTACCACTTTATATTAGTGTAGCTCGAAGTATTCAAAAAAATAATAATCTACTGACGTTCACGGTTATGTTCTTTTTCAAGGTGCTCTGCGTATCCGCTGGCGCTCCATGCACCTTAAACCTACTTCAAATTTAACGTACATGTAGGTAATGCAATATTTGCTCAAACTAAGTTGCCCAAGTGTGCAAAAAACAAACCGTAAGGATCTCTCCCGGTGCATTCACAAGCTTCTCTGGCCAGAATCATAAGCAGCAGGCAACTCTACCTGTGTGATATGTGCATCCATTAACGTACAGCAAGGTCAGTCGGTCCATTACAAAGTCAGCTGATAAAACACACTTCCAAAGCTTCTCTCAAGTGTTCACTTCAGCAGAGCCCTGAAATGAAAAATTAATAAATAAAAAAACTAATTACGGTGCAAACAGACGCTGTAGCATCGCCGCTGCCCTGACCCTGCTTCTGTGAATACATTTAAATAATATTTGATCTCAAAAAGTGCTGAATTACACTATGTAGAGGAAACCATTCTGTCACACGGATTTGGATGGATCTAAATATTAAATTGTTGGTTATAGTTGGATCTTCAGTTGCAGAATTAATGACCTCGGCAATGAAGCGAGAATTCACAGGTTTTAAACAGTTTTTGATAATTAAGTCAAATGTTCCGCCGCTTGCAGAACACAATCGCATCCAGCATCAAATTACTGCAGTCGTCAGTCTGATGGCCTAATTATTTTTGGCTTTTGCGGGACTGCACGGCGCATCCTTGAGGGAAAAAAACAACTCATTTTAAAAACAATAAACTATCAATTGGACCTGAAACCTGCTCCTGCAGTGTTCAAAAAATTCAAAATAAATAACGGATGTACTCAGTGAACATTTGACTATAAAATTCATAAACAAAGAACGTGAAGGTGAAATGTACTTACAATTGGTGAAACAATTAAATCAATGCAGCACTTTCAGAAAGAGAATTGGCTGTATGTCGCTCACTAACAGGACAGGCGTTCACAATTAAGAAAAATTTGAATTCCAGAGTGTACATGTTCGAATCAGTTTTACTTTGCTTAAGTTTGTCTGATTCTCGCTCTGCATCCACTGGGTTGACCGTGACGCGGAGCGCGCACGTAAGATGTGGAGAACCTTTTCCTGAACCGGATGAGAATCTGTCGTTTGTCCGGCGCGTTGAATTTCCTTGTTGCTGCTGTAAAGTTACATTTATCGTGCTGGCCCTGAGTTGGTGAGCTGCTGTAGCCGCTCTGATCCAGGATTGCTAACTTCACTGGAAGCCTCCACGCTGTCAGATCGGCGAAAGCAGCACAGCGTAGCAATTTAGATGTGAAATTAATGTGTCCTTCGTTGGGGTAGACTGATGAGTAATTTTGTGGTGACCTTTGGGTAAAAATTGTCTCTCGGAATAAAACAAGAAAAAACACAGAAGTCTATTTATTTATGCAGTTTTGGTAGAACGCTTAAAACAATCATTTGCAGAATGATTCAGATATGCATGATTGCTACTTGGCTGCAATCATGCACGTCATGCGTTACCAAATTGAAATGCAGAAATCTTAAGTAAGTAAATTATCTTGGATTCTTGAAGTGACAATTTCATACTTCCGCACCTAATTCGGTCCTCGGTGACACTTTAAACAAACAAACAAACAAAAAAAACAAAAAAAAATCTGCAGATTGCTCTGAATGTCCCGTGTTTTAGTTCGGAGTACCGAACTAAAGCAGCACGCCGCTCGTGCTGCTTTGGGCATTTTTAGTCGCTCCGAAACTTGAGTAACTCCTTTCTGTTTTGGCCCGGCTCCATCAGAAACACATCCTTCACTCTCTTCTTGACTGCCCAGTGGAACCAGCTCCCCTCCAGGGAGAAGGCAACCTCTCCAACGGCCAATTACACCATTAATTGCCTATCAGATCCAATTTGGCATTGCAGTAAATGAAGCAACGTATTCGCCTCTGTGTGTGGAAGAGCTCTGCGTGTGCGTGCGTGTGTGTGTGTGTGTGTGGGGGTGTGTGTGTGTGTGTGTGTGTGTGTGTGTGTGTGTGTGTGTGTGTGTGTGTGTGTGTGTGTGTGTGTCCCTGAACGTTTGAGGCCTCGCGCAGTGTGTTGCTCCTGTCATCCTCAATCAGTAGAACTGAAACATCTAATTGCCCGGTTCCCACTCGTTTGCCTTCCAAAACATTCCTTTTGTTTTGCCTAATCAGGAGCTCGCGCGCGCAGTTGGACGCCGCGAGTCGTACGCCGAGGCTGTCGGGAGGATTGGTTCGCCCGAGAGGCGGCGCGTGCGCGTGCGGCGCGGCGCCACACACGGCGGCATGTGGCACCGGTTTGCTCCCCAGGAAAAGATATTAAAAGAGGAGCGACGCTCTCTCCTTTCGCACTGCTGGGAGGTGAAGTAAATGAGGAGGAGCACTTTGTTTTATTGCTTCTGTCACTGGCGAATGTGCTGACACATCTTTTAATTAATAAGAAGCATTAAGGAGACTATTCCTTCTTTTTCCTCTGCAGCGTTCCAGGTCTCGGGGTTTGGAGCTGCTGGTTGGGGATGAAACGTATAAAAATTAGACTTGCTTTTATTTATTTTTCATCCCTCCTCCACCCCGCCTTGTTACATGCTACACCTCTAAATCTTTCTTTGAAAGTAAGCGTTTAGCTAACGAATGTTTATCTAAATAAAGTTGAACTTGGCCGGCGCTATCGATCCCTCTCGCTCTGCACCTTTAACCCTCCCCGAGCGTAATGAGCCGAGGGAGAGATCAGGCTAATTGGAACATGACAGGTGAAGAGTTCAAACTTCCGCTCTCCTCTCCGGAGCGCATCCCCCGTTTCTATCCGGAGGAAAGAAAGGAAATAAAAAATGCAGACGAGAGTCAAGTGCTCACACACAAGAACGGGAACCAATAAACACACACACGCGCACGCACTCTGCTCAGCAAGAGTAATAGCCTGGCTGTTCATAAGATGTCTCATTATACCTGCAATTGACAAGTCGAAGACCTAACTGCTGATGCGTTCAGGGCTGTTGTGTCAATTTTTTTATAGAGTTTCTGATTGATTTATTTTCTCAGGGAAACCGAATCAATGGAAATCTCATTAAGGTGGAAGGTAAAGGTCACAGCAGATGTGTGAGCGGTTCTTAACACGGTTTCAGAAGACCCACTGTTGCGTCGTGACGCACAAACCGTCCTTTCAAAAGACAAACGCTTGTTTTAATGCCGCTGCTCTGTTTACCGAGACCACCGAGTATTTAAGCTTCCCCTCGCTGAACCCGAAGCGTGCGGGTTCTTTCACTCTGGACTGATTTCATTTCCAAAGCTCAAAAGCGAGTTCTCGCCAAACCAAAGGTTCTGCTTAATGGGAATAGTAGAATGCAAGGTTGTGAAGCTTTTAAATTGAATAATCAAAAGCCTTTTGAAAATTGTGTCAAAGCATGTGTGAGTCGCCTCCGCTGGTGACGAGTTCCACCTGAAGACGGCTTGCTTTAGTGGTTCCTCCCGTTCGTTTTTAATTCCAAAGTGGCTTTTTGTCAGTACGAATGACGTTTGAGACCGATGTCATGACAGGAATGCACAAACGCAAGGCAAATATTTTGTAGCGCAGTATAAAATATGGGCTAAGGTAGCTACTAGCGTAGCATCGTGGGTTGGCAACAGAAGGAAGCCGTTGCTTAGCAAACTGGAGAAAACTTTACCCTTAACAGACTCAGCTAGCCAGCTAGCTAGCTGTGCTAACTGGCTAGCTAGCAATGTGGTACTACCAGCTAAATAGTTGCTAATAATTTTTAAGAACTGTGATTAACATAAGGTCTCAAATTCAACTTAGAATTTTTTTTCTGATGACTTTAAGACGTTTTCAAACTTTCACTTCAGACCAATTGAAGACTTTTTGCACCGACACGCCAGGACTATACAAGTTCATTCAAGTGGCTAAATGCACAGGAACTGGAGCACAGACTTTTAAATGATAGTAAATAAACTTGTATAACCTCGTAAGCAAGTGATTATGATATTGAAGAATATGATCATTTGATATTGTGATGAGTGAAATCCCAAGCTGTATTTCCTAGATAGCGCTGATTTGATTTATTCATTTAGGAATAAGTAAGTATGGATTGAACAGTTGTCAGAATATGGCAGTTCTTCCTCATCCTCTATCAATGATATCAAACCCAGCCATGGACGCCACTGCTCTCTTGTTTTTTTCTTCTTCGTTTTTTTTTTTTTTTGTTTTGTTTTTTTTACTGTCACGGGTCACTCAAACCCCAACCCGTAAATTGGCTTCACTGGTTGGCTTCGATGGTGTGAAGCCAACAACCAGTGAGGGTTTCCAGAACGTTGTCACGTTTACACGTCTCAGATAACTGGTGCGGTCCACTGTTTGCTTTAATAACTGAGCTGAATGCAGAGACACATGTAATTGCTTTGATGTTGCGCCGACGTCTGCAAATAATAGCCTTCCCTCTGTAAACAGGGCCGCGCACTGTATACAGAGGGACGTGAACACACAGGCCTGCATGTGTGTGCACAAACTTTAGTAAGTGCGAGAATTACCCCATCCCTTACCTTCTTTGGTTTTTGTCTGGGTTTGCACCCCAAGGGCCTGATTCAGATGAAATGTCACTTTTAATGGAAAATTTGATGGAAGCAAAACAACAACTTGGAATATTGCTTTTGTAAGTAGCAGGAGGAGGGAGTGGGGGGGGCAAGTGGCATGGCGATGGCAGCATCGGGGGTTGTTTCTCTCTTGATTGTGCTCTTTAGGAATTCATTGGATGCATCTGTGATATTAGTGTTGTAGCAAATGTGGCCTGCAGGCAGGTGAGGCAGCCGGTTGCGCCGTAGATGGGCTCTGCAGATGAGAGATTCTCACCGGGAGAAACGAGCTCAAACGGACCGGGGCCCAGTTGCTGCACAGCGGCTTGGAAAAGTGTTCATACCCCCTTGGAGGCTTCTTGTCTACCGCAACACCACCAAGGCATGTTAAATTTGAGATGCGCAGTGGCTGATCGACACGAAGCAGGCCATTACTGGGTGCAGTTCAAAAGTAAAAAGATCGAATAAGAACAAATTCCGAAATTCGACCGCATCTGGAGCCTGTTTATTGCTTCTCTCTCCTGCTTCCATCTGAAAGCACTTCGCAATTACATATTACTTTGAAAAAAATGCAAAAGAAAAAAAAAAAATCAAATAAAAATCTGTGGCGGTAACATGACAAAATATCAAGAAGTTGTATTGTTCATTGAAAACGTTGCACTGCATCGCCACATGCGTGTCTCTTCCTTCCTCCTCTCATTTCATCTCACTTTCTGTTCTAATTGGCTTCATATTATAAACTTGTTGTTTTGTGCTCACATCATATCCCCCCCCCCTCCTCTTTTTTTTTTTCTTGCTTGAGTGGTTGCAGTTTCCAGGCTGCAAAATGTCTCTCATGGAAGCAGCTGCTCCTCTGCATCAAACCGGTGGCTATTTTTTAATGTCATCGGTGCAGCAAAATGATCATGACTCGCCACAGGCGACTCACAGACCTCTCTGGGACCCTGTTTGTCATGGCGCGGATATTACCCCCTCCCAACCCCATCACCCCCTGTACTTCTTATTTTATTACATTTTTTTATTTTTATTTATTTATTTTTTTCGTCTCTACGACGTCGGTGCCTGCCGTGCGGTTTTGTGTTTCTATAGTAACTCTGGCCGTGCAGAATTCCCTTTCGGCGGCGTAGTAATTAATTTATCTTTATTGATCTCGTGTATCCCTCAAGCGTTTCAGCAGGGTGGCCTGAAAGCTGAAAGCTGCATTGTTGATTGAATGCGCAGTCTATCTTCAGATGCGATCGCAAATCAGGCCCCCTTGGGGAATGGCTGGGAGCGGGCCAGATTATGTTCTTTCATGCTGCAGTAGTAATGATTCATTTTATCGTACAAGACACAAAGTGACTGTAATTGCACGTTTGGTACGGGGCATCGGCCTCTGTTTTGCTGGTGGACCATTAAAGGTTTTTTTTTTTTTTTAAACTCTAACCATAGCCTTTGCATTTATGGCACAGTGCAGATATCAGACTCGGCTTATTTAATATATTTTCTTCTGCTGCATCTTGGCAAGGAAGAGGTGAGATATATTTCAGTTTCAGACTTTTTATAATGAGCTGTTACTGCCAGTTCCTAGCGTAGCCTGACATTTACTCAAGGCAGGGCAAATAAAGACGGGGAGGGGAGGTTGGGGGGGGGGAAATAACTGAATATTTACCCAAGACCCCGTTTCACCTCAACCTTGCCTTCTTATTTCTTTGAAGTCTTCCACATCTTTTACTTATCAGATGATAGATTTTATCCTCACATCTTAAGTGAATTGGAGGCAAAAAAAAGAACAATAAAAAAATCTGGGGGGCTTTTTGAAAACAGCAGACTTACATGAAACAATAATCAACTGATTGCAGAAATAATTCTATCCGGTTCGGGTGGATGCACCTACTTAGGCTACATGTTAAGCTCTCTGATGGTCGGTAGAGCAGCACGCGCTGCAGCAAGAGTCCCGACGTGACCCTGCAGAGCCGGACGAGTCCGGTGTGCTTGTTGTTGCCGAAAAGGAACAAAAAAAAAAAAGAATAATTACATAAACTGCAAACCGGTAACTTGAGAAATACTGCGTCCGATTAGCCGTCGAAGCAAACCTCATTACCGAACCTGCCATTATCTTACCGGAAGTTGCTAAAGCAATCAATATCGCAGCAGCAGCACTTACAGTGCAGTTAGAGTTGGTCATTTCAAAACTGGCAGAACATGACTTCAAATCTTTTAGTTGGATTTCCGAGAAAGTGCCAGAGTGACCCAAGTTAAAGCTTCTTTGCTTTTGATAAACTTAAAGAAAAAAAAACGACAATTGTTGTTTTGTTGGCATATTTTTCTGTTCTTCATCAGTACAGTCAGTCGAAGTGTGGAAGACTGTTTTTAAACTCCTGTTAGCAGCCGGTTGTTAGTTTTCAATGAAAGACATATTTGAGATGCTTGTCTTAATACTATGTTATTATAAAATCGGGCTTATTGGGCTTCAAAATCAATACATGTCGAATATGTCGGTGAATTTATTACAGTAGTTTTGGCAGTGGAATAAGAAACCCACAAGGGCCGGTTTAACTTGAGCAAAAAAAAAAAAAAAAATCCACCGTTTTTATTCTGGCATTAAACAAAACGCCTGAAAAGAGGCATTTAACTTCTAAGGCGAACGCATTCGAGCCTCATCAGTTGCGCTTCTGACCCGGACGTCCAAGTCTGAGCCGCATACGGGTGTCAAAGGCAATAAAAGTGGGAGAGAAGAGAAAAGAAGGACCTAAAGAGGAGACAAGCGGAGCCGTAATCACAGCAGACAGCTCCGCAGGAAGTAAATGAGTCAAAGCAGACCCAGGAAGGAGAAAAGCAGTACGGGAAAAAAAAAGTAATGATAGTCAACTTATGTCATCTTTTATGACAGAAATGACTGGAGAGTTTGAAGACAGCTGTTGTCATGGAAACTGACTTTTTTTTTTTTTTTTGCTAACACTGCTGACAGCGCGGTGGTCTCTCTCTGTGGTTTTCCAGTGAATGACAATGTCCGCCGCTAAAGATGTCATCCTTAGAAAAGAATAGGTGTTGGCTGTCAGTGGACCTGAGTGCTGACAGTGTCTCTGCTGAGGCTCGATTGTCCTGCACGGTCCACTGAGGATTCCCAGGCCTTCTCAGTCTGATTCTCTCTTCTTTATTTATTTATTTTTTTAAAATCTTTTCAGTCTGACCGCTGGCTCTCGTTGCACTAGCTCCAGCTAACATGCCGCGAGCTTTAGGAATGAGCAAACTGCAACAAGAAGATACGACGTTGGTTTGATTCTTTCAAACACAGTAAAAATACAAAACATGCCGGCACTTGCTTCCCAGCCAGGAGGCAACGTGTTTATGTTAAAGAAACATATTCTTGCGACATCTACCATATTTGTTTTGGCGCGCGATCTTGATAATTTGCACCGTTTTTTGTTGTCTTTTTTTTTGTCTGGCTCGTGTAAAGTTTAGGCGCCCGAAGGCAAAACAGAGTCCTGCTTGTGATGCCCGGCATGTCGTCCTCGGCTGCCGCGTTTTGAAATTAAAATTAGTTCCTTCCCCTCCGACATTGCGAGGTGTGATCACCGCCTGTCGCGTTAGCTCAGCACAAACATATTTATTTTGGGTCCCCAGATTGGTTTAATGGGCTTGTCAAAACTGATGAAAATTAAAGGAGGCAGACGCAGCTGAGAAGCGACCTCCTCCTCCCTCACCCCTTCCCCCGTCATTATGTGGGCTGGAGCGCTCGTTTGCCTGGCTCGGTTTTGTCCTGGAACGTCGCGCAGAATGCCGGCGCGCAAATCCAAAGAGCACCGGTGACCCCGGCTGACTGTTAATCCTTTTAAACTGTCCGCTGGTCAGTAGTCATCGTAGACAGAGGAATTTGGGGGTTAGGGGTTTTTTTTTTTATCTGGGGGACTTTTTGAAAACAGCATAAATAAATACGTTTGGAGCAGAAAGCTCCAAACGCAGAAAGCGATGATTGAAGTTGGTTTGACTCAAACTTTCGAAGGGAGAAAAACGCATTCATTAGTTTTTTTTCTCTCTCTACTTCGTTTGCGTCTTCTCAAACGCCTGAAGAGGAAAAAAAAAAAAAAAAAAGACAAATGTTCATTGCAGATCAATTCCTTGCTACAGAGTGGTGGTCTGCATTCATATCAATCATTCTACGTCGTCAATATTTGGTATGTAACAGTCAAACTTTATGCTTCTACATACTTATAAAATGGTGTTGATGCAAAAGAAAGTACAAAACCACTCAGTTTAAAGGTTGTTTTTTTTTTTGTAAGAGTTTTAGATCTCAAACCACAGCACTGATCTGTTCATTGTTGAATAATTTAGTTATGTCTTCTTCTTTTTCTTCCTTGCTTTCTTTCTTCAGAGTCTTAAACATGGATAGGGGATGTCGGAGCAAACTTTTCAAACAGGAGCTCATAGTGGTAAACCCCAACCCTTACCCCTAACCCCTTACCCCAGCTAAAGCAGCAGCTGGACGGTGCTTCGTAAGGCAGTCTTCACCTTCCTTCGACCTCTGCAAAGCACTCAAACATGCAGGACTCACAATAATAGCTTACAGTCACTTCGCCAGACAAAGTTAAATGTCGATGGCAGAAGTACATATCGCCACATAACAGACTTTATACAAATATCATAGTGTCGTAAAATGCCACGGAGCCCCAAATGCCCTTCTTCTTTTTTTTTTTTTTCGGCGAACCCTCTAAAATTGCTTACGCGTACAATGCATAAAATAAAAGGTCCATCAAAACCGTGATATATCTGTATTCAGCTGTCTCCATGCAGTTCAGGCGCATAATAATCGCAGCTGCGCTTCTCCTTATGGCAAAACGTCACGTCTGCTCTTTGCCGTTATGCCGGAACGGATCAAATTGCGGTTTATTGGTGCTACAACAGACTGAATTGGGGTGGGGGGGGGATGATGGAATTTTACTGCAATCCCGCCGCCCATAATAGGGCACAGTTGCGTTTGCTTTACAGAGGATGGTTTTATTGAAAAGCTAATCTCGTCGAGGTTATGCAGACAAAACGACAGCGTGACACCAGAGGAAAAAAAAAGAGAGAGAAAAGCGGAAACATCTGCTCCCCCGTGGGTTTTAGTGGGCATAATTGCAAAGTGTTTTTATTGTATTTGTTGTTCAAGTCAATTGTCATGTCATAAAAGTGCAAACACTGCACATAAGGAACATGAGTGAGTCACAGGGAGCAAATGGAGAACAGAAGGAAGAAACGGATTCGATCCTGAGATTTATAATCGTTGTTTTCCTCTTTATTTTTGTTTCTTGTCTTTTTTCTTTTTTTTTTTGTAGCACCTGTCCGGCTTCACACTTCCAGCTTTGAACACTCCTGTGTTCACGCGTTGATGCTGCCAATTTAACAAGTTTGTTGCTAGACATATTGACTTAAAAAAAAAAAAAAAGCCCAGCAGCTACTTCAGAAAAAATGAGCCCATCATCAAAAGCAGTTACGCCTCCTGAGAGTGAGGTCTTGTTCTTTCCATCTCCGCTCCGTTCAGAGGCACATAAATGAGCGCATGTGGGTTACTCTGATGGAGTCTGTCCACAATAGGGGCTTCCATTATTCTGAATTTTCCCTTTAATTTTAAAAAAAATTTCCACATAAACGCAGCCAAACTCTGCCAGCTTTGGTGTGACTCTGCCACCGTTCCGAACTGTATTCCAGCTCCATCTTGGACTTTATCCTCTAAGCCAGGCTGTGAAACACCTCCATAAGTGCAGAAATTCGTAAAGGTGCAACGAGGGCACGGCGTTTGAAGCGGGCGGCCAGACAGACACAATTGAAACATACTGGCAAGTGACAGAAAGCGCTAAAAGGCAAATGGTTCAATGTGTTACCTCGGTCTCTCGCCGGAGGAAAATGTGTTCTCTGTCCACTTAGTGAGTTCGCGCAGCCTGTCTAAGTGCTCTATTTGACCTTCTCAGCATCTCAGTTTCCAGAACAAAACTCATCACCTCATACGTGACCCGCGCTCTCACATTTGCTTTCTTGCTGGGAGTCGCTGTTGAACTATAGCCAGGGATCTTTTCACCCAAAAATAAATAAATAAATAAATAAAATAAAAATAAACAGAGCTCAATCTGACGCCACTTGACACATATGAGCGCACGGATCAATCTTGTAGTCAACGGGTTTTGCAGTTTTGGATGCGTTTTAGGATTTGATCAGTTGCAAAAAAAATAAATAAATAAAAAAAAAAATAAAAATAAAAATTAAAGTGCAATATTTTGGCAAGACCATTAAGGAAAATAGTCGTACTTTTAAAAACAGCAGTTAGAAAAGGACGAAAAAGTTCTAGAAAACCTTCAACGTGACAGAAAAACAATCAGATAAACAACCAAAATAATCTGTCATGTTGTATTTCTGATTGTATCATAAATGTTTGGTCTGCTTCCACAATCAAACGCGCAAAGTCTGCACTTTTTAACTAAATGCATTGAAATTTTCCACCAGACAAGCGTTCCTGCTCCGTTGTCTCAGTCATTTCTGGTCGACTTGAGCAAAGTCACTGAGAGACGGCAACATAAACACCCCTCTAAACCCACACAAACAGGTTCCCCTATGATTTGTAGAGTTGTATAACTCTAGTCATGCTCATGCACGCAGACTGCTCTCGGAAACAAAGGGCTGGTCTCTGAATTCACCTATGCAGATGCTTCCCCACTGCCAGTCAACAGTTGTTGGTTTCCTGAAGTGGAAGCAATTAAGAGCAACAGCAACTCAGCCGTAAAGTTGTAGGCCACATAAAACTACAGAGCAGGAAACGGCGCATAATGAGGCGCATAGTGTGGCAGAGTTGCCAACGAATAGCAAAGTCAATGGCGACAGAGACTTTCAGGCCAGCTCAGCTTCAGAGCGTGGAGAGCCTCATAGGACGGGTTTGCTTTTGAAACCCTACAACATAGCAGAACATTGGATTGATTCACGTAGAGCCGCTGGACTAGAGAGCGATAGACACACATTGTCTGAACTGATCAATCGTCTTCTGCTGTTTGACAATCAGGATTTGAATTATTTGAGTTTGGCGAGTCCTTGGAAAACCTACATGCCGGACTGAATAGTGTGTACAACTTGATGGTGGAAGGCTTATGTTCCTTAGTTCCAGTGAAAGAAGAACACAAAGACAAATCTGACCATTTTACCATGGTCACTATGAACAATCGGGCCTTTTCCAGTTTCAACATAAATGTGCACCAGTGTCCAAAATTGCATTTATGTGGACGCAGTCAAGCGACTTTGATGTGGAGGAACAAGGCTTGCTCTCCAAAGCTTCGACATTCACTGGGCAACTTCAAGATGAACTTTTGAGGAAAATGCATCAGAGCCTAAACTCCTGATTGCTCTCTTTATGGAATCCCAAAGGATAACCCTGGCAGTAGTTTTTGAAGCTATGATACCCATAAAGGAGTAATCACCTTCACTCTAATGCTTACCTGCTGAGAACTGGAATGATAAAAGCTATCGTCTCAAAGCACGTGATCTAAAAGAGTCAATGTCTCGCTTTGTTTCTCGAGATTCGTCCGCAGAAATGTTAAAACCGAGACTTGGGGAACTGTGACAGTTTGGGGCCATCAATGTTGTTTAGTGGATGATGCTGCCAAATTCCAAGCACTCCTGCTTTAAAACATTGCGTCTCTCTCGTTTCTGTGCCGTCTGTCAGAAAGATGTCTCTGCGGACCAGTTAGGCAGCAGGGTTACAGCGAGCGCCCGAGGGTCCGTCCCAGTATTTTGATGTGTCCAGGAAGCAAATAGGCTCTTAGGGTCAGTCTCAGGGCTTTGCATTCTTTGTTGGGCAACAGAAGCTTGTAAATCAAAGCTCGAGGAGGAGAAAGAAAAGACATCTCAGTCCAGTATAAAGACTTTGAACTTCTCCGAGCAGCTACTGAAATGCCATGTCCACTTACAGACCCCCATCCAGTAACCAGCTCACGCACTTTGTCCTCGCGTGTCGAGATCAAAGACACTTCGCCAGACGCAAACCGGTTTTCAAGTCCGGCTGAAACCTCACCGCTCCTTGCTGCTCATTGTTTCGCTTCGTGGTTCAGCAATGAGCCCGCGTTTCAAGCCAGCCGAGCCGGCGGCAGCGACGCCACACTGCAGGGACTTAGACGAAACGCTCTCTGTGTTTCGACATGCACTTCATAATGTCTCCTTCCAGCAGACACATAATGGAGCTCTAACAGACCCAGGGGAGATTGTTAAAATAGCAGGGCAGGTTAGCTGAGACTTGCAGGGAACTATTCCCATTTGGGGATCATCAGACGGGATTGATAGGAGCCTTAAGCCGCTTCCTTACAGCCGCATGCGGAGCAGATGTGACTGCGGGGACGAGTCCTGTGTGGACGCGAGATATTTCACAGTACCCTTTAGCTGTTGCTTGTCATTAGAAGCCGGGGGGGCGAAGGGGGGAGATATGAAGGGTGGCTTCTGTTACTCGGTGAGCAGACAGCGGTGCTCTTTGCTGCCTTAATGATTAAATGGGGTTGCAGGGAGATGAGTTAGGAGGGGGAGGGGAGGTGATGAGCTGACACGGAGCAAATGAAAAGAGACTGTTTGGCTGCCGCAGAGATCGAGGTGCGCCTCGTCTTTAATCATAACAGCTTGGAATCTATTTTTTGCTTGTTCCCCTTTTCTCAAATTCCCCCCCACACCACCACCACCCTCTGTCACGCACGACGTGTGACTCCAGAGAACACAAGCGGTGAGAAGCTGCTGCTCCTGGGCGTCACCCCTCTTGCCTCTCGCCCCTCGCCGTCTCCCTCCCGGACTCTGACTCTGCGGGGCGTAACTAAGCGTCGTCCTCCGTCGCCTACCTACCTGCCCCTTGATCTTCTCCAGCCCTCTTTCATCCTCCACCGGCCTTAATGACAGGCATTTATTTAACTCATTCTACTTGGGGGAAGAGATTAGGCTTAGCGGTGGCTCGCTGAAACGGGGTGAGAGGCGGGGGAAGAGAGGGCGCGTTGTCTTTGCACGTCGCTTCTCACCCGGAGGCCTCTTCGTCCTCAAGTGCGCGCTATTTTAAACCGTGATTGATGCCGGTAAAGTCAGCACCGGCGGCTCCAGGCGAACCAAAATGATGATGGGGTTGCTCTTGTAGATGACAGGCTTCATTATGTGATCTCATACACATAATGCTGCTGTTTCCACCTCTTACTCTGCTGTAATGCCATGTTAACAACCAGGAGCAGCGATAGACCAACACAAAGCAGCACGCGCTCGTAAAGCTGAAGAAAACACATGTGAGATTTTGAACATTTATTCAAACTCAAGGCTAAAAATTGTGGCGTTCAGCCGCCTTAAAGGGGCGCTGCTATTTGTTTTCCAGCCTCATATAACACAAATGACGACGTCACCTTCAGTTGTAGTGCAAATGCTGTATATATCTGATGATTTAAGAGAAACTTAACACCTTGAACAGCAGCTCTCCTCCATTAACCCCAGAGCAATATTTTTAGCAGCGTTGCTCAGAGTACTAGCTCGTATAATGAACTCAGGAGATGTGCAGTTCCACCAGGTGCTTGCTAATAGCTGCTGGTTAGTCTGCAGGAGCTTTTGCTTTCAGTTTGCCACGTAAGGGTAAGAGAGCAAATGCAGATGGAAGTGCTCTGTTGAGATGAATTCAGAAGGGAGGATGTTTCCTTCCCTGCATTCAAAACGCTACGGAGAGGAAAAGACAAATAAAGACACATGATGCCGGTTTCATCGTCATATGGGAATTATTCCTCCATACGGACATTGAGGCTGAATGGAACCTAAATACTGACGAATCCTTTATTGTTTTAGGTGAGATGTTGAAATGGTCGACGTCCGGCTCTAAATCCACCTAAGAATCAGTGGATACTTCTCCATGTGCATGTTGTTGCAGACATACCCCTAAAAGGCTTCAGGAGGCCGAACACAAACACCTGACGGTTGTTGCTGACTTAAGAATTTTGGAAAACCATGTATAATTTTTTTACTCCGTTTCACATTTATGAACCGCACGATCTAGCAAATAATTTCCCAGTAAAACACATCAGTGTGCAATTAGACTGCAGGGGAAAGTTTAGCAGGTAAAACCTTTGCACGGCAACGGAGGTTTGCAGATGTTTCTGTCTGCCCAGCAGCAGCAGAAGCAGCAGCAGCACACTCTGCATGGAAGCATTGAATCAGCAGTGTGTGCATCTCTGTGTGTGTGTGTGTGTGTGTGTGTGTGTGTGTGTGTGTGTGTGGAGAGAGAGAGTTAGAGAGAAAGTGCTGCGCCTGTTTCTGTGCAGTCTGTTCTGGCGGAGCGCAAAGAGTAAACTGCGACGGGAGACCTCGGCTCAGACATATGTTTAATGTAGCAATCCTCACACGTCCGCATATGTCGCTGACTGTTCCTGAACGTTTTTTTTTTTTTTTTTTCAAATTGCCAGATGATGGCTTAAGCACACACGTAAGCAAGCACCCGCACGCGCGCGCGTTAGCCCCAACGCTCAACAGAATGCAAGTCGCAGGAGATCCTACGGAGACGCGCGGCGGCTGCGGGGAAGCACTTGGCAGCTTAAAGCCCCCCGAAGCTTGCGTCAGCTCCTCCCTCCGTCCCACGCTGGAGATCTGCATTTTAACTAAACATCTGGCTGTGTCAGCACCAGTTCGTCACAGCAGGGGGGGGGAGTGTACAGCAATGCATCTCCACCAACTCCAACGCCACTGGAGGTGGGGGCGGGGGGGAACCACATCTTTTCTCTTCCTATGTTTGCATCTTTCATGTTGGAAATCCGCATCCCCAGTAAAACCACACACTGGTTCCAGTTTCTGAACAAATGTTTGCAGTTTTGGGGGAAGGAGAGGAGGGAGAGGAGAAAGAAAAAGAGAAAGAAAAAAGAGAAAGCATGCCAGTGTTTACCCACAAATGTCAAATGTCCTAACACATGAGATGTTTACATAGTTAAGTGAAACCGCACGCATCGCTGCAGCAATTAATCAGCTGCTACCTAAACGGCATTAACATTAAGGTTGAGTCACCCCATTAAATACATAATCCTTCAGGGAAAGCGGCTCTTTGTTAGATGAGAGAATGGAGCGGCGGTTTCAGAGACCTGCTTGGCATTCAGGGTTCGGGACGAAGTGTTCAGAGGTTTCAGACTGACAGGGGCACTTTACTGCACCCTGATCCAGACCTTTAAAAGAAATAAAAAGCAACAGCTGACAAGTCTAATTAGTCCTGACGCCGGTTGTCAAATAATCAGAACACAGACCCGACACATTGAGCCTGCAAAGCGAAGCTGTGCAAAGTGATGAAACTTTAAAAAAAGAAAAATAAATAACAACAACAAAACCCAGACAAACTGGCAGGTCTGTTGTTGATTGCAGTGGCTCTTTTCTAGAACCTGGCCTGAATTTTGTTATGTAAAATCAACTTGTTCTTTTTAGCTTTATGTCATGTTACACCTCCAACTCAGGTCCTCCAGACTAGTGGCAGCAGCAATTAGTGGAACTCCTCGCCCGCTGAACTTTTCATACAAACTGCTTTCCAGTCCGTTGCTCCTAAGAACGGTTGCAAGTGGCATAATGGAGAATTGTTGAGATGTCGTGCTGAACTCTGAGTCTCAGGAAGAGCAGGAGCTTCTTAAAGAGACAGAAGCCAATTTCAAGGTGGCAGTTTGACAAGGCAAATCTCTTTTAAGTTAAGTTTTGTATATGCAGCATTTTTTATGCTAACTGAAGCTAACACAGTTATTTGATTGTGCTATACAAAGGCAGCGTGTCTGGAAAATAAATAATACCATTAAGCTCTTACCGAACAATATTCAGGCAGTAAAATAATAATAATAATCTCTGAAGTTTCTCCTCGTTTAGCTGTTGATGTGGCATCAAAGGTGTGATTCCTCTGCTACATTTGTGTCCTTCAGTTTGTCAAGGAAACGGCTGCGTTTATTTGGGAGCCTCTCTTGACTCAGGAAAACGCGGATTAAAAAGGTAGCTTTGGATGATGCCTGGTCAAAAGTGAGCAGGCTGATGTAGGTGGTTTGGTCGACTGGGGGGAAAAGGGCGCGGCGGACTCACTGATGGTGTTTCAAGATGGCGGTTGGGCTCAGGTTGGAGCGAATCTCTGGTACTTATCAACATTTTTCATGCTTTTGGACAGCAGAATAAATACATTTCTACTACGAGTAAAATTATAGCATTTACTCCTGCAAGCAAAGGACTGTTGTGTTTTTGTTTTTGACTCTTGACAATGTCAAACACACTTATAAGCCAATGGTGAATCCCTTCATGTGAAGATGATGAAGACACTGGGACAGCAAAGCAACAGAGAACAAACATCAGTAGAACAGTTAGATCTACGTATTGTTAGAAGGGTCAAAGTTCAGACCTAAACCCAATAGAGATGTACGACGAAGCTGACTGAGCCAAAATTATTACATTTAAAAAACAGAATAGTCCAAAACTGTTGATCTTTTATTGTGCAGATTATTTGTAAAAGAAGGAAAAAAATGAACAAAAGAATCACGTATCATTTTCCTTTCCATTTACAAACTTAGTGCAAGTCTTTCATATTAAATGAAAAGAACATCAAATTTGTCAAAAGGTTCTAGAGAAATAAATAAATATTTTTGCAAGGCTTTGTACTTCAGCATTCAAGCGTTCAGTCCAGTCTGATGATTCCCACCCCCAATGAATAAAAGATACAAATATATATATATATATATGAGTATATATATATATATATATATATATATATATATATATATATATATATATATATATATATATATGAGTATATATATATATATATATATATATATATATATATATATATATATATATCTGTTTTGTTCTTTTTTTTCTACTCTCCACCAGCGGCACAGGTCAAGAAAAAGCCACGTCTCTGCATTAGGATTCAGTGTGCTGCAGATAGCCGACCTTCAGCACTGTAAATGTTTTTGCCCCCTCTCCCGCATTACTCACCTCCAGCAGAGACTCATACTGAGTATTGACAGTTGGCGTCTCTGAAAGGAGGGATGAGGAGTTGGGGGGGGGGGTAAAGAATTGCCCCAATCTCGAGGTTTGACTTCTGAAGTTGATTTATAGACCCGCCGGCTGTCTGCGACGTGTGAATATTTTCTTTGTGCCGAAATCTCGTCCGGACTTTGCGCTCGTCTGCAGCCGCGGCAGTAAGTCAGAGCGCCATAAATCACAAAGTTCTGCGCTCAAGTTTTCGTCAATTCGTCCCCAGAGTGGCTGCTGCTTCCAACACAGAGCACATATACAATCCTTTATTCTGAAGAACAGAGGCCCTCGGCGATCAGGCCTGCGGTGTATCGACAGTTTGGTGGGCATGAAGCAGAAGTCCCCTTAAAGAGCCCCATTACCTTTGATTTAAAATGTTCACCGGCGAGCCAAGTGATCCAGGCGCCCGTCTGAGGATACTAGTTCGGCTTTGTTCATGCATCAGGAAATGGGAGGACGAAGAAAAGAACTGATACAAGCCGTGCCCCCCCCATCAATAACCTTTTTGCAGCCTCCTCTGCGTTCAGTCGGCCAGCGGCGCTAAAATGCTTAAGGAGAGACGTTCTAATTCGTGCAAGTTTCTTTTTTTTTATTTTAATTCACTGCCAAAATAAAAAATATTTGGTCAAGTTTCTAGTGCAATTATCTTAGTGCACCTGGAACAAAACTAAACTCATTTATAAGTAACATTTCAGCAACAATTATGAGTTTGTTTTAATTCCTTATTGACTTATTGAACAAATTATATTCACTTCAACAAGACATTTTTCCCATGAAGTAATTTGCGAATGGAACTCGTATTTTTTCATCAATATTAAGGAATTATTGACTTTAAACAAGCTCCTATTTCTCACTGAAAACATGTTGTCTCATTTCACGTGTCCTAAGATATTTGTAGCAGAAACTCAAGCAGACGTACTCGAATCAGATTTTGCGTTTTTGCAAGTTGTCCATTTCGACTGCTAACGTCAAACCCTGCTTACTTTACATTCTGAGTGGTAGGAGGTGACGAAACGGTGCTTCCCCGGCGGGTCCCGTCGACGTCCCGGCGGTCGAGAGAGGGAAAAAAACCCAGTTCCCGTCATAAATCAGCCGAATGTGCTCACGCACTGCCGCCGCGCCAAACATCGCGAGGGAGGAATGAACGCGGCCGGCAAAGCTCTGAAAGCATTCCCCTCTTTAAATCACAAACACCAGAGGTCCACAAACAGTCTCTTAATATGTTGCCCTGGAATACGCTCTCAACATGCGGCCAAAGGGGAGCCATGACTTATCTCAGAGCAAGTCAGTTTGTGTAGCCGCTGCGCCACAGCTCCAAACAATAAGCTTCCACTTCTCGACTCGAGGTGTTTGTCATATTTTCAGTTGCGGCGGTGAAAAAAAAAATATTTTTGCTGTAATTAATTGTGTTTGGCAGCAGCGTCCGCAGGTGGGTTTTGCTGATTCACAACGGGCCGGTTTGAGTCGGAGCGGGAGCCGACGGGGGAGTCGAGGTTTTATTTTCTTAAAGCGCTTCGCTCTCCACTCGTTGTTCAACTATTAGTTCGGTTAAACGGAAATTTAGAGCCGACAGTTGGATGCGGGCTGGTGTGTTGTTGTCAACTCCCCAGTATTTTAGCATGTAGTTCATGAAATCCCATAACTGTTGGAAGCAGATCATGATATTGTTAGTCCTATGAACCTCACTGAGCAGTTTCAACTTCTACAACTTTCGAATTGCACTGTAATATTGCAATTTACTTTGTTTTGGGTTTTTCTTGTTGCAAGAACTTCATCCATCCTCTCAGAGCTGGTGCCTTTCTCCAGCCGTCTTTGAAAAGCCGGCCCCATGATGTCCTCCTCAACTTGTCTGACGTCTTCCTGACTCTTCACGACGCTGTCCTCCTGCAAACCGGACCTTTCGCGAAATCCATCGTCGGTTTTTACCGGCGCCGCTTTCCTCATTATTTCTTGGCCAAACGCCGAGGAAGAATTGCAAACGAGGCCCCCGGGGGCAAAGATGAGGCCTCTCTGCCCACCTGTCTGGTGAGAAGCTGCTGGTCGTTAGCGGGCATCAGCATCCGCCGGCAGGAGCCCGAAAGGTTGACTTTGCCTCTTTGGAGCTTCGCCTGCAGCACAATTACACATAACCAGTTAGTCTCCGGCGTCGTCTCTTCCGACACGCGCGAACGTGAATACGCGCAATTACTCCTTCCGCAAGAGCTCCTCCGCCGCAAAGCGCTAATGCCGTTCCTTTCAGTCACTTCAGTGTAATAATTAATCAGAATAAACATACAACGCTTGACAATAAGGCTTTTATATTCAGCACTAATCAGACAACTCATTAGGCAGTAATGAGCCGTCGCTGCCTGCTCTTGTCGTGTTTTGGGGGGAACTTGGGTGCATGGGGAGAAGTGTTGGCGAAGACAACACACACAGACACCTACACGCGCACGCAAACACACACACACACACACACACACAAGCACTCACTCCAGAAGTCCCACTCCAATTATGGCAGCATTTCACCCGGGAAGAAGCCCACTTACCCAGTATTCACTTTATGAATAATTGATTGTTTGTGCCAGTGTTGTATTTGTAAATACACGTTTGTTCTTTGATAAATAGTTTTCCAGACATACTCATTTGCTCAATTTGATTAGACTCTTAAATGTATTATTTATTAGCCAAAATTGCTCTCCGGTTATTAGTCATCACGGGGGCAACTAGAAGATTTAGCATAAGGACACAGCTGCACGTTCCCACATCAATCCAGGCTTGGTTCGCGTTGCAGGTGGCAGCCGGCGCTTCACGCCAGGGCACCGGCGAGCGTTTTGTCTGTCATGAGCGTTTTTGACTTCTCTTAAACGCACAGTAGCTACGTTTCCAGCTCACTAAGTGACAAAGACCCGGTCACTGAATCAAGTGGACCACAGGTTCGGTGACTCGTGACCCCTTTAGTGACCTTCACTGGGCTTTTTGGTGCGGCATCGCTAATATATGACCCTTTCGGATCAGAGCAGCGGTGCCCAAAGTGGGTCCTGAAGGGCCGGCATCCTGAATGTTGTAGTTCCCTTCCTGGTCCAATCCAGGGCCCACTTTGGGCACCACTGGATTCTCTCGTTCCTCAAGAAACAGTGGAGACTACAACTGGTGTGTTTTCCTGCTGCTCTAATCCGTCTGCTTTAAGGTTGAGATGTTTTACGATGTGCCTTCAGAGACGCCATTTCCTCGCCTATAATGAGGGATTTGAGCTACTGATGCCCCTTTCGTCGTCTCAAACCAGGCTGCCCGCTTCTGTCTGACCTCTGGCATCAGCAAGGCTTTGTCATCTACACAGCTGTAGCTCGATAGAAGCATAGAGATGGTTGCAGGGGAAAGTCCTACGAGATCAACAGTTTCTGAAATACGGAGAGCAGCCAGCATAACCGCTACAAAATATGTAAAGTGTCTTAAATCACTTTTCCGACATATTCTGATTCTCAGTTTGGACTCCAACAAGACGTCTTCAACAGCTGAACTCATCGTGTCGGTGGCGTCTAAACGGCTGAGCCTCTGTTCACTTTTGAACCAGTGAACCTACCAGCGGCTACGGGTGGAAAAGATTGGCTTTTTGGGGGGCATATTTCCAAAAGGGTGCGAAATGCAAAAATAATTAAAGTTTGCTTCATTTTAAGGACTTTTTGATAAACATATGACTTATTGTGGCCATTTGGATAAGGTTGTGAAATGTTGGTGTCTGAGACATCGCTTGCTTTGACTAATACCTTTCTCTGCAACGGTTTCCTTTTTTTTTAAAAAGTACGTTGAATTTGTGAGGCTAATTTGAGAGGAAACTGGATGAATCTGATGTGGACAAGGACGCGGTGCAATGGTTAGGAATTTAAATGAATTTACTGGAGGGCAAATGCAACATAAATAAGTTTAATTTACAATGTGACTGGCCACAAATTTGCCTTGCTTCTGTAATGCTAAGGTTTTGTCTGGGAGGTTATTGACTCACGGTCTTGCTGTGCTTAGGGCAAGATTCCAATAAGTACACTATGCCGAAATGTTCTGTGTATTAATTTCAACTGGATATGATAAAAACTGCATTCTCTCATTTCTGCCTTCAGGGCGACCATTTGATTACAATGTGAGATGATGAAAAACTGCATGTTGCTACATCTCAACACAACCGCAGCATTCTGCAAAACCCACAGCAAACAAAAGCTGCACAATGTTTTGTGCCGCGGTCGTCACGGCGATATTAACTTATGCAGTCCGCCAAACAAATGGTGCCGGATGCAACGTGGTAGGCTGGTGCATTTTCAATTGATGTGCCTTGGCACTGTAAATGCTAACAATGCAATATGTCTAAACTAAATCATCCATTTTCTAACAATTTGTCCCCCCGCGGGGTCAGGAGGGGCGTTGGTGTCGATCTCCAGTGTCGGGCGAGAGGCGGGGTCACACCCTGGACAGGTGGCCTGGTCTGTTGCACAAAACTAAATCATAAGAACATAATTCAAATTTTTCTGCCAAATTGTTTTGTGTGAAATGTGTTTGACAAAAACCGCTCTGCTTTAAGAGTGCAGTGACGTCCCAGAGGCCGTGAAGGACCATTCTGTGGCCCTGAGTCCGTCGCTCACACCATTAGCTGACCGAGCTCTGCAGCTTTTAGATTGAATTAGAGCTTACAAGGAGAAGCTTCAATTTTGGACACTTTAGTTTTATATTATCTCTTCGCTTTTATGCAAATGACATCAAGCTCCACTGCTCCTTCAAAAACTTTGGCGTTTTTCAAACCAGTTGAATTGCATGCGGGAAAAGAAATCGCATATTTTAAAAATGGCCCCAGAACTTCTTTGGAGCTCTGATCGTTTTCTTTTTCCAAGTTCGTCTGATCGGGCAACATGCAGGACTTTTGAACTTGAACATCAGGCCAAATGGAGAGACTGGTCTTTTCAACCAGTCTCTCTTGAAAGACACCAAACTAAGCTTCAGTTGTTACAGCTAGATACAGGTCAGGACAGAATGATGGACTCTGAGCCTTCAGAGACACATAAAGATGATTACAAAGTCGGCCTTCTAACACCTCGAGAACATTTCTAGGATTAAAGAACTGATGTTCCGACAAGATCTTCAGAAACGTATTGACGCATTTGCGGGGAAATTAATTACTGCAACAGCACCTTCACCGGTCTGTGTGAAATGTCAACGAGGCTGATCCAAATCGCTGCTGCGTTCGGTTTTTACTCTCCTCTAGTCTGGAACAAACTTAAAGAAAACTGGAGGCTAAAACCCCCGTTTGTTTAGAGCTGCTTTTCATTGTTATATTCCTGCTATTTACTGAAACATCATTACTTTTGGTATGTAGGCCATCTTCTATTATCCCCCTGAAATGTAATATTTGTCGGTTGTTTTATGGTTTTATAATGTAAAGCGCTTTGACTTGCCTCATTGCTGAAACACTTGCCCTGCCTTGTTGTTATAAATATGATCCCAAATTTACAACCAAGGTGCCGAGACACACGTGTAGCATCATTCAGCACAGGAATAAAGATGTGGATTTTTTGTGCAGATCAAGCCCAGTTTCCCTCTTCCCAATCTGAAATGTTCTGTATTTTCTTTGGCGCTGCGGCCTTTAGCTGTTCGCTGTTGTTTCTGTATCTGCTGAATACCTTGAAACCTGTTGAGAAGGGGCTTTTCTGGGCAGACGCCCAGCGACTCAGCGAGGGGGTGAGCGGAGTTTTTAAGTGTACTGATGGCTGTACACGCGCTCGCTGGCTTCCGCCGCCGTTCTCCTTGTATGTACTGGGAGGCCGAGGGAGGGGAGTGGAGGGGAGGGATGAGGAGCCCCGCGCCGCACCATATGCCAAATATGAGCCGGCCTGCCTGCCAATGTGTTGGGGATGCTGGCAAGTGCTGGGACGGCTGAATTCTTGACAGAGGGAGATGAATAATTGAACACGTGCGAAGCTGAGTTGTGTTGGGATGGACCGAGGTGTCTTTAAACACGGGGGAAGGGGAATAGACGGCCGAAAGCAAAACGATTGTTTGAAAAGTGCTACGCTTTTCTCTTTTATTTTTTTTTTTTGTCATCTCTCAAGATGTCAAAAACTTTGCATGGAGTAAGCAAAAAGCGCTTCTCGAGTTGTTGGTATTATAGTAAACTGCTGAGGTGAAGAAGCATAAACCTCTGGCCTCCCTGCGTATCACCGCTAGCTCTGAAGGAATTAAAAAAAAAAGAAAAGAAAAACTACAAAAGAATGTTGTAGAGATATCCGCTAACGATATTCGGTTTGTGGGAGCGTGCCTTAATTAAATTAAAACGTGAATAATTCAGCAGACATTTCCAACAAAACCTCGTCTAATTTGCTTTATATATTTTCTATCTAATAGCGTCCTTTCAAGTTTTACGTCGTTTCAAAGTTTCTAATTAGAAGGGACGTGAAGGGGGGACATTAAACAGCTCTTTATACTTTGCCTGTGAAACTTTCTCGTGCGATATTTTTATGTGGTGAACACACTCTGATTCTCCAATTCAAGGCCCGAGACTGCTACCTGTTTCCTGATCACTGAATATGTTTAGTAGTTACAAAGGTCGTCCAGAACAAAGTCGCGAAAAGGAAACACTACATGATCCTTTAGCCTTTCACAGCCAAACGTTGTTTCACGTAATTCAAAAAGTTCCTTTTCACTCTCACCTGGCAAAAGCTCCTTCTGATGCAAGGGAAACGCTCATCGCTACAGAAACAGGTCAACACAAATACGCGCCATATTTTTGTGTCAAAAAAAACGTTGAAAACCGCGTTTCGTTTTCCTTCCCATTAAGATGTTTTAAAGATAAAACATCTTTAAAAAGTTTGCCGCTGCCAAACAACCAAACGTGGAAAAGGTGAACGCGGGTTGCAATTGCAACAGGTTACTGCAAGAAACTGTAACCTGTTGCAATTGTGTGCGCAGACGGTAGCGCGCGATTCTCTGAAGGTTTTTGGTTTTTGTTTTTTTTATTGATAAAACATTAGAGACAACACAGACATCACATCAGGTGTGTGAAGATAAAGATGAATTTTGATGCCGGAGGCGATGATACAAAAAAATAAGGCAAAAAACCAAATCAGAAGAAGAAGAAGAAGGAAAAAAAAAAACAGACTTGAATCCTGTTTTTAAATGATGTTGCCTTGATAAATGTAGAACTGCATGGATGTAACAGCAAAGGCTCCTCAGTCGGGGCTTCACTTTACGTTGCGTTTACATCCCCGTCCTGCTACTGTTCCTGACTTTCCATTAATCTTCAGGAATTGATCTGCTGGCTCCCCTTGTTTACCTGTGTCTTTAATATTGCAGTGCCACTTTCCATGAAGCCTGTTATGTTCTAATCACCACTCTCTCTCTCTTTCTCTCTCTCTCTCTTTGTTTTGTCTCCTCCCCCAACCTTCCTCCCCACCCTCTTTCTGTGTCACAGATACCACCCTGTCCAGCAAGCGTGGTAAGTAGCGCCGCCGCCGCCGCTCGCTCACGTGACTCAAAGCCATCTGTGCGTGGACTCCATCCGCGCCGGCGTAGTTGCCGTTTGCGCTGTTGTGAAGGGAACTGCTCTCAGATGCTTCGTCTCGGTTGGGGTCGGGGTGTGTGTGTGTGTGTGTGTGTGTGTGTGTGTGTGTGTGTGTGTGTGTGTGTGTGTGTGTGTGTGTGTGTGTGTGTGTGTGTGTGTGTGAGGGGGGGGGGTGGAAGTTTAACCGAGCCACAAACACCATTTGCATCACCGGGAAGCTGTTCCCCTCCTCCCCCCTCTCAATCTCAGTGAATGTCACAGCAAATGTTGAAAACGAGGGGAGAAGCATCAAGCGAAGGCAATTATGAAAGCAGCATCCACACACCCATGTGGCCAATCAGAATTTCAGTTTAGCATATTTTCTCTGCATGCTCTTCGCTTCGACCTACTTAGTCAATTTACCCCCTTTTGACTCCAATAGTACTCAATAACAAGCCGAGAGGGAGCATCGTTTTCTTTTTTCTTTGAGTCTTTGCAACTTTAATGGACTCCATCTCGGTTCAGACTAAATAAAGGGTGGACGGATCGCTTTCCCCCTCCCATCCTGCCACGGCGGTCTCTGTGGCGCAGTCACTGCCGGCTTCCTGAAACTCTTTGTCCCCTGAATGTGAAAGTCCATCTGCCGTTCTGCCTTTTGTTTCTCTCTGGCGTGATTGTGCGTCGTCCAGCTCACCGCGCCGGGCGCTCGTTCTCTCCCGGCGCTTTGTTTTCCGCCGATGCACGTTTTGTAAGCGTCAGCGGAACATTGTCCGGATTGTCCAGACAAAAGCGGGGAATCTGGCTGAACTGTCCTCGACTGGTGGCGGGTTGAGGCGACCGCCGGCGAGTCACAACGACTCATTTTGCTGGACCATAAATTGCCACAGGAGTTATTGCGATAATCAATAATATTGTTGTTTTGGGACCATTGTCATGTAATGTAACGGTAATGGCACAATAAATGCAATAATTCTAAAGTCTTCTTCAATCAACTTTAAATTCTCCTGAGCATTTAACATTGGGAGACATTTTAAAAATCCAAAGTGAGTAAAGAAAGCAACAGAAACAACAAATAAAAGGAATTGTGCAACAGACTGAAGACTTTCGTCACCCAGCTTTTTTTTGCCCTGAAAGACAGAATAAAGAAAAAAAAATCACGCAAATGGAAATTATAGAGTCCGCTTTAGTTGATCACGAGATGGAATCAATGTACCGCTCATTGCGACAGACCTCGATCCGACAGCATCAGCCGGGAGACAGATACCCAGACGCTGGAGTCTGGTCTGGGGAACATCAAAGAGTCAGCAGGGGAACAGGAGCATAAAGCTGCAGTTTAGATTAGGCCCTTGAGGGGGGCTTTACGTGTGTGTGTGTGTGTGTGTGTGTGTGTGTGTGTGTGTGTGTGTGTGTGTGTGTGTGTGTGTGTGTGTGTGTGTGTGTGTGTGTGTGCGCACAGCTGGGATACAGTTTGCTTGCCGGTGGAGGAAGTGAATATACACAGCACAGTGAAGCTGTGTGATCAATATTTCATTGCTGAGCTAGCAACAGTGTTCTGTGTTCCTGTTTGGGTGTTGTTGTTTTGGGTTTTTTTTTTCAAATGCAGCCAGGACTCAGTGAGGAGAAAAGCAACAGGAAGCCACAAAAATATCAACGTTTGCTTTAATTTGTGGTGTTGATTTTGGACACCATCTGCTTGCTACCAGAGACGGTGACTCTGGTCTCAGACCTGCGAAGGCCAGAGCCACGCCCACTTCCTCGCTTGTCTGAGACGTCATCACCTCATGTTTAAAATCTTAATGCAATTAATCTTGTTTCTTGTTTGTTTGTTATTTTTAAGGGACAAATGCAAAGGTTCCGGCCAGAACCTTTGCATTTGCGTGTTTCTGGTACGCCTGTAAATCCGACGCACAGGCGGCACCAGAAAACGGTGAGAGATGACGAAGCTGCTTCTCTTGACCCACTGTGGGTTAATTTTTGCTTAAAAATCCAATGATCTGATTGGACAACGAAAAAGACTATTGTTGTGTTCAAGTTGTAGCAAAAACTTATCTTAAATACAATTTCAATGCAAAACACATGACAGCTGAATAGCAGGACTTTGCACCAATCTGATGGGTGAATAAACCGAAATAACAGATTAAAACCTATAAATGTCTTTGTTGTTGAGCTCATGTGTCTGTTTATTCAATAATGTGGGAAAAGAAGAGGATTTTTGAATGAAAGAAGTTGCTTGTTTTGTCCATCTAGTTCTCAATTAAATTGCCATTAATTATCAAACTTCAATCACAAACACGATGAAAAGTTTTAATCCGGTTTCGCCGATATTATATAAATATCTGGATTGTGGCGTCATTACTGAATTGCAGTTCTTCGAAATGAAAGCCCCTCCTCTTTAAGGCAAATATGAGTTCAAATGTAAATCTTGTTTTTATGTGTTGTTTTGTTTTGGGGGGTTTTTTTTGCAGAAATGTACGTTTTATTAATAATTGGGTAAATGTGCTTCGGTTAAGTTTAAAATGATGTGCACATTTATAAGAGGTTTCTGAGTGATGGATTGCTCTCTCAAAAAAAAAAAAGCCACTAAACGACTGTTTGCTCCAAACGGAGGTGGAGAACGTCGACATAAAGTAGTAAGGAATTAAAAAAGCGATGAGAGGGAGTGAAGCCAGGGTCAGATTGTCCTCGCTCGCTCTCCGTAGCTCGGTCAGCAGCAGGTAATCCAGAAAATTGCCCGTCGTTCATCAGAGTGCACGTTATTTATGCCTCTCGAATTCCGGTTTTTCCTGCATCCAGTTCTTCGGGGCCATACGTTACAACGCTGCACCCGACGTGCTTTGACTCCTTCTCTGTGGCTTCCCGTACTTAACGGGCTCTCCGCACGCCGTCGGCAGGGCGAGGGCTTGTTTGGAGTCGGCTGACAGGCGTCCTCAACCTGAAGTGGCTGCCGGCGCGTCCTCTCCCCTCTCCCGGCTTAATTGGGTGTACCTGAGGCAGGAGGGCAAGGTGTACGCGCGATAAGAGGAAAATGCTGTTCTTGGCTGGTTTTAGTGTCCTTATCTACAATCTCCAGATTGATCATGGCTTCCTCTGTCAGTTTTGCAAATTGTTTGACCCCTAACAACCCAACAGATAAAAAAAAAACTAAAAAAAAAAACATCCCTCGACTAAAACATGATGAACATTGGAGCTACCTTATGGTGCACTGATTTTAAGCTCAGCTCAGTTGTGGACGTCATTAGGATTCATGTCGGAGACGACGTCACCGGTCAGCATCTTTTTTCTTTTTTTTAAATCAGCCTAATTAACAACGGCATTTCTGCAAGCTGTTCAATGCACAGAGTGTTGAGAGTTTGTGATGATCTATGTAGGGCCGAGCTGAAGGCGTGTCTCTGTCTCTGTCTCTGTGCTTCCGGTGGTGAATTTATTCCTCCAACGCGTTTCAATGACGTATGGAGATTTGTGGCTCTCAGTAAATGTCCGTAAATGGCAAAATCATTATTACTACATATACACTGCTGTTTATAAAAGAAAAACGTATGTACATCAGTATGCACATCCGTTTTTGTAATTCAGTCCAATTCAGTTTGCCAATTTACAAAACCGATTTCAAGTGAGCTGGGCTACGTTCACACAGCTCAGTCAGCAAAAATTTTTCTTTTTTCCAATATGTGCTACTTCATAAGCGGTACCAAGTTGTCTACGTCTTACTTCTCGAAACGTGCGTTGTTGTGTGACGTCAGTGAATGACCAAGCAACAAAGTAAAAAATCTGATTTCAGCAAAAAATCGAATCATCGAGACCTCGTGTGTGAGCGCAGCCGTTTCATTTTCTCATAATTATCAAACAATGCAGCCAAGTCCAGTTTATTATAAAGTTTATAAATCGGTCTAACAGCGTGTCGTCTAAGGAGCCCCGGCGGATCGCACCGACTCTCTGACGTCTCCTGGACGAGGACGTAGTGACGGGGAGACAGTTCCCGGCATCGAGTCACCGACATGGCAGGAGTCCCTCCGACTCGCTGATCTAGGAATACTTTGTATGTTGAAGGAAAGTAAAACGCCAATGTCAACAGCAGCTCTGTTAGGGGCTTCGCTTCACGTAGGTGAGAAATGCAGCTGAAGAGATCAACTCTGAGCCAGATGAAAGAGGACGCATGGGGGTTAGTCACAGTGAAAGCTCAGGCAAAAGCTCCGTCTGGGAGAGAGATGAGGCTCAGTGCAGCGTCTCTGGAATCAGAACATTACGCTGCCAAAATACAAAATCTCACCAAATATGTTGGGTCTGGTTTCTAGTTCACTTGAACTAAGACAAAACTAACTGTTCAGCAACATGCAGCAGCTTGTTTTAAGCTAATAATTCCTCAATATTGATGAAAAATTACTAGTTCTATTGACTGATATGTTGCTGGAAAGTTACCTGATAGTTGTAATATGTACAATTGTCTTATTTCAATTGTACCAAGATAATCACATTAGCGAAATCAAAACATTTCCACAGCTCTCTTTAGGCAAAGCCCCTATTTCACATTTTCCTGGTGTCGTTTCATACACCTGAGTCAAAGAGACGATGTGCTCTGTATGTGAAACCGTATTGGGAAGTGCGATGACTCTTAATAATCCAGAAGGTCTCTTACTCCCCCTCTCAACACAAAGCCTCCCGAAGCCGCAACCGGAACCCGTCGCTTCTGTCCTTCACAGTCTGAGAGCCGCTGACGGCGAGCAGGGTGTTGCTGCAACAAAACAGGTTTGCCGGCTTTCTCGTCAGAATTCATTTCAGGTCGTGATGAATGGGGAGCTACATTTTTATGATAACTAGACAAGCTGGGTCGATTTTGTTGTTCTTGTCTCACAAGAAAAGCTCATAAAATAACCAGACATTCGAGACAATAGAGTTTGAGTTTTTTCAGAATGTTATGAAGAGTTTTGGGGGATGTTATTCTCTGTTCAAGTGATTTTTTTAATTTTTTATTTTCTCTAACAGTGATATTGTTTATTGTCTTATTTTTTCACGAGATTTCCAATTAGAGAGCAACTTCTTAAATACATGAAAATCACACTGTGTCAGGTTATAGCAATTGCAAAGAAGTGTGACTTTAAATTAGGGCTCTGTCCCTTTACAAACTCCTGCTCTTTCTAAAACTCGGCCTGCTGGAAGTCGTCATAACGTGGCTCCTCTGTTGACCCTTTAACAACTTTTTACCAGTTTTGCACTGAAAAGTAGCTCCTATAATGATCTCAGCTGCTCCACCAGGTGTTTGCTAATTGACGCTGGCTAGTCTGTAGGAGCTGAGTGGAGGAGTCCTCTGCGAGGCAGAAGCTTTTAAATCTTGGAAACCGCAGTACGGCGGAGGAGCTGCGCCTCGAAGGCGACGCCAGGTCCATCCAGGCGGTTTGCACAGCTGAACGGTTGCCACGGAGATTAAAGGACTTCACAAACATGCACAAATGAATCAAGACGACTCTCCAGTTAGGCTTTCAATGAGAAAATAACACCATAACATGATGTAAAGCTGAACAAAATGGTTGATTTTACCCAACATTGCGCCTTTGATTTCAAGATATAAAAAAAAAAATCCACATTTCTGCTGATGACCAGTCAAAATCAGTTATTGTGATTGTGTACCTGTCTGTGAAGTGGCTGGGTCGTCCCGTTCAGCTGAAAGCGACACGCCGGGATCAACACCCCGGTGAACAGATTTTCTCCTGTGGGCCAAAGAAACGTCATCTGAGTTTTTTTTCACATGAGCCACGGCCAACGACTCCACATCCTCTGCAGTCCCAGCGCCTCTCGTCCTCCGCTCTCCCTTCCTGCCTCTGCTCATTCTCCGGGTCTGAGGAGCCGCCAGAGCTGAAAGAACCGGCTAATGACTTGTGAAATGCCTCCAAAGCCAAAGCAGCGACAGGAGTTAATTTCTCTAAATCCGTCTTAAAACAAACAAAAACAGTGACAAGGCCCGACGGCACTAACAGAGGAGTCGGCGAGGCGGTCCAGCTTTTTTGTTTTATAAATGAGTCGGCGAAGGTCTTTCCGGTGAGCAAATCCTTTATCTGCAGACTGATGTGCCTAATATCGTCGATTTTTGGTTCATTATCAGTGATGCTGATGTCGGTCATTTTAGAAGATGCATTTTTTTTGTCACCTTTTCCTTTACATAGGTGAGAGAGGATTGGTGGATAATGTTTGTTTTTTTCTTAGAATAGAGCGGATAAACAGTGTTTGTTGTTGTTTTTTTGTTTTTTTTTATTAGATGGAAAATGTTTAGGAAAAAGACGCATGCGTTGATATTGTTAGCATCGAATGCCATTGCAGGAAGAATTGCTGATCATCTCCACGTATCCTCTGTGAGCTGTGGTGAGGCGTGCAGCCTCTTCCGCCTCACTTCCCCCTCAGCACCAATTAAAACTGTTTTTCTGCGGCGCATCTCGACTTGATGAAGACAGCCAGCAAGAGCTCTCCAAGTAAAGTCGCACGGCGCCTGTGTCGGTGGGTGATTTGTGCAACAGAGAGGGAGGAAAACAAACAAGCCTTAAAAAAACAAAACAAAAACAAAAACAAAAAAACCCAAAATAAAATAAAAAAATGCCGTGGAATCTGCTGAAAACGAGAAAGGACGTGAAATCTGGTTCGCTTCTCCTTTCCCTTCCCCCCCTGGTTTCCGCGCTAACGCTTCAAGCACCATCAACAAGTATTACTGTGCAAAATGGAGGAAGAAGAAAAAAAATTAAAAGCGCTGCTGGAAGCTGCTTGATCTCGCGGCTTCGACCAGATCTCCCCGCTGAATGGAAGCGAGCTTTGCTCTGGCCTTCTCGCTACAAAGGCTGAGGAAGCCGAGGCACAGAGGACACTGCCTAATGGCTACCAGTCTGGCTTTTCCCACAGGATTACATGTTTGAGGAAGATAAAGTTTGATCTACGTATATATATATATATATATATAGTTGTTTTTTTCTTCTCCAAGACAAAGGGCTTCTTTTTTGTGATGCAGATGGGAGCAGACAGGAAAACCTTCTGAACCCGCCGAGGCTGGAGTTTGGAGAATATAGATGAGGATGTCTGCGGGGTCTGAAGAAATCGATTCTCTTGAACTTTTTTCTGAGGCATGCGCCCATCAGAACTCTGCTGCCGATCTCCGCTTCTCCAGTCAAGGGCTGACCTGCCGCTATTGGTTATTTTTATGGCGCGCGAGAGACGTTACAGTAGAAATGGGTTTGCTGACTCTTTAAAACGCAGCAGGGAGGGTTTTACAGAGCCAAACACTTCATGGAGGAACCAAAGGTTTCCCCTCCAGTGGGATCTTGCTGGGTGTCCTTGGATAACCAAGCGGCGTAAACAGGTTACGGCCAGTGAATAATCTGCAGATCTTGTGAATGTTGTTCAATTGAAAATCTCTAAATAGTAAAAGGTTATACAGGTTGAACAGAGTATTTCGTTATCACCAGAGCGTATAAGTCGATGTAGATCAAAGACATAAAACTGACTTCTAAAGCTTCTAGAGCTTTCCACGCCTAGACATCATCAATAATTTGGTCAAGGCGCCAGCTCTCGACACTTCAGACGACCCGAGATCTTTTGTATTCTCGAAAGCCTGCTGAATGTTAAATGAATGAACGCAAAGTTAAGAAAAGAAAGAAAAAAAAAAAAATGTTGATGTGGTGTTTTTGCCAAGGAGGCAGAGCTCGAAGCGGACGAAAAGCTGACACACAGAACAAGGTGGATCATCCGTTGTTCTTCGCTTAGCCTTCCTGTTACCTGCTGAGAGTCTGACTCTCGGGACCTGAATGAAAAACCACAGACGTTCCTGCTGGATCCTGGTTCTGCTCCTCTTTTTGTCCGCAAGTGAAGATAATAACAGCTGTTTGAGCTTCTGCGTATTTCTTCATCCTGGTGCTTTATTAGCATGCCGCCATGTATACCCAAGCAGTTAGATCTCACTTCGTTTTGTTTTTTTCCCAGACTGAGACTAATGAAGTCACATTTCCTGGGGTTAATTACGCCAACATTAACGGAGATATCGGCGAACAGTAAACGGCGCTACCCTCTTTAGCTTCTCACTGTTTCATCATCACCTCCTGCTGTGGGAGTCTTTACCCTTCTCCAGCCTTCCCTCCATCCCATTATTTATCAAGTCTTCTTTGCACTTTCCAGGCGAATCCTGCCCTTTTCTGCGCAGCACGGCCGGATTGGACGGTACGGTAGCATAACGACCCGGAGACACAAGGCTCACCCCAGCAAAATTCCTTCTCAATTTGAGAGCTACAGACCATTATTAAAGCCAATTCCCGCCGCCTGGAACCAACAGCTAAATTACTGTCTGCTGAATGAAAAAGGCAAGCAGCTTTTTAAGCTCCTCCCTCTTCCTCCCTCCCTTCCTCCTTCCCTGGCAGAGCTGCATGGCGGCACAAGCGCATCTTTGGAAGTGTGTCAATCCCGAGGATTCGGGTTAGATGTTCCCCAAGAGGTCCGGACCTCAAAAAGACTCGCTCATGATTGGCGTCTGGGTTTGCACGGAGAGCGTTACCCTTCTCCAAAAAGAAGGGAGGCGATGGGTGGAGGGGAGAGGAGGGGGCAAGAAAAAAAAGAAAAAGCAGGGCAGTTTTTCTGCTCATTTCACTCCAGACACTTAGCTTCTAAAATGCATACAAAATACTTCAGTTTTCTTTCATGTAAGGATACCTTGGAGATGTCTTCGCGTTGGCTTTTAACACTTTTCATTTGGTGCTTTTCTCATTCAAATGAGGCTTTCGGCAGCAACGGTTTGGCTGTCAATCACAGCTATCTGTCTGTGTTCTTTATGGAGGCAGAGATTAATTTACAACTTTTGGGATGTGTTGAATTTGCGTGTGTGTGTGTGTGTGCGTGTGTGTGTGCATAAATGCACAAGTAAGCCTGCTGATTGAGATTACCACTTGAGCTGCCTTCATGAGGTCCATATCAACATCCTGGCTGACAGAACCTGCTGAGTTCCTCTCTTTTTTTTTATGACATTCACTCCAACAGCACTTCCCTCCATCTAACCAGATGGATTTAATCGACCCTAACTCGACACATTAGTGTCATCGAAACTCTTTCTGACTCCATTCTGCTCGGCTGCACTGGATTTTGACTTTTTTTTTTCCCTCTCTCTCTCTCTCTATTTCTTTTTTCATGGGGTTTCGTGGCAAATTTGGCATGTGGAGCACATCCCATCTCTCTGAGCTTTTTCCATTAGTGACATAACAGTGCTATGTAATTATTGCTCATCTGCATTTGAAAGTAGACGCCATTAAAAGCTGAAAAATTAAGCGGTGAAATTGCCAAAGTTAAGCACGTTCCACTTGTTTAGTTAACTTGCACATGCGGAGACTTTCCGGCTCTAAGCGGGTTATTTGGAGGTTCTCATTTGGATGCAGTCACGCAGGGCATGAGTGTTATTTAGACCCTTCTTTTTCAGCTTTGACAGCTAGCATTACGAGCAAACGTACAAAAAAAAAATCCATCTTGTCAAAACTCTACATTTAGGTTTAGACGTACATGCAGACGTAAATACGTGCAGACAGACAGACAGACAGACGCTGGTTGTTTGCAGCCACCAGCTAGTTTTAGATCCATTTTTTATTGAATGGTTGACCATTTTCCTGGATTACTGAAGGGAGACCTAGTAGTCAGGCAACTTGGAGAAAGTTAACTTGGTTTGAATTCAGAGCCGATCCAGAAGCGGGTCGCTGTTTCCATGGCGTCCAACTATCTGATCTGACCAAAGTGTTTCTGGGAAGAGGCTTTTATGTTTGGATGAGACCAAGATTGAGCTACATGACCAAGATGACAGGAAGTACGCTCACCGGCCACTTTATTAGGTACACCTTGCTGGCACTGGGTTGGACTTTGCCCTTAGTCCTTTGTGGTAGAGCGTCAACAAGGTCCTGGAGACATTCCTCAGAGTCTGGTCCACACTGACATGGTCGCATCACGCAGCTGATGCAGGTAGGACGGCTGCGCATCCATGACGCGACTCTCCCGTTCCCACACGTCCCAAAGGTTCCCTATTGGATTGAGATCTGGTGACTGTGGAGGCCACTGGAGCTCAGTGAACTCATTGTTCAAGAAATGACTATCAGACGATTCACGCGTCATGACGTGGCGCGTTGCGCTGCTGGAAGTAGCCTCAATTTCCTGTTCTTAGCTGTGTGTGGTTTCCCTGCAGTACATTTAACTTAACCAGATTTGAATGAGGATGCATCTATAATTTTGAAGTTACTCCTGCTTTTGCAAATCGTTGAAATTTCTTAATAATGACTATAATGACACACCTCTAATGAGAAGAGCTTAAACAAACCAATAGGTGAAATGTTAATCCTGAAGGAGCTGATCCCTGATCAATGGAAGGCATCATCGCTTTTCATGGGGAGGGAAGGGAAACGTGAGAAACGCTGCTCGCACTGCGAGCAGCTCGCGCTGCGAGGTGAGGGCTCCGGAGGCATTCTCTGCAACCTGCGACAAACTCTTAATTTCCTTTACCTTTCTCAGCGTGTTACTGTCAAAATCACTTAGCCGTTGCAATTTTCCTCCTCGTCTTCCACAGAGGCGGGCCAGTTCGCTTTCCCAGCCCGAGCCCAGCAGAGCACAGTGGCCCGATGATGGTTTAAGCGCTGAAAACAATTACGTCCGATTCCGCTTTCACGGAGCTGCAATTTTTTTTTTTCGCTGTGTAATTTGAAGATGGGTACCTGGTGCAGTTCTAGCTCATCTTTGGAGCCTTGCTTTTCAGGTTGCATTTCCGTTGCCATTGGTGTTTGTGTTTTCTTGTTTTCTTCTTCTTTTTTTTTTTTTTTTGTTCCTCAGTGTTCATTGTTGTTGAAAGGCAAACTATTTTTTTAGTTTATTCTTGTGTTCTGTTCTCTGAGCAATTGGATTTTCTTCTCTTGGATCAGTCGTGTTCAGTGTTTGTGTTTTTATTCACCTTTCCTCTGGCTGCCGCAGTCGCCTGATCTCCCCACCTGCACCCAGTGTCATTCTTCCTTAGAAAATATAACTCACTGGTCTCATTATTTAATACTGGATTCTCACGTTATCCCACTTGTGTCTCTGCCCGTTCACGCTCGGTGTTCAGACAGCAGGAAAATGTCACCCAAATCCTGTTGAAAACCGATATTCAACTTTTTCACTGCATCAGATTTTAAATTTTTTATTTACACCCCTAAAGAATTAAATCTTTGCCCCTTCGATAAGTGGCACGTCTTTGATTGCTTTCGATGCGTCTGCAGTGTGAATGATCGCACCGCATTTTATCTGGCGTTTATGACGCCGTCGTGAGACACGCGTCACAATGCTGCTCCAAGCAGAGGCCCAGCTGAGGCAAATGTGGATGTAAACAGTGGCGGGGAAGTAGAATGATGAAATCTTGAAAGACGTCTGTCGCTGAAGCCAGTCGCATCGCAGTCCCGCCTCTCTCGGCTCTGACGATACGTCCAGTAAAACTTCTCTGCAGTCAAAGCTCCACAAAAAGCTATAGGTGTTTATTGTGCTTTTTCCCCCAATGCTAGCTTTCTCAGTGTTGACCTTTTAGGGAGGAGGGAGGTTTGCTTTGGGATCGGAAACCGTTCTGACCGCGGCCGCATTTCACTGGTAATGTTTGTTGATCCAGGACTCTGACAATCTCCACCGTCTCTGCTCTGCTTAATTAATCGATTAATTTGTTGCGTTTCTTTTTTTCTGCAAGTCCAACATTATTGCTCAGTTAAATGCTCTTGCACTTTTCTTGTTGCATATAAGTGGTGGGTCTCGGTCAAATTGTGAGACTTCTGGATTACCATGTAACTCATGAACATCATTTTAAAAAGCAACTTAAATTCAATAAATTCCACAGCCACCTGAACTAAATTGATTCCAAACATTATTTTGCACGAAACTACAGGGAACTATAAAATGAATCAGCCTGGAGATGCAGTTTAATGTTTTATAAAAGTTGAATTTCTCCAACTTGTTAATTTATTATGACTGGCCTATACAGCCTATTAGTTTAAATGATTTTAGGTGTTTTGCTGCTCACAAGCAAAACGAACTCTGGGCAGAAATGTGTGCGTATCACCAGATTTGACTATGAACAAACCCCAAAGCCCTAACAAGCCAATTAAAGCCTGAGACCTTGGTAAGAGTCGTAGGAGCTGAAATCATCAACCAGTTATTTTTATTTTAACTGTAAAAATATAAATATATATATATATTTTCTGCAATTAAGCTTCTTTTTTTTTTCTTTGAAGAAATTTTCAAAATGCGGGATCCAAACACTTTCAGAGGAAACTCAGGGAAAGGAGGTGAGAACATGTCTTACTAATTATCAAGCTGAAATTCAGAAGAAACCACATTTTGTTGCCAAAGTCAGAAATGCTCCAACATGGACCATTGATTCCAGTCTGGTTATTTCAATTTTATTCATATTTTTTTCTTTGCAGTAAAATAATGTAATTAAATAAGATAAATAATCCTGATCCTGTAGATTATAGAATTAGAACATATATGACAAAAATAAATATTAATAGAATGAGTTCATCACTTTTGCAGGCTAAATTATCGCACCACTTTCACCAGTAGTGAAGATGTTCAAACTGCACAGCTTTCGCGTCAAATGCGTACGCCGCAAAATTTATGTAACAAATAAAGATGTTGAGAAGACAATTCCCTGTTGGTGGATTGGGCCGGCTTTCAACACGTTCTGCCCGAAGCACGGCGGAGGATCTGTTATGCTGTGGGCCGTTGATGTTTCCAAAGTATTTGGAAACCCTGATGAAATGAACAAAACCAGGATCCCTCTAAAACACTGGGAGACTTCACATCAAAATTTCATCAACTGGTAACCTGCTTACTGATGGCAGATCCTGTTGGTCCTCCATCTTCTACCAAGCTCCATTTTCAGTGCAGCTGTAAATGATGGAAAAAAAAACAAAACACCCGGCCCAAAACGTAACACCTACACGCCCCGTTTGCTGAATAAGGATTTGCTCGTATCGAGTTCCACTTGGGGAGGAGCTGCAGCTCGTTTTAGCTGCGTCTCCTGACAGCAGATCCAAAAACCTACAACCACGAGGACTGACCCAGCCCTAGATTAGCTGAACCGCTCCGTCTTATGAGAGGAGTTTTTCTTCCCTGCCAGAAATATTTGCTCCAACAAATCCTAAGACGACTTGAGTCCCATCGTTTGTTTCCATCGGCTGGCGTTTTATCGCCGAACTGCGTGCAGTTTGGATTGATCGACCCGCTCTGCTCTCCTGACATGTTTTGCTTTGAAGCGAAGGAGGAGAAAGAACATATCGCCAGCTCAGCCCTGAAAAAAAACCCCCAAAACAAAACAAAAAAAAACAGAAACACAGCAAAAGTACAAACTGTTTTCAAATCACCCCGCTTCTCCAGCTCCATCTTTCTCTCTCCGTTCTGCAGATTAGCTCTGCAACGTGCCGCTGCAGGAATGAGGCCAGCGAGAATCAAACATTAATCAGCTGCTGTTTTATAAGACAGAGGAAGCTCCTATAGTCCCTGGGTCTCCCTCCTTTATGCCCCCGGCCTGCCCTACCACCAAATGTTAATGTGACCGCCATTACTCATTTATGAGCTGCTCACTGTGTGCTGACCAAAGCCCGATGGCCCGGGCCTGGCATTGTGAGTGCACTGCAGGTGGATAAATGTGCCAAGGCAGCAGGGGCAAGGCCAGACTTTCTTTCTCCTCTTTTTTTTAAGGCAAAATGAGTTTTGTCTGAGGTAGAACTTTTACTTTTCTCGGGTGTTGGCGTTAGACGGTGTCAGGCTTTTAGTCGATAACATCCGAAGCAAGACGACGTAACGGAAATGAAGAAAAATAAGAAGGAATCTAAATCATAATCTCGCTGCCTCTGTGTCGAGGCTGCGTGCTGCAGAGCAGGCAGACGGGCGGTTCTGAGACGAGTTCCTCTCGGTATCCAGGACACCGTGCGCAGCAGGAGCCGTCCTTGTTCTCGACGTGCCGGCATCAACGAGAAAAGCGGGCGAGCGCACAGCGACACGTGCGCGCACATTGTTTTCTGAGTTGCAGTGGCTCCCAGGACGTGGAGCGTCTGACGACACACACACACATAGCTTCCCAGAGCTTTAGGACAAAGTGTGCTTTAAGGGTGGAAAAGATGAAGCAGCTAAATATCAGAGGGCGTGAAAGGCGCATATAGATCACGCTTAATAATTCATAGTGCACTAGAGCTCAGAAAGTGACATATTTATTGCAAACTTGGTGCAACTTCAAAGTGTTTTGTTGAAGTTGGAGCCAAACCAATTTAGGTGTCACCTTAACATGATGCTGTATTCTATTTCATCTTGCAGAACATCAGCGAAGTGTGTGGTGAGGATTACGTGTCGAGCCTCAAGCTAATGTTGACTTCCTGTTCACAGTAGCCGTCGCAAAAAACCCACAGTGACCACTGTGGGTTTTTTGGTAACCAAACAAAACCTTGTGTTCTGGGTCGAGCCCAGTAAGCCTGTGATTGGTCTGCTTACGTCATTTACATCAGCAAGCTACGCAGTGATCGTGTCACTTTTCTTAATATAATCAGTTTACGTTTTGCATCATGGCGGTTAACATCGCTGCATCACTGCAGATTGGCCTTTTGTTCCAGTCCCACCCAATGAAATAGCTGCTTGTCCGACCGCGTTAGCAACTTACTTAGGTTGTCTTGAAGAACGTAATGTTGATCGCCGAAGCTGGTCAGTTAAACAGGGAAACCAGACATTTCAAGCGCTGCAGGTGTTACGATGTGCCAAATACAGCCACAGTTGATGCTTGGTGCTCGTTCGCGGTGGAGAGGCTGAGACGTGTGATTTGAGGAACAGCAGAAAAACAGTGTGGCGAGCAAATGTGAATTTAATGTCGATTTCAATTTGCAACCGCAAATGCTTTATCCCTACTAAATAAAATGCCACTTGTGACACCAAATGCAAAAAGGGACGAATCTGATCAAGATTTTGCCCAGATTAGAACCGCGTCACCTAGAATGTGTCCTTTACAAATCCCTACACTCTAATTGCTTTAGCAGATCATCGTAATTCCTCATGATCTGATATCGTTTTACCTCCTTCACATGATGTAGTGACACGGTGCCTGTAAGGCAGCGGGGGTGTTGGGGGGAACAAAGTTATCAAACTGTTTTCATTGAACCAGTTAAGAACCAGCACCAGCAGGTTTCAGCAATAGAGTCACTTTGGTGTAAAAAAAAAAAAAAAACCCTAAAAGTGTCTGCTGAGAGAAAATCCCCACAGATACCTTCATGCTTGCTGTGACTCAGAGTGTTTGTGTAGCAGGTTGTCACTTAGCTCTGTGTTGCTGTGAACCTCCGTGCTGAAGTTCCAGCAAGGTGTTGTCGTGTGAAGTGGCTGATGATCCGGGATGCCACAGACTTGTCACGAGGCGCTGCTCCCCAAAGGGCCTTGCTCTTTGTCTCACATTTGTAACCAGGGCACTGCTGCGTCAGGAGGACCAAGTGGAGACGCTCGGCAGAAACACTGCTCTGTTGACCACCTGTCAGCAATTTTCATGTAGCAGTCACAATGCACTAGGCAGCATCTAGAAGCGGCATCCTCCCTGCCGTTTGAATCGTGTTTACGTACTTTGAATGTGATCGCGCCACCGTGGTGTGAGTGGGCAAATATATAAACCACCTATGATGCGCATGAGGAAGGAGCTTGCGAACAGCGTTTCATGTTTATTTTAAGAAAACTTGCCCAAGGAGATTGTCTTCTCCTTCATCCTTCTCTTGCCTATGGAAGCTCCTGTATTTGTGGCCTTGGGGGGAGTTTCTCAGCATGCAGCAGGAGCAGGAAGTGTGTAGCCTGTGGCTAAAAGGTACCGATTTCTTAGTGTTACACAGCTCTCACACACACACACACACACACACACACACACACACACACGCAAACCTCTCTCCGAAGGGAGTGCTAATCTCCCGAGAGATGAAAGGAGACTCCCACTGCTCTCTGATCCCCGCGTCCTGCTGCGGCGGTTCATTTGGTGCCTGGTGGCGAGAGCCAGGTTCTGTTGATGCTCCCACACGGCGGTGTCCTTGACCGGCCCCAGACGAGGCCCGACTCGGACCCTGTTGCACGCTGATCTGGAGAACCTCCCCCATCAGAAACAGATGTTTGTTTGACGGCCCTTTCGCAGAGGCTCTCTTTGTGCTTCTCCCCGTGTCGATCCGGAGGGAGAGGTAATGCCTGGTGAAGACTTCCTCAGACCTTCCTGAATCACGTTGCCTCCTCTTGGGAGGCCCGCCGCTAATGCGAGATTAACCGTCTCCTCTTCGTTATTGGAAAGCGAGTCCTCTGCTCACCCTTGGAAGGGGTTTAGAAGTTCACCCGCAGTTCATGGACCAGGTTCATTGTGCCGGTGCGTGAGTCGTCCCACAGCCTGAGCGGGAATGTTCAGCGTGCGCTTCTGTGCATTTTCAGGCGGCATAATCAGCCATTTCAGGACACCAGGCAGCAACAAAGAGAATAAATAAATGCTTCATCCTGAAAATAGACTAGGGGCAAAGGGGAATACGCGCCGGTGCAGAGCTGCTTTAGCTCGCACAAAGATAAAACTCGGTAACGACCCCCACTTCAGGTGCATCCTTCCCCATCCACCGAGCTGCGCCTGCTGACTGGCTGTCTGCTGACTGTCTTTGTGGTAGCACTCCTCAATGTCATGAATTTTTAAGATACTTAACTCCAAGGACCCTTATTCAGCACAACAGCACTTAATAAGGGAATTGCCTACCTATGTCCTCCACATTTAATCACAAATGCAGTCCAGATGGCTATCTTCCCTTCTGATTATATCCTTTAATTCTCTGCTTGACTGCTGGCCTAAATGGAAATCTTTTGTGCTCAGGAAGAAAATAAAAGAATCAGCAGTAATGGACTGTTCAAGGTGTCTTTGCGACGGTGCCGAGAAGCTCACACCACGGTTTATGTGACCAAATGTTGTTAAGAGGCTATATGAGTTGGAAAAACGTCAAATCAGCTGAGCGAAGTAACTCAAGCCTGCTGCAGCAGGTCCAACGCTGACATCGTTTCGTATTTCTTGTAGTAACGGCGGTTCAATGGTTGGAAGTGAACCGTATTACTTATGCTTTGCTCCTCCCGAAAATAAAGCAAAATTAATGCGTTTTTAATGGCGGTACCTTGTCATTGCATTACACAGCATTGCTCCTGTCGTTGTAGCAACGCGGCCACTACAGGCTTGTAGTACTGATGGTACAAATAGTCAGCCACGCTTTTTATTGTTACTTTTATTTTTGCATCCACGTTGACTTTTAAGGTCAAGTTTGGTAAGAAATGTCTCACTTTCACACTCGGGAGTTACAACATCAGGCTTTCTCAGGCTTTTCCCCCCCAAACTAGCAGATAGAGTTGAGTAATGCTGGTGGATGCAGGTAATGTTAGCTAAAGGAAGACCAGCTAATACCAATACGGCGCCTTAACCTTGTTAACAAGTAGCCTGTAGGCTACTGGTGTTGTTGTCTATATTTAAAAGTGGGTAGTACTTGTTACATTCCCGGGAGATGTAACAAGTAATTTTTGGAAAATCAACAACAAAAAAAGGTACTTATCAGAGTAGTTTTACTGCACTGTACCTTTTTCTTTTACTTCAGTAATTATGATTATTGCTACGTAAATTAGTTTTACCGGAGTTGCTCTGTGTGTATTGTAACCCGTTCTATCCGATGTGTTCAGACATCCACAGAGGAAACTCCTGTTGAGTAAAACTGAATGTCACGAGTGTTTGAGTCGGATTAGATGAATTTACAATATTACATTTACGTCTACAGTGTTTCATTTTGGTACGTAATTGTCAAAGGAGTCCTAAAAATGCTATTGGTGTTCATAACGTAGAGACATTTTACATTTTCATTTGTACTGTGGAGGCAACGTCTGTTGCATTTTGGCTTTCTCTCCCCTAAACAACTGTAAAGATCAATTGTATTTTTGCTTTCAAAATATAAGCGTGAACGTAAGTGGACGACTGCCATAGTTTCTTTCTCTATTGCTTTTTTTTTTTTCAACAATTTTTGTTGAAAAAACGTTTTTTGTTTTTCTTTCTTTTTTTGTTTTTGCATGTGCTAAACGAAGTGATAAAAAGAGAATTAACAGATATTCCAGCGGTATAAAAAGTTAAAAATAAGATGTGAGAAGTTTGCCCTGAAGATTTAGAGTTCTTAGCTGAGTTTCAACACGTTCTTAGACATTAATTAGCTCGTTAGCGTTTATCTTGTCAGCGGGTTATTTTGGAAGGCCGGGTTGTGTGTGTTTCACGGCTCTTCTCCGATGTATCTCCAAAAACAAACAATGGTGCTGTAATGTGAAAACCGTACCGTCACTGTGCAGTAAAATTTGAAAACAAAGGAATGCTGATTTCATAATTAGAAAGGCTCGGTGAGTGGGGCGAATGGTTCTGGCGCCGCATTGCAGAAAAGTTCTTTGTTTAAATCGGAGTCCTCTCCATGGATATTTTGCAACATTTTAGATCCAAAGTCACGTCAATCATCTTAAATGAGGACATCTGGAACAATGTTCTGCAGACAACTTGAGGAATATATATTCAGCGCTCTGTCAACCAGCAAAAATACAGACATACTTTCTGAACTTCTTGTGTAAATCAAGTCAGCATGGAAGTGAGCGGTTCACGATTTGCGCTCGTCCTGCCGGCAGACTTTAACATCTTCTCTAAACAAATGCCCACGTAGAGGACGCTTATTTACAGCGCAGGCACTTCTGGTAAGCTTCATTGCATCAAGCTAGGGCTCAACATGCACCACAGCGTTAGCAATTGTGCAACCTTTAAAACTTCAACTTCGCCACGCTCACTGCCTCCAGGAAGCAATCGTTCCTCAATAGCTGAGAGCTCAGACCCTCTGTAGAACGAGGGGCTGGTTTTTTTTTATCAGGCTTTGCATTAACCTACTTAGCTTAGTTTAGCTTAACTCTGTACCACTCTGTATAACTTAGCACCATGATGCTAACCCTATTCAACTCAGCAGTTTGTGGGAGTGGTGCGGTCTTTGCAGGGATTAAGCACAACCCATGTAGGGAGGCCTCAGTCCTCAACGCGGCCGTCACAGGTTTGAGTCCTGGCCTGATGACCTTTGCCACGTGTCTTTACCCACTTTCCTGTCTTCACCACTCTCAGCTAAAGGTCACTAGAGACAATAAAACCTTTAAAAAGTCAACAGCTTTGAATCATTGTAAATCACATATTGCACAAAGCTTTTTACTTCGACTTTTGTCTCTGTTATGATCAAAATAGTTCACTTTTCTGTGCGTGCGCCCGCTAACACTGGGTCCTCTGACGGTCAGGCTACTTACCCTGGGTCCATCTGGCCTGTGTCTCACAGAATGAGCGTTGGAGTTGGGCTACCAGCCTCCCTGCAATCCTACAAGGATTCAGCAGGTGTGGAGAAAAGACAGATGATTGGTGTAAGGAATGCAATGTTGTGCATTTGTTGTTTTTTTTTCCCCATGCCGCTCGTATTTACCTATTTAATGACCTGGATACAGATCTGATTCATTTTTCCCCCCCTCTTCTCGAAACGGAAAAAGTTTAGGCTGGAGAGAAACTTCCCTTATTACTGTGTGCCCAGTCCCCCGAGGACTCCCACTGCATTCCACTGCAACGAGATGATCAATGTCTCACTTCCCGTTTGCCTGTTTTGCTGCACAGCCATCCCGCTTTACGGCTAGGTTAGCTCCACTAAGGCACCTCTATTGTCACGTTTACAGCACCACATTTGTGCCGCACGCCAACCCACTGCTAACACAGGTGGAACACAATCTCCCCCCTGCCGCGCCCCCTTTGCAAAAAGGACGCCTTTTGTGTGAGCTCATAAATAACTGCGGCGGATGTTCAGGCTGTGTAGAACACATGGGGGTCACCCCTCCTGTACAAGTAGGGCACTTTCGTCCCATGGAGGATTTGGACGCATCCACCTCCCTTCTGTCTATCTTGGAGTAGCTGCCGTCAGCAGGTTTGGAGCAGGAAGTGCCTGGTTAATATTGAGGACAAGGCACAGTGAACATTAGTTCCCCGGCCCCTCCTTCACCCCCCCCACATCCCCGGGGCTCCGCTTTTTCTCTCGCAGTCTGGTGCCAGCTGCGCGACAGGTGTCATTTCGTTCTCGGGGACGTGATCGACGAGCGGCTTCTTGTCTGAAGCGGGAAGTAAATGCGGCGTGCAGCGAGACGAATGAAAGCGGAGCTCTCAGACGTCTTGAACTGGATTAATCAGACGCTCGAAGGTGCTCTCCCGAGGCGCAGTCTGCCTCGCCATTCATGAGAAGAAACCCCTTTATTAGTCGCTCATTAACAATGTAATTAAGCGCCACGAGTATCGCCCTGTATTTCCCCTTGCTTCGGTGCACCTTTGTTCATTTTTGTTGGGGTTTTTCCTTCCCACCCTCCCCTCGCCCCTCCATAAATCCCACTGATGATGATCCGCGCTATTTTGTCAGCTAATCCACTTCATTAGGGCGACTTCTTTGTGTTGACACTACACTGTGTGGCTTGGCATTTATTCTACTCTCAACACACACAAATATTACTTAACCTCATTACATGGCTGTGTGTTTGTGCCGTCGTTGCTGTTCAGCGCAAGTTAATGATGCTGAGAGAAGACGGGTGTTGTGGGGCGGCCGGAGGGACAGGCGCCGTGTACCTGCCTCACTCCGGAGACGCTCATTAAGTCACGCGGGGCGCACGCCGCATCATTAGCACAAAGAATCGCATTCGCCGCCTCGTTCAGGTCGGATTTATCAGCGCGTGCGCGTCTAGCAGGGCTGAAAGTCTTTGCCTCAAAAAAAAAAAAAAAAAAGGGTTTATTAAGGAGATCAAGGAAGCAGAGGCTTTGGAAGAGTTAGCGATTCTAAACTTATAATATGGCGTGTTCTGAACTCCTGTTTGACAACCTCGCTCTTAAAACGTCGCTGCTTAGTCCTTGCTGTGAAGTCGCTTTCGTTTCCTGCTCAAGCGTCGAAACAGCAACAGGTGCGTATTTTGGGTGTTCATTAGTAATTAAGCCGTAATTATTCAAATGACCAGGAATTTATCACTAAATCACTGAAGTAAACAAACTTGTCATATCATATTTGAATCTTGCCAGAGGAAGAAACTCGCAGACATATTCTGACCGTTCGGTGTTTTTTTTTCCTCACTCCGTGACCACAAGCGCTGCAGTGCAGCCACACACCCACACACACACGCGCACACACACACACTCGCGCACACACACACACACTTAAAAACATACCTGCTTTTCTTGTCCGCCCCCACCAAAAATAAAATCACCTGGTAGAACAGAGTGACCTCGTTCTGCCAGAACCCTTCAGTCATCCTCAGTGCTCTCTCTCTCTCTCTCTCTCTCTCTCTCTCTCTCTCTATCACACACAAGCACACACTCAGATCTCCACACAGACACATTTGGTTTCCTCTGTTGTTGATCGCAGCGAGCGTTCTTCTCCTCCCTAAGCAGACCTGTTTAGTGATTAGCCAAATGCAGCAGACCGTGACATCCGCTTCATGGAGCCCTATGCTTCCCACACTGCTGCGATGAGTAACTTATACCTCCCTTAGCAATTATTTAAACCTTATAACACATTCATCTTTTCTTTTTTTTTTTTCCAGCAGCATAAAGTCACACTGGAAAAAAGAAAGTAAACTAGAGTATTTATTACATAAGAAAACGTTTGGGGCTACGGGAGAGGACGAGGGTCACTGAAAGGAAAAACGAAAAAGAATCGATGGATTTATTTGACTCATTTCTCTGAAATTTGACTTTAATCTCAGGATTATTAGCAGCTATTAGCGTCTAAAAAAATAATTATTGTTATTGGATTTGTAAACCTGGAATTTAACCAAATGACCCATTTATCAAGACCAAGCTTTACATATTTATTCTGCTTCCCAAACAAAAAAAGGCGTCATGATACTGCGACAATCGTTGGATATTTTCTGCAGCATTTGCAGCCTTTTACTTGACTGCTGCTCGACTGAAATGTTGATTATTACAATTAGGCCGATATGCCGTCTTCTGGGAGCCGTCCCCTCCCAGCGTGTGCTTCATATTTTTGGGGAGATTTTTGTCCAGTAATTGCCAAATTACGCTTTTATGCAATTAAGTGCTCGAATTTCACACTCAGCTTTGCTCCCGACTGTCGCGTCTGAACTTTCGTCCGGGCCGAGGAGCTGAATCGCACGCGAGCGCGGTGAAAGTTTCCCCCTCTCCTCAAACGGACGTGAATGAAAATCACGATTCAGCCGAACGTCTCGGCAAATGAGGCAGAAAACGGGTCAATATGCCGCGGCGACTGTTTCAAAAACACCAAAAAAAGATTACGGATAATCATTATTAATTTATTCAGCTCTGAGCAGAACAGCAACCAGAGAGGGTGTAGAGTAAAGTGATCATATGTATGCACATTCACACGGGAATTATTTGCCTGTGCGTATGGACTTATAGCGTGTATTACTATGTCCACCTACATTTGCTTCTGGCCTGCATCTCTCTGTGTGGCCTTATGGATGAGTCGGTCCGCCATTTTGATTGGGCCGAAAAAAGGAACAAAACAAAAACAAACAAAAAAAAAAATCAAGAAGCAACGTCTTTAAACAACGTTTCTGTCGGTCACTTTCTACTCCTGTGCTTTCAGGTAACAGAAGAAAAAAAACACTGTATAAAACCAACCTGGAATGTTAATTATTTCACATTTTGTGTGTGTGTGTGTGTGTGTGTGTGTGTGTGTGTGTGTGTGTGTGTGTGTGTGTGTGTGTGTGTGTGCGGCGTGCGTGCGTGCGTGCGTGCGTGTGTGTGTGTGTGCGTGTGTGTGTGCGTGCACTCACTTCATTGGATACACTACTCTACTCATGGTGCTTTATTCATGTAGTTTGAAACAGAAATTCAAGCCCTATTCGATGTGAAGGACTCGCAGCAGCAGCAGCAGAAGAAGAAGAAGACGAAGAAGGAGTCGTCTGGTTGCTCAGATAGGAGTCGCCCGGTTCACCGTTTGCTTTTCTTTAACTTCATTTCCCAGTTTTCAAAACTACAACTCCAATAAAACGACGAGTAGAAGGACTACGAGATTGGAGATCTACAATAAAATGGATTGGACAAATTGTTAATAGCCTATTAGTTAGTTCTTAGAAAGGCCTCTTTTTTTATTTTAGTCATAGGAAAAGTGGTCCATTAGTCTCCATTATTGGCTCTTTTAAGTGGACGGTTTAAGCTCTGCTCTTATGTCCCCTCTGTGTTTCGATTTAATTTTACGCTTACGCTTCATAATAATCATACTGCTTCTTCCCATCCTTTCTTTTCGTCCACGTTGTTTTAAACTTTAACCCGCGATACCTTCCCGCAGCTATTTCTTTTTGCAATCGTTTGGTCTGAAAGGAAGCGACCCAGGAAGTAGAAATGGAGATTCTGCAGTGATAACGGTCCCGTCGACTGACTCCAGGGCCTCAGGGGGGAGAATCACTTGTCCTAAAGTCAAACTTGTTGTTTTTTTTCCTATCTCTCAACATAACTCTCCCATCATGCTTTATCTTTTGTTTCTGTCATCAGCCGCTTTTATAAGATAACCAGTATATATACTTTAAAAGTTTGCACTAAAGATGGACCATTTGATTTAAGAAATTTACTGCTGTGCGTAACCATAACGATGTTATGAATGGTGACTAAATCACTTAAATTATGTTCAGATATGTGGATGAAAGCCGTTTAAGGAGACGATTGGATGAAATCCTAATTAATCGTGTTTTGATTTATGTTTGAAATCTGATTAGTTACAATAATTTAAAAAAAATGTAAATTACTCTGTAAATGCCTGTAGGGCATTTTGTCACTCCTAATGTCTGGGAAGACAAAAACAAACTTATGTAACAATTTCATCTTTTTTTTCTTTTCCTTAAGTTTCATATAAGCTATTTCACAGTTATAGTTTTTATTTTACCAGTGACACTCGTTTTTAAGGAACAGCGTTGCCGTTGGTAACACTCCCGCTGTTTTCTGACACAGAAATATAACTTTGTACACCTTGCAGAGAGATCGCGCCACCATGCCGCCAAGTTCTCAGAAGACAGCACTCTGAATATATTTAGCATTTTTACTCTATTTACCTCATGCGGAGAGTTACAAGGAGCTGTGGACTCCTTCGCTGCCTCACTTGCAGTGACTTATACTCCGTGTTATGCAGCTGACAGATTTTAATCACCAGGCCGGGGACTAGAATATAAAGTTTGACATTCTATTCTCAACAAAAAAAAAAAAACATCTTTATATGTGGTTTTAGACGTATTTGTTTTCATCACTTTGACTGCTTTCAAAATCTCGTACCTTATTTGCTCCTTATAGAAAGAGGCGTCATTAGGATTGAAACGCAGGCGAGTTTGAAATCACTGTTTTTTTTTGGTACGGCGTTCACCTGAGTACGGACAAAGTAAGTACACCCGTGGACGCTCCCATCGGACCAACGGGGGAAGCACCGATGAACTGTTCATGGACTGCAGCGACTACAGAAGGTGTTTCTAGCAGCCTTCTGGTGTTCGTTCTGGTTAGTTTGGCACATTATTTCCATAACCATCCAACTCCAGGATTCGGCCTGATTTAAAGCTCATCGCGGGACGTAAAGTGAGCCGTGCAGAAGCAAATGTCTGGAAACTCCCAGCTGAAGCAACAGCAGTGGAGAACTGGGAGTCGCTGGTAGTTGTTGCTGCCAGACTTAGTTTCCTTTCGGTTTAGTTCACTTTTGGTTTCGTCTTTGAAATAAAAAGAAAAAAAAAATGACTGAATGGATTCTGTGTGTTTGTGAAAAGTAGACACAGCGTTGACATGAATTTAAATTGCTTCCTTTCTTCCAAGTCTAGATTTACTTAAGACGCATCTTAAGTTATTCAAACATCTGCTGTTGATGTTCCTGTGAATGTAAGTGGGAATGTGTACATCACTATGTACGTGTGATTGCTGCAACAGAGAGAAAGCCTGGTTAAAATGCTGTTAGAAAGCGTGACATAAAAGCTCTTTGGCTCCCGGTGACAAAATAAAGTTTCAGAGCGTAGAACTCGCAACAGTGACAAATTGACACAGTCTTGCCACAGACACACGCAGAGAGAAAACGGTGATATAATCAGAATTATCTTAAAATAAACGCCTGCTTTTAGCCGTGTGACTGAAAAGAAAATGAACTTTGGGAAGTTTTTGCCACAAAGTGGCGGAGTTTGTGTGGGATTAACAGACCAGTGAGACGGGCTTGAAAGTGCCAAAACTTGTCAAAAGGACGTGGAAGAGTTTGTCTCCTTCTCACTTCGGAGAGATAAAATAACTCCGGCGGTGGAGGTCCTGTGGACAAAAGCGGATGAAAGTTTTCTCTGAAATCGGTTCATAACTCTGTGCACAGGCAGTTCGTCTCACACCCACTGATTGTGGTCCTCTATCAAACTTTATTTGATTTACCCTGCTCTATAAAGAACAGCCTCATTCTTCTGTGAGCCCACACAGCATGAAGGTTTGCCATCCAAATAATGTAAGTCTCTCTGTTGGGAAATATTTTATCTCTATATTGAAAATGCATCTTTAAACTTCCAGTGGCCTTTTTTTTTTTTCTTGTCAAATAACAGGTGATTTTTCGAGCTGCTTCCTCTCTAATAAAACTCAGCTTTGTGTATTAATTGTGTCTTGCCTGAATAATTGACACCGCTGATGGAAGTGACTGCATCAGAAGCGTTTCTATTGGTCAAGTTTGCGCACACAAACAATTTGACCTCAGTTTCACACAGAGGATAGACATCAAGCATAGATATGTCAATGCTGGAGGAGGTCGAAAAATAAAAGAAAAAGAGCAAAAATAAACATATTACACAACTTAGAACGATGCAAATGTGCCTGTTTTTATGCAACAGCGGTAGTAAGGTCATGGTGTTTGTGTGTCCAGAATGTGTGGGTTCTGCAGAAATGTTAGTTGCCCTTTTCCTACCGATTGTAGGCCAGACAAAATGATCAGAGTTAATATTTTAAAATGCTTTTAGCATCAAATGTTAGCAATTTGCTTGATTACCTTTAACTGTAAATAGTTGTGTGTTTGCCTATTAAAAATAAAATTCCTTTGTTTTTCATCAAAGCCTTCTGTTCTCTGCGTTTTGCAGGTTCGCTCATTGGAAATGTATTTTTTTTTTATCATTATTTTGGGTTTTTTTTGTCTTCAGCATTTTTGTATTATCAATATGTGTTGAACATATTGTGTTGAACAGCAGTTGTGTGTCCTCTCTAGTAAGTGCAGAGTAAATAAATAGTTTTTGACAAGCTACTTCCAGATAAAATGTAAACGTATCTATACAATTGATTGATTTACAATGTTTCATTATTTTTTATGGCTGTGCTTTCCTGCATTCAGCCTTCTGTCTCATTCTGGCTTTTTGTGTCTCTGCTCACTCCGAGTCTTCGCCCTGCAGGCAGCATGCGGTCGTCATGACCTGGTAGCAATTTGGCTACGGTGAATTCACTAATCAGAAAATCATCCTGCGACTCCTGAGCTCCATACTAGCCGACGGTCTCTGGTCTGGCCGAACAACCTGAAACGCGGGGGATTGAAGTCGCCGGCTTGTTTCTCAGTGCGCTTTTCCAGATGCATTTCAGCATCTTGTCCATCTGGGTCGATGGCCAAGGAGTACTTTTAAATTAATATTAAATGTAGGTTCCGAAACATTTTCGTCTTCTCCAGCAGATGCGTCCCTGAAGAAAACAACCCAGACAGTGAAGGTCTGGCAGCCTTGAGTTGCATGCATGGGGCTTAGCCTCCTTTGTTTAAGCCAGAGTTTGACTCTGACGAGGCGAAATGATGGATGTAGCAACGGATAGTAAAACTGAAGCAAGGCAGGAATGCATTTGTTTCTGTGCATGTTCGTCAGACGTTATTGATTTATTCGGCTTGCATCATCCGAACTACTTACGCAACATGCACCCAAACACATTTTTCATGCTCGTCTCAAGAACAATGCGGTTTTTCCTCTTACTTCGTCCGCCAAGTTATTCTCTTTTTAAGTTATCCTCTAATATTAGAGGGTTTTTTGTGCAACTTAATGTCATCAAACGTTGCCAAGGGCTTCCGGCCCCTTTTGTGATTGTTGGATTAAACTGTGCGGATGTAACAATGGTAACAATGAATTATTAGTTTCCATTATACAGCCTCCCTACCGTCCTCCTCTGTCACACACACCCACTACATTGTATATGCACAACCCTTTACTGTACTTGTTCTGCTTCTTCTCTCTTTAGTTTAGCAATCCTGGCCGAACATCTCCACAATCCCTCCTTTGTACTTGACAATAACGTTTACTTAAGGCCTATATGGAGGCACATCATGATAACCAGAAGACGAAGCTTAAACACTGGCCTTTTCTTTGGGAACTGGCTGTCACTTTGAGTCTTTATATACATATATATATTTTTATCTTTATATATATATTTGTATATGTTCTATTCTACCAGTCATTTAGGCCTTAATTGCAACATAAACCAGAACGCAGGTGAAATCTATATCTTATTCGGTGCATAATGTTATATAAGGTTTATTAAAAGACCAGTAGAGTAAACCAATAATAACAGTAATAACCTCATACATCTCTATGCAGACGCAGTTTCTTCACTTCAGCAAGCCAAATGCTCAAACTGACTCCAACGGCAGAGAAGCCCAGCCTCTGCTCTGTTTAGTTCATCTGATGAATATTTGAGCACTTGGGGGCCCTCCTAGTAATCTGTTGATCCATGAGGGAAAAAGTATGCAAGTATGAGAGAAATTGAGTGGAGCCAGCTGTTCACTTTACAGCTAAAGACTCGTCACAAGTGACGCATGACTCAAGGATGTCACGGCAAATGACGGTCCACAAAAAGGGTTCTGCTTCCTCACAATCCGACGTCTGCAACACAGAATTTTTTTGACGTGCCAACAGACATTACAAGGTAGCAGCGTGACAGCGGCTTGAGTCGTCTCGAATCAAAGTGTGAAGCGTGGCGTTTAAAAAAAGAGCTTGCCAATCACCGGTGGGTCAATTTTGTTCCCGCGTTTTTAGTTTCCGAAGGAAAAAACACAGGATTCATGAGCTAACAAAAGCTGTCAGGAATTGGGAAGCATTCCCTGCAAGAGTTGGTGGTTGGCCTCGGATGTGTGTGACATTAATGTTTAGGGAAGCCGCAGACGTGTACATGTGCTGATGTTCCCCTTCGTGTCAATAACAAGTAAACATTAATAGCAAAGTGAAAAAAAGCTCTTCGATAAGCTTAAATTAAATCTTTGAACCTAAAATCATTCCAAATAGAAAAATCCTGTTTGTGTTTCAATATTCTGTGGATTCTACTAAGCAAGCAGCTATTGAGAGATTTCCAGTAAGAAGGCGGCAGAAACGTCCAAATTTCCCTTTCTGCTCACATTTACTTTCTATATATGCGCTATGCATCACGGAAAGTGTGTTGAAAAATGGACTTCGCTTTAATTCAGCATTACAGAACCATTAGCACGATTGCAGGCTCTCAGCCTGGCTTATGTACTCGGCCCATTTTGGCTCATATCTTAAATTATACAGTAACCCTTCATGCTTTTTTTTTTTCTTTTCTTTTTTTCTTTCTCCCCCTCTCCGGGTTGTTTTGATGATGACGAACTATGTCAGACCCAACAGGAAGTCCAGACACAACTGGCTGTCTCTCAGCCTGAGCCAAAACGCAGACGTCCGCTCCTTTGAATGCAGAGCAATGAATGTTTAATGATTCTTTATCACCCTTCAGAAAGTGGGGAGCGGAAAAAGGCAGCGGAGCCGCTCGAGTCAATTTTAATATCCCTGGATCGCGGTCTGTGCCTCGTCATGCTTATATCTTCATTATCTCGGTTTAATTTCAGTCTGAGAATTAGCGAAGGACCCGGAGATACGGAAAATGAGGAAGGAGGAATTCCTTGTTTTTTTTTTTGTTTTTTTTTTTCCTTTCTCGCTTTTATGACGAACTGAGGAAAATCTGATGTGGCTCGGTGCATCTGGCTCCAGGCGAGAGGAAATAAGAGATAGTTTGAAGAGTTGACACAGTGAGTCAGAGTGAGGCAGGAGTGAGTGTGAGGGACGGAGACGGAGACGCAGTAGAAGTTTAGGGTTTTTTTTTTCGCTGACAGCTCCCTCCTGCAGCCTGACAGAGTTTCGTTGGGGATCCCAGGTTTCACCACCGCTGCCGCTCCGGGGTTTGACTCCGCGGTTAGCGCGACGCCCCGACCTTTTCGTGCTCGCTCTACAAATGTTCCGTAAAGCAGGGAAGTCTTCTTTTTGCGACCCCTCCACCACCAGCTGGGTCTGCGGTCATGAATGGGAAAAGAAGGAAGACCAGACTGAGAACAAGCACAACTTTACTGTTCAGTCGGTCTTGATTTTATGCAATGACAGTGTTTCTGTGCAACAGCAGCAAAGCGACAGGAAATAACAGTAAACAAACTCAACGACAGAATACAATGTATGTATAAAAACATGCTGAAACGCTGCGCAGTAAAGGCATTAAAATCAACGTATGTAGTCATTTAAGAAAAATAGTCCAGTCCATTTTTCTACCTTTTAAAGGGACAGAGTTATGTAAACCAACATTTTTCGAGCTTTAAATCATGTAATATTGCTGTTCTCTCATCAAAAACATTCCTGGAGTGTCGCTTTCATTCTTTCATGCATGTTTGAGAAATTCTTTATCTCCCGTAGCAACCATTCAGTTGAGCAAAACGCCTGGTTGGACGTAGCTCCGCCTTCGAGGACGAAGCGCCGCCTTGGAGCTGCTGCAGTTTGCAAGCTTCTGATCTCCTTCAGACTAGCCAGCCGCAATTAGCAAACAGCTGATGGAACTGCGCATTAGCGGAGCTCACTATAGGCTGGGGAAAACATTGCTAAGGGGTTAAAAATGGAGCGACGTTCTGACCGCTTCCTGAAGGTTGAATTTCAGGACGTACGTAAAGAAACAGACGTCTGATCTCAAGACGGTACAATCACAAAGTCAAATTCCTTTTCTTATTTTTGTATACCAAATGACTTGATCGTACCTACTTGATCGGGGACTTTTTGAACGGGTGTGAATACTTTTTGGAGGCGCGCTCGGTGTCGTTTGTTGACAGATGGTGAGCACTGTCGGCGCAGCACCATCAGACCACATCTCCCACGAGGCGGAGGTTTGGAGCCGCAGCAGCAGCAGTGCTGAGAAGGGCTCCAGCCATCTGGGGCCCTTCAACAGATGCTGCAGACAATTCAGAGGCCACTCGTGTCACACTGCGTTTCATACACAAGGCTGACTGTAATGCCCCGAGCGGCGTATTAGTTCAGGTGTGTCAGCGCGGTGGAAATCGTTTGATTTCCTCTCCTGCCTCACGCGGCAAACCGACTCTGACACGCAGAAGCTGCAAACCTCATTCTGTCTCCCTCATTCCCTTCTCGTCCGTCTCCCTCATCGCACCCCCCACCCCCAGCCCCCAACCCCACGTCCCCGCCCGGCGTCCGCCGTCGTTTCCGCTCCCCGGAGAGCGCCGCGTCTCACCCTGCTGCTCGCCGCCAACTGTAGTTAATTGAGAACGCGATGAGAAAACAAAATCAGGGGAAAAAATAAAGAAATAAATTAGATGAGCAAACAAGTCTGTTGCCCTGCTCCCTTCCTACCACCTCCCCCCCGCACCCCAACCCCAGCTCCACACCTCTGCTTTCCCTCCACCTGCAATATTTCTCCACCTCTCCTCCCACGCAGGAGAGAGCTTTAAATGAGAAATGTATTGTTTCCTCAGCTCAGTCAAGTCGAAAGAGTAATTGAGTTAATCTGTCTGACGGCTGTCTGTTCGGCATGAACAGATTGCCTGCCTCTGTTGGCTGTGATGGAATCGCGGCTTTAAAAGATGGAATAAAAATGTCACTGCATCTTTAATGACAGTCAACCTGACATTTCCCGGCAAGCCTTTTCATAGGAAGTAGCGAATTTTATTCTCTTCCCCCCCCCCGTGGAATGGGAGGAAATGTCATTTCATTCTGTTATTTCATTGTCGGATTTCTATAAAGCATCAGGGATATTTCATCAACTAAGTAAGTCAAGCTTATTTGAGTCGTGTTGTTCAGAATATAGAATACATAAATATATATATATGTGTGTGTGTGCGTGTGTGTGTGTGTGTGTGTGTGTGTAGCGTGTGTCCCAGAGTGCTTTACAAAGGTTTTCGTAATCCCTTGGGTTTTCGGCTTCATAACCACAAGTTTCAGTGTACTTTGAGTATTTTATATGGCTGGCCAACACAAAGCCGTACACAAATTGAAAGGTAATAGGAATTTTATGTGTTTTATTCCCCTCCCAGCCCCTTTGATTTGAATACAATTCAGAAGACATCCGATTTGTAATTCATTCTGTTGATCTGAGTTTGTTGACGCGAGTTGAACGGCAAAAGGAACACTGCAGACGAGTCGTGGGGGAAATCATGGAGAATTTTAAAGCAGGTTTAGCTTCTCGCAGGCCACTTTCGGTCAACACGTCACTTGAAGGTTTGAGAAAGACTTGAAGCAATTATAAGCGGAAGGCGATCTGAGTGAGGGGTCAAGTGAAGGTCAAATCATTTGATGTTTCATATGTTTCATTTCATATAAGAAGTGAGCACAGCCTCAAAGGGTGTGCTTACTTTTGGACGGCGGCACTAAACAACGTGTCACACGTCGAGAAAACCTAAACATCCTCCAGCCAATCAGCCGCGGCTGAACGACGACGAAACACATGAACCGGGAGATGAATATTGGTCGTCTCCTCACATCCAGCCGCCCTGCAAATTTGCCTGTGTGGGCACAAATTTGCTTATCCTACCTAAAGAGTAACCATGCCAACATAGCAATTGTGCCTAATGGATTTCACTGTAGCGTTATTGCTGAACACACAAATAGTAATGGGATGAATAAAAGCTTTTTTCCCCGTGCGCAGCAGAAAGATTGAGCTCAGTTTTACAAGTCCTGGCAGGATTATTTGATTTTAGGCTTAGCAGATTTTATGGAGGCTTCTGAACTGGAAGAGAAGGGAACGAAAAAAAAAAAACCCAACAACAACAACAACAAGAACACGGCTGGGCGCTGCTGGGTGATTTGCATCAGATCCTTAAATAGAATTGACCGAGTGGTTCAATTATCATTCTGCCACGCACATGGTCTAAATCAGTGAAGAGACAAGAAGCTGGCTGCCTGAAGGCGATATTGTCAGAGACGCACTGTGTTTTTAGAGAGAGCGTGTTTATTACACCTTGTCACAAATAATGAAGGAGCAGCATGGAAAACAATCTGTTGAACGCAGTGGGTTTGCTATCAGTCGGTTTTAAAAGTTCACAACGTTTTCCCCCCCAAGTACCACCATAGCGGTTTGCCAGCACGCTGAGCTGGTTCAGATTTACTAAAGGTTTCACTCAAATTGTATTTCCTGCAGTTTCACTGTCCTTGAACCATCCCGAAAGGAGGAATGGGTCAAACCAAACAAAGGAAATCTATAGACAGCTGTTGTTTAAAATGAAAAGCCGCGATTGTCAGATTTACGTTTTGGAAAAACATGGAGAGTATTTTGGGACGCATGGTTTGGTGTCAGAATATGTGCGTATTTGTGCTGGTTTATCACATAAAATCAAGATGAACTGAATTGTAAGGTTGTGTCTGTTAGGGGATTTGGTGGGAAGAGGATTAAGTGTGAAAATCCAATGTTGACAAACCCAGGACGGTAACCCTAACGTCAGAATGCCGAAAGGGAAATGAAAGGTTTTTCTCAAACCCTTGCCTTTGTTTGAATACAAGAAACTCCAGAGAGATACACGACTTTTCCTCGTGATGCTCATCAATGGCCTGGATAATTGATCGTCTGATCTGCTTTGACGTTATTTCCAGATCCAGGTTCAGTTCACGTTTGTGTCCTTCAGCTTCTAATGTTGGATTTTCAAAATGTCGTCGACTCGACTTCCGATTTGAGATCCGCTTACATCCAAAAATCAATGCGCTTGAACCACTTCTCTCCTTTTTTCTGTCTGTTTGAGCTAATTAGAGCTACATTACCACAGATGATGCTCTGAATCATTTCAAGAAAGAGTAAAATATCTTTTAAACCTTTCATAGCTGCTCTCATCCCTTAGATATAACAAAAGAATGTTAAACTTGTGGAAAAGTGCCTTTATTTAATATTTGTGTTCTTTAGATTCATTATGCCAAGAGTGACATATATATATTTATTTCTTCTAAAATTTAATACTTACAGATAATGAAAACCCAACATTCAATGCCTTCTTTAAATCCACAGTGTGTAACTTTTACAAAATGTGGGTTTTTTTTAGCATATTTTGCAGAACTGTCACTAAACCTCCATCTTTCCCCAGTTCTACTTTTGCTATCTTAAAGCTGTCAATCAATCTCATGGACACGCTGCTATTGGCAGGGAAACAACTTAGCATTACTGGAAAAACTGTTTATGAATGTTTGGTAGCCTGAACATTCATAGCAAAGGGGAAGAACTTTAGAGAAGCGAATTTTGCAATTTCATTCCGAATTTATCAAAACAAATAGTTCCTTGATTAAAAGAGTGACTATTTAAGTTGCAATATTTGGATCAGTATGCAATGTTGGCGGTTCAAATTTGCCTTGGACAACATGAAGACATAGATCCATTCAGACAAGACTCAGGGGTCCCCAAAGCGGGCCCTGGAGGGCCGGCATGAAAAGACACAACCTACCTGAGTATTGGTGCTGTTGTGGTCACAGTATACCCATCATCATCTTTTAGATGATAATGTATCACAAACAGCTCAAATAATCTCAGATTGGCTTTGGAACTGATGTCCAACCTGCACAGTTGTACCCAAAATGCCCCAGACTAGCTCTGAGATGTAAGACGAGGTCAAACGTCCTCGTTCGACGGTTCGGTCGGTGGGTTCAAAGTTCTCTGGGTATCACCATCGTCTTCAAGGTTCTGAGCTTTCAAACTCTGCAGAATCTGTCAAGCTGTGCCGAGTCGCCCGGCTGATTGTCACCACAAACGGGAGAACGTTGCCCCGCGGGTCGCAGCCGTGGTGACTCGAGGCATGAATGACAAACAACGCAAAGTGTACAAAGTGTCGTCAGCGCAGAGGACAAGCGCTGTCCTTTTTTAGCGAATAGCCTCTACTAATAACAGCACACCTTCACATTTGTGACTGTAAGATAAATCTGTACAGAGGAGCAGATGACAGCTGAATAGAAGACTTTCATCTCAAAGTTAAATTAACGATGAAGTGCCTTTCTGCTTTTCTCCTGCCTAACAGTAAATGGAAATGTGCTTGACTCTCCAAATAGGCTGAAAATGATTGCTTAATGAATAGTTAGCAGCTCTGTGGCAGTTCACCCTCTGCCACCTGTTTTGCGCTAGTTACATCAGCATTTTCACTTTCTGTTCCCTGGAGGAGGGAGGTGGAGGTGGCGCAGGGTTCTCCTGGGTTTCTGACAGCGATCAGGGGAGTTGAAGCACCGCCGAGCCCAACTGTGCTGACAAAGCCAAAAGGGCTGTGCACTTCAGGTTCTGGAGTGGCTGGGATCGATGAAGGGCCGTCGCTGTGGCCTAGGGGGGAGGTAGCGACTGCCACCATCCTTCATGCTGCGCTGGACGTCCTCATTCGCCTCCCTGACACTCCTGCCTGCGGCGCAGCACAGAGCTTTACATCCGGAGTGCAAGCACGCATCATTAGCGTGTCGCCGCGAACGGCCGGGCGGCGTTGCTGACGGGCTCGGGACGGGGGCCGAGCGTCTCCGCAGAGCTTCTCGCTTGCGCAGCTTACTTTTTGGCATGCGCGTCTGACTGAAATCAGACCTGGCAACGAAAACCGTGTTGTGCAATTAATTGTGCATTTGAAAAAGCCTGAAGCTGTGAAGGTCGATGCTAAGCGCTTTCCTCCACCGCGGACCTACTTTACATAATGATTTGCGAGTTTTATGTGTGTGTGTTTTGTTTTTTTGGGGGTTTTTTACACTCTCATTTAACGTCTAATATTTATGTCAACAAAGAAGGGGGTTTTTCGTCGTGAACATTTCTCTGAACTCGGCTGTTTTGTGAATGCTTGGCGGAATGCAACAAATGTATAGTGCAGCAAATTGAATGAAATGCAAGAGGAAATGTCTCTTAGTGCTGTGAAACTGCTAATTTAATGATCCTGCTTTTAAATAAACAAAAAACAGGTCCATGGCGTGTTTCTGTTTCACTTTTCATAAAATGCAGATAAATGTGGCCAGGACTTAGATCCTTAAGCTTTAATTACAACAAAAACAGAAATGATCAGACATCCCTCGGCCCCAGCAGAGGATTTGAGAAGTGCTTTCAGAGCCTGGCAACCAGCCACCGCATTTCTGTTGCCAAGCTAACAGATTCAAACGGCATATTTTAATTATTTGCTATGAGGACAATAAGAGCAGATCCATCTTTCTGCAACCCATAGTTCATAAACATTGACATAAAGAAAAATAAATGTTTTATTTCTCATTATTATTTTTTTTAATCTGATGATCAACATCTTGCAGCACCAAACAGTCAGCAGTTAAAACTGAAATACCAAAAACGATGCTTTGGAAAAAATTCCTGTTTTTTGCTGTTTTTGCCACGTTTTTCTCTGCTAGCTTCATGTTGGGGCTGCAGAATGTATAACATGGAGACTGCAGGAGGTCAGTTTGGACAGATTCTGCTTTTTTGGAGGTTTTTCTGCCACTAGCAATTTTTAGATCCAGTTGGAAACGTTTGATTAAAAGAACACCAAGAATGCTGGCGGGTGTAATCAGCAGTCTTTTGTTTCTTGAGCAAATTCTCTCCAGCCTGTCCATTCTGTTAGTTTCTGAGCAATCGCGTAACTTGATAAACACGCTAACAACAACTTGTGGCGCCTTCAATTTGCAAGAAATTCCTACAGTGTTTTTTATAAAAATGGAAAAACAAACCAAACCATTTTTTCCTGTCTGTGTGCCGCCTGTTCCACGTTGCCCGGTTTGAAGCTGAACACACAAGTGTTAATTTTCTAACTGGCTGGTATTAGAGATGGCTTCACACATCACAAGCAGCATGTGACAGTGTGTCAGAAATTAAACTTTAATGAAGACAACATAAAAAAAAAACAAAAACAGAAAAATATCAGACTGAATCCAGAATAATGAAGTTGTTGACAGAAAATAATTTTCGTTGTTTTTGTCAATGTTTGCCGTGCAAAGAAAATGTCTAATAATAAAAGTTATTTGTTAAAAAAAAATTTTTTTAATACACTCCCATTATTTTCAATTTATATTGAAAATAATTGCCAGCGTATTGCTGTAAAGTTAACGCCATAGCTAGCGTGCTAAACTGACGCTGCTGAAAGTCAGCAACAAGTCAAAAAGGCTAGCTTAGCGCTAGCATCTGTGGAAAATCCATTCCAAACACAAGTTTAATGTAGCGTCAGCATGTTTATGAATAATCATAGACATACATTATTATATTGTAGCTGAACATCCACCGGTCAAACTGAATTCGAACCGCTAGAACGAGAAAACGCGAAGCGGCGGGAACAACGACGCGCTAAGAAATGCTAACGGTGATTTGAGATGTACTTACTGAGGAGGCCTCAGCGTGGCTACAGGTTGAATTTTCCAAAAGGTCTTTGAAATATGATGTGGAGGCCATTTACCAAACCGCTCAGTGCAGATAAAGAATATCTCAGTCAGACAGAGAACTGGAGGTTTTCTCCATCGGATCTCATGCCTGTTATTTGCAGGTGTGGGGATAAAGTGTCTTGTTGCGTCAAATTTTTCTCTCCCGTCTGAGGATTTTCACAATACTTTCCCCTTTCATTTGACTTTTCCCCCCCCTGCTTTTACTGAGTTTCTTTCACTGCAAGAATTACGAAACTTTTTGAACATTTTTATCAAGCCGTGGATATTTTTCTCTCTCAGACATCTGACAAGAAATAACTCTTATTACTTCGGCGTCGTGAGACTAAAATAAAACCTTAAGACTGGAATAGTTGGTTCTAAGTCAGACGTTTCAGGTACAGTGCAGTTATTGTCATAAATGTCATGATATTTTTTGTGTTTGAACCATTATTTGTTTTTTCAAAGTGGAACGATGACGCAAATAAAGCTGCGAGTTTGGAGGAGAACCGGGTGAGCAGGTTTGAATCTCTTGCGGATTTTCTTTAAGTCTCACAAGTTTAGACGTTTACGTTGATTTTCACCTCGTAGACTCAAAAATGAATCGTAGCGGAAAACATCTCAGCAGCAGTTGAGTCTGGGACTCGGCTTGTTCTAGAAAGTCTTCAGGTTATCCACTCGGTAAATAACGACACTTTCAGTGCAGATTTTCTGTATATTTGGTAAATCTATGCACTTTAATGCAATTAATTGACTTTTAGTGCAACTTTGCATTAAAAGTGTCATTATTTACTGCATGACATTTCATGACAATAGTCATAAACATTCAGAAAGACTCTATGTTAATAACAGGCGTTATGTCATGTTTATGACAGTGTCGTGTCAGTCTTATGAACACCACTTCAAATAAAGTTTTACTTCAGTTCTTATGGAAAGAGACGGCAGTAAAATACTTTGGTGCTGTTGGATCGCCCAAAGCTTACATGGAGTAGATGAAATAAATAGGAATAGCTACAGTTTTGTTTTAGCTTCAGCTTAAACCAACAAAATTGTAGTTTACAGTAGTAATCTACCAAAGATTGGATCAATACCACTGAGAAAACAGCTCCATGTAATTAAGATTAAATATGTAAATACTCAGAGTGACTTACTACACCAAACCTGTTACTAAAGAACATTTAAGCAAGTATTATTGGGGGTTTGTCTGAGCGTCTGACTGCAATTGTAGCATTTCTTTGCTGCACATTTTGAACCTTTAATTCTGATAATGGTCAGCATTGCCACCAAAGACGACTCCCACACCCGTCCCCCTCTATATACACCAACTAGCCTAGGAAGGGCAACAGCCCATTCCCGTCAATTGTGGGATAACACGTATACCCTCGCCGTTCCCACCTGATAACCTAAACAGCCTGATTCTTTATAGATTAATGACTTGTCTCCAGCTAATGTATTTTTATCACAAGGTCAAAAGTGATGTATTATCAGTTAATGAGAAATACAGAAATGTCTGGCATGAGAGAGGTGGGGAGGGAGGTAAACACACATTGAGACGCTCATTTGACCTTTCGGAAGAGGTTTTTTTTTTTTTTTTTTCTGGCCTCCAGCGAGTTTTCCTGCAGTGATAAGAATAATGGTTTTAACGCCACGGCCCGGAGAGACCGACCTCCCATTCCCTTTCGAGTAGACGGTTGAGCCTCTCTCATTGAGCCTCCTACATCTCTGCCCGACAATGAGGCTCCGAACTTCCCACTTAAGGGTTAGCTCCACGCCGATGATAAGGGCCTCTCCTGATCTCCCGCGATAACCGTCGCCGCGGGAGACGTCGGAAAACGAAGGCCGGAGGCGGGATCGCGAGCCGAGGCGCCGCAGCGTGGTCGAATTGTGGGCCATTATGCAAATCAAATATCTTTTAAAGTCTTGAGAGACAAAAGGGACGTCTGAGGGGTGGTATATTTTTTACCCTGTGGTCTTGCGGGCTCCCCGAGCTGCACAGGGTTTCTCCGCAGAGTGTCATCCAAAAAGAGCGCAGCAGGAAGTCCAAATAATCTTCCTCATTATTTAATTTCACTTTGGGTCAAAGCTTCACTTCAAGCGTCGAGTAAGTATGAGAGAGTCTATTGAAATCCTCCCTTTGCCATCTCTGTAATCTTGGCATTTAAGCGGAGTTAGGCTGTGGGATTCATCAAAAAGTCCTTAAGAGGACAAATGGAAATGTTAGGTGCAAACGATTGGTCGGGTGTTTAATTGATTTCTTTTTTTTTTTTCCCCTTCCTTCGTTTTTCTGTGTGATTTTGTCAGAGGCTGGACAACTGAAAAGAACATAGCGGTTCACAGAAAGTTTTACCTTTGAATGATCCTGTTCATCTGATGCAGGATTTCATGCCTGTCCAAGCCTAAACTACGACTGTTTAACGATTGACATCCTGCAGTCAAGCTGCAGCCACAAATCTGCCTGATTATGTTACTAATTTAGCAATATTTGCAAAAAAAAAAAAAAAGAAGATTTATTAACTACAATATTTAATTCTGGCAGGTTTCAAATTTTGTTGTTGAGCAGCGACGACTTTTGGTGAAACCACTGGAGGCATCGGATTGAACTTAACAGGGTCGACGTAGAGTTTCATACATACGCCGTGTGTTGGACGTCTTCCATCGCAACGAGTAAACATTTCAGTGGTATGTGTGTGTGTGTGTGTGATGGCTTCCTCACCTTCTGCTGGAGAAAACACACCAATGGCTGGCGGGCGTCCAGCAATCTGCTCCCACTTGCTGCTTAGCACAACTCTTCCAGTGTCTCACAAAAGCAGGAATTTATGTGTTTTGAAGGCCACACCGGTCTCCGTGTGTTTTTGCTTTAAATCTCACAGCCAGCTAGTCACACACCCAGCGTTTATTATTGCTACATTACACCCTCTGGCTGCAAAGCCAGCTAAACCTTACATAAGTCACCTGGCAGAGGGCGAATCACTTGGTGGTCCAAAGATGCAACAGTGGAAAGTTTACGTCTACCTCCCTTTTCCAAAACGTAAGACGAGCGGAGGTCGTTTATTTCTCCATGGAAGTGTTTTTTTCTTTTTTTTGAGAAGCTCTAAAGTTTTATCTACACAATGTTGAGGCATAAATAATTTATTACATTAATGGCCTGCTGGTGTGCTGTCAATCTTCCTGACCTCTCAGGTCGTCTGGTTCTGGTTCTGCTCTGCATCCCCAGAACCTGAACCAAACACGGGGAAGCAGCATTAAGCTTCTACGCACCAACAATCTGGAACAAACGTCCAGAAAACTGCAAAACAGTCGAAACACAGAGTTATTTCAAATCAAGGCTGAAAACCCACTGGTGTAGAGTTGACTTTGATTTGTAGGAAGTGAAACTTTGCTCTTAACTTGTATTTGCTTGATGATCTTGACAACGTCATTTGGTAAAATTAAAGTAATGTTTATTGTTTATTTCCATTTTTTACGCTGGAAATCATGTGTGTCCTACAGGCTTATTCGAAATACAGCCAGTTTTACAGGCTCACTCATATCCACGAATTGCTTTAGGCTTTAAGGTCTACGATGTAGATCTCATGTGTACTTTTCTACGTCTTTTAATTTTGTTACGGTCAGATTTATTTCTGGCTTTCATTCTCAGTACTGCGTGCCCTTCAGTAGCCGTTAACCACGGTACAGATGAAGCGTTAAAACTTCGACCGTTCTGCAGGGAAAGAACAAATAAAACACTAGCACATGAAGTGAAGACGGTGCCTAAATCAGGCCGGCTTTGACACTTATAGCTCAATTATGGTATTAGCGAGCGTCGCACTTGTGAGACGTGGCCCAGAGGTCAGAAACCAGACGTGATGTAAGCAACACTCAGGCCGCTTGGACGTCCTTTTGCACTCGCTCCTGTCTGGGTTTAATCTGTCGCGATACAAATCTCCAGGTTTCAGTGAGATCTCATAAGACCTTGCGGCATGCAGTATTTAAGAACCACGTCCTCGAAACACGACGGAATGAATCCACTGACGAAAGACACATTTTTAGAACTCACCAACACGGAACGCGCCAATATTTAGAAAATCAGTTGCCGACCAAAGAGACCGTTTGAAATTCAGCCTGTCGTCTGTGGAGCCTTTATGATTTTGTAAAGAAAAATGCAGATTCTTACTTTTCTTGGCGATAATGTTCCAATCTTAAACTGTTCTTGTGGGTTTCATGTTGTGCTTCTGTAGGGCGTAGAAGCAAATCAAATGTATGGAACATGAATTCCTCTTACATTTTTTAAAGCACAGGTGTCGTTTTTGATGTTTGAATAGAGCGCCGGTACCGGGATCAAGGGTTTGAGATTTACATCTGGACGGGATAAGTTACTGTTGCCATGACATCACAATCTTGTTTCATTGTCTCTTGCTGAAAAATCAATTGATTATCTGGGAAGGAGTGAAATTCTCCAATTGGTCAGATAATTTTTGAGCTTATGAGGTTGGGTGACATGGTTTTTCGCAAAACTGCAATGGAAACGCTTTTGTTTTTCACATCGTTAGAGTTTCCAGCAGGATGTTACTACTGTTCTAAATGAAGAAGGAGGAGAGAGGAAGTCGTAGGACTATGATCGTTTGTAACAAACACTTCTTTGTGTTCTCATGACATGCATACTCCGCCACGCAGGCTTGGGTTGCTGCAGGAATCGAGCTGAAACAGTTTCTATGTGTGTTCTGTGTCATCGCATGGACGGGCTGAGGTCCAGCGACGACACTTAGACGTTGGAGGAAACAGTTACTCGCCATTACCGTGCTCTCATCCCGCCGCATCAACGTCTCGACGCCTAAATCGTAAATCAAAACAATGCATAGAGACTCTCTTCAATAGATAATATACAGTTGCGGAGTTTCGAAGCGGCTGTCGGCGCACGTCACCTCGGAGACGGGCCGGATCTCTTCACGGGGGAATTTGGGTTGAGTTTTGTTCCCATTCGCCGACCGTGGAGACTAATGTGGGGGCCGGGGCCCATCACTCGCCCCTGGGGTAGAGGAGTTTGAGTTCAAGACAGGATTAAAGGGAGATGGATGAGAGAGTCGGGCAGTGAAGGAGACGTCGTCGTAACTCTGACTCGCGGCTTTAGAAGACGTGATCCGGGTCGCAGAGGCGTCGACGCCGCTACGGTCGTGCATTTTATCTCAGGAGAATTTACATTTATTTCCCACATTCATCACATTAATACGAGTTTTGAGTAAGCCCATTACTGCCGAATAAGACCGTCATCATTGGTGGGCATAGCTCGTAGATTCATCACTCCGTTTCCCCCCCCTCAAGCGTCTCTGTCGAGCCCCGACAAATGTTTCCGTTTCTGTCTAACCGTATATTTGTAATGCTAATTCGGGGGCAATTGCAAGGAATCAAACCCAAGTTGCTGAACACAGCAGCTAAACAATCACCAGGGAGGGATGCAAACACTTTTATGCTAATGAGACGAGGGGAGCGAGGAGGGAGAGGGCGGGGAAAAAAAAATAAAAAAATGTAGAAGGAACCAGAGAAAATAAATTCAAAACCAAACGGCTCAGAGAGCGGATGAGGGTGATGGAGAGAGAGGGAGATGAAACGGGAGAGCATAAAAAAGAATGGGGGAGAAAATTAAAAGCTGATTACCCTCTGAGTGAGTCTTTGGTTTCTCTCCGGATCCGGGCCGAGTTGTGCTGCGGGTTGGTGTCGGAGGGGAAGAGCTTGGTCTTTTTGTTTTGCTCGTCTGTTTTTCCCCCTGGTCCTCATACTGTTTATTAAAGCCAGTCTCCAGGGTAATCACATCCAGCTAAAAATAACCAGTTAAAAGGTACTGCAGTCATGAACTCTGAAAGCGGGCCGGGCAAAAAAAAAAAAAAAAGAACCACCACCTTTATCTGAAGTAAACATGTTTTTATTATAGCTGTTACAGGCTTTGAGTGACAGTCCTGTATATTTCCCAGAAGCCCCCTCTGTCTGCCTCCTGATCCTCGCCCACAGTTTGCTCACACTTTCCCTCTTTGTCACTGGGCTCAGCTGAGGTCCCTCTGCCTCACTTAGGGCTATGTGAAATTATTATATTGTACCAGGAGATAACAGACACTGTGTAGCCTCGCGGCGCTTTCCTTGCTTCACCTCCTTAAAAGCGATATCGCTGTGATGGAGCACGGCTCTTTCTCTGCTCGCGCTTCAATCGAAAGGGAAGCCTTGAAGCCAAGGTCTGGCGAGGGGGAGCCAGATGAAAGGAATGAGAGAAGGATTCGGTTTTATGTGTTTGTGCAACTCTCTGCGATTCCAATAAATAAATAAAATACAATAAAGTCAAAACAAACAAACAAAGGAGGCATTCCCTCGTCATGGTGGACGATAGCTTAATCAGGCGGGGCGTTGCTTGCCGCGCCGGTGGAAGTTTTTGTGCAAAGAGTTGGAAAGAGAGATTTCACTGACAAGGTCTGGTCTGAAATTAGTGGGCAAATGCTGATGAGACGGTCGGCCGAAGAGTCACGCAGGGAGAAATTCAAGGGTAGTCGATGCTCATTAAGGCTCAAAAGCTGACTACAGTTATGTAAGAAATTTTTTTTGGGTGATCTTGGCATAAATAGTTAGGAAGTTTTAAGGTGATCTTTAAGCCGTTTTTACACTTTGGTTTTCGATTTTTAATTCCCCTCCCCCTCCAACCGTCTCTCATGTTTGGTACTTTCCATTTCTGACAGGAGGAAACCAGCCGTTACGTCTTCTGAAAACCTGATCTATTTGCCATGAGTCGGTTTTCTGTGTGAACGTGTACCGCGGCTTTAAAAAGTTAGTTTCAAAAACCGCGTCTAAAGTCGATAGAAATCTCTTATTGACGTTGCGGCCAGAAGAACCGAGGAATTTGTTCCTTCTCCCGGGGCTGCAAGAACAAAATGACACTAATCTGTTCTTGCAGCCCTGGTTCGGAGGTTCCTACGCCTTGTTCTTGACACATAGTCCAGGCTGAAGGGTTTTTTTTAAATATATATATAAATATATATATGTCTGAGACTATGAAGTGCTGGAGTGGTGAGGACCTCTGGGAATTAAGCATGAAATGTCCTTGCTAGCAGGAATTTTGTACTTGCTCTAGCAGGCTTTAGTAAAATAACAAATTTCCCTGTTCTTGTCAAGTACATGCCGGACTTTAGGTTATTTTTTTCTCTCGCGGTACGCTCTCCCTCCCCCGCCTGTTGCTGCACACCGTCACTTATTGAGGTTTACTTTATTTAGCTCTTCTTTGTTGAAACCATTAGTACTGTGTCATCTGCATAGTAAAGAACAAAAGAACAAAACCAAAGGTTTGCATGCAGCTTTTTGGATCCACAACCTTGAACTAGACACACTTATATCATACGTCAACAGCTAATAAACTTTATGGAATGAATTGAACTTTGAACTTTTATGTCACCCTTTCTTTGCTGAAACCAGAAAAAGAATTGGATATGAAGAAGACACATTCACTCGCCCCCAAAAACACAACTTTGCCTCGTTTTGTTAATATTTCCAATCTCAAAAAGCTCACTGATGGATTTAAAATCTAAATCCATCGCACCAATTGCTCTTTGTAAAGCAACACTCTGAGACAACATTCAGATGCGCAGCTCCACCAGGTGTTTGCTAATTGCTGCTGGCTAGTCTGAAGGAGTTGCGTGGGGGAGCTGCAGGGGAGGAGCTGCTCTGTCAGGCAGAGGAGGAGCTTTGTCCTCCAAGGCGGGGCTAGGTCCACCCACTCATTTTGGACAGCTGAATGGTTGCCATGGGAGACTAAAGGATTTCTGAAACATGTATGAAAGAATCAAGGCAACATTCCAGGTATGTTTTTGGTTTGGGAATTACTTTATATCAAAATGTAAAGCTCAAAAACACACAATTTTACATAAACTTTCCCTTTTTTTTTGTAACAAATTTTGAAAGATAACATTTCAAATCTGATCATGTTCTACATTATTATTATTAATATTTGTGTAAATATTGAGATGCCATGAAACCATGAGGTGTGTGTGTGTGTGTGTGTGTGTGTGTGTGTGTGTGTGTGTGTGTGTGTGTGTGTGTGTGTGTGTGTGTGTGTGTGTGTGTGGTTTTGTTGTCATGCTGTTGAACTCTCATGCCGGCCTCTGCCTGCTTCACCAGGAGCTGGAATCAGACACACAGGTGCCCTCTAGCTGCGGCTCTCTCAGCTGTTAACAAAACCACAAAAACACACATACACACACACACACACACACACACACACACACACACACACACACACACACACACACACACACACACACACAGTCAGCATTCACACATCCGCAGAGCAAAGAAAAGCTCCTGGGCTGAGTGGTGGAGTATTAATCACACTGACGCCTGGCACTGCGATCTGTGACCCAGTCTTTTAATTGCATCCGCTCTGCTTTGCTCCGGCTCTCCCTCTTTATCTTGCCTCTTTTTTTTTTTTCCTTTTTCCCCCTCCTTACTCATTCCTCAAGCCGCCTCATCGCGGCGCCCCCGAGAGGAGACTAATGCGGAGATAAGAGGGAGGGCCGAGGATGCGCGGAGCCTAACCGCTCCTTCCAAAGAGAGGCAGCCGAACGGAGCGATGTGGGATTCAAACCGACACGCAGAGCGACTCGTACCGAGAGACACGGGGATGTGCCACTGTGGTGGCAATTGCAGAGGAGCAAAATATCACAATCTCTTAAAATATAGTAACAATTTGGGCGGGTGGAGTCAGCGTGCAGCTAAGAAAACAAACAGATATTTCAAATCTGTTTACCGTTTTGCACCGTCATGTATTTTGCTGGGAGTTTTTGCTTATTTCATTCATTTACGGTTCATAAAGAACATGTCACATGTCGACAAACAGAAGTTTCGAATGAGAAGGAGTCAGTGGAAGAAAAACGTCTCGCATAATCTACTCAAAAGTCAATTCGCTGTGCCGTCAATCAACCAATCGGTTCATCTTTAAACACAAAACGGTTTATAAAATAATAATAACAAAGAATAGAAACTTGGTGTTGAGATGAGACAGCGCTTGACTGAATCAATATCCTTAATTATACCTTAATAGAATATTCTTTTATTTTCTTACGAGTAAGGAATTGATCTGCCCTCTTTGGATTTCATGTGTCAGACAAAACAAAGTAACTGTTAACTGTGACATGTAATTTGTAAATAGACAGAATACAGCACAGCTGGAGAACGTGACCGTAATGAAAAGCAAATATTCTAATATTTGCCAACAGCAGGATAGTCTTAACCATTTGAAATGTAATAAAACCAATATAACAATATTGTAGTTTTTGCGTATTTGAATCTATCTTAATGAACACTATCTTAAATCATGATTTGGTACAAGTAATTCTTAAAAAAAAAAAAAAAATATATATATATATATATATATATTCAGTTAACTCAGTCATGTTCATCTATCATCACATTATTAAATGATATCTTGATGCATTTTTCTATACCGAGCCAGAAACTAAATAAAATTTTTTGGGGGGTTACTATCAAAACAGTCGTTGAAAAAACGTCAATTATTGCATTGTTGGTTGCTACATTGTCAAAGTTGATTGGGATGGATTGCAGGTGGATCAAAGAAGAAAACGGTCCTGAAAGGGAAAAACTTATATGAAGAAATACTGAAAATGTCCAGATGTTCATCTTCCCACAGGAAGACAAAACCTAAACACAGCCGGAGCTGTAATGTCTAGTTTAAGACCAGTCTAGTCAAAGTCCAGACCTAAATTCAATTGAGACTTTGTGGAGAGACTTAAACATAAATATCTGAACAAACTTACAATAAAAAAAATGCTTTTAGTAAGACTGAAACAGGGTAAATATCTGCAGCTGGACCTGCAGCAAAATGCGTTTCTACAGAGGACTGACGTGAATGCGAACGCACGTTCAAGGTTCGTATATGAAGAAAACGTCGATCGCTTTCCTTCCACAAATCACATTGCAACACACCGGAGTTTGTAGCCTTCGCCTGGCAAAACGCTAGCCGCATCCAAGAGGCATGAACACTTTTCCAAGCCGCCGTGGGTTTGTTTCCAGAGGGGCTGTTCTGTGTTTTTTCTCTCTCTCCTAAACATCCACGGCTTTGTAGGTGTGGAAGGAAGGTTAGGTGTGATAGAACCGCGGCTTGAAAGGAGGCGCGTGTGTTGGCCACACAAACGTGGCTGTGCACCCGGAGATATGGCAAGGTTTCTACTGAGCTCTGTAAGAGGAGAGCAGCCCCAGATAACAAGAACGAGGTGTTTAAAACATGAAACATGAGCAGAGACACAAACGCAGCCTGACAGCGCTTCCTCAGCCTCACACACACACGCACACAGAGGCAAATAAGCGACGATGACACCAATATCCACTCATGCACCAGCTGTAATAATCGTCTATGCAAAGAGCTCATGTCACACTCTCCCACTTCGATGTCCCTCTTCTCCTTCACTCTGTCTTTATCTCTCTTACTCCTGCTCCCCTGCACACACGAGACAACAACGACGCACGCCCGCCCGCGCGCGCGCGCGTCGCCGTGGTTTCTTTTTGAGAGAGCGAGCTGTCAGGAGGAAGTGTGTGGGCCTTTGTTGAAACAGAGAACTGCAGAGGCAGAGAAATTCATTTTCAACTGCGGCCCCCCAAAAAAAAAGAAAAAAAAAAGAAGAAAACGAAGGAACTCAAGAAAGGAAATCTTTGCAGGGCAGTCACATTGTACCTGCAGTGTTCTTTAGAAGAAGAAAAAACACAGCAGCATGTAAATTGAATTAGTTCCAAGCGTTCCGGTGGGGGGACGCGGCGGGATGGATTTCACAAAGAGTTTTCTGAGGGATGTGAAGGTACCGGCACACGGGGGGTTTGGGGGGACGCCTCGGGTTTGACTACGGCTCCACATATTGCAGCTTTTTTTTTTTTTTTCCTATGGAGATAAAGCGCACGTCAGAAAATAAGATTTCACATCTGTACTCGCCAACGCCGGCTCTTTCATGCCGGCGTTCTCCCGCGTGACCCACCGGAGGAGATCGACGTTTCTCATATCTCGCATCTCGTAGTTGGAAGGAGCTTCACAGATTTAATGTCTCTGCTCGCCGCACCTGGTTGTCGGGTGAACGACTCGCTCGTTTTATCGGTCTAATGGTTTCGAGCAGAAAGTGGCTTTGCCTCTTAAAAGGGAGGAACGTTTCATAAACCCTGGTGTAGATCAGGCTAGTGTTGGATATCAAGATAGATCCACATCAGCAGGGAATGTGTCTGATTGAATGTGGATAGTTTCATTGAACTTCCATCCAGAACCGCTCAGCATTCTGGGGGGTTTTTAAGTAGAGATATTGAAAACAAAATCTCTTCAGTAATCATCAATATCGACCGAAATGAAATGTTCATATTGTGCTACGTGGCCCAGCTCTAGCAGACTCTGGTTTAACCCAAGAGGACGTGGCGCCTGCAGCGGCTCACAAATGCTTCAGCACCCTTTGATTTCTTTTCACATTTGTATCTTTTCTCGGGGGAATGACCAAAACCGACTGCTGCATTATTGGGAGGTAAAAAAAAGATGACGATGCGTGACTTTTAAAATTTCTTACAAAAGAAAAAATATGTATCTTAGATGTGCATTTGGACCGTTTCACCCAGGAGATTTCTTTGTTCTGAACGTTTGCTTTGTACTTCTGGGTGTATGTTTGGGTTGCTGGTTATAAACCTCTCTGACCCAGACTTAGCGACCTCCGTCAGGTTCGACCCGCTTCCTTGTCCTGCTAAATAAAAGCATCTTTGCCGCAAGATGCTGTTGCCGCCATTATTCACAGCAGACATTTTGTGTTCCGGGTGTCAGTTTTCTCCCACGCAGCATTTTCTGTCTGTTGACCGGATGACCAGACCTCCTGCCACGTGTTTCTGGGGCGCAGCGCCTACAAAGCTTTGCTGAAGGGGGGGGGACTTTATTTTGCTTCCATTTCAACAAAGCGTCGTATTTACACCGGGCATGACCCGTAATTCTCTTGACGTCTTTTCCCTGCTCATATCTCCCCACTTTTGTCAATGAGCATAGTAGAAACTTTCCTGGCACTAGGCGTTCGTCTCCACTTGTGGGGGTGCAGCCAATCAGCAACAAGGAAAAAAGAGCGGTGCGTCCGGATTGGCTGCTTTGCAAATGCCAGCCGACGGTGTCGAATGGGGTTGCGCCCTGGTGGTTCGGATTCCCAGGCTGCATATTTCAGACGAGTGCTATCGGTGAATAAAATCCAGCAACTTTATTTGAAAACTGGTGAATTTTCAAACAGCTTGGAGGCAAATTCCACAGGAAATCGGTGAATTTGCGATTCTGTTTGTCTGCCAACGATCAATAATATGCCTTCACAGAACATCGGGGTGTATGCTGAGTTTAAGTTATAAACTGTCAAACTCTTAAACAATTGCATCACTTTTAATTTTTTTTTATTTTGGAGGGTAAAATGGTAGCAGGAGGTCACTATCTCAGATTTTCGACGTTATTTGCAGAAAACGTAGAAAACAGTGCGCCACTTCCTTTTCTACTTCGTTGCTATGGATTTGTTTAACTGCTGTTTCAAAATATCAGAGTTTTGCATTTTCTACTTTTCAGACCAAGTCCTGTTTATGGAGCTCTGAAGTTCTGCACTTGTTGGGTAACACACTCTCTCTCTCTCTCTCTCTCTCTCTCTCTGCGTCCGCCTAACGGTTTTAGTTTTACTCATCAGTGGGACCCACGCTCCTGTCTGTCACAGCCTCAGCCTGGCAAAAAAAAACAAACAAGCAAACAAAAAAACAAAAAAAAACAAAAAACAGTTATTTGCAAATTGAGTGGGTGGCGTCAATTTTTCCCTTTGGCTTCATGTTTGCGGTGGCGTACCAGAGGGAATGTTTACTTAGCACCGAGCCGCAAACTGCGATGAGCAGCGCCTCAACAAAAGGAGGCTCCATATGCTCAGTTTGGATCGAGTCGGAAGTTTCACCTGATTCTCACGTTGCTTCTCTCGGTTTTTACGCTCGTCCCGCTCCCTGTGGGAACCGTGTCGACTGCTGTGTTCCGAGTGGCGCCTCGCGAATGTCTACAAAAGGCGACCGTCGACGCAGAGCGTCTACTTTACGACTGTGATTCTTAGGAAAATAACACATTTAATGATAATAAACCTGGTTTATTACTTAAAATGGGGACAATTTGATGAGCTGCAGCCGTAAAATGAAACAGAAAATGTTAACACTGCAAGTTACTTTATAGTCACACCACACCGACAAACACACGCGTACAGCTTTAATCACTGGCGCACACACACACACACACACACACACACACACACACACACACACACACACACACACACACACACACACACACACACGAACCACTGATGATTATATCTGAGTAGTTTTTAACACATTTTTCAAATTAAATTTGAAAAATCTCAGAGAGCTGCAGCTCCTCACATCATCAGGAGGTGAAAAGCCGATTGGCTGGTAGCAGTACGGCCAAATGGACGGGTGACGTTCGCTTGGACTTTCAGAACAAATTGAGCCTTTTCGTGCGTTTGTCCGCTGGCCCATTTCCACGACGTCGACGCTCGTTTTGCTGGAGCTCCTGGGAAAGACGTGTAAACGCTCATTTTTAAAGCAAATGATTAACGGACGCTTCGTCCATCTTCACTCCACCGGTTTCCTGTAGGGTTCGGATCTGGGGATGGGAATGGAAGAATGTCGGTTTGGTGACTGGTGATCCATTTCTGTCTGCGTTGTTCTGCCAAAAGACCCAGCAGTGACCGGTTTTGTGTTAAACGGCAGAAAACAGGCCTTTCAAAGTGTGTATGATGCCATAACGACACAGCATCACAGATCCTCCATCGTACTTAACAACAGGCATTCAGAGTCCCATCTGAATAAATCATTTCAAGTGAGAACCCAGTAGCATTTAAATGACTTTCACATGTGCGGTGGTCAGGCAGATTATTATTTTTTTATTTTTTTTTTGGACCTCATTCTAAAATAGCCAGTTAACTGTCATGCAGAAAAGTGTCTAATGGTTGCTATGGAGACTCAGTGACCCTCTGGTTTTATAACAAGACACTTTTTGCTTTGTTGGCAAAATAAAAACGGTCTCTCGTCCAGCTTGGTGGCGTCGCGCCATATTTGTACCGCAGGGAAACTTGATTACAAGTTCCTAGAAATATTTGATCACGTTTGAAATGTTGGGTGTAAAATTCACTAAATTTGTCTGCTGCGTTTTTTTTAAGGGATTTTTGGGGATAGTAAAGTGCTAGTGAATTCAATTATTTAAACATAAAGTTGTATATTTCTTTTACCCACTGCTCCAATAAAAGGTCCATTTGTGTTCTGTACATACGAACCCATTCAATACATTTTAATGTTGTTGAAAAGCCCATTTATTTCAGGGACTCGGTCACAACCAGCAGGTGGATGTTTGAGAGCATTTATTTCAGATGATTGACGATTTACGAAAACGTGACGTTTAAACTTAAAATATTTCATCAAACCGATGAAAATACAGGTCAAAAACAGAAACATGGCCTTGATGAAAAGTGTGTTTAACACCTGCTTAAAGGTCATTTTCAAAAATCTGACAAACGAGACTCATCGGGTACCTATAATACTCCAATTTATTAAATATGACTACCGGAATATCTCCACATCTTTCATCGGCCGCTGAAGTCCTAAGCTGTGCTTCATGCACGACACTTCTGGGTCACGAAAACTGTCCAAGTTTGTGTCGCGTTGAGTTCTGGCAGGAGGCCAGATAAAGAACGAGGGGAGGATCAGGCTGAATGACACGAGGACGGAGGAGGAGAAAAGTGAAGGATCTCTGGGAGAGCAGAGAGAGAGAGAGAGAGAGGAGGGGAAGAGCAGAGCCGTTCGCTCCTGACAGGTAAACACGAGGTGGGCGTCCCGCGGAGGGTGGTCTGCTTTCTGCTGATGCGTGGAGAAGGTTGTGCAGAGTGGCCTGCCACATGCATTATGCACACGTAACGTACCCGTAAAAGCAAAGGCTTGGATTCCTCCTGGGTTTTGTCACTGATCTGCGAGCACGAGAAGACAAAGACTGGAAGTAATTGCATATATTGCGCGCATATGTGTGTGTGTGTGTGTGTGTGTGTGTGTGTGTGTGTGTGTGTGTGTGTGTGTGTGTGTGTGTGTGTGTGTGTGTGTGTTTGTGCCCCGACAAGAGTGGAACGTCACGGTCGACGGCTGTTTCTGCTCGCCTGCCCTGTTTTTAGCCGTGTCTGAGCTCCACCAGCCGCTCTGTTGGACAGCATTTTCTGCGCCGTACAAGTCCAGAGAAGAGCAGCCAAGCAGAATGACATCGGCCTCAGCAGCCCGCCAAACATCTCTGTGGATAGCAGAGTGCAGAAAAAAAAAATATAGAGGACACACACACACGCACGAAAAAACAAAACCAAAAACACACACACAAACACACTCGCGTTGAAAGAAGCTTCCAGTGGGAGACGAAGCCAGACACCGAACATGGTAGACTTTTTCTTTCTTTGTTTTGTTTTTTTGTTTCAGGACAAAAGAATTGACAAGAAAGGTGCCAACATGGTTAACACACATAGGAGGTTTTCTTTTCAGACTTATTTTCACATGAGCTGAAAGGAATCCAATGGGTGAGATAAGGAGACTTGCACGGAGTCCGAACTGAGCTTTGTGCAGCACTTTGAGTTGCCTTAAGAGAACCCGAACGAACCAAAAAACAGCAGAATTCGGTCACATTGTTTCTGTACTTCTGGGTATTGGACCAAACTATTGGCTAGTTGAGCAAATCAAGATGTGCGGCATATTTAAATTGCACACCATACGTTCTTTAAACCAACCAAAACAATGTCACGCAACCCTAAAAGCCGAGTTCAGATTTATTAATTGTCATATTTCAGCCTGTCGTTGCCGATGGCAACTTGCTCTTACGTTTAATTCATCTGTAATTGAAGCCTTCTGCTCGCCGAGGTTCAAAATGAAAAATGTCTGATGCTATTTTGCTTAAAGAGAAAAAAGAAGCTGCGCATTTACGTCACCGGTCAACACGAGATATAAAAACGCTTAAAATCTGCTCCAAACGTACAGCTACCGTCTGCCCGTCCCTTTCCAGTAATGGATCAGTCTTGTTCAGGGCTGCCAGGGAGCAGACAGCTATCCCAGCAGTCTGTGAACACTTAGCCGCTCACGAATCTCTGTAAAAGTCTGTCGCTTAGCAAAGTTGTGGATATTTCAAAGACGGGCTAAACTAGAGCTGCATACCGAACCCAGGTGGAATCGGACAATTTTTAGCTTCGCCGGTCTTTATCAGACTTGGTCGGAAATGTTGAAATGCCACAAACGATGTCTTTGCTTTGTAAATTTTTCCCAACCAGGATTCACTGACATCAGCGTTATTGGGGTGTAGAAGTTGTTTCTGTGGGATTCAGACTCAAAGGAGGCCATTTTCAGAGATCCTGAGATGCTTACAAAGAATTTCAAAAAATCTGTCAGAAGCTATTTATCAGAAGCTGCTGAAGTTTTCTGAGAGAGAGAGAGAGAGAGAGAGAGAGAGAGAGAGATAGAGGGAGAACTACATTTTGGTCTGTCCTGGTAAACTTCCTTAGTTTGGCGTTTTGTACTTTTGCAGACCTTTAATACATTGTGGTGCGTTTGTTGTAGCTTACCAATGCGATGATTCTATGTGATACTTAAACTTCACTTTCTGAAATGGCTTCCAAGAAATATTGCACTTTAACACAAGACTCCAATTTTTGGGGCCGTATCTCTATATCCTTCTTCAAAATATTATTCCTAACCCTTGACTATGCGTTATTCCTGAGAACTAGAAGTATCTTAAGTGTTTATTTTTGCTTATCTGACATCAAAGTCTGATGTTGTTTGTGATGTTTCTATATGGTGTATTAATAACTAATCAAATGTAAAAAATCTGACAGATCTTTCTTGTTCTTCTACGCTCGGTGCTCTTGATACGATAACGAAGTGCTGAAGTTCAAAGCCAGTAATCACTGGGACCGTTTTGAACATGTTTGGTTATCTGACAGAGGAAGAAATGTGGACGTACAGTAGTTCGTGTTGAGAGCTGAGAACGCAGCCTGCGGCCGGGTTTGCATTTAATCATTTGAGGTTTTGAGTTTTTGTTCATAAGAACAAGCCGTATTTTGCTCACCCAAGATGAAACATGCTCTAATGGACGACAGCTGCAAGAAATGTACCATCAGATGATACAGACAAAGGTTTCTGTACAGTGAGAACAGTTCAAAACCAAGCATCCCTGTTGATTAGATACAGATTATAAGAGCATCTATTTTTTTCCATGGAGTCATAATTTCCTCTATGACTTGTGGTCATACTGCTTCGGTTCATTGGCGATGCAGCTTTTTTATTTCAGGAGCCTCAAAATCGGCTTTAGAAGAATTCGGCCCGCAGCGTTTTTGTTCTGTGACTGTACACCGAGCCCCAGTCGTCGCCGTGCTTCACATTCGCTGTGAGAGTCGCTCCGCACATGATGATCTGCATTTTAGGCAAATCTGTCTGCCTCGCTGTTGTCTTTCCAAAGGACGCGAGGAGGACGTCTTGTCGCTCGTTCGGGTGCAAATGGAACTCGCGCTGTCGTTATCTTTACCGGGAAGAGAATTGCTGCCTTTAACCCTTCAAAACAAAGTGTACCTTTTGAGTCTTTTTCAAGTCACACTGCTGTCGGTCACATTCATTTCAACTGAGACCTGTGGAGTCTTGAGATCGAGCTGTTGGTTGGTTTGCGATTACTCCAGGTGTTGCAGAGCCCAACCTTTGCTGGGACATAATTCCCTGGAGGACAGAGAGGGAGGGAAGTTGCTTCGCTAACACAGAGTTGGTGGGGGCCGGGGGCCGAGAGCCCAACTTCAAAAGGAGGAGAACAACATGCCAAATAGAGTAATCGGATATCCATGTCTACATCCTGTCATTGAACGCATCGATGCATGTAAACAGCAGATTATCAAATTGAACAAGCTTGTCGTTTCAGAAATGCCTTTGCTGATGATAGTCAGGTGACATGATTCTGCGTTCACATCAATCAGGTCTTTAAAATGCTGCAAGCAGCCGGGTTACAACTTCGCTTGCCGACTAGCTCCATATTAATTATTAGAAATGAACAGACTGTCATAAACATGACGTAACATCTGTCATGAACATGAAGGAGTTTTCATGAAGGAGCACAGCTGTCATCATGAAGCGACATTCGGCAAATAATGACACTTTTAATGCAAAGTTACCCTGAAAGTTGCATTAAATGTGTCAACTTTGCATTAAAACTTTGTCATTTAGTACAGAATGATACTAAATGACAACAGTCGTAAACATTCACGAAGACTCCTTCTTGTTCATAACAGAAGCTATGTTCATGTCAGTGTAACGCCAGTCTTATTCACAGCCCTTCTAATAAAGTATAATCAGAATAGCTTTTTTTGTGGTAGTTTATTAAAAGGTGAAAAGTGTCCGACTGGACGTCGAGTCAAAATGATCGTCTCTAGATGGGGTCACAGATATAGTTTGTTGTATACTCATTGCGTTTTGCTCATACCTATTCAGTGCAGCAGGACAAGGGTTAGGGCTATCAAGAGAAAGGGTTAGGGTTGCTGTGAATTATCTTTCTATCTGTAGAATGATGAGTTTTGAATACAGAGGCTCTGAAACACCTTTTTATCCCTCTCCAGATTGAATAGCAGCAGTAATTGTTTCCCTAAGGTCACTGCTGCTATTCTTCCCTCTTGGCGTTGTGTCAACGCGCTCGGCAGTCCAGAGCAATCAGCTTCCAAACCCCCTTTTGCTTTTGCAGAGGTTGTCGCACTGTTGTTAGTCGGTTAAGCTGCATTTGATTAACAGTTGTCACAATCGATCTGGACTCCTTCTTTTTGAAACATATAATTGTTTTTGTTAGCTCTGAAAATGGTTCCCACTGTGGCTCATCTGATTTATTTCGATAAGCATCGACTGTCTGCTGCGTCTGCCTCCCCCGTCTTCTGACTTCAACACTCAAGTCTCTTTTGTTCTCAGATACTTTGACACACAAACCTATTTTGCTTCTGGATCAGCTCTCAGTTCCCACCGTCTTATTAAAATGTGCTGTGGTTTAATGAACACGGAGTCATTTGTGACCACATCTCTATTCTCGGTCTTACACACATGAAGTTTTGGGTTGATGAGTTGAGTCCAGAGTGGATTCACACCAGGAGGCGTTGACTGGTAAACCGAGTGTTAACTCGGCTGCCCTTTTAAGAGCCAAAGATATTCCACTGACACTATTTTGCACCGCTAGTGTCTCAAGGACCACCAGTGTGTTCCCATGCCAACTGGCACCGCTACAGCGCAAAAGGCAGCCGGTTCAAGTTTAAGCATTAACACTTGGAGTAATACATTCATCTGCTGGGGAAGTACTTTCTCACACTGTCTGTGTGCACCTACACCCAGAAGACACACACACACACACACACGCATGCACACACACACACACACACGTATTCCTAAGCCACGTTTGTGTCCTTAAGCCTTGCTTCTCCAGCTGCACCACAAGAGACCTGTCTAAGTGACAACAATTAGCTCGCTCAGTTCAAGCTAATTGAAGTCATTTGCATAATACATGTCCGCCATCACAATTAATCTCTGGACAATTCAAGCAGTTCTGTCACGCAGCGATCAGCCGTAACATTATGACCACTGACAAGTGAAGCAAATATCACTGATTATGCCGTCATTGTGGAACCTGTCAGCGGGAGTGATGTTGTGTCATCAATATTGATATTTTCGAAATAGGGAAAATGGCCAAATGTAAAGATTTGAGAGAGTTCAAAAAGGGCCACGTGACTAAAATGATTGGGTTGGTGCATTTTTTTTTTTGACTGAGGTGATCAATATTCATAAAAAGTGGTCGGAGGTCACGGGTCTCTCATTGTCATTCTGCCTAATAAACAAGCAAGAGTTTCTCAAATTACCCAAGAGGTTAGTGCCGGTTCTGGTAGAAAAAAAAAAACATTGGGTCATGTCAATTTATTCGGATGTTATTGTGATTTTACCTACATAAGCATTTCTGACCATTTAATTAAAGCTGTAATCCCTTGTGGCTGGCATCGGTTTAGAAGGTTGATACCTAAAAGTGGGCAAATGGTTAAGAGGTGGTTTAAGGATCAAAAGGTGTTTGGACTACAACTCACCAATATTTCAGTCTAATAGAGCATCTCTCATTAGATGATCAGGATTGGTTTTGACAGGAAAAGTTGAACCAACATACTATTGGTGGCTTTATTATGTCTGATCGCTACACTGTCACATCCGTTCATCCTCAACCCCAGTTACCGATGTTTGATCCCAAAAACAAAGCGACGATTTCAAACGCCGTCAACAGTCAAAGAGACACGGCTTGTCTGCGTGTGTGTGCATTTGTTTGTAATACCTTGTGGGGGACATTTTACTGAGACATACTACATTGTGGGGACCGAAGCTTGGTCAAGGATCAAACCCCTGTTTTTGGGTCAGGGGTCAGATTTAGGATGAAGGTGTGAATTGAGTTTTGTTTAGGGTTTAGAATAGGGGTGAGGTTTAGGCTGGAGAAATTAATGGACGTCAATGGATAGCCGCGCAAACATGTTTGTGTGTGTGTCTGTTTTCACTCCTTGAAATAAAAATACGGATTGCGAACTCGCGAACAGAGACGGATGCACACATCCTGGGAGCTGTGTTTACCATCCGTCGCCATTACGCCTCCAATTACTCAGCGGCTGAAAACAAGCGGCCTCGTTTGTGGGACGCTAAGCCGCTCCGGCTGAGGAGATCCTCGCCTTTATTAGCCTGTTGTTTTTGGAGCTGCTTTTTGATAGGAAGCTGAGCAATAAATTAAATAGATGGCTTGATAAAAAGCTTGCCGTGCAGAATTCTTCACGCCGGATTTTTGAGAAATCATGCTGCCGCGGCTCATAACGGGCGGCGTGTTTCCCAGGGTGATTTATGAAATCAATTTGTCTTGTTATCAGCAGCCAGAGTTCGTCAGATAACATCAGAGCATGTGCATCCACATTTCTTGGGGGTAGAATGAAACAAGGGACAGAATGTGCCTTTTTTTTGGTTGTTGTTGTTGTTGTTGCTTTGTTTGTTTGTATCAGACATGTTGAAAATACCAATCAGTCATTTGGCCCGTCGATGTCGAAGTTGTGCTGTGAAGCGTGTAAAAAAAGAATGAGGCAGAGAGTTGATTAAATCCTGTAACAGAATGAAAGGAATTTCTGTCTGAGACGGTCGGTTCTCTCTGGTGCTTTGTGTGCTGCAGTGGCATATTTCTGTGCGCCGTCTTCGTCTGCGCCTCTCTCCCAGCCGATCACTCGTATGTGAAGTGGAAAAGGCAGGAAAACACCATCACGTCCGGACATCTGGTTACAGAAATAGCGATTTGTGTGAGCGCATGCAAACGCGAGATTCCTCACAGCTCCCCTTTCTTTTGGGTCAGTGAAGCAGAACCTTCAGAAATGTCATTCCAGACCTACATGTGCATTGTGCTGTATCTGGTCACTCACCCTAATGTGCTTCTTGACCATCTCTTCATGCTCTCCGTGGGGAGCTGGGGAAAATAGCATTTTCTACCTCTGTGTCCAAGTTGGAGGAAGAAAAAAAAAAAAAAAGGAGTTATATGGGAAAAAAGTATTAGGTTTCTCTCTGTGTTCAGGAGGAGATAAGCAGTCTGTTTTGCCCAAAAACGTCAAAGCGGTGAATCTGAAGTGACAGCAGAAGGGATGAGATATTTCAAGATATGTCTTGATGGATGCGGTTTAATCTTAAGCCTGCCAGATGTGTCAAGGATTTGCGAACACCTTGCGGAGTAAATCTCAGCTCGTCGCCTCTTTCTCATCCTGTACCTCTGCTCTCTCTCTCTCTCTCTCTCTCTCTCTCTCTCTCTCTGTCTGCCTCTGCAGTGAAGTTTGAGGATTGCCAACACAGCAGAGAGGTGGGCTTTGTCAGCAGCGACCCCAACTTCAGCGTGAGACCCGACGGGAGCGTGTACACGGAGCAGGAGGTAGCCAACCTCTCCGAGCCCGTCCAGTTCATGGTGACGGCGCGGGGACTGCACGACCCGCACATCTGGGAGACCACCGTGAAGCTGGCCCTTGCCGGACATCTTCATCCTCTACCGCTGACGAAGGTACAATGGGCAATGGTTGCATAACAGTTGACTTGATATTTGTCTATCTGTTGGTGTAATTTATCTTTTGTGTAGGTGTAAAGTGTCTCCTTTTCACAAAGTGACACCGTCTTTTAGATCTGCAGGAAACCCATGTGGCCTTCTACGGTCAAAGACGGCTTGCAATAATGTTTATTGAACCATGACTGGAAGCAGATTGAAGATGAGGAATGATCAATCAATTAATCAATCAATCGAGTTTATTTATATAGCACAACAAGGTCAGTTCAAAGTGCTTTACATCATAAAACCACAAAGTCATAGAACACAGTCAACAATTGAGGCGTTACAATTTGTCAGGTGAGATTACATTAAGATGCCGATAAGATAATTTATTAGTCTCCCGTTGGAGAAATTTGTCTGGGAAGCAGGAGCAAAACTACAGCACATCCAAAAAAAGACAATAGTCATAAAGACATAAAAGTAACAAACACAAACACAAACATCAGATCAGCAGTACAATCCCCATAACTGTTTCTATACACATACAACACATCCTCTACATGCCACTCTTAATCACCATCTGGGCCTCCTGTTAGTCTGCACAGGCCCTGCTGGTCTGCCATTCACCGGGCTGATGGAGAGAGGTACAAACCAATGTTTCAGACCATTCATTTGTCATTTCGTATGTTTCGAAAATAACTCCAAACAGGTGTCTTTTTAGCCTAGATTTAGACTAAACTGCTCTACAGTTTTCCAGACGTTTGTTCCAGATTTGTGGTTCGTAGAAGCTGAATGCTGCTTCTCTTGGTCTGGTCCTGGGGGATGCAGAAAAGAGCAGAACCAGGACCAGAACCAGAAGACCTGAGAGGTCTGGAAGGTTGATAGAACAACAGCAGATCTTTCATGTATTTTGGTGCCACGCCGTTCAGTGATTTGTAAACTAACCACAGTATTTTAAAGACTATTCTCTGAATGTAGTAGAGCCAGTGCAGGGACTTTAGAAGTGGGGAGATGTCCTGGTTTTAGTGGGAATTCGAGCAGCAGCGTTCTGCTCATGCTACCCAGCAGTGAGTTCAAAATGGTATGCAGTAAACTGAGTGTTGCTCTCTGCTCTTAGGAAAGTCACCCTGCTATTCCAAATCTTAAGTCGCAATCTTAGAATATATAAATAATCACGCAGAACGATTGGTGGACAAGTCAAGAAAATCCAAGAAGGTCGGCCGTGCTTCAATGTAACGGATGCAAGGTGTTATCTAAGGAAGGCAGAACCGTGACAGTGAATATGACGCTTTCACAAAAGGATTAGACTCTTCTGCAAACATGTTATTACGCCTCTGAATGTTCGACATGTCTTTTGAGTTGGGATTTGCTGAGAAACTGTCAATAGATGTTACAAGATCCTTACACAAGATTTAGCATCATTTTTTTTTTTTCCTTTTTCCAATGAGAAACACCTGCTGTTTTGTTTTTTTGTTGTTGTTTTTTCCAGAAAAAAGCATTGTGTTATGCTTCGGAGAGCCACCTCACAATTAATTTTCGTTGAACACCGTCGTGTCATCATCTCGTTCCTTTTAAAAGCCGGAGCGGCAGGTTGCGAGCGTTACGGTGGCTGGCTCTCAAAGCTTCTTCTTTCTAATGAGCCGGCAAACGGTGATTACAGATCTCTGTTTAAGTCTCCGGCCTTAATTACTTACATTTGATGAAAGCTAAACTTAATTAAATTTGATTGAAAGAATTTCGTAGAAGAGTGCGAATTCGAGGAGCAGACTTGTGACCCTGATTGGATGCGATTCGTTTAGTGAAGGAACGATGAAAGAAGCGTCGTCCTGATTGAGTGCCTAATCAGAAAGTCAAGCCACAGAATACCGATCCCCGCTGAAAGATTCATAAAAGATGAACGTGGTGGGAAAAGAAAAAAAAAAGAAAAAATCGAAACTACTCCATATTGAAATTTTGCAGAAATTTTCTTTGGATACTTGAAGCTTTTTTGAAATGGGACTGTTTCGTCCTTCGTTAACACAAATCACGCTCCATTCATAAGCGCTGTAAATGTTCTGAAATGTTTTTGTTTTTTTTGTCGTCTTATATCTGTAATGAGTTGAGCTGTGAGGATATTTCCCATCATTTTTTCTGCTCCGAGCCGTAACCCGCCACCATGCTAAGTAAACACAGCCTCAGTTAGAGGCGTCTCAATCCCACCGAGCCCTTCGCTGAGTGACAAATCCCTCGTCATTCGATTCCCGGACTACTTGTTGAAAGCCATTGGGCGAAATGTTCCCTCATGTTTCTAATCATGACGAAAAGCCCGGCCGGGACTCGTGTAACTAAAGCAGTCGCAGAGAGAAGGAGAGAGAGAGAGAGAGAAAGAGGAAGAGGATTATAATTCTGCCCACTCCTGCGGGCGCAATAATGGAGACTGGGAAATAATTGACATTGATTGAGCTAATGTTCCACTCTGGTAGAGTCTGCAAAGACCAGGTGATGTAGTTTCACTGTATAATTATGTTTCACACATTGCGGAGCAAGAGAAAGATTCAATAATTGAGAGAGGTTAGGAGGGGCGGAGGGAAAGGTGTTGTTTTTGATGACATCAATAGCTGAAAATGAGTTTGTGCATGTATGGCGCATCAGTTCTCTTCGCCGCCGTGGTGTTTACGTTTTCTCACGTCGCTTTCAACAGATTTTTTTTTTTTTTGCTTGTTGGTTTTGCCATACTGTTATGCGTGGCTTTGACTTTACGACGGCAGACATTAAGCTTAAACTACAAACCCGTGTTTCTGGATTACACTACATGGTATTCAGACATTAATTCTTCAGATTTGGGATGACTTGGTTTGTTCTTACAAACCATGATACACTTAGCTCTCTAAATGAACTCGCCTTTGCTCCATAATGTACGTTTCTCTTGCTGTGCGTGTTTTGCTGTGCAGCAGCAGTGAGAGGGAACTAATTTGCTTTTAATAACCGGCTCGATATCTCCCAGTTCTGTTTCAGAAGCAGAAATTAGCATACTTTGAATGTGTACCACTAGGTGATTTTTTTTAGCATTTAATTTTCCAGCATTTGAAGTGTGGAGCATCTTTGGCTGAAAGCCCTTCGCGCTGCATTTATGTACTCGGGCTATCACGCCTCGTGCAGGTAGGTTCCTCTCGTGGAGAGCTCTCCAGCTCGGGCTGATTTCATGGCTCGGCTGTTTTGCCGTCTCCACCAGATCAGAGCCCCCTTCGGTTATGCACCGATGAGTCTGGAGTCCGCCGGTTTGCCCAAACAGGTTTGAGCGCTCATCTAATTAGCATTTTCCACTGCGCTCCACCCAAGCAGCCTCTCCTGTTCGGGGTAGATTAGGACGACGGCCGTTGGGCCGGAACGCGGGACCCCGGGGTCTGTCGGTCATCGGAAATGGAGCCGAAGCAAAAGTGCTCTGAACGCCGAACTTTTAGATTGCGTTTAGAGACTACAATGGAAAGCGGAGGGTCTCGACAGGAAAACAGTATCAACAACTTTAAATATATTTATTTTCTGTCACCCTTTGATTTCAGTGTTGGAAACTTTTTCTCTTTTTGTCCCTCGTCTTGCCTGTTGCTAAAGGATCTCGACGGAGAACGTTCTTCTTACTGAAGACTTTCACTGTGATCTGATTCAGCTAATGGCTCTTCAGTAGCAAAAACATTAAAAAAATTTAAAAAAAAAAAAAAAACATAAAAGAAGACATGCCGAACAGAGAATTGGCAGGGAGAACACGTTTATTGTGTTGCTCTGCCTGTTTGTCAGACAGATAACCTCCAGATGTCTGCTCCGGGGCTCTGGGCGCTCAGGCCCTGCGACTGCCACGCAGCAGCAGTGTGCAGGGATGCTTGGGAACTGAGAGATGGCAGCTGGCTCTTCATGCCTTCAGGGTTCAAGGGCCCCCAGCAGGCCGAGGAGACGCACACGCTGATACAAGAACACGCTGTTCTTGTATCATGTATGCAAGCGCATGCACTTTCAATCAGCGGCGCATTAGTACAGATACAGCCATGAATTATTTTTACACAATCAGACCTTTCAGCAGATGCCTGCATCAAGGCCGTCTCTGGAGATTTCCCACAGGAGCACGCAAGAATGACTGTCTGACTTAACACATGCAAAAACACGCATTCATTCATCGTGTACATATGTTCTTAAATGTCACTAAAACAGTGACATTTAAGAATGTCCAGTTTTTTTTGTGTGTGGTAATTTAGTGCAATGGGGAAGAAGGTAGATTTAAGTAACTTTCAATGTGACATGGTTGTTGGTAACAGATGCGTTGGGATTATTTCAACGGACCGCCATCTCTCGTAGCTAAAGAAATCAATTTCAAAAGATAATAGTAATAGAACCGCGTCTAAAACAACACTTGTCACTACCAAGACATGTGGGGTAGCATCTGAAGTAGATGAGCTACAGCTGCCAAAGACCAAACTGGGGGCCTCTTCTGTCAAAATGCTCCACCTTGCATCCTTCAGGTGAACCTATCTATCAGAAATAGATAGGTAGTAGGTAAATGTGTTTTTATTATTTTCCAACCCTATTGAATCAAGCTGTTCTGACCCATACTAGATTGTATAAATTAAAGAAGCATATAACTTCATGTATATCTCAAGATATGAAGGGCATTTTAAATTAAATCCATCGTTACTATTGTTGAAAAATACAAAAGTGTGAGCACTCTCTTATTATCTCATGGTTCTTCAATAGCAGCAAAACAGTCTTAGTGCCGGGTTCTTAACATTATGAAAGCTATCTATCAGTTGACTTAGTACAAAATCATTGGAACAACATCCCTGGGACTCATACGAGTCACTAAAACATAAACTGGTTCAGCTCCAGTTATGAATAGGAGGACAGGAGACCTGCAGGCTGCTCAGTCTGATTAACCCACAGAAGGAAGAGGGACGAGACATTCTGACAATCCAGCCGAATCGTCATCGATAATCCAGCTAAGAGATTGTCTATGAATAGTGAGATGGGTTATGGATCTAAGTACCATGGAGGTGTGCTGTAGGTTTGGTGTTAACCTCTCAAAGGTGCAAGTGAGTTGGTGGGAGGCTTGCTATGTAAAAGAGAAAAAGTGAGGGGAGAGGAGGGAAGCGGTGCAGCATCTCACACAACAGCAGCTATGAACAGAAAACCGAAGTTAATAGTTTACACTGCTCTCTCGAACTGGACTCTTATCAGATTCCCTAACATAGGGTCAGAGTTTAGTAAAAAAACAAAAAAAAACAATAAAAACAACATGAAAAGCATGAAGCCATCCACGGATTTGGTTTTAATCTCCGATCTGATTATTGTCGGTGACCATGTCCATCACTTCCTCACCACCCGTATTCTCTTGGATTCTTCCATCGGGAGATAGCTGGATGTCGCAAGGTTGAAATCACATCAAACTGGCATGTTGAACATGATAGTTGTTCTCCAACGGGCCTCCCCAGTCACCAGATCTCATTCCATTAGAGCACTTTGTGATGAGGCGGAACAGGAGATTCCCATTATGGATACACAGCTAACAAATATCATGTAAATGTGGAACATTTCTGAGCCGCTGGAGAAAGTATGCCATGAAGAATTAAGATATTTCTGGAGGCACAAGAGGTTCCAAACCGGTGTTGCCTATTTGAACCTTACAAAGTGCCCGGTGAGTGTATGTGAAGGAAAACAAAGCAAAAGATGTCCCATATTGGATCGGCACACATTGTTGTTTTCCAGAAGCTTACTGAGAGTCTACTTCCTGTGTTGTTCCCTCGTCTTTGTAATTCTGCTTCTGTCTCAACGCCAGCAACATTTCATCTGCTGTGCTGTTTGAAAGTCACAGTCGCATGCAGCCACTATACAGATATCATCCACTATGCAGACTTCCATCCAACGACAGCTCTTCTGTTGACTCCTGTCGCTCTGGCTGACTGTCTCCCTTCTTCATTTTTTTTAGAGGAATGTTGAGGCTTGACCAATGAAATATTTCAACCCTGTTATCATCCGCTCTTCATCAGCCGGTGGACTGTTGTATGGAAGAGGCTGGTCGTTCATTGTATTTTCCCTCTGATAGCTGGGAGGGGAGATATGGAGTTTATCTCAGGAGCTGTTTACTGGGACGGGCGCAGATGAAAAAGAACAGAGCCGTCGTATATATGTCACTGGACTCCAAGTACGCTCACATAAACTGTCACGGATCGTTTTTTATCCACATTAAACTAAACATTCGCCTTTTTGTTGGGTTGTTTCTTTTTTTATAGGAAGATTGGCAAAGCTGAAAGCGCCTTGCAAAAAGAATTTGGACCAATTATTCACATTTTGTAACCCAACCATCACAAGCTGCAATGCATTCACTGGGTTTTTATGGGATAGACCAATACAGAGTAGTGGATAATTGAAAATAAAAGGACAAGAAATTATGCATTTCAATTTTTTTTCTTTTTGCAAATAAAAATCCAAGAAGTCTGGTGTACTGTCACAGATCAGCTATCAAGAGCAAGCTTAAATAATTACAGGATTTTAAAAATATAATAAATGCCCAACGTTCTGAGAACAATGCAACACTTTACACTGGTCTATCGTTATGTGTTGATTTATCACACCTAGTAAATATTGAATTATAAGGTTATGACATCGCAAAAAGTGATTATTTCAATTGTCCCAAATCTTCATGCAGATTCGTTTAGCATGGATGATTGATTTTAGTTAGCCTTGCTATGCTAGCTTGTGAAGCAAAGCTTCTTGATAAAGTTGACTGGCAGCCAATCAGAAAGATGATTATGCCAACTAATATTCAATAAGCTATTTTTAACTTATGCTTTATAATTATTGAAAACCTTTGAAAAGCGCTGTCAGCCCATTGTACTGCTGTTCCGGCTGACAAAGTGCAGAGAACCGATACAGGAAGTGCGGGAGCCCCTACTGCGTCAAACAGAGATAGGAGTAACAGAAAGCTGGCCACTCTGAGGTAAAAAGACAAAAGAAAAAGAAAAAAACCTTCCCGCTGTTGAAAATCAGAGGAGTAAATCTACTTATATTTACTTGCTCGTTATTTTCCTCTGATCTTCTGGGTTCCAGGAACTCTGCGTGTACAGTGGAGTTTCAGAGAACAATCATACGACAGCTGACTTCAGATATTTCCAGAGTTTTATCCAAAGAATTCAATGCAATACAGAATGTTACAACAGCGTTACACCCGGATTATCAAAAAGTCCAACACCTGACAAACATAGAATTACCTGCATGAGTTGAAAGGGAAAAACAGAAAATAAACAAAATGCATTTTGGAAATCTCTCACTCAGCACAAAGAGATTCAAACTTCTGCTGTAAAACAAACCATTTTATAAGAATGTGTATTCCCCTCATTTAAATATATGCAGTAGAAGGTGTGCCCTCTCCTTGCAGGGCTGTCCCAATGTTAATTTCCCCACCTCCTGCCAAGGAGCCCCACAGGCAGACACATGGACCGTCAAACTGGAACAAAATCTAATGCTAAAAAATAGTAACTATACGTTCGAATTTAAAACTGCAAGATTGTCTAATTTGGAAAAGCTCTTTTGAAAATACCTGAAATAATTTTATAATTTTCTACTCCTATTGTATCTTAGTAATATAAATTGCATGCAAGTAATATGATTTAAAACTAACTAATTCAAAACATGCTGTTTAATGCTTAAGGAAATATCTTAATATGTTTGATTATACTTTGGAGAAGACTTTTCTTATACCTTTAATGTTTTATCTAAGTTTGCTGAGAGTACAAGGCTGCCTTGTCCTCCTGGTTTTTATCTAGGTTTACCAGGGGCACAAGGCCGCCTCCTCCCTAGCAATGTATGCAAGTTCAGAGAGTCACCAGGTGCCCCAGTTTGGATTTTATCCAAGTTCGCCGAGAGTACAAGGCTACTCCTAAAAATTCATGCTACATCTAATATTACCTGTCTCTATAATTATACTAACTAAACTCATATTCTCAATACCGCCCAGGTGGGAACGACTGACTCTGTCCAAAATGTCCGCCCATGCCGGCGGGGCTTGCTAAGCCCCGAACATGCAACGAGCGATGACGAAAGGTGGAAAAACATTCACCGCTGTCGCCTGAGCGTGTCGCTTCCGGCCGGCCTCCTTCACATGCACAGCAGGTGCGCTTTGATAGGCCGAGCCACCGGCCGTTGGGTTTGCGGCCGCGTTGCCGCTCGTGTGCTCAGCTGCCCGCGAGGCCGCGCCGCGTGCGGTCCAGGTGGGATTAGCAGGAGGATTTCCACCGTGCTTCAGGTGACAGCGACACGCTGCTCTGTGTGTTTGCGCGTGTGAGCGTGCGTGTGTTTACGTGGGGGTGCAGACTCAACAATAGGATTAGGTGGATTACAGCAATACAGCCATATTACACATGACGATGGCATAAAGGATCCGGGAGGGGAAAAAAATAAATAAAAAACACGGCTTGACGCAGCCTTGTGGCCCTTATTTCACGAGGCAAACGGAGTAAGAACGCAATCTTCCCTCTGCAGCCAGAGCCGCAGGGCATCACGGAGGAGGGGCCGTGGGGAATGTTTATCCGTCCATACGTTCCTACATGAGAGCTGAACGCTGGGAGATTTTCAAAAGCCTCAAACATAAGCTGGGAATAACACAAAAAAAAAAAAAAAAGAAAAGAAAAGCAAAAGCTTCGTGGTCTGAAACACCAAAACGATATTAAGGCTTTCAACACAATTTGAAGAAAACTGTTTTCATCTTGGGATGATTACAAAACTGCAGGGTACTCCTCTCATTATCAGACAGATGTTTCTCTTGTATCAGTTTCACGCCAAGAAAGGCTTATTGTGTGAGGTGTGTGTGTGTGTGTGTGTGTGTGTGTGTGTGTGTGTGTTTGGGAGGGAGTACCGCACCTCATTTGTTTCAAGTCTTCAGCAGGAAAGACCAAACAGGAAAGATGGAGATGAAGGAAAACGTTAAATTAAAAACGTCCCTGCAGGGATGTAAACAAAGCACCACATCCATGCCCGGCGTAGGGTTTAGTCTGAGGGAATACTCACCGTCTCAGGTGGGAGACGTGGGGCTTCGGGCAGGTTCAGGTTTCCTGGTTTCGAAACAAGCCGTGCGGCATTATTTTGAGGAATTTGTGTCTTTTAACCCCAGTTCCTTGTCCACCTCTCACCTTTTAGTGCATCACCAAGTGGCAGTCCGGCTGATGGGCGCCGTTTCGACTGGATATGTCGACTCTCGAGCTTGTCGGTTTGAAACAGTTTGATGCAAACAGTTTAATGCTTGCAAAATGTACTTTTGAGCAACTCAGTCCCACGTTGAATCTACGTCGAGTACGCTCGCACCTCCATGGAGTGAAGTATACCCGTGAATGTGGGAGTCTTGAATGTTCATGGAGTTTAGTTTTGCATACTTTGGTTGCAACAAGTGTTTTGAACTTCTCTGTTTCATGATCTTGAGCCAATTTGTCAGTTCTCCTATGATCTCCACTCAAGTGCTGCACCCTTATTATTTTTCTCTCTTTTGGACAAGTGGTTGTTGAACCCCAGAATGTCAGCAGTTTTATGAAAACACAGAGTTAATTCACTCTTTGTTGTATCAAGCAATTAAACCGATGAACCTTAAAAAGTGTCCCAGTACACAGAACACTTAACAGATTTTTATTACATGTTGGATGTAATTCAGCAATATGAGGCAGGTGTGTTGGAGGCAATGGTTCGTTTAAAACTTGCAGGACATTGGTCAGATATCTGCAGAGAATTTCCAAACCCAACATTCAGTCTTCCCGTTACCTGCTGGAAGTCTTGCTCTCTCTCGCTCCCTCGCAGCCTGAACGAATCGCAGCCTTCACTTTTTAAGTAATGCATCCAAAATTGTGTCTTTTTTCTTCTTCTTAACAATTTCTTTTTTACACACGTTGAATCTCTTTCTGTACTCAGTAACAACTTTCACACCAAAGAGTGTCGTTGTTGGCTCTAATCATAAATTGATCTAATATTTCACTTTCTGACCAGCCCGATTCCCCTCAGGACCGATCAGCCTTCAAGATGTTTTTTTTTTGTTGTTGTTGTCATTGCTGCTGCATCTCAAGATTCACGACGCACTTTCTCTTTTTCTCTTTTCAGATCGGCTTCGAAGAAATGCTGTCACGGGTGTGGGAGTCCCAACCCAGGGTTATCAAGTTCTCCCGAAGACATCAGAGAGGTTCCTCTGCGAACAGCTTGAGGCGGCAGAAGAGAGATTGGGTCATCCCACCTATCAACGTTCCTGAAAACTCCCGAGGACCTTTCCCACACATGCTTGTCAGGGTGAGTGACGGTGTGATTTTAGCAAACAGAACTTTGTCTTCGGAAAACTTCTGCGTGCCGTCGGATCACAGAGAAAACCCGATTCGAGCATGTACTCTGAAACGTCTTTGATTTTAAAGGACTTATTTAGGTCTATGGGAAGAATATCGAATTCTTCCCGTAGATAGGGAAGATGTCTTTGTATCATTTCTTCATTCACCTCGAGGCCAAGAGACACACTTTTACTGGTATTTCCCACTTGTGACGCATGGGAGGTACAGGGAAAACACTGCACTTTACTCAGATTTACATCATAATACCAAATGATTTGTATTCTGAGCCTTGGGGCATCAACAGACAAGGAGACGGGGTGGAGGGGGAAAAAAAATCTATGCTTGGAAGGCAGACAAATACCCACTTGATGCTTGGTCTCAGAGCTGCAGACCTGAGGATTACTGAAGAGTGGGAACTCTGTTCTTGTTAAAACAGCTGGCAAACCATTTCTTTTTAATTTTTTATCATGAACTAAGTGTCTATTTTTCCCGTGTAATAGCGGAAGAAGGAGGCTTTCATTAAAGTGCAGCATCCTGCTGAAGTTCCCTGATGTTCCCATTAAACTCTTTCTGCCATTGTGTACAAGGTCTCAAGACAATTTCACAGCTTGATTTGGATTTCCACATTTATTCATTTAAACGTGATTCTTCTGCAGGGCTTCAACATTTCTTTTGCATCAATTGAAATGAAAAACCCTTTTATTACTCTGTTTTTTTTTTTCAAACAGGTCTTGTATTTTATAACGCATTACATTTCTTGAATGAATATTGAGACCGCTTCGATTTTCTTTTCTTTCATTATTTACCAAGTCGACACTTTTAAAGCGACTTTGTATGAAGAGTGTCATTGTTTACCGAATGACACTTCATGGCAACAGGACTAAATATCCATAAAAACTTCTTCATGTTCATGTCATGTCAGCATTATGGTCACTCCATTTAAATAACAGTTACCGAATATTCGGATTGAATTTGTAATAAATTTGTAATCTGAATGAGAGAGTTGTTTTATGAAAATGCACATCATGATCGGACTAACTAGTTTTGCACCCTTATAAAATGATACATTTGTATTGTTCAATCAGAACACATTTTAAACCGATCATAGCTAATATCAATAATATTTTTTTTCTCTCTATTTACTCCATTGTTCACCAAAAGCTAGACAGTTAGGAATGTAAGAAGATTACCTGGTAATTGTAGCTTCATTGCGGGTGGTAAAGGATTCATGTATAGTTGTCTTGTGAATATCTTGACTTCAGACTTGTCCAGGGTGTAGCCCTGTTTCTCATTCCCAACCCTAGAGACCCCGATCGAGATCCAATGGCTCTAGCGTCCATCTTGGACTTACTGAGTCGTCACAGATCGAGGAAACCAGCTGAGTATGTTTGTGCTCGCTGACATCGCATAGTACGTCTTCATAAGGACAGATATTTGAACCAAGAAAAGCGCTGTTGATATTTGTATGACTGCACAGTTATTGGTGAAAAGAGGAAACAGAGGGGGCTTAGGTAACATCCATGGGGTGTACCAGTGTTGATTTGCAGTGCAGAGTAGGGATTTATGGCTGTTAAAAGCAAAGAGGATTTGATGTTAACACGAGACGTATAAAGTTATACTTGTTGCGTTGACGAGATGTTCTCGCTTGTTCCACGGCTGCTCTTATAATCTAGCATCTTATAATTACTACTGCATCTCAAAGACAGGTGGTTTGTAAGCAATCAATGTGCAAGGACATATTTTCTTGTAGTTATACCTAACATTTCCCATTTACACCTCCGAGCGTGCTCCTTGGTTTAGAAAAAGGTCATTTTCATTTCACCAAGACCGCTTTTAGGCGAAAGCGTGACCTTGCTTCTGAAAAGGATGTCTTTGAAACTTAAAGAACTCAATTATACACAACCGCAGAGCAAAACTTGGGGAAAGAAAAAAAAAAAAAGATCAAATTTAAACTCAACAGGCATCAGACAAATGCAGAGTTATATCCAGTGGCTGTAAGGTGTGGAGAATATCTCCAAATTAATTTCTCATGGAGGTGTCACAATTTTTTTAGCTCTTTGCTCTCACTGCTCTAATCGCTGCACACTCTCTGCCTCTTATCAGTCACCCACACAGACAGGCGGCTTCTTGGAGACATTTTTGACTCACACAAAAATAGTAGCACACACACACACACACACACACGCATACACACATAGTCCTTTACGCCCATTTGTACTCCATGGCTTACACTCCGGGATTACGGGAAATCGCCTTTCACCAATGTGACGGCAAGTGAGCAGATTTTCCACCAATGCGTGAACACTCTCGCCCTTGCGTGCACAGACACACACGTCCTCGCACACGCACACACCGTCATGCCACGGAGTGTCACAGGAGGTGCAAAATTGTCGCGCCCTGCTGGAGAAGTGGAGCCTCTTTCAACCCCTTTTTTTCGTGTCAGGTGTCTGATGGTTGGCTTACGCTACAGGTGTACCTTTATACGTGCTGGCCGTGTCGGCGTTGAGTTTGGGTTGGCTTGAATGTGGGCCTGTAACTCTATCAAGCCCACTGTCCTGCAGCGGCGCCTCAACCTTTCGCCGGTGCAGCATGGGGGGAGACGAGTCTGTCGCTCTGCAAATTTGTCTGTTCCCAGTTCTCCCTGCCACACAACTCTGCGGTTTGTCGCGGCGTGAAGGCGAGCAGCAGAGGGAGATTCTGCCGGGCTCAGAAGATGCGAGGCTTTACAATCTGAACCTGAAGACACACCAGCTCCCCCCGTGTTACAATGTAAATGGGATGCATGTGTAGTACTTGAGTGGAGCTTCATAAACAGGTGGATCAGATGTTATAGTATTCATACTTCTTTTACTTTTTCACATTTTGTCCCTCCGCAGGCACCAACTTCGCTGTTATGATTTCTGTTACCGTATTTTCCGCGCTACAGGGCGCACTGGATTATGAGGCACATTAAGGGAAACAAAACTGTCGGACAAGTCAGTCAGTCAGTCAAAGCACAGTACGTATTACTCTGCGACGCTCCCGACTACAGTGGCTGTAATGTAACTAAGAGATATTGACAGCGCCGTGTATCACAAAAAAATCACTTCAAGGTCAGTGAGCACAAGCAGAATTAATCCATAACTAATCCACTAGGGGGGGCTGATTTACTCAAGGATAGCACTATTGTTTTTGAAACAAAATGAAGTGTGCCTTATAGTCTGGAAAATACGGTATTAGGACTCGACATGATAGATCATAAGGACTGAAGCGGCGACATGCTGTCCATCACAGGACAACACAAGACAAACTACATGCACACACGCACACACACACACGCACACACACACACACACTTAGCTGCACACCCACGTGCATGTACCCACATCTACGGCTATTTTACATTAACCACTTAACCCCACAGTCATGTTTGTGTTAGGAAGCTGAGAACTGAGCATGCAAACTCCATGCAGAAAGAATCTTAGACTGAAACTAATGTGCAGCTTTGTAAAAACACACAGACGGATGACTGAAAGTTTCAGGAGCTTTTCAAAAACTTTGAACTGTAATTATGTATGGAGGCGGGGTGTGTGGTCAAACTGTTCAAAAATGGATTCATCAAAGAAACTTGAGTTGAAGAAAATCAGTTTCAATTGTTCAATGTGTAATTTAGAAATATATATATATATAACAGATTGGTTGTTTAAAATATATTGCTTTTTTACAATAGACATAACACAAAAGTTCATTTTTGGGGATTATAAAAGTGACCTTTATTTTTTTTTAAACAACCAAAATAACTTTTTGTTTCTCTAACAAATTATTCTTTTGGGTTTTAATTTTAAATTTCAGCATTATGGTATGATGTATTCAACCCCCTTTCAAACTGATGCCTAAAAAAACAACAACCAAACAAAGCAACTAACTTCCCTAAGAATCCACCTAATAAATAACGTTTGCCACCCGTGTTTAATCTCATCTTTGCAGACGTTAAATGATGGATGCAGCGTGTCGAAAGAAAGGCCTGTTGGCCTCTGCTTTGATTCTGTAAGAATGGAGAAAGGTCTCTGACACCCACAATAATAACAGGTTAATGCAGCTGGGCTGAGGTTGGACGTTACTGTGATGCTAAATTACAACAATAGATCTCGTTTAAAAGCAACGTCCTATAATTTCCTGCTGGGAAAACCTTAGCAATTATCCATATCATTCTCTGCCTGTAACTTACTCTTTTACAGTTAGCGTAACACCACACAGACACACACACACACACGCACACACACTCTTGTGTTCCTTTTCCTCATTGAAACTAAACATCAAATGTTGCGGCGCAGCAGCTGTTTGGAGGAGCTTTGTTTCGCTGCAGGTGGAAGAAGGGAACCTGCGCCGTTGTAACAAAGAACCTGGAGCCGCAGCGCTTATACAGCATTGATTTAACATTGAGCCAAAATGGGAGACGCTTCTGAGCTCTGACTTGTCAAATAATTTGACATGACAGATGCAAGTGTGCTGGAAATGGAGAGGTATGTGGAAACGGCTCCAGTTCAGTGGATACAAAGGGAAATGGCAGAGGGACGACTTCTGCCTTGAGAAGCTGACGAGGGTTGAGGGTTTGGGGGGAGGGTGGAAAAAGGGAATGAAATTTGGATACTCAGGTTGAAAGAAAGTATAAAAGAAGAAGAAGAAAAAAGGGAAATACAAAATAGAACGTCTGTGGAGAGTGCTGTAAATCTGAAGGGGTGAGGGAGGCCGACATTAGTTTCAGGCCATTTGTGGCATTCTCATCTCGACGGCCTCTCGCAGCACCTACACCGGGGCCAATGAGGCAAAACTGATGGAAAGCAGTCTGAATGTGAGCGAGGAAAGATCTTCCTTTCATTTAACCAGGCCTCACAAAGTGGGCTACCTCCCTGACCTGCAGTTAGGAAGAGGAAATGAACAAGGGGGGCGGGGGGGAAATAATTGAGCACATTGCATGCAGCTCCAATAAAACGTGACTCCACAAGCTCACGGAAAAGGCCAGCAGTGTTTGCTGTTTGCTCAGCCAAAATGAAACCGCGATATACGTAATAAATAAGTTTTAAGTCGCGCCCTTAAGTGTGCCTGTGTAGGATCTATTTTAATGCATTAGCTGCAGCGGCTCATTATGGTAATTCCGCTGGTTAATTTGGTTTGTGCAGTGTGGAGTTGGCAAAACGATCACAGATTACTCGTTCTGTATAATCGCATCAAAGCAAACGTAAACAAATGATTGCGTTTCTCCACCGCCCCGGTTATTTTTATACGCCTTGATAAATCTTGACTGTTCACTTCAGACGCAGATTAAATTTGTGGCTTTTTAATTGTATTTTGACTCTGCAGAGCCGCTAAAATAAACACGATGTATCCGCGTGTGCCGGATTACAGGTTTGCTCCGGCGTGCGCCCTGCGTAATGTCTGCGCTGCTGTTTGCTCAGTACCCAAAATGATAACACTGTGGCTTATTTGCAATCTCATATCGCTCAGAGTATTTCATTACCACTCATAATGACTTTATAATGTGATTTTTGGATCCGCTTGTTTTGTCTAGAGTTTTATTGCCTCCCATGTGCGCTCAAATACTTTGTGGCTGCTCTTTGTGTGTTCCTCGTATAAACATCTGCATGTTCATTTATGTGCACGCAATTGCCGAGTTACAACGATATTTTATGCCAATTGATATTTTTCTTCTTACGTCGAAATTGAATTTCAAATTTCATATTTGTCCCAATAGTAAAGCATCAAATACAAAACATTTTTATTGTTTTTTTGTTGTTTTATTTTCAGTTTTGTATTGTTTGGCTGTTAGCTCTTACTGTATGGACGTTGTGAAAATCAAGATAAATAATATTGGGCTTAATCAAGTTGATGCTTGCAAAAGGCTTTTGTATTTTCAGTTCAATTTTACGTCATTTGAATCCTGACAAATCTTACATCGATTTGGGAGTTCCTCAAGTCTAAACACTCTTTAAATTCTTTGTCTAGAAAATAGTTTGGCTCTGCTTGTACACCTGATCCATGCAAACCTCACAACATTTACTTTTCACAACTCTTATTTTTATCAGAACAATTTTCCATCTCTAGAAGCCGTAGTTTGAAAACATGGAAAGTTACCATCAGGTTATGTGTAACTATGTAGTTTTGGTGTTTAGTTTTTTTTCTTTATCTAGAACTGGTTTGTCTTCAGAATAAAATACATAAAAAAATAATTAGAAAAATTGAAAATTGATAGATTTTCTAAATGTTGAAATATTAAAACAGTTTCTGTAATTTCACCATTGAATAACTCCCTAAATGATAGCTTTGCATCACATATGTTTTTTACTGCTGATAAATATTAGATTTCAAACTACTGTTGCATATTAAACAGGAAAATATAAACACCTGCCTCCTCTGTACCGTCTATTGCTCATCATGCATCCGTGCTTCTTTTCTAACTTTTTCCCACCATCTGTTATGACCAGAGCAGGAACGACTGCTGTTTCCATTTCTTAAAACAAACTAACATAGGCAGGGAGTTACAGCAGTCAATAACAGACACAAACTGTCCAGCATGGTGACTGCTGCGTGCTTCCAGCTATAGGCGATCCTGTAAGACATTTTATCTGTTATTACATCCATCTGAAAGTGAACTGACTTAGCATTACATGCAAGGCCGGCTGAGTGGTGGCAACAGCGAGAGAGAGCTGAAAATAAGTCAAGACATCCACGAGCCGGAGCCGGTCGCACCTTGCCGACAAGCACGCCTTCACTAATGTGGCGCTCTTTCCGTTCGGGTGTTGCACAGGCAGAAAAAAGCATTTCTGATTCTTTGCACAGGAAAAAAACATGGCGTCTTAAGCATGGTGCTTTGACCAGGAACGATTTCCCATCATAGATTTGTTTTAGCTACATATGAGGTCAAGTAGTTTGGCCTGTGGCTCCCTGGTTAACAGCGAGCTAGCCATAAAGTCAAGTGCAGCAATATATTTATAGTTTTCTCCTCTTACCACAGGAATCACTTATTAATAATCACAAAATAAACATTAAACGTAAAGCCATGCTACTGCAACTGGCTGGATGTTCTGCTCTTTGTGTGGGAAATATTTCAGTGGGGGTTTTTTTAGGGGCGTTGTTGTCGATTGCTATGGCAACGAGTCTGTGCGCAGCCTGGCCAATGCAGGGAATGAGAAAGACGTGGTTTTGAGGTGTAATTCAATGGTTTTTCCCTTTGCTGTGCAGTATAGCACAAAATGAATAATACTTAAATTTCCAAGTTTTATTGAGTTAATGGAATTATTCTATCGCAGCGGCGATGCATGGCATGTAGAAGAACAGTCTCTTTGCCCTGCAGGGATGTCCGCATGTGCGAAATGTCCTTATGTAATCAATAACATGCAGGGGACCTATATTTGTAAAATGAATGTGATTAAGTCAGTGTCTCACCAGCTATGAACCTCACTGGACGACACTGGTACAATGTAAGAATAAATCTTTTTTTTTTTTTTTTGTCAAATAAGAACAGAAAAACTGAACAAATAAAAGCTTTAATTAGATTTTTTACTTTTTTTTTTGGAGTGGGCTAGTGTTACTCAAGCTTAAATGTCCAGCCAAAACCTGTTTTACCAATCTTAACCATTTGCTTCAAATCAGTATTTCACATTTTCTTCTTTACTTATTGCATAAATTTTGCCCATATTCTTTTGTCTTTCTTTGTTTTAGGGCTTATTTTATTTTTTTCTATGAAGTGCTTTGACCTTTTGAGTCGAATGACTGACATGTGAACAAACTCGCCTCGCGTTGGCCGAGGTCATTTTCTTGATTTATTTTCTCACTGTGATATCTAGCTGCATTTGGGTTGTTTTTTTTTTCTCTAAAAAAAAAAAGTTTTTATGTGACATTTTGTCGCCACAGAAAGTAGGTTTAACCCTCATCTTCAAGGAGCAAACTGAGTTTCTCACTCTGGGCTTAAATTGGGACGCTCCTCTATTTATTTCCTCCCACCCCGAACATAATCCTCCCAAGATTGAATGTTTCTGGGTTCTGAATCATCCAGAATAACAACTCGGTCTCCAGGAATAAAGTTGCCTTTAATCTTGTTCCACATACCTGACTTTTTGTTGGTGGGAAGTGCTCTGCAGCCTTGTTTCTGCCAAAGATCTGCCAAAACTGTTGAGTTATTTCCGTTTATCCTGCATAGCTGCTCGGCGTAGACCTGATTAAAGTTGAGACGCTGAAGCCTCACCATGACAGACATCGCTGCTCCACTCTGGTCACAGCGAACTTGCAGCTTTCACGTAGTATTAGTACATCCAAGTTTGGCAAGTCTGACCGTGTGAACTCCCAGTTTTACAGAATCCCACGTAGAAAAAAAAAAAGTTTTTCATTTACGATTTATTTATGATGTCAAAGGAAATATTTGCTCCTACTATGACAAACTTTTTCTTAGAAACCCGACAACTTGCTCCTGGACATTTTCATACTTTGCTGCTTGTTCTGTCACAATGAGGTTAGAAACTGAAAAATTTGGAGTCCAAATGATTATGTCTGTTTTTTTTAAAATTATTATTATTTATTTATTTAGAGGACTCTAATCTACAGCTCAAAAATATTTTAAAATGCTGTGAAGTGAAACAGCATATGCAGATTTTGGGGGGATGAAGACAATGAATGAATGCACTATGACCCATCGAATTAAGAAACAACACTGGTTAGATCCAGTCTACCAACTTAAAGATGACTAAAATTTTGACTACAGCACTCACATCATTCCACGGTATAAATTAAAGTCAAGAGCTGATAAGAAAGTCAATTGTTAAAATCCAAATGAGAGCCATTGTCCATAAATGGAGAAACTAGGAGGAGGAACCATCATAAAACCCTCCAATGTGGTCGAATTATGTTAATAGTGGTGGACCAAAGTTCCTGAACAGTGTCTGAAAGGCTGATTATTGGCTATTGAAACATGGAATTTTAGTCGTTGGTTCCAAGAGTGGCACAACCAGGGATTAGGCTTAGAGGGATTTTTTTTTTATGGTGCCAGATTGGTTTGGAAAGCAGTTTTTCCTCTGAACAAATTCACCATTTAATTTTGTATTTAGTCAATTATCTTCACACTGGGATTCATTTGATGACTCGTAAACATTCAAGTGACTTAAAAATGAAAACCAGAAGAAATGTGTAAACTGTTGAGCAACGTCGACAAGGAATGGCATGTTGAGCAGCAGCGTGTTCAGTCTGTGTTTGCTCTGGCTGTGCACTTGAACTTTCAACAATCAGCTTTTCATTACTCAATTTAAAAAAAAAATCTACAGCAGATGAAAAGGAAATCTACAAAATATCTACATGTTCATCTTAGTGTTACGAAGCCGTTTAATATGTGTTTGCGAGAAGTTCCCAAATCTGACAAACACGTCTATTGATGAATATCAAACATCCGTTTACATACAAATGCATGAGATTACTGTCTATAACTACTGTATAGGTAGTATATAGTGTAGTGTTCCACACTTTCTTAGCTACTACCAATATTCACTTGAGGAGTACAGAGCCGGACATTTAGTCGACATCGGCCCGATATCCGATCCCACAATGACATCAGTGTCAGAAACTGGACTGAATCTTTCCAATCACCGTCTGAAATTAGGGTTTGTTTCCAAAAAATAAAATAAAAATAAATCCCACAGTTGACTTTGTTTTGCTACAGTGTAGAGGGCTTGTAAGAGAAATTTTAAAATGAGATTTCTCTGCGTGAACACACACACACACACACACACACACACACACACACACACACACACACACACTTGGGGGTCTGCTTCTCGGTGAGGACGCGAGAGCTCGTGTGTTTGCGTCTCTGTTGTCTTCGCCGCCGTTTCTCATTCAGAGCGCTCCCGGTCGGACAATTAGAAGGTGACAGTCCCATTAGAGCCCCGTTCAGTACTACAAAGGCTTTGTGGTGTTGTGAGTGACACGGAGCTCAGCCTCTCGCTAAATGACTGTCAGTCTGCCCCTCGTCCACTCTGACCTCCCTGGCAGCCTCCCTCCGAGCCGCTCCAGCTCCCCTCCGGACGCTCATTGGCAGCCTTGGCAGCTCCCTAAGCCAAGCATTGCCCTCCTTTCAAGCCAGGCCTTTAACTGATTGGTTGGACGGCGTTCGCCTTAGGCATGCCAGAAGGACTTTCAACTGGCCTCAGGGTGCGGCTGATTGGCCAGGCTGTCATCGCTGCACGTCTCCCAGGGGAGCGTGTGGCAGTAGCTCCGGTTGAGGGATGCGATTTGACAATGGAGGTAGGCGGAGAGGAAAGGCGCGGCACCGGCAAAGTGCTCCTTGCCGCTCGCTCCGTTCATATAAGTGTTTTCTTTTCATGCTCTGCTTTTCCCCCTATAGCCAACCTTCCAGCAGCCAGCCATGCCTGCAATGATAATTATCTCGTGGGCTGTTTTCCTCTATTTACCTATCGTCCTTGTACCGGGAAGACGCTGGTAAAGTGGACCAATTTAGCAAGTTTAATCTCTCCAGGGGTCTGTGGACTGTTGAAGTGGATAAGACAAGAACACGGCCATATTCTCCTTTCATTCCCGTCGCATTTAGGAAAGCATCCGTCCTTATAAGTGAGAGGAGAATGGCTGTTTGCTCTATTCCCTCTGCTGTGAATCAGGGTATTAATGCCATTGTTAATGCAGGGAGACTGCCAGTACATTTCAACAATTTTTTTTTTGTGTGTGTGTGCTTCATGCAAATCTCATCTCAATTGCCTGGCTAATGCCATAATTGGGTTTGTGAGTCACTTCTTAACTTCCATTAATATTTGTTCTCTCTCTAATTGCCTCCCCCCTATTCTTACATTTCACTCCTGCGTGTGGCTAATGGTCTGTGGTCGAGCCAGTGACGACGGGCTACTCATGCATGTGCAATCGGGAGAGCATCCAATCTACTTTCTGTTGGGTGGAAAAATGTCTTGCATGTAGGTTTGGTTTCGATAAATGAAATGCAGAGTGCGTCGGATTGTTTCGAATTTTTAGAGAGCGACTTCAGAGGCGTTTCCTGATGATGGGGATCCATCATCTTTCTGGGTTTCTTTTTTTTTTTGTTTGTTTGTTTGTTTTAACAGCTCTAAAAGTGTTTGATTCAAATGTTATTTATTAGTGAGGCCAGAGGCACCCACAGTTCTTAGTGGTTATTTTTTTTATTTTAAACAGACATGTTCATACTTTAAAAGCCTCCTCTGTCTGACTCGTCTTTTTAGCTAAACGCGTCACGTAGAGAGAAGTCGTCTGAAAAACTGGCATCGCTGTGATTCAGAAGGGGCAGAGCAGCTTTTCACTGGCTCATGTCTTTGTACTACTGAATGTTGCTACTTTGGCTATTTTTCCTGATGTGTCATTTCCTTGCTCTGTCTGTCTTTTAGAAATTGTGGAGTACTCATTACTTTACACTAATATTTAGCTTTATATGTTTTAGATTATTATCCAGAAAAACCCCTGCTAGTTTATAATTACGGACGACTCATTCTTATACTTTTTCGTTTTCTCTCTTTTTTTTTATTTTTGGCCTTTCCTTTGGCTTGTTGTTCCATTGTATTTCCTTCTAATTCATATGAATCTCTTTGAATTGCCTTGTTGCTGAAAATGTGCTACAGAAATAAAATGACCTCACCGTACCTTAGCAGGTCCAAGTCATAAAGAAAAACATTATCCCCCCGTCTTAATTCAGTTGTCTGGGTTAGAAAGCACATGAGCCGAGCCTCAGGTGGTGACTTTAACTTTGGCTTGTTGTTGATGGGACTCTTTACCGTTTCTTTCCTGGGGGGGGCGGGAGACGGGAGGCGATGGGAGACGGGAGGCGACGTGAGCGAACGGTGGATAAACTGATGCGGCGGCACATACGCAGAACCCAGAAGGCGGCGAGATCGCAAAGTGAAAAAGAGGGAGTGAAATACGAACAAAGCAGAAGCCCAGAAGTGTGCGGCACTCAGTTCATTTCCCATTCAGTTTCCGATCCATAACAGAGCGGGCTGCGCTTCTTTATGAGCATGAAGGATAACTGTGTGCGACGGTGGCTGTCACTGGCTCTCACTTGAGAGATATTAAACCTAAGCTCTCCACAGCTTCCCTCTCGCCTTACAGTGTGCGACTATTTTTAAAATTGCCATTCCCTTCTTATGACACTGCTAAACTGACAGCTTTTACCTCCACATATAACCACACTCTTGTGTCAAAGATTGTTGTTGCATTTCCCTTTTTTGTTTTGTTTTGTTTTGTTTTTGGAGGAGACAGGAGAAAGTTTGGAGACTTATAGAAAAAAAAAAACTTGAGGTCCCACATTTTCCCTAATTGGAAATTTTTGCTGCCATTTTGTCAGCCCATCTCTTGTAATTCTTTCATCCTCCGGCTTTCTTATTTTCCTCCCGTGTCATTTTCCTTTCTCGGGATGTTTGTGTGGATGGCCTATCAAACTATTTGAATTCCCCTCTCCCCATCAAAAGCGGGGCACCGTCGGCTTTGAAGAGTGACAAGCGCGCAGCGGGAGGGATCAAAGCGATGCAAAACTGGAAATTTAAGAGGAAGTTAAAAAGCATGTAGTTTTGCCATTTCCCTCATGTTCAACAAAGAGAAAACAGACACTGCGGAGCAGCGGGGAGAGATGAGACATTATCAAACAGCGATTTTCAAGGATGCCTGCATAGTTCACGGAGGCGCCGATGCTTTTGATAATGCTGTTTAACATAGCAATGCACCCATTTGCAGTAAGTCATGTTAGCAGCTATTCCGGCAGCCCCACGACTGCAAAGGTTCCTCGTGAAATTGGAATATTTCAACCCAGCGGTGACGCTGAAGTCAGTCAGGTTGGCACAGAAAAATCAGTTATCATTTTGTTTCTTTTAAAGGCTCAACGTGCGACTTGGGTATATTTAAAACATTCTCAGAGTGTTTTTAAATTCAATAAACTGGTAGATTTCTTCCCCCAAGGGGCAGTGCTATCTATTTTCCAGGCACATAATCGCATTTCATAACATAATCAAGTAACTGTGTCACCATCAGCTGTTATAAAAATGCTGTCTGTTGAATTTAGCTTAAAAGAAATGTGGCTTTGGATTTTGATGCCTTGAAATTGCCTTCTCTTTAAGAAGCTCCTGTTCTTTCCGGCTTCGGCGCGCCACCACAACGACGCGTCTCGACGTGCTGTTAACACATAGCGTTAGGAGTACTGGGGTTAGAAGTAGTTCCAGCAGGTGGTTGCTAATTGCTGCTGCCACTAGTCTGATGGAGCTGAGTAGGGAACACGTGCACTGTGAGGCAGAAACTCAAGCATATGCGATAACTAGCATCTTTAGCAGCGATATGGAGGAATTGTGGCCCTCTCACGTTTGCAGAACTGTTCTAATTCAGTCACTTTGGAGGATTTCCAGCATGAACAGCCTCTTTAAGGTCGTGCTACAGTATCTGGATTCAGGTCAAGACTTTGACTAGGCCACTCAAAGTCATAACTTTTCTTTTCTTAAGTGATCCAGAGGTGGACTTGTTGGTGTTTTGGATTATTGTCCTGCAGCAGAAGCCAAGTGTTTTAACGCTCACAAACAGGAGGTCAGAGATTCTTTTCTTGGGATGTTTTGGTTGACAGAATTTGCAAACTTTCCACTTAAATCTCTCTTATTTGCTTGTGGACGCAGCAGACGTTTTATGTGAAGTCGTGGACATCAGCTGTGCAGGTAGCATGAGTGGCTTTTAATAGAACAGTGTTATTGTTCTGAAATCTACAGAATGCTTTTTATATTCAGGACACGTTAATTTGGGGCAATTTTGTACTTAATTATCCAATTATGTAATCTTTTTCTAAAATGTAATTAGAAGCAAAAACATGCCCTCCTTTGGAAAAATAACTCATTATGTGATAATAAATTTGGGGGCATATTTTGCGGTGCTGTTTGGCCATTTGTGTTTCTAAATAAAAGGCTGTCCAGCTTCCAAAACATTTACATTGGTCTGGTTTTTTTGTTTTCGTTGCTACGACTGAATTATTTCACGTAAACCTTAAAACGGCGCGATAGGCAGTGAGAATTCACATTGCGATTCCACTAACAACAAACGACCACGGCGCACATACCAGCGTGCTGGTATGTGCAGCATATGTCAGAGTTTAAAAGCAGCGCACTCTTATCAGTGTGTAAGTCCTGCAGTCGGTGTTGGTTCCTGTTAAAGGCATGGAGATGCTCGGCAGATGCTGTCCCAATTATGTTGGACAGCGCGGCCATTGCATATCAGTGCCCTGAGTGGTTGGCGTCACAGAACGCACCTGGGCGTGAACAGCGGCGTTATTCTGTCTCCACTGCGTTTATCTCCTCAGCCCTCACGGCCCTTAAAGCTTCCGTCTTCATGCTTCATAACAAACTGTAACAAACTCTGATCCGTAGGTGTTTTAATATCTGACTTGTGGTGCCAACAGTGACATTTACTCCCACCAGGAAGTATAAATAGATGGCATTATGCTAGTTTTCACTCAGCTTTCTCTGTCATGGAGTTTTAATATCAGAACCCACAATATGTTAGGCAGGCAATATCAGCGTTGGAGAAAGATGAGACAGAATTAATTAAGTTGGAGAAGCGCAGGCACGCCATGTGAAAAACATTTAGACTGTGGAAATGGTCTCATGAAATCACCAAATGCGGCTATGTGAATTTGAAAAAGCAGTGTGAGATGCCTTACTGAGCCACAATGGAGACAAATCAGACAAGCTTAACCTTTACCTTAAATCTACAATAAAGTCTCTTTTTTTAATTTCATTAAACTCCCTCAACCTTTTTCTAGAACTTGGTGACCCCACTCAATTCAATTTATTTGCCTGAAGGGCCAATTAAATAAATATTTAAATTTTAATAACTCTCTCTCCTCTCTTCAGTCTGGTTTTAGGAATGGCACTGACCGCTTTCTGGTTGCATTTCCTGTTGACTTGCCACCTTAGATTATGACTTTTTATACCCGAGTCTTCACAATATATGTTGGACCAAATCATCAGCTGATTTTAAAATGTTTCTGGTTTTAAATAGTGTTGTCAACTCTGCCGTCTTTCTTCCTGCTTCCTGACCGTTATGACAGGTGTTCCTCAAGGCTCTGCTTTAGGCCCAACAAGGTTTTACGACTGCACTCTAAACTGTCGACAGAGATGCTTATAGTCATGAAGATTCAGTTGCCCCTGGTGTCATTTATTGTATTTGTTTCACCTCAAACTGCTGCTAGATCCTGAAAAGCAGAAGTTAAATTGGGTTATAAACAAAACAAGACAAAACAGAAACATTTTCTGTCATATTGTCCCAACTATGTACCCCAACGAAATTGACATTCGGTTTCCTTTAGTACCAGCAGAACGTATTTTCTTTAAAATGCTGCTTTTACATGTTGTACACAACAACAGGACCTGAGGTTGTGCTGTTTAACTCATCAGGAGGATTTAAAGCATATTTAAATACCGATGTAGAAATGTTAGCTGGAGACTGCAGCTCCAAGGCGGCGCTTTGGGGGAAATGGGCGGGGAATTGTCCAGGCAAACATTTAGTTGCCACGGGAGATTCAAAGATTTCTGAAACATGCATGAATTGAATCGGCTGCAGTCCGGGTACATTTTTGATGAACGCATTACAACATGATTTAAGGTTCCAAAAAAGTCGGTTTTACATGACGCCCTCCTTCAAAAAGATTCAGACGTTTAACAACATGCTGTTTTGTTCTCCTAAGCCTGCCTAACCACAGGGAGTGTTTGATTTGCCCTAAAGGGAAATAGACATTACCGACTCCATCAAGACCAATAAAATAAAGAGAGAGATGGGGGAATATAGGCCTGAACGACCCCGCGCTGATGAGACATAAAAGAGGCCATCAAGTAGTGCAAGGCGCAGATTCCTATTATGGAGTAACATTAACTCATAGCACACTGTAACCCGTAACGGTCCCAGCGGTTCCTACTGTATACGTCCCCTTTATGACATGGAGGTTGAAGGATAGTTATTTCATTCAAGCAAAAAAAAAAAAAGAATCTGATGTTGCGCTTCACACGAGTAAGTTTACGCTCGTCCAGATGCATTTTTTGTTCTTCTTGTGGTGCTGCTTGAAGTGACTCGTGGGCCAAGCAGCAAAACATTGGCTCTTCTTTATGGAGCCATCAAACTACTCATGCTGACAGGGCGATCATGCAGTGCTGCATCAATTAAAAGAGATTTGGGCAGAAGGAAGCTCCATGCCACCCTAATTGGGCAACCAGCAGCTTTGGTCAGTAAATGGAAATGTAGCCATTTCCATTCCTTCCTCTGTCTTCTTTTATCTTATTAATTCTTTTGCTGTTTGCGTGCCTGATGTCTGCAGATTTTGCAGAATTTATATTCTTCATGTGATTTTCCTCATTGCTCCTGATGTCTGGATCTCCCCGGTCTGCATGCCTCTCCACGTCTCGACTCGCACAGATAGCTTGTCCCAAAGGATCCCATCAGTTGTCAGTAATCAAGGAAATAACTCTCAAAGAACCACAAGCGCGCCACTTAGCTGATGTCTGGTGTGGTTTGATCTGACCAAGTCAGACGGCGAAGAAAGTTCCCCGCGTCCAGCTTTCCTCGACTGTTTTTAGTCTAATTAGTCGCCATTCCATCTGCGTGGAGCTGCTAAAGAGACCCGGCGTGTTTCACGGTGTGGACGGGGAGGGAGTCGGAAAGTGGGAGGAAGGCAGAAAATCCCGGCTTTCTTCATTAGCATTCCATTCAAACGGCTCAATAGAGCAGTTGTCACTCACGGGATTCCCGGGCCTCCAGGAAGCTCCGCTTGTGTTCAATTTATTCACATAAAGGCTCATCATTAAGAGACAGTAGTGAGTGTGACATGTGGTCTCGGGAGGTCTTCATGTGGAAAAATCCGCAGCAGAGGTCGTCGTCGTCGTCTCGTGGGAGGGTTACGGCGACGTGCCAACCGTTCGGGCGGCTTTGAAGGTTCGCTGAAGAGACGAGGAGGATGCCAGTTCTGTGGAGGGACTGCACACCACCATCATTATGCTGGCTGACTCATTTCTAAATATTTGTCCAATTCGTCAACAGTTATTTGGATTAATTTCCGCTTTCTGTGAGTAAACGCTCTGTCCTCGGGTAACGCTGCATGTTTTAGCGCGCCGCCGTAAGTCTGCACACCGGCAACGATGCACGAATTTCTGTGCTAAATTCAAATCACGACGCATAAAATGTGAAGAAACTTGGTCTTATTTGATCAGCTCTAATTATAAACTTGAAATTAACTATTATTATTGCTCTTCATTAAACTCTTCAGCTGCAAGTTTCGTGATTTGTGAATATTTTTATTGGGCTTGCAGATCTCTTTTGATTGTATCAATCAACAGTGAATTCACACTCTTATGTCAACTGTGTCACGAACCATAAACTGAACTTTAAAGATTCTTTTTTTTCTCTATTTTGGTTTTAAGGTAATTTTATTTATATAGCACATTTTCAGCAACAAGGCACTTCAAAGTGCTTTACATGAATTAGAAGGAAACAAAACAACAAAACCAAAAGTAAGACAAAAAGCTGAAAGTATGAAACATGTTGGTTATAAGTGAATAAGTGATTTATAAACTAGTACAAGGTTTCTAAATGGTTAAATGTTGGTCTTTATGTGACTAATTAGCCACTAAATATTTACGGTTTTAGGTCGGCGCTGATGGAAGGTAGACTAGAGTTTCACCTCGACCAAATGAAGTGATGCGCAGTTCTGATGTAGTTTTTCCCTTCACATGTTTAGAGTTATCGAACCGTTCTTTACACTCCAGAGGTTCGTGCATTTCAACCATGCACACTTTGTTTCGCCCTGTGAGTCGGCGTCCAGCTTCCCGACAGACGCTGGAGACGATGCCATCCCACGACTTCCTGTAGATTTTCATAGTTCCTAAAAACCAATTATCACTTGTGTTTTTAAGTCGACACGACCATTTATTCTGACTTACGGTTTCACACAGTGAGTCTGGTCGGGGACGTCAACATGCTCCAGGCTTCCCATTTATGCAATTTCACAAGGAAAGCAGCTTGCAAGATGTAGCTTTTTGCCAATATTCTCCAATTTTGAAGATTGCCTCACTTTGTTGTTGGGTTTTTTTGTTTTGTTCTGGCTTTGAGCAACTCCTCGGCAAGTTTGCGTCATTTCACCGACGTGGCAGAGTAATTCTCACACTCATCTTTTTGCTCCCCCCTGACTTCCCTGTTATTCGAGCTGATGACACTAATGATGAGAGGAGTGGGGGGCAAAAAGAACGATCACATCGGGGTTGTTACTTATTCCATAATTACATCCTGGTCTGATCGACAGAAAGTGAACGATAAATACAATTAAGGCCTCCGATGTCGTGCTCGCCGTCCACGCAGAGCAGCGTGCGCAGCCGTCGACGGGGGTTACGCAATCCCCGTGCATCACCTGCAGAGCCCACAAACGGACCACGTGTGACGCGAGCTCGGGGTGGGAACGAAAATTGCGCCAGTGAAAGCGGCTGCGGAGTGCCTCGCTCTGAGTGCGGGGGAGCCACATTGGAAATTAAGAGAGTGGCGGGGGCAGGAGGGAGTATCATGTTCAAACAGTGAAATGTTTTATGCAGCAGCCTCTGTCACCGCTGAACGGATGAAGTAATTTCATTTTCATGGATGATCTGCGACGCCACAGACCAGCAAAATTGCATAGGAGGGGAAGAGAAAGATAGCGCCGGAGGGCAAGAAGAAAAAAAAAGCAGTCAAACATACCTTTTTTCTCTCTTCATTGGATTCTTTGATTATTTCCTCGTGGTAGTAACCATAGTGATGATTTACAGCTGGTAGAAAATAAAACTGCTGGGTGGAGTGGCCAAACGAGAGAGATGTTGAACAAATATGAGTCCATATATATTTTCAGGAGGAAACAGGAAGATAGAGACCAGAATTTGGAGCTTGACTTTGACTAGGCTTTTCTAAGACATTAAAGCATGTCATTGGATTAACATGAATCCCAATGGATGGCACTCCGTCCATTGGGTCAACATGAAGACAAGGTTCACCACAGAATGATTCTTCTACCACCGTGTTGTGTCAAAAAGTTTCGTCGGACACTTTTGGACGGTTACCATTTGTTTAATAAAGCGGCTGTGCTATAATGAAATTAAACCTGAGCCAAACTGGCTGTTTTCCAGCTCAACTCAAGTATGAAATTAACGTATACATTTTTAAATGGGTGTCAGTCGTCCCATTTGTTTCCAGAAAGAAGAAGGTAAATAAATCTTCATTGCTAAATGTGAAGCTCTGCCTTTTGTTTCTCTGACCTAAACTCTATGCATTAGCTGTGAGTAAAAGTTCTGCTTCTGCTGTCATATTGTCTTCCTTCCCCTCCAAACAAATGAACCCCTTCACCTTCAAGCTTTTATTCTTTTATCGGGATTGCAATAAAGAAGCTCTAAGGGCCAGCGGTCTTTGTAAACCAGCTTACAAACGACTTCATTTCCAACTTTTCCAAAGTGATGCCAGGTTAATGTCGCCGTTCTGCTGAGTGGAAAGGCAGAATCCTTGAAAATCTCACCAAAAATCCAAACAACAGGAAGAAACGCTGCAGGCCCATCCCACTGTTTCTTCTTCCAAGTCTGCAAAACGGCACAAAAAAAAAAAAAAGATATTTTCATTGACAGATCAACATTAATAATGAAACCTCCTTAAAGCAACATGAGTCTCTCATAAAAACATCACATTTAGGATGAGTTTGAAATCTCACTGGGGCTTTTAAAGATGGAGTTGGCATTCTGAGTTATTGAGTTTCCATGAGTCAGTGAACAATAAGCATATATACATATATAATATATAATCCAGTAAGGTCACGGAGGTTCAGTGGCCCACCAGGTCTGGACCTGTTTCCATCCACAGAGACTGCTCAATCTTTTATTCTCACCTTTAGGCTATAAGATTAAAGTGTTGACATTTAGGAAAGATTGCGGCGCAAATATAATCGCAATGCATCTATCAAAATGCCCACATACTCCTGGATTTATTCAAACTGTGGCTTTATGTTGGCATCTGTTTGTTGTTGGGTTTTTTTTTTTGACAGTTTTACCTTATAAAAGTATTAAAAAAACATTTTCACCTTCTGTCATGTTATAACCACAACCTTCAAGGTTTTTCCTCTGAATTTTATTGGATCTTTATTGGATCTTCTGCAGTGGTTCTTTAAATCTCTGGCTAAGATACTAATAATAACAAACCAAGGTTTTTAAGTATGGATACAATATTTAGTTGGGATTTGAGTTTTGTCAATTTCTGTGTCCCTCAGTTCCTTTTCTTTTATTATTCATGTTTCTGCTTTTCTCTAGTTCAGTCCTTTCTTCGTCAGTCTGGTTTATAATATTTACTTTTTGTGTCTGGTTAATTTTAGTTGAATTATATTTAAACTGCTTATACTCTCTCTCTCTCTCTCTCTCTCTGTTTTGCTCATCAGCCCAGGCCCTCTGTTCAGCATTCTACCTCCCCAGTATTCAAGCGCCTCATTCTCAGTCACTCCTTGCTGGCTGCTTCCATTACTTCCTAGTTCCACTCCGCTCCCCTCGTGTTTCTGCATGTTTTTGCTTTCTTGGATTCTGTTTGTTGTGCATCATTTCTTCATCAGAAAACTTTCTCATCATCTACTCCGCCTTTCCGCTATTCTGCGCTTGGGTCCTCCATCAAAACATGACAAACACATGATCTTTTCTTTTTGTTGGATCATCCTATAGAAGACGATGTATCCACGTCCTTATTGCGAACGTAGTATGTTGGATTTTATTTAATTTTCCTAAGTATAGAAATAACACGTTGACTCATTTATAAATGGCAAATCAAATGAGGATTTTTTTTGGCTGCACTGAGGGTGAAAAGAGATTTTGGACTGTGAAGGCTGCAGATCCCTGGGGTAGGCCAACAAATAGTTTTTACAAATAATAAAACAGCCTGGTAAATTTGAAATGACCTTGTACATTTTCTGACACACGTTAGTTTTTGCAGGCTCAAAACTAAAACTCTGATTTCAGCTGACCATGGCGACACTCTTTTCTATTCGTCAGTATGTTTCAAACATCTCCTTAGAGTTTACTTCTACTTTACGATTATGCCTCACTTTATGTTGGCCTTTTATACAGAATGTCAAACACATTGACTTTTTTTTTTTTTTTTTACACTGTAGTGAAACAGACTGTGAAAAAGATCAAGGGATAAGACTTCTGCAGCAAAGCCCTGCATGTCAAAAATCTCCTGCCTGAATGTTTTTCTCTTTTTGTTTTCACTTTTTTTTTTTTTTTGTAATCGCAAAGTGCAGGAAAAGTCTGAAAAGCGAGGGGGACTAAAGAACAGATTTTCCTCTCTGCTGAACTTGTTTTGTCTGAATCTCCCCGCAGATCCGCTCGGATCAGGATAAGGACGTCGGCATCCGCTACAGCATCACGGGCGCCGGCGCCGATCAGCCTCCGAGCGGAATCTACAACATAGACCCCATCAGCGGCAACATGTTCGTCACCCAGCCCCTGGACCGCGAGGAGAGAGCCTCCTTTCACGTAAGGAACAACCATCTTGTCCGCTTCTGTTACCACTCCATCCCCAATTACGTCTGCCTCGTTATTTCCTGCCTCGGCTTTCTGCCGTCTCCTCCTCCTCCTTTTATCCCGAAGCCGCCGTTCGGGTGGGGGGTTCAGGGGATGACAGAGGGGATGGGGGTGGGCGCCTCTTCTGCGCCTTCAAATCAGCTTCTCCAAACTTTAATGATCTTGAAGTCGACGATGAAAAAGGAAGAATGCCGTGACAAAACACACACTGACACTCAAGCCGGCGTTTTCTCTGTAGATTGAGCAGCGAGGGACGGGCGGGGAATTGAGACAAACGGAGACGGCGAAGGTGGCGTGAAGGAAAACTGTTTTTGTTCCTACCATCGGCACTAATGAGGAGATGCAGCTTCAGATGGGTGTTTGTGTGTGTGTGTGTGTGTGTGGGTGTGTGTGTGTATGGCCTGCAGATTGATAAATGTTTGTTTACGCCTTTCAGGAAGCCCAGGTCTTCTCCCCTGACTGACCGTGTTCCTCCTGCTCTTCTTTTGTGCATTGCAGAGTCTCTCATTACCTAATGCACCCAGAGCACGTTGATCAACGGGGCACCATGACAGCTGCACAGGCAGCTTCCATGTAGGATTTACAGCACACAGAGGAAGCTGCAGGGTTAAAATCCTGACAGTCTTTCACTCTCTCTCTCTCTCTCTGAAATGACTTTCGTAGATGTTGGAATTAAATAATCAGACCACACCAGACATGCGTTAGGATTCATCCGTCGCTGTTTGTATTAGAGGTTACAGTTTACATCAGCCCCTAGCCAACGCCTGCACTTGAGGTGAGCTCCGGCGTCGGGTGTTGGCGGTCGACGTGATAGATGGCAGTGCTGCTGCTGCTGCTGCTGGAGCTAAGTTCAAGTCTCTGTGTTTGGGGTCGGGGCTGAACAGAGGAAGCGCTTCTCCGCAGCGTGTTGACCCAAGAGACTGACACTGTAGGTTGACACAAGCCCTGGTCAAATACCTGGTTTTTGTCACATAGTAAACATGTCCTGACATGTATGTTGTACAGTTCAACAAGTTCAAAACACATCTGTTAGGAAGACATGTAAAAACATCTTGGAAGGTTGCGATAATCTGGTTGTGTTCCTGTGCACACCTTGTATTTTTTATTTATTTATGTTTTTCAATTTCAAGTTGTAGTGTTTTAGGAGACACAACTTCCAGCAAATATTGGTAATCTAACTCTATGTGTGTCTGGTGTAGTGGAAGAGCGAAGTGGTTGACCTGGTGACCAAAAGAGAAAATTCACCAAAAACCACGTATCGTTTAACATTTCTGTTCCACTTTGTGCTGGTCGGTTACATAAAGATCTTTCTCCAGGCTGCGGTTCTAACGTGACGACATGCGGGAACCTTAAAAACACACAAATTCGTTTTTGCACCCATCGCAGTCATTTGCTTTGTTCTGGACTTGGCGTGTTTGTTCTCTTGAGTATTCCTGCTTCTGCGCAAATTGGGCAGATTGGGATCAATAAAGCAGGCAGGTTTGTTGGTCGGTCCCCCGGAAAAGTGCAGCCGCTCCGAAAACACTTCCTGTTTGACGCAGCCCAGAGTGAAAACAGCATGTTTGGCACTTCAGCTTGAATGCACCTCCTATTTAAACTGCGGGGTCCCATGCTGCTTTTGATGTGATGTGATGTATGAGTGTGTGTGCGTGTGTGTGTGTGTGTGTGTGAGAGAGAGAGAGAGACAGACAGAGAGAGAATGTAGCCAGTGTTTGGCTCAGGGGAAATTTGGTCCATGACTTACTTTCTTCCAAACTTGACAGGAAGTTTCCCAGTGCCAGCGATGCGCTCGCGGGCCAAACTTTGCTTGTTAGGTTTTTTTTGTTTGTTTGTTTGTTTTTTGTTGTTTTTTTTTTTGGTTCGAGGGGAAAAGAGAGACGTGGCTGCTGTTTTTGACAGACTGGCACCACAGGGAGGGGATCCGCTATACGTGAGCGGTGTGGGCGTTTACCAGAGTCGCAGATTTAGCCAACAGATTCAACCGTCGAGCAAAGAGGAATTTTTTTTTTACTTTGAATAAAGGTAAACTCACATGAATACACAACAAATAGGAGAAATGTTATTAGTTATGAGGTGTAAACTTTTACGCGGAGCTGCTGTCTGCTTTGACTGGCTTGTGACGTCATTGAATCACCGGGTGTAATTTGGCGTAGCTGAGGCTTTTGCAGCAGGTGTTTAACGTGCCACTTTCAGTTTAAAAACTAAAACAGAACTGGTGTTTATTCACAGGCATCACATCTTGGGGAAAAAGGCATTGAAGGAACAGCTTAAAAAAAAAAAAAAGCAACAATCAAATGAAAACACGTTGCAAAGCTGAGGCGTGACATCAATAGACTGTTTCGTTGGTAATGAGCCAATGAACATAACAGTTTCATGTTAACTCATCACAACTAGGATAAAATACCAGAGAGCCTAAGAAAGTATCAATCCTTAAAATCGTTTTCTACTAACTTAAAACGATGGCTCTTAGATGATCAAATATGATTCATATTGATCGTGATTCTTATCTTCATTGGGTTTCAATATTCATATTCGTCTGGTCAGTAAAGTCACCTTCATGTCTTTATGCAGGGGAACTGCAGGAAGGCGATGTTGCGTCATCACGGTGGATCGATTGTTTCTCTGCAAACTACAAAATGATCCCCTTCCCCCCAGTGCATAAAAGTTACAAAGCCAACACTGAAATGAGAAGGAAGCGAATTGCTAATTACAGAAATAATTAATATTCATGGAATTAAAGACAGACACTGAATATCAAATAATCAATGGGGGGAATACATTTATATTCATAGAAATAACTGAAAATGAATAAATTTGAATAGAGATGTCCAGACATGAATGAGTTTCGATTTTCAGCAGCCCAGTCGTTTTCCGTCTCAGTCCTTCATGGCTGGATGTCCACGACAGATGAGAAAACACACACTGTGTCACCGCTGTCACACACCCACTTAACAAAAGACGGCTAATTACAAAAGCAATCATCAATAAACGAGCAGCTCCTTCATGTGAAGCCACGGAATAAACTCTGTCCAGACCATCCCGTTTGTTTCCACTAAACTTCTCAGTATGGAGCAAGTATCACTTCATTCAAACTAATGATTCATTTTTTGCATTATTTTATGTAACTTGACATTTTGTTCATCTTAAAATCCATCCAGCTAAGATGGAAATTAGCTGGAAGCAATTGATAATCTGATGCAATACCTATATTTTCTATATAATCAATATTTCCTGAAAATGATCCTAGTTAGGTGAATAAATCAACAAAGAAAAACCGAGTACAGTTTCCTTTTATCCTTACATCAGTTGCTTGTATTCATTTTAAAGACACATCACGGGATGATACAATATATTTTCCAACCATTTTCATTTAAATTGACGTCAAGGTTATGCTGTTCAGGAGCAAAACTACAGACCAAATCACTCCAACGTCTACAGTACGGCGATAATATGGCGGCACGCATAACATGACTCATTTAGCATGTATTTGCATATGTAACGGCATGCGCGCAAACTCACAGGAATAAATCCCGGGAGACAAAGATCAGCACTCGCAGAGATGCAAACACAAAGATGAATGCGAAGCAGGGAGACGCTGCAGAAAAAGCAGGAGGAAAGTGGACAAAACACACACGGAAACACAGAAACGCCTCATCTCACACGTTCAGACGCAGACGCCGCGGCAGCCGCGCGTTCTCACCATGCAGCGCTCGCAGCTGAGAAAACAGATTGGCTTTGTTTGTTTGTTGGGTCTCCTCTCCCTGTTTGTTTGCTGTGCTCCAGCCAATGGAAAACTAGCATCTTGAGGATCATTAAGGGGCTAAAGAGGGCTCCTTCCGTCTTCCAGAGCGCGCGTCTTCCAGAGCGCGCGTCTTCGCCGGCGTCCGTGTTGATATGCGTAAACGTGTGTCTGAAGGGGCGTTCGGAAGCTCGTTCGGGTGTTTTGGGAGGAGTTGCAAACATCCGGGACAGGCGGCCACAAAAAAAAAGAAAAAACAAGGTGATTAGTGGTGCTTTGGAGAGAGCAGGTGCTTGCCACTCAGTCTTTCATGTTGTCCCACAATTCATGGCGGTTTCCTGTAAATACTCTGACAGGCGGCTCCTCCTCGACTGTGTGCAGACAAAATATTTGCCTGCCAGCGTGTTTGTTGGGTCTCTTCTCCCTGTCTCCTCTCCCTGAACGGACGGGAGCCCGCGTCCCTTCTGCAAGCCAAGGAGTGACTGCATTTCTGTTGCAGGTCTGAATTTTTAAGCAAGCGACTGAGATTAATGCACGCCGTTATGGAGAAGGGGTTTCCGCTTCCCTCATTTCCAGTTTTGTTTTCCCCGTTAAAGCTGCGGTATGTTCCTTTTAAAACGAACTGGAGGCGAGACGCAGTCTGACAGGAGTGACTTGGTCTGTGGTTTTACTGCTGAACATGATGACCTTGAAATCAATTTAAACTGGTTGAAAGCAATTCTATCATCCAATAATGTGTCTTCAAATCAATACAAGCACTTAATGTAAGGATAGAAAGAAACTGTTTCTATTTTTGCAGTTGATTTATTCGCTTAACAAGTTTTTTACATATTTGTTTGAACTGTCACTTTGCCAGGACAGTTTCATTCGAGATCAGACAGATAATCTGTCTCTTGCCTTCTCCCAGTGCTAACTAGAAACAACCAATCAGAGCCAGGAGGCGGAGCATAGCGCTGTTAATCATGTTTGTGTATGCAGCTTTCATAACCTTTTCTTTCTGCTATGCTTCCATCAACTTTCATTCCAGTTAGCATGGCCACCATGACGGCGGATGAACAGTTGTTCCTCCACCGTTACCACATTTAGGGAGCATGATTGACAGCGCTAAGACCCGCCTCATGACTCTGATTGGTTGTTTTTGACCGGGAGCGATTCGTTTCTTCAGATGGCAATAGCATCACCAGGCAGAACGGGTGGAAAGTAATTATTTTTTCCACAGATTATCTGCCCCGTATTACCTTCAGCACATGGTGACAGTTTGAACAAATGTGTAAAAAACAAAAAACAAAAAGCATTTTATCAAAGTTGCTCACTGCAGCTTTAAGAAATTAAACCATCAATCAATAACCGAGTTTTGCATTGACTTGGGTGGTCTTTGTCTTTGACGAAGCCACAACAGATGTTTGATCTGAAACATCTAAGTGTGATGAAGAGGCAGGAAGCAGTAGCAGTCTGTTAATCACAGGCCGCTTGGTTCCAGGGCCATTACTGAGCTTCGTGTCGGGTCGGCAATCATTAGCAGGGATAGGTGGGGAGTTTAAAGTACGCTGCAGCAATGGTGGAAATTAAGACGCCCCACTGTAGATGATGATTGCTTTTGTCAGTGCCCCCCTATTCCACACCCCCACACTGCCTCTTTGTGTTTCCAGCCCTCATTTACTTCCACAAGCCTCCTCTCTCTCCTCTCCCCTCCCCACCTGCTTCATCTTTTTCCGGCTCCACTTTTTGTCTGTCTGTCTCTTTCTTTCTTTCTTTTTTTTATGCTTTTTATTCTCATCCTTTTTTTTCCTATCTCTGTTCTCGCACTACACATTGTCAAGAAGCGGCTCATCAGACGAAGACATCCATCCAAATGGCTGGCTTTGTCAAAACAAACTGAGACAAACACTCTCCCCGAACAAAGAGAAGACGCAGCTTGAGCAGCAACACCTCTCTGATGTTTTCAGGCCTCTGGCTGTGCTAACAACAGAATATGTGTTGTTTGTGCGTCTGGAACATTTCACTATTCCACCTGCCCCCCCCCCCGCCCCCCATCTCCTCTGTGTCGTTTGCTCCCACTGCCAAGACGCCAGCTGGATGCCGCTGCATCACCGGCACCTATGGATGTCTGCCAGTCAAAATGCAGCTGCCAATTAGCAAAAGTCAAGGTTGCGTTGGTTGTTGCGCGATCACTCCAGTCCGGAGAGCACCCCCGGAAGAGACGCTCCGCACCGAACGCCTCACGATTCTCTTCTTCCGCTTGTTGTTTTCCAGCTGCGAGCCCACGCGGTGGACATGAACGGGAACCAGGTGGAGAACCCGATCGACCTGTACATCTACGTGATCGACATGAACGACAACAGACCCGAGTTTCAAAACCAGGTTTACAACGGCTCGGTGGCTGAAGGGTCCAAACCAGGTAAGACGGTTCGACGGCTCCCCGAATTTGGAAAACTGGCTCAAACAAAGTCCCGTCGCCGATAAATCAGTTTGTGTCAAGCAGCCTGAGCTGTGAATTGTTGGGTCGTTATTGTGGCGGACAGCTCGAGTCATTTGCAGTGCGGTTCACCGTCGTACAACGATTCCTCATCGGGTCGCTAACCCTGCCGATACTTTTTGCTGCATTCAACAGTTTCGCCACAAGATGTCAGTAAATCTGAGAGCTTTCTCCTTTAAGCTGCCTTGAATACAAACTCTGAATTAGACACTTGTAAAACTTCTCACACCCGCCTTTATACAGTTTGTGTGTATGTAGTGTCAAACTTCAATGTGTTTTATTGGGCTTAATCTGACAGGCAAGCAGAAAATATTCTTAATATGGAAGGAAAATGGCACAGGTCTTTCAAAACAAAAGAAAAAAAAATCTGAGAAGTATAAAGCCTCCATAAGTCGGCTCTATGTAGATCATCTCTCTGTCTTTTGAGTCTTTTGGGGCATTTTTGCAAATACAGACTGTAATCCTTACTGCCTCGAGTTACTCTTGATTGAATTTTGATCAGGGTTTTGACTAGGTCATTTTAATGCGCAGATTTGATTTTTATTTGAATAATTGCATTACAGTTGCATTACAGTTTCGGCACGTAGAGGAAAGGTGTTGATTGGTATCGATCAGGAAGCCGAGCGACAATTTATCTTATTTATCCAGCTCTGTCAAACCAGCTCTATCAGCATGGTGCGTTCAAAAACTGAGGAAATTGAAATGATCTGGTTTTCATTTCCTGAAACCACAGATTTTGTGTTTCTTGTTTTATTAATGCATTTCATTTTCTTTGTTCATTTTTCTACCACCAAATAAGAAACAGTTTCAATTTGACCTTTTTCAGATCCCAAAAAAAATCAAATAACTTCTTGTTTGTTGTGTTTTCTCTCTGGTTTCTGATTAAAATTCTGAAAATCCAATTACCAGAACATAAACAGATCTTTTTTGCTCAATAATTTTCTCTCACTCACTTTACACCGAGATTAAATTACATACTAATTGGTAGGAGTGTAACAATGCACACATTCACACCAAAAAGATTCCATACACACTACTGATTCACATGTACTGAATAAATAGCGTCGTTTTTGTACCATAATCAATGAAAAATGCTGAGGTGCAGAACTAAAGGATTCCCGGCTTGTTGACAAAACACATTTTCACAATTGCTGTGGTTCCATTAAATAAGAAATGCAATTAAAGTCACACTTATTTAAGTTTGTACACTGAGAAAAAAAACATTAAAAATAATGTAAACACACGAGATATATTTACATTTTATGGTCAATGGAAACGGTGATCGACAGTCGCTGCGTTTCTGTTGAGCAGGTAATTGCACAAATCGGGATTATGAAAACACGTCTGTTCAATGGAAACACATGAATTAAAAAAAACGAAACATTTTGTATCAAAACGTGTTTGTGCTGGGATGAGGTTGTTTTCAGCCGCATCGAAAAATATTTATTTTGCGTCACACGAGTCATGTGATCAACAACCGGATCGTACTACTGTAGGAAAACACGACAAAGACAACAGGAAGTGATAGGAGAATGACCTTGGATGAATTATTTATATGTGATTTAAAAAAATATTTTTTTATTTAATTCATTGGAAACACTGCAATTGTGAAATCTGACATTAGCGGACTATTGACGGCGTTTTGTGCACATTTGTTTTGGGAACGCAAGCAAATTCTAATTTAAAACCAATGTTGATGTCGACATCATTTAGCTCATCACGTACCTTGTGTGAAAAACTACCAGTCATATTTAAAGTCATTATATTGGTCAGACGCCCTTTAAATTCAGCGAGATACAAGTTAAACTTTGACTGTTTCGTATACAACTCAAATGAAGCCTCAGTAAGATTGTCTCTTCAATATGCTTCCATAAAACTTTAATATTTTCAATCCAGCTGTATGTTATATTCCAGTTTGAGCATAAAAAGCCAGAAAAATCGCGGATCGATGCCAGAGACAGAATCTATATGAAACGTGAGCGCGTCGATGATGTTCCTGCCTTTTTATTGAGTTACTGAGAACAAAGCACATGCTCGGCGCTGCGCTGCTTTTACTCATGTGAGAACTCCGACTTGACTCCATTTCTAATTGTCTGAGTCACACGGAGCCATGAAGCACCTTTAAATGCCAGAAAGTAATAATTTAATATTAAAACCATTGAAATTAACGCATGAAAAAATAATCACTCCGACTAACACTTCTGTGTGGTTTCAAGCTGTTCTCTGCCGAGGATTACTAATGCAATAATCCATCTGGAGCCGACTTTAGACTGATTTATGAGTTGCTAAAAGGTTTTAATGGATTAGTTATATTTAATTAATACCACGGATTGCAGGGAGAAAAAGTTGCTTTAATGCTTGAACTCTTGTTGCTCAAGGATTCCCTCCCGCCACGGGGGCCCCTCCGCCGCCCGTCTCCGCAGGACGAATGCGATCGCGTCGTCCCCTCGGAAAGCCTCGCGCGAGGATTTCTGCGACGTGAGACGAAGCCGACCTCGAGGGATGTCTGCGCCCCGGACCCCCTGGGGCTCCCACACGCATCGTTATCAGGATCCGCAGAGCGTTGCGGCTCCTCCCTCAGAGTTAGGGGTATGAGGGGGGGGGTTTCTGCGGTCAGCGGCAAGACCTGGGAGACGTGAGCGGAATACGCTCGAGTGTTTCTCACGTCTCGACAGAGGAAAAGAACCCTGGTTCTAACAATCAGACCCCTCCTGGCCCCCCCATGTTTATCTTCGTAGCGATCAGATATTGTTCTGCTGCGAAGTTTAATCTCAGGGGGATTTGTAAACAATATAGGAAGGCGTGTTGTGGATGTGCGAGCAACGGATGAGCAAGTGTGCGGTTGTGTGTGCTTGTCTACCACCCAGCGGAGCGTGGGTCTATCTACAGAGCTCCTAATTAGCGGGGCCAACCACACATCCCAGAAGCTCCTTCCTTTTGTTTTCCAATCGGAGGCTCTCTGCGCGCCCTAAGAAACGCGAGAGCAGACGACAAAAGGAGTTTTGTATGGAGCAGAGTGAAATCGGCGGCTCTTATTAGCGAGAATCCCGCTATGAGTGGAGTAATTGCTCTTCCCTTTCATTGAGCAGCCTCTCCCATGTACTATTTGTTTGCGGAGCTTCACTTTGTTTGGTGTTGTAAGTGTGGTGTCAGAAAGAGAATAGCATAAGTGAGGAGTTCAGCCCTTTTATTTATTTGTTTTTACACGGCCATTGTTCCCTGAAAATGCTGAATTTTAATTAAAGAAAGGAAGAAAGAAGAAGACAACGTGTTTGCCTAATTGCCTTCTGAGCTGAAGAAAACAAGAAGCGATCGTGATTCGTCTCCAGTGGAGTCTCGGGAAGGCGCACCTTTATTTTTATTTATTTATTTTTTTCCAGGCTGTTTGATCCTTTAATCTGTCCCCTGCCAGTTAAAGATTTTACTCACCATAAACGTGCCTGGTTTATACCTGGAGTTAATTGCCTCAGATTTACGCCGAAGCTGGTTTTCATATCCTCAGGCTCTGATTCATTCCCTGCAGTTAAAGAACCCGGCCACATCTGAGATACGAGCCCAAGTACATTCATAATTTTAGATATGACTTTGACTCGTCTTTTTTTTTATTTTTTATTTTTAAACTCTTCCTTCCTTGAAAGAGAATCGAATCCACATCTACACCGTTGGAAAAATCCAACAAAGAAGACTGGAAGGTTGCGAGACTTCCTGATGTTCGGCTCTGTTTGGTCGAAAGCCCGGTTCTTTTGGGGAGCTGCTGAACTCTTGACACGGACGTAAAAAACAAACAAGAGGAAGTGAACTCTGGCACCATCGATCCGTATGTGGATGCCAAGCGGACTGTACGCCGATCCAGAAGAAGGACGGCAACTATAGTGCTGGGAATTCTGGGTAAATACAACCAAAACACGAGAGCCTGACGCTGGCGGGACAAATGCCTCATGGTCTTTCATCAAAAACCGAAAACTTTAATCTTCTAAAATAACAGAAGAGCTGCATATAATGAAGCTTTGACCAAACAAAGGATCAGATTTTAGTTTTGCTCCACGTGTTTCGACTCAACAGAAGTTTTATGACTTTCTTCCTCGTGTTTAAGGTGATTAATTACATGGAAGACAACAAATAACAACGCAGCCTCTGATCCCTAAAAAGATCATTTCTCTTCTACTGTATATAAATGCCACTCACACTAAGCATGTGTATCGATTTCATCATCTAAAGACCCAGAGACCAAAGGTTCTGTACAGCGTTACGACTCGTTCTCGTATCCAGCACCGTCAGGACGCCATCAAAAGGGAAACGTCCGGCGGACCGCGCTTATCGACATGACCAGATGTTCCACAGGCAGCGATTCGATCGCACCATCAGGACGGACCGGTTTGAAACCGCTCCATTTGGCATTTCCTGCCACCCGACCCGCCTACCCCCTGCTGAGCAACAAATAAACATGACTAATAAAAATCAGGTTTTCACTGCGTTTAGAACTTTGCTGCTAATGAGGGACAAATGAAATCTGTGACTAAAACTAAGAGGATTAGCTTTGTGAACACGAGAAGATAAAAGAACCGGGAGTGCTGGTCTGCCGTTAACGTTAACGGGTCACAACGAACGAATACTGACACACAGCTGGGACACGCTTGCACACTCTGTGAGATTCGGCGCTCTGCCGCACAGGGTCACCGAAACGAGTCTTTGAAACCGCGTGACGTGGCCTTAGATACAGATCTGTATGGACGGCGTGACTTCTTTCGAGATAATGCTGCGTTTGAGCTCCGAACATCTGTTCTGTCGCTCCTACCTCCCACTTCTAACCCGAGTCTGAGAGACGGTTGGAGCATCTCTCTCAAAAATAAGAGCAGCAGATCAAAAACCAGCAGCTCCCGCCGGATTCCCAAGAGGGGGTTCAGAGGGAGTGCATCTCTGCTTCTCTCTGCCGACACTTCCAGTGAGATTTAGCGGACTTTTTTATCTCAGCCCGGCCTGGGGGGAAGGGTTAATTAAAGGCTGCTTTCGGCGCGGAGAGGCGAAGTGAAAACAGCAGACGTGGAAGCACCAGGGTGTTTTCTAAATAATTCCTGCTATTAGTCTGACTTACTGTCAAGTCAGTTTATTTAGTGCATAGTGCAAATTCACAATATGTGTCACCTCAGGGTGCTTTACACAACCAAGGGATTTAATTTATGAACATCAGTTTAGTCTAATGACATAAAAAAAAATATTTAAAATCAATCAGTGGCATTCCAATTCAACTTGCAATATGATACAACAAATTCAAGTGATACTGAACTATCAGCTGCTTTCGTTTGGCTCGATTGGGGAGCAAGATTGAAACATTCGTTACATTTTCCGCCGGTGCGGCTCCCTTTCACACTGCTTTGTGCCAAACGATTCAAACCCTTTGAAAAACCTGTTCCCCCATTCGCCTTTGGTGGCGCCGCACCAAGAACCACCGCAGGAAATGACATGAAATGTCTGAAGAAGACACGAGCGCAACTTCCTGGGTAAAAATGGAGTAGCGTCAAACTTTTGTGGTTGTACGATTTCTCTTTTGTAAAAGACAACGAACCATTTTTCCCACCAGCGCGAGACTCGCGTGTTTGGTTTTGTTGTACTGACCCAGAACGCCCTCTAGGTATTTGGACTCTACTTGTGTCTGTGCCCAAATCTCCCCAGATTCACCTACAAACTCGCCCACATCCGTACGCCGACGGATGGATCGGCGGGCAACTCGGGCCAGGTTTCTCTCCCAGGAGGACGTTTATATTTAGGAACTGAAGGTTGAGTCAAACCCTCAACCGTCCGATCACAACAGGACCGCGTTCCCCATTGATCCGTGGCTCCAGCAGCTTCTCTAATGACTTTGTCCGGGACAGAGACAAGGTTACACAGAGAGATCGGGCGGACATGAAATTGGCAGCAAAAGCTCAATGACGGGCTTCTTCTCGAGGCTCTTATAGGCGAGAAAAAAAATCCTGATCATTGACGACAATTAGTTATAATGCAGAATTGGACATTGACAGAGTGAGGAAAAGCAGCCCGTCCTTCTGTCAGCTCTATCAAAAAGAAAGGTTTTCAACCTGGAAACTAACTTGATAACTAAATGACGTATCCCTTCATAAACTTATAGAAACTCCAAACACCATCTACAAACCAGCAGCCTGAGAGCTACTGTATGTGGGGAAGAATCGAGTTTCTAATATTAGATGAAGCTTGGTAATCAGTGAACTCCTGTGCAGACGCTAACACACAACCCGAATAATTTGATCAGAAGAGGACTATGCTAACAGGACGAACGATCGGACCGGACTGAGGAGAAATCCCATTCAGACACTTAGAGGTCTTAATTAGGACACTTGAGGCATTTAAGAGCCAGAGTTCGTACGCGGGCTGGATGAGATAGGAATTTAGTTTCATTATTTCCAGAGTCTGGATAAGGATGCAAAGTTATGTGGAGTATTGAATTTCCGACATTATTCTTTGTCGCGTTGTTTCATCCTACTTGTTTGCCGTTGCAAATCCCTCACAACAAAGTTTTCCACTGAAATGTTGCTCTGTAGATTTTTGCTGCTTGCAAAAATGAGAGGCATCAATTAGGCATCTATTTATCAAACTCCTTTCGTGGAAACGCAACTTACACAAGAGTCGTTTCCTAAAGGAAGACACAGAAATGTTTTTTTGTTGTCGTTGTTGCTACATAAACTGTGCTGTAAGCAGCATGTCAAGACCCGGCCAGCCAAGAACCTCGATTTCACCATCTTGTCTGTTTCTCTCACAAACACAACACGAACCTCGGAGTTGTTGAGACAGAGCAGGACGTGATTATTATTTCCACTGCCTGGCACTCTGTGGGCTGCGCTCCGATGGGAAGAAAATTGGTGAAAACCACAGCTGCCAGCGCCGAGGCCAGAACAATACTTCATCCCGTGTTTTACAGACGGCGCGCTGCCCGGGCGATCCGGCATGAAAAGCCGACCCCAGCTGTAGTCGGGCAAGAGGCCAACGCAGAGAGGAAGAGAGAGCCATGTTCACTCACTGCTAAAGTCAATTTTGAGCTGCAAGGTAACCTAACCTCACGACTGGAGCGCTGAATGAAGGGAGGGTTGGAGAGCAAGCTAAACATAGAGAGTTTCAAACATCTGAAAGCGGCACTGATGTAAAATCAACTTTTTATTGTAATTTTATTCCCTCTTTAAAAACATAGCCGGAGTGTTGCCTAGCGATGAAGCTCCTCCTCGGAGCTGCAGTTTCCAAAGCTACCGGGCTTCCGACTCCCCCGCTCGGCTCCTTCAGACTAGCCAGCAGCAATTAGCAAATACCTGGGGGAACTGCACATCTGCCCAGCTCATATTCTCAATGCAACGCTGGTAAAAACGTTGCATTGAAAAACGTTGTCAAAGGGTTAATAGTAGAGCCATGTTGTGATGACTGAGTTGAATTTTCTTTGTAGCAGGTTGCAGAACTTCTGGGGCTTTGAGATTCAATTATCCACAAATGTCCTTGGATCTATTGTGTACGCTGCATCTCTTTTCTTATGTTGAATAAAGGTTGTTTGTTTGTTTGTTTTTAGCACTCAGCTCTCAAGAGTCTCATTCAGAACGGAAACTACAAACTGAAAAGCGTCGATGTGTCTGGGGTTTTGTTCGAAGACGCGCACCGACACCGAACTCTGAATCACCGCTAAGCTTTTAGAGACGCAACACTCAATTGGCCAGAGATGAGGAAGAGGTCACTTCCCCCTGATCAGACCCGATTGTGGATTAGTGGGTCAAGTACTGACAAAAAAAAAAAGAATTTTTGTATCAAAAGCATCAGCGCAAAAAACGGCATCTACTTATGAAGTTTTGACTTTAACAAATCAGACAAAGTTATGGATTTTTGTTTTAATAAACAAAAATCAGCCTTGATCCCAATTCAGATAACATCAGAGGTGGCGAGACCCGACGACCCACGTTATCCCTTTTGTTGCCGTACATTCAGAGAAAACGTGTTGTTCAACACATACAAAAAAAATCATGATCCATCAAAGAAACCCACAAATCTGAATCCTGTCGCAGAGATTTACATTATTTGCCAGATAGTTTAGCTCTTAAGGAAATCCTAAAACCGATGCAGAACATCGATCGCACGGCCGACCGTGTGAGACGGGCTCCGTGTCTATTTGCACGCTGAGCAGGTCGCCGGGACGCAATCGCGAGCGGTCACTCAGGCCTCCTCTCGGCGACGCGTTTCAGCAGCTCGTGTGAGCAGATATATTTAGAGGTGTCCACTTGCTGCCGGATCGCTCAGGAAGCTCAATAATAGCTGCTGAAAAGACGAGAGCTCTCGTCTCGGCTCGCGCGCCTCTCAAAAGATCTCATCAGGGTCGGATGAATTTTTTATTGCACATTTGCCAGAGTATAAATGATGTTTTTTTTTAATTTTTTTTGTGCGTGCGGTTATTTTCTTCCTCTTGCCATAATTAATTTTGCTTTTACTAAGAAGCCGCTTCATCTGGCCCGTCCTGTTATTTTGTATTGACAACCTGTCAAAAACTCAGATGCTCTACTCCACCTGGTACAGCAAAAAAATATATCTATAAATGTTTTTGTCTAATTGGGGACCCATTCTGTGGCAATATTCTTTTCATGCTGCTGCCGAAAAAAATGGTGGAATTGTCCAGGTTAATTTTAAATTGTACGCCTGGCTTTTTCTCTGACAACACTCCCTGCCAGTGGGGATGGCAGCTCGCTGTAAATAGTCTGATGCCCCTGAGCCTTTAACAGATTCTGGGTATAATGTTGACTGTTTTTCTTCTCTCCTCCTCCCAGTTTTGAACCAGCCTCCTGTCAGGAGCCGGTTCATCCACCCTGACAGCACCTCGTTGAGATTCAGGCAGTATATGCGCATCTGCGAGCCTCTGCTGCCTGCACTTACCCAGAACATGTTTTTTTTTTTTTTTACCCAGACAGACCCGCAGACAGAAATGTTGATGTGTATTTTATCATCACTCTAACTTCAGGGAAGTTTGAGAAGAAGTCATTCCAGGTCGTGACGCGTCTCTTCCCCGTCCAGACATCACTTTGTTGTATGGCTATATTTTAATTTTTTTCAAAATTAAAACCCAAAATCAGAGTCGTTTAATGATCCGGGAGTGATAGATTTGCCATTGACTTTGATGAGCAGAACCACGAAAAAACATACGTGTTTTCTAGGTTAGTTTGATGAGGAGACACCATGAAATATTCTGTTTGGTGAAGATTCTTCAGGATGCGGTGCCACGCCTTTGGAAACACAGATAATGACATTTGAAAACAGATCTCGTCCTGCTGTGGATATTACAGGCTCTCTGTGCATCCTTAAAAAGTGTTTGTAAGGCTCAAATCTGAGCTCGTTTTGTTGCACCTGAATGGGTCGGTGAGTGCGTTTCTGTCCATTATTCAGCCGCCCATCTCTCGGTCCAGATCAGAACTCAACATGTTCCTTTTGAGAAATATGCTTCAAAAGAAGCAAAAAAAAAATTTAATAAATAAAAGAGATGATTTGCACCAGTCTCACCTCTGCCTTGTTGTGGAGGAACTCATCAGGCGCTCAAGGTGTGGAAACGCGATGTCCTCCTTATCACCTTCACCGGGATGTTTCGGGTTTTAGCCGTTCCTTCTGCCTCTCCTTACCTCTCAACCTTTACCTCGTTTCCTTCCTACTCCTTGGAACACGGTCATTCTTTTTGCTCCGACAGAAACCTTTTATCTTCTCCCCACTGATGAGAAGCATTATCCACTCATGCTCTCGTTCCCATGCCCTCTCACTCCCTGACTTCCTCTTGCACTTCTCCTTTTAATGGTCCTTATAAACCCTCTCCATACTATGACCTTTCTTCACTTTCTTTCCCCCTCTATGCAATTTCCTCCACTGATGTTTTTTTTTTTTTGGCCTTACAACCAGTCTATCTCCAATTTCTTTCTTTCTTTCTATTTATATCCACTTTCTTCTACGTCTTCTCCGTAATTTGGGGGCAGATGTTGACTCAGACTGATTAGAATTTGGACCGCGGCGAGACTCCGCCGGTGATCAGAAGTCGCGTGTGCAAAACGGCCAACGATGTACGAACGGCGACAAATTTTCCGGCCGAGCAGTTTTGGTGGAAAAGCAATTAGGATTTGGAATTAGTGCTCAAATTGAATCGGAATTAAGCAGGCTCAGTTTTCCCCTATATGCACGGCGTTCGCCTCTCCTGGACCTGAGAGCGGCCTATTATCGCCTCCCAGCATCCTCTTTGTCGAAACGAAGGGCAGCGGCACCAACATGTGGTCCGCCTCATCCCGCCCCCACACACACACACACACGCACACACACACACACACACACACACACACACACACAGGCTAACCTACAGGACTGGAAGAGGTTCATTATATATCGACACAGCCCCGTGTTCTGTAATTGTTTTCCTTTTCTCAGTCCTTCTCTCGGACCTCCTTTTCCTGCTTGCTGGTCAAAGTGACAAATCCTGCTTTGAAACTTAATGAAGTTTGAAATAGAATTTGAGGCCACAATTATCCTGTCCGCACGGGCTGTCGCAGGGAATGATGGTGCCACCGAAACCCAATTACAGGAAGTGAGACCCCAGCTAAGCGCTCAGACCCGCAGGGAGCCACGGAGTCAGCAATGGGTCCGCCGGCCGCTCTGCATCTTTCCCACCGGGAGATTTGAAAGGTCGTGGAGCGAGACAGGACTTGTGCGTTCCGCTGTGATTTTTTTTTTTTTTTTTTTTGTGGTGATTGACTTTGATTGCTGTTGATGTGACGCAGCCTAATTAATCTGTCCTGAAGTTTCCAGCTGATTTTTGTCTATTGTTATGCTTGACTTCAGGGGGTATCAAAGTCTTGTGGGCCAGATCAAGATCGTGAATATCCTGGAAGGGCCGGTTGTGGTGAAAGGTGTTGATACAATCCTTTAACAAACCTCTAAATAATAAATAGTCGCCTCTCAATCAGTACTTCTCCTTAAAGTTAAATTATATTGAACATCATTTCATGTTGATGAAATTTGGCAGAATAGATGTAAAAACTGTGGGCAAAAATTGTGGCAACTAGGAAAAAAAAGTGAATTTGGCTGTTTGAGAAATAGTCACAATTCTGACTTTTTTCCCAGAATTTTCACTTTTTTCCCCTTTACTTTTGATCTTAGAAGATTAAAGTGAGAATAAGTCTGGGAAATTCTCAAAAAAAAAAAAAAAAATACAAGTCAAAATTCTGAGGAAAAACGTCTAAACTGTAAGAAAAAGATGCAGAACTTTTTTTTTTTCTTTCCGGTGGTCCTAATCCTCTGTGATTATTAAAGCATACACCACTTATTTTATTTGATTTTATTTTCATCAAACTTTACAGCGGACCAGAGGTGGCCCGCGGGCCTTGAGTTTGACAAACTTAGTAAATGAAAAAACTTAGAAATTCTCAAATTAATCTATAATGTAAAACTTTCTTCCTAATCCTTTCGTCACTATTAACACACGTTGCAAAAGTAGCAACAGCCATTGGACTTTTTCATGTTTTAATGTTTGCAGCTGCAAACATTAAAACTATTTGGCAGAATTTACGGGAACATGTCGTCATTTCAACAGGGAAAACCTGTTCATGACACCCTTAAAAGTGCAACTTATACTTGTGATCAGACCTCGCCTTCTAAAACTGTAAATACGCAGCTTCATTCAGAAGCCACCTAATTATGCCTTAGACTTTATCTACCAGAGGGAACGCATTAATCAGAGAAGCGTTGGCGAGGCCCATGCCAACTCCGGAGGAACTCTCCGGTCTACGACACAGCTGTCGTTGTTGTGAAAGCGAAGCGAAAGCTGTGGTTGAAAGGAAGCCAAAAGTAACTTTGTGGTTTGCAGTGAAAGAAGATGCTTTAGTCAGATGAGGTCTCTCTTTTGGCCCGTTTGCGAAACACTGGAATGATGCACAACACAGCCTGAACGCACCATAGTTAGATGATGTGTTCGTAGCGGTGGCAGCATCATGCTACGGGCGTCTTCAGCAGAGACAGGGAAGTGGGTTAAAGTTGAGGAGATGGATGGAGTCAACTTGCATACATTTGAATGAACGCATATCCACTCGTGAAGTAACGCAATGTTCAAATATTGTATCGTTTTCCTTGCTTTTCACCTTTGCGCAACATTTTCTAGGTATGCAACATAAAATCTCAGTAAAACTCCAGCATCGGTTGTAATTCTGAATATTTCTAAAGCTAAACGTGCTTTTGTTGTTGTTGTTGTTGTTGTTTTTTTACGATTTCTTTTTACTTTCCGGCCTTCCTTTTGTGTTTAATCTGCCTCTCCGCCTCCCTCTCCTCCTCCTGCGAACTGACACACTCTCAGCAGCACCAGCAGCAGCCTGTAAATGGCCGCCTGATGGAAAGTGACATTTTCGCAGAACCCTGTGAGAGAGGCGAGGCGATCTCTCCTCTTTCCAGCACAAAGTGCTCCTAATTGCCTGGTTGCATTTGCGAACCCAGCTGACAAACTCGTGCAAATCAATAATTCTGCTCTGGGACTCGGGGAGCCCCTCCTCGTCCACCGCACCCCACCCCCCACTTCACCCTGCTACATACTAGGATGACACAAACAAGCACACGCATGCATGCTAATGCTTAGATGTGTCTGGAAATGCATTTAGATGTACACAGATCCAGTCTTCACAAACACACACGCACACACACGCACACACACACACACACACACACAAGCAGAGAAATGGTGGCAAACATCCTCTCTGTCTCGCTGCTTTAAATGGCAGAGTTTATCTGTGATTCTAAGACAAATGGGGAGAGAGTATCAAAGCATTAACAGCAGCCACTGTGCTGCCGAGGGCTGAAATAATGGATGGGGGAAAACGCTGGAAGACCCAGTGCTGCTCATTTCTAAATGGCCTCTGCAGAGGTGGAAACTTTGCGCTCCTGGCTTGAAATGTACAGAGGACAAATAAGCGCAGCTTAAAATAGGATCTTGTTTAATGAGTTTTGTGTTTGTGCTCTGTTCTGGAACGAGAGCCGTCTCTCTTAAAAAGTCGCTGTCCGGAACGGAAAATGTCACGGCATTTTGGGAACTCTGACGGACTCGTTTCAAGCCGCACAAAACGAGTCACCTCCCGGTCGCCTTTTGATATTTTCGACAAATTCATTAATAACAATGATAATAGTGATGAGCTTAAAAAGCAGTCGTGCGCTGCGTTTTATTTAGTTTGAAATGCAGGCGTGCAAATACGAGTGAGAGGAACTTTGGTTATTTTTTCTATATTTTCTTTTATATGGCAAGCGTGATGCGGTCGGGGTGAAGAGCGTTACCGCCAATTCAGTTTTCAGGCAACTTTGTGACTGGACCAGACGTTTCATTTTGTCCTGTCACCGCCACAGGATTTCAGTTTATTTGTGTGTGTGTGTGTGTGTTTGTGTGTGTGTGTGCATGTGCGTGTGTGTGTGTGAGCAATGCAAAGTTGAACACTGAAAAAGACGTCTAACAAAAGTGGCCCGAGAATGAACCCTTGAGGAACCCCACATTTAATTTTTCTGCGACCAGAGGTAAAATTTACTAATGACAGTGCAACCAAGTACATAACAACCTCAACCCTTTTTCCAGCCTAAAAAAATCTTAAAACTATGTTTCAAACGCAGCACTGACATCGATTAATACCAACGCAGAAGTGACTTTTACCGATGCGGGTCTGAAGACTGAAGCTGGTCAGAGTTGCTGCCCATGAAACAAAGACTGAGGCAGGCGGTCACCTTCCAGCTCGACAACAACTCTGATTTACTTGCACCTTCCTCTTCATCTGATCTCAAAGGTAGATTCTTTGAGATCAGCGAAGATAAGATAGGGCGCGTTTCTGCCGCCCTATCTTGACGGCAGAAACGCGACTCCAGATAGGGCGTGTATATTAAAAACAAACAATAAAGCAGGCTGACACACCGACTCGAAGAAAGCGATTTCCAAAAGAATAACAGCTTCATGAGTTCACTAAGCTTGAACTATTTAACATTAGCGAAGAGACAAAAAAAACTACTTGTGTTGTGCTGATGGAGGCACAACACAGGAAGTGGTTCTACAAACTATTAATTCATCTGGTTGGACACAAACCCTGCCCACGGTTTCACCACTCTAATTTTCCCTTTATGCTTTTAATTAGGTTTAAAAATTGTGCGCCACTTTATGTCGGTCTATTTAAAAAAAAAAAAAAACGTCCACAGAGGTGCGTCTGTAAGGGACCGCGGTCCGTTACCTGTCTCCTGCTGTGTCTCACTGCGGCCCGTTTTTTTCCCCCAGGCTCGTCCGTGATGCAAGTGACGGCCACGGATTCGGACGACTCCACCACGGCCAACGGCATGGTGCGCTACCGGATCCTGTCGCAGACCCCCCACAGTCCCATCCCCAACATGTTCACCATCAACAGCGAAACGGGAGACATAGTTACCGTGGCCGCCGGACTGGACAGGGAGGTCAGTGATCGCTGTGATGTTGTGGGTTTTATGTTTTTTTTGTTCTAATTAGTTTGTTGCTTCATCGGCCAAAACATCAAACTTTTCCAAAAGTTCACAGAAACTATAACTTCCCACAGTTTTTATCTGGTAAAATGTGCTGCTATGACATGTATATAATGAGCCCAGAGTTCCTTTTTTTTTAACTCCTACATTTAAGTTTAGCTGAAATCTATCGATAAGGAAAACAAATAAAGCCATTAACGGCATTCCCTTCATTAACAGCGGATATTTTATTGAGTTCTTATCTCCAAACAGAAACGAGCTGAGGAATATTTAGCGCTGGTCTCGGTGCGGAGCGGGGGAGCCGAGATAATGGCCACGTAAATCCAGCACCTCTCTGCTGGCGGGGTCGCGAGAGGGTTCGTTTTATCGTTCTTCTTCGTCTCATCCGCGACTTATGTGCCGCTTTCTGTAGTCGCTCACCAACCCACACGCCGCCGCCGCCGCCGCGCTCGTCGTCCCTGCTCCGTCTTCCACCGTGGGCTGCTAATGAGGGAGGTCACAGAGGTCAACTTTTGTTTATCCCAAAGCCGGGTCCGGTTGCCTGGTCGTCCTCGCTTCCTCTGTCTCTCTTTCTCTCCTTTTCCGCACTCCGTGGAAGAACCCGGGTGGATTTTCTGTGGCTTTAGGGTCGTGGGAATCAAACCTGGAGGGTGTTGACTTCGTGTGCTGTCCAGAACCGGGATTGTCTCGTCTTCATGACTTACTTGGCTGATTTAATGGACACGTAAACGCGGGCCGGAGCGAGTATCGTAATGTTTATTTCCTAAAAACTCTCGTTTGTATCTCTTCGTGCTAAAACCTGGCCAGGAAACTCCTTTTTTTGTTGTTGTTGTTGCTGAGGGAATCATTATTAATATCTCCAGGGGGGGAAAAAAAGTCGGTATTATAACAAGATAAACAATACATCAATCCCTCTCCCCTATCTACATTTTTATAGGGAGCTGGCATGGCTTTACAGAGTGGCACATTTGTGCGACAATGTAAATGAATCTAGTGAGCGCCTGCCAGAGCTTTGTCCCTGTTTCCAGCCTGGCTCAGGCCGGAGCCCAAGCAAAGCTGATGTGAGCGAGGAAAAAAGCTCATTAATCTGGACACATCGAGCCCCGGCGCCGCACCCACCTGCCTGTGATCCTCACTCTAAAACTGGGACACACCTGGGAGTTCATCCACCTGCTGTGAAGGTCGCCGACATGAGCGAACGCTCCGCGCTCTTTAAGTGCATCCGAGCCGGAGGCGGGGCGGGGGCGGGGAGAGGACGAGGTCTCTGAGCAGCTAAAGTAGCGTGTGTCATGCAAAGACATGAACATTCCCCACTCACCGCGTTGACAGGGAACACATGGTTAACGCCTGTGTCGCACATATATTTATATTCTGTATCCTGTCACACTCCTGCTAATCCTGCAGCGCCACGCTGGCGTCTAATTAGCATATTCATGGGCTAACTAAGAGGGGAAGCGGGTTCTCTCGCGTTGAGGAGGAAATCAGGGGGTAGATGAAGGGTAAGATCGGTGTCACTTACCTCTGACTTTGAAATATACCAATTATTCTTCCTCGCTCTGCACATCACATCACATCCTTCACACCTCGGGGGGGGGGGGAACAAGCTAACTAAACAACACGTGTCGATTAATTCCTGAAATTAAAAATCAAACGCAGAGTGTAGGTCAGAGATCCCAAAAGATGTCAGGAAACTGCTTCCTGATGATGGCTAGCTTTGGTTTTAGCTGTTAGTCTGCCAATATGACTCGCTTAGTCGGGAATGTAATTGCGATGTGGAAAAAAAAAATAGTCAACAACTAGATAATATAGACAAATTATGTCACAATTCACAGGTCAGACAAAAGTTGACTTAAAAAAATAGCGAGGCACAGGGAAGCAGGTCAGCTACGCTAGTTTGACTTTGACGATCCTAGGATTTAGGTGTGCCGTGAAATTTGGCGTTTTTGTCCAAGTTAAAAAACAACAACAAAAAAAGGCGACTCACACACAGACCACCAGTAGAGCAGGTGTTTAAATGAGCTAATCAACCGCCGCTGTGATCAGACGATCACTTATTAATAATCGCAAAATAAACATCGAGTCTGAAAGCGTAACACCGTAATGGATTGAGTGTTCGGTTCTTTGTGTTTTAAATGTTTTCATGTTTTGTTTTTGTGTTGAATCCTGATAGTGGGACTACTGTCAGTCAGTTGCTATGGCAACAGGTCGGTTTTATAATTCAGCTTTTCACTGTTTTCTCCTGCGTGATTTTTGCCTTTGCTGTGACGCACAGCACTAAATGAATAATTCCTACATTTCCAAGTTTGATTTTGTTGCTGAAACAGTTTCACCATGGCAGCGTAGTTATGGGTGAAAGAGTAAATCCACTATAACCAAATCGATTTATTCGTATTTTGTCATCTTACAACCTCAACTTTTTTCTTTTTTTTTTATCGTTTAGTTTTTTTTATAAAAGTTTATACATTTTAACATATGATTAAATGACGTTACTGTGTGCAATTTGGTGATAAAATCACACTTCATGTGTCTGATGTGCTAAAGAAGCTTCTTACAAATGGGCTTTTCAAGAGCAGCGTTTCTGTGTGTGTGAGGCTGTAATTGCTGTGCCATGCAGTCACAAACATAGAGTTGTAAAAAGTTCTTATCATCACTTTTATTGTTATCACAACAGCATCTCAAATCTTTATGATAAAACTTTCCACACCTACTGGGCCCGCTGTCTGTTGTGCTTGAGAGGGTTAAGCTGAAAGGGGGGGGGGAAATCAAATCGGCTTTTTAGATTTGGTCGATTTTGCTTGTTTCTTTCTCCCTCCCCCAACACTGCACTAAAAGCAAATTTACTTGTTAGCCTGGAACAGGAATGACAGTCTTCAAATGAAGTACAACTCTGATGCCGCAGGTAGCCGAGTCCAACATGTCAAAGAGCCACAGCTGGCATGGACTCTCTCCCATTGCGGCCCTTTTCCATGCCAGCAGTTTGTCTGGCAGGCAGGGCTGTTGTCTTTCATTACCCCCGGCTGTCTCAATCTCCCATGAGCCCTGGCTTGGAACTGTCTGGTGGTTGTTGTAGGTGAGGTGGTGAGCGGGGAGAGGATCGTGGTGCACCAAGCTGTCCCCCCGGGGCTGATGCCAGCTCCACACTGGACCGCCTCACCGACGATTAGGACATTTTCTGAGCGGCCTCAAGGACAAGAGCGGCCCACGGCCTGGCTCCACTAGGATGTGCAGAGCCTAACCAGGGGATACAGGCAAGAGAACCTGCATCCTAAATGGGCCCGGGGCTGTATTGTCTCTGAGATGCTGAGTTATGTTAATTCGCCCTGTTTATCCGGCGCTCCAGAGGCCAGACGGCAAAAAAAATCATCAGAGGATTACGAGCTGGTTGCTGACTGAAAAGTATTGATGCATGTAGGTGGATGCTGACTGCTTGTAAGCGAGCGTTTAATCAAGAAAATATCCACTCAATATCCACTTTATTATGCGCGCCGAGTTAGCATTGAGCCGTGCCGCGGATCGCCTTCAGAAGAAACTTCTTAATTTATGCTCCTCTGTTAAATAAATCGATGCCAGTGCTCTCGCTAAAATTTCTTGCTCTTTTTGAACACCACTTTGTTTTATCGTAAGGCTCTGAAATGTATTGCTCTGCAATACAAGTTGGATATTTGGTGGTTATGATGTGCATGAACTCTTGTTCTATTGCGGTAGAACAATCCCACGATGAACTTTTTAAACAAACAAAGAAAAAAATCAAACAGAAAACCCGCAACAAAAAGTGACATCTTGGTAGCAGTGCTAACAACTGGGCCATTGTGCGTCTCATATTCCAAAATAAGTAGAGATGTCGGTAGCGTCCTCGTTCATACATCCTTTAAATCTTGACATGGATTTGAGAGAGAGAGAGAAAAAAAGCCAAATGACTTGTTAACATCTCTGCTGTTTGACCCATAGAGGGCTAACAAAAACCAAAACAAGCTAAAATGAGGTTAGCAATAACAGTCAGGAATTTCAATCACCGTCTCTGTCGGCTTTGTGGAGGCTTTCTTATTCAGGAAAGAACTTGTTAGGATAAAAATGAACCTCATTCATGCCTTTCATCTTTGATATTTCTCCGGCTACAGCGAACTGCAGGCTGTTGGTAAAAAAAAAAAAAACGCTAATATGTGTTTAGCTGGTGGCATTTTATACCTGAATGGATTATATTTAAGTGCTTTCAAAGAACTGAACTTTGAGGGGTAAAAAGGAACTAAACCTGTTAAAAAAAAAGAGACTTTAAGAGATTACAAAATCATGTTGTTCATGTATGTGTACGTTCTTCGAAGCTCTGAGGAAACAGACATTTTGAGGCGATGTTTCGATAAATCCTGACTTTGCGTACACTATTTTATCCGGTGAAGAAAAGCATAAGATAACGATGAGGTCATTTCCTAATGGCATTACAAAAACACAAGCAACCTCCTCTAACCGTCTAAAAACGCCTTCAGCTACAAACTGATGGACCGAGACGCTCCCTAAACTAGCACTAACGTATGCTAGCATCTTAGCATCTTACTGGGCTAATGTTACATTTTGTAGCCACACCTGTTTTTAATACCAAGTTAAAACGATTAACACGCTCACTGGCATTAGTACAGAGCACCGTCATCCTTTGTTTGCTCCTAATATTTTAGTTCAAACTAAGTTTGTCTTTTGCTTCATTCTGAATTTAAAAGATTTTTAAAAAATGTCCAGCAATTACGAAATTAGGATAACATTAATATACAACAGCATTAAATGTTGTGTGTCAGTACTGACTTAATGACCACTTATTGAAGTGAAGGTAACTAAAGCCCCGGTTTGTGCAAAAGGGCTAACGTCATTGCAAGTGAACACAAACTTTATCTCGTGTAAAATAGTTGCGTCTTTTATTTACATGAGCATTATTGTACAACGCCATAATCCCTGTTTGTAACACTGCAATGATTTAGTTCTGTGTATTATCAGGCTCTTCAGTTTTATTAAAAATCCTTAATTATGCTCCCAACTCAATGGTTCCCCTTCCTGTTTAGTTGTGACGATTTCAACAAAGGGTTGTCTCCTTTGTGTCTAGTTTCGGTGACCCGCCGCAGTAACAGGCGTTTATTTGCACACTCGCTTCGGCTATTTTCATCTGTTGTTGTTAGCAACAGTCTGTTCAAAATTGGATCTTAATCCTGGCCTGTGCATTGTGCACAGTGCGCAGGTGAACAGTCAATTAAACCTCCTCGCTCTGTATTCTTTCTTTTCTTTTTTTTTTTCCAGCGGTGAATCACAGCTTCTTTTATCCGCTATGCGAGCCGTTTGCGTGGATGTGGAGGCGTATCTAATCAAGTGGACTCAGGTTTACCTTCGTATCTGAGTCAGTGTCTCTACAAAAGAGATTGAGAGCCTTCAGAGAGCAGCGCGCTGCCCACAGCGCGTCTCCGCGCTGCAAGTTTTAGTCAAGCCATCACTGCTTTTGTCCTTAACGCAGTATGGCGGACGTCTCCATGCAGGGAAGACAACGGGACGGACACACATCTCTGGATATGCAGTTCTTTCTCTTGTATTTTTTTACTGCTTAGAAGGAAAGTGATGCATGTTTCTTTTTTTGTTTTTTATTAAAGCTTTATGTGTGCACATTTATTAACTCTCACTACTCTGATACCTAAATGAAATCCAGCCAGTTCCAGACATGTTTACAGCCGGATCAGATCTAAACAATCTCCTAAGCTTTTACCGTCTCTGTGAGTATTATTTCATGCAAAGACATCCACGCAAACTGACAGGATGACACTTGTCTTCAGCTGGGACAGGGAAGCTCAGTTTTAAAGTATGGAGCTAATATTTGTCCTCCTCACTCCAGTTTTGAAAGAAAACCTGCTGGAAACGTCTTGAATCTTTCAGCGGGACAAATATCCCGACCCTGTAAGATCCATGTTCAAATAACTTTATACTTTAAACGTTTTCTAACTTTATTAGCAACGTTCTTTAGGTGGGTGTGTCCGATCCAGTTTTTGAATAAATTTTTGTAAGGCAAAATATTTTGGAAGTCTTGCTGCGTAAAGTAAAAAGAAAAATCAGAAAAATCTTCAGACCCAGGCTTTCTTTATGGTTATTAAAATGTGATGAAGTGGGTTTAAATTGAGAACGCTACTTTAAGCGATCGCAGCGACGCCGGGGCGACGGGGTCAGCGACTCACTGGCGTGGACAGAGGGAGGCGGAAGGGGGGAGCCGGGACTGTTTGACGCAGATTACTAGTGACAAGCCAATGAGTGTGGTCGGCGGGTGCCCAGCAAGCCAGATCACAATTCAGCCGAGTGGAGACAGCAGCAAGCCTCACTCATCTGGTCTGCAGCTCTTCTTCCCTCCCAGAGTGGTTCTGTGCAGAACCGCACGACGCTAAGATAATTCACTCACCTGCCTGCGTCTTGCTGCCACGAAGCCACACTTCACTAACTCACATCAACGTCACATCAGGAGAATATGCCCTTTATTAAAAAAAACAAAGAGCTCCTCTCCTGCGCCTTCTCCCACTGCTAACTGTAGAAATACACCGATTGGTCCCTCCTTCCGACTAATCAGAGTCGGAAGGAGGGACTTAGCGCCGTCAATCAAGCAAAGCCGCGCCTCAGCTGGCTCATTTACAGCTGGCTAAATGTTCTGGCTAGTTAGCAGAGCCAACAATGACGGCGGATAACATTTAGCAACGCTTGCATGGCCGTGATTCAAAAACACTAATACCCTCCTCCATTTTGTCCAGAGGTGCGTTTCTTCAGACAGCAAAAGGAGATAGAGTAAAAAAATATTTTCACAGATTATTTATCTCATTACAAACTATCACAACATTGCGCCAGTTTTATCAAATATGTGAAAGACATTTTTTTTTTTTTTTAATAAAAGCTGCATGCTGTAGATTTCAGTCCCTCTCTATTTTGGTGAACACAATCTCACCGGAGCTCTTTCATTTGCGTATTAAGAACATCCCGCTCGTTCCACCTCACCTGACAGCTGCTCTGTTGGGCAATATGAGGAGTCAACGTTGGAAACTGGAAGCCATTTCACAGTATTTGTGTTCCGTCTCCTGGACGGCGAGCTGCCTAATTTGGGCCGTGCCCAAAAAAAAAAAGGAAATGGAGGTTTTTATGGTGCAGATGTTTCTCCGGTCTCCGATGGCTCCTTGCTGGTGCAGATTGAGTTTGGCGTGGACTGCCGGCCTGTGTGGTTGCGAGACAAGCAGCTGCGTCTACTGCCAGTGCTGGACTTTAATCTGAAAGGGGAGATTTTTTTTTTTTTTTTTTTTTTTCCTGTTCAGCACTTCTGCTGGTCTCATTAGAGGGTTCCTGCTTGGACAGGAGAGTGCTCCCGCGGCGGGCGCGCTCGCTGCGCATAAACACACGCCGGCCGAGTGCTTTTACATGTCTGAGTCCCACCTGTTCCCACTCACCGCAGGGTTAATGGATGCATATGTGTGCAATAGGAAAGCCGTAAACTTATAACTACTCTCAGATGGGTGATATAACCCTGCAGGGTGGCACGGACCCCCCCCGCCCACCATGCAACCCCCCACCGAGCGTTAGCACCACCTACCGGCTCAGCTTCTCGTCCCCTGACCTGAGGAATGTGACGCATCCGTCAAAAAGCTCCTCATAACCATCTGCTGCTATTTCAAGACCGATGCATGCGACTGGATCTCAATGAGTCTGCAGTGAGGCACATTCAGTCAGAGGGGGGAGGAGGGGGTCTGTTTACCGAGGCCCTGGATGAGGCGAGATGGTATTGATATTTCATTATGAATCTAATAAAGGGCAGCCAGTATTGAGTTTTCATTAATAGCACTGGTTTGGTGCAAATTAACACGTCGGCGCACTTCATAATGACTCGGGAGAGACGCAGAACGGCGCCGGCCGATCGCCGGCTTTGACCGGACTTATCTCCTAATCAACCGCTTCCTTCTGGCCTTAAAAAGAAAGAGGGAAAGAGGAAAAGAGAGAGGCTGAGAAATGACACGAACAGCCAAGATGTGATTAAAAAACAAACAACCAAAAAAAAAAAAACATGGGAGGAGTCCGAGAGAAGCTCAGGATGTGTGTTACCAAAGAACACGATAAACCAGACGGAGAAGAAAGAGGGGGGAAAATAAAAAGGCGAAACATGGGAAGCGTATCTCCCGAATCCGTGGCTCACCACGCCTCTGTTCAGATTCGTTCCTGTTTCTTTAAAGAATCGCAAGTGCCACTGGACTTCGAGTCATTACAGAGGGCGGGTGAATGTGCTGAAGCCGGCGCCGCAACAAACAGACGTTTAGACCGTCGCTGTAAGATTCATTGTGGATGTTTGAACAAAGGAGCAGGTCCCACGGAGTGAATGGTGGGGCCGTCCTTGATTTCCATTCGCTCTCCCTCTCTCCCTTTCTCTTCTCTGGCAGAATGAAGCCACATGGATTTATAGGAGTAAAAAGGAACCACAATGCAGGGAGGCTTATGTACAGCCAGGGTGGAAACACACACAAACACACACACACACACACACACACACACACACACACACACACACACACACACACACACACACACGCACAGGGTGGTTGGATCTGAGTACAGAGTGAACTTTCAGTACCACGGACAGAGCCCGTCAGCAGGGACGCTCTGCCTTTATGTTTTCTCTTCCTTTTGATTCAGCCGCATTAAACAAAAGTTCAACATCTGATGTTTCTCCGCCGTGCTGCCGCTGACGCCCCGGCGTAGCGTCAACCATTAGCTAATTGTGGCATCAACACAAATTATGCATAATGCTGCATATCATCTTCAGGCATGCTGCAGTTCTCATTTTAAACAGTAGATGTCGCTACAAAGGACAAAAAAAAAAAGTCTCTACTGAAAAGTTGCGGCAGAAGAAGAATATAGAACGTGGAATTGTTCTTATTAGAATGAATTATGTCCTTCTCGACTATCTCGGTTACAAACTAAAACGTAAAAAAAATTTCTGCACTTTTCTGTTGGCTGTAATTTATTTGACGCGTCAGATAAAGACCTCAGCGTAGTTTGTGTACTTGCCGTTAACCTGTTATTATTCATCCACAGATGTACAGCTCTGGAAAGAACTTCAGAGCCCACTGCACTGAACTCCATTGAAAACCTCCTGGTTATTCCACCAAATGTACTTTTTCTGGAAACGCAGACGGAAACTAGCGAATTGCTCATTTATTTGATAACTCTGCACCCGTGCAGCACTTAAATACACCAATATCTTCACAAGCTTGGTCAAACATATAAAACGATCATTTGTTCAGTCAGTGCAGTTAGGAATGTAAGGTAAAATAAATAAACAAATGATAAAGAAACTGAAAGAGATGACAAAAAACTGCCACACACCTTCGTTCAATTCATTCAGAAAGTGCAAGTAGAAATTTTAAAGAAATAATCTGCCGCTCAGAGCAATCAGATCTGGATTGTTTGTCAATATGTGAACCGATATAGATATTAATATCGGATCTCAGGGGCTCTGTAAGAGTTATATATTATCAAAATGCTTCCTGTAGATATTTCCTGTTCTATCACTTATAAGTACAGATTCTCTGTAGCGACACCTCCTGCTTCAAATGAGAACTGCAGCGAGCTTAACGTGACACATGGTTGATGTTAGAACCCATTTGTGAAAAGCAGGATGTGAAAAACTGGCTGGTAGACAAACATTCACCTGATGAAAGGGATTTGGCTGTTGTTTCCTTTTCCTCTTTTTAATTATAAATTATGTCATGCGCTGTCATTTCTATCAATAAATGCCAGAAACGGCTGACATTGGCCTGCGTCTCTCAGTGCGGCGTGCGGCTCCTCCTCACCATCACTGGCCCAAACAAAGCCCTTTCACCTCCTTCCATTAGCCAAAGCTTTTCCTGTGCATCTTAAAGTGGCGGCACCTTCATTAGAGTGAGTGATGACCCGGATCTGCTCCCGCAGCAGAACGCCGAGACTTTTCGACAGTAACGAATGGGCCTGTTAACCAACTCGTTGTTGCCTCTCTTAAACTTTGCGTGTCTGTTTGTCTTTGTTTATTGTGCCGTTTGCAGTGCGGTATTGAGCGGGCGAGGTCGCTCCATTTACACAGCTGTTCCAGTGAGCGGCTGGTTCATGAACGGAAGGATTACCTTGCGGGCAATCCCAGGCTGGGAGTCGCGCTAGATTCGCAGATTAACAGCTCATTTGTCCTTCGGATCAGCGTCTCGCGGACGATATTTGCTTTTCCTCCACTGTCTATTTGTTACCGGATCAGCCGACGGCTGAGCACGATCTTTCCGTTTCTGTTCACAGAAAGTGTCGCAGTACACCATCATCGTCCAGGCCACGGACATGGAGGGCAATCTGAACTTTGGGCTCTCCAACACGGCCACGGCGCTCATATCCATCACCGACATCAACGACAACCCGCCAGAACTGACAGGCAGGACGGTAAGTCAACGTGAGAAAAGATCGACTTTTAGGATGTTTTTATGGATGCTGCTGCCTTTTCCTCAGCGGAAACGTTTCCGTTTAGCGATTGTTATGCCAGCTTGAAGAGCCAAGCGGCTCGATTGATTTAACAACCAAGAGGGTTAGAGAGATGAGTAAAGAGAGATGAGTAAAGAACATGACGTTTCAAGAAATTATTTTAACTGGCATTTTGTGATCAAGAAAACAGATTTACGACACGGCGTCCGCTGGAGATGGAAAAAAATTTTTTAAAAAAGAAGAAGTTTCTGCCAAAAAACTGAGCTTGAGGTCAGACAAGGAAAGAGATTAATCTCAGAATTTTTCAGGAAAAAAACTTTGGCATTCCTGAGTTTAAAAAGTATAAAATAATCCAATAATGGATTATTTCTGAGCTTGAAAGTAAAACAAAAAAACAATCCACTTTTCAAACACCAAAGTTCCCAAGTTTTTTTCTAAAGAATTTCTGATATTAATCTCAGAATTTCTGAATATTTTGCTGGCAGAAATGTGCTTATTTTTTTCCATTCAATTAAAATTTGTGATTTTAAAAAGTGATGAAATATTTTATTTTTGCCTTTTTCTTTTTTGTCTCCTATATCTATATAACCGATGCTGCTCTTCTTGTGTCATTTATACTTTTTTTTAATTTGTCAAATTGATTCATATTTCACAACCTTCTGTTTCACCAAATATGAAATGACAGAGCAGCAATTTGACTTCATCCGCTCCTCAAAAGCAGAAAGACAAAAGTGTACGCGTCATTCAAATACGACAGATGTGTGTTGATCTTCAGATCGGCTCTCCATGGCAACCGTTTGGTTATGAGAATCTCGTACACACGTTTTACCAGAGGCGGAAATGGTCTCGGTGGGTGTTGTGCCTCCAAACTCTTAAATTCTGTATGCAGATATATTTTGTGTTGTCGGCATAAAAACAGCAAACTTAGCTTTTTCTGGGAGAGGCCAATTAAACGTGGGAATGCGCTGGGTGGGTGATGTGGGAAAGCAGGCTGAGAACAATACTTGCAGGAACATTTTTCAAAACACAACATATGGGGTGGGGGGACTAAAAAGGTGCTGATGAAGTTGTGCTTTTGTTCTCCGTCTCTGCTCAGCCTCTGCCTGGTTTTGTCTGCAGGCGTCTGGCCTCCGTCACGTCTGCTTTTCCTCCAGCAGCACCGCACCTTACAGCTGCTTCGTTTGCGGCGAGAATTACCAGAAGCCAGCGATTGGTTCTGAGGAGGGCGGGCTTTCTGGGAGCTCAAACGTTTGCGTGGAGGCTCTTGAACGGGAGCATCTGTCGCTTTCCCTCTTTATTTATTTTTTTTTTTTTTCCTTCCCCGCTCTTTGTTACCCTCCGGGTGATAAAGCAGAACCGAACGCTGACAGGTCCGTTAGAACCACTGTACTCTTGTGGGCGCTCGTCGTGAGCTGGATGTCAGAGATTTCGAACAGAAGCGCCGCTGTGCTTACTGCAAAGCGGGCGAGCGTGTGTCAGGGTCAGACACTCGGATCCCCGCCTGCATTTAGTGTTGCAATACAGCTAAAGGCTAACTCTGTGTTACCCTGCAACCTTGGGTGGCTGAGAGGAATGTAATAGAAAAGACCAACGTGTGACGCTGTCACACAGAAAAGATGAGACACACACGTTGAGTTCTGTGCTCAATCTTTTCTATGCCACCACTGCAATGCGCCCCTAGTGGTCATGTGGAGAATTTCATGGACCAACTGAAATAACTCTAAATAACTTATTACAACAAGAAATTAAAAGATACAAAAGGAAAAAATATGTTTGGGGTATCTATTTTCTTACTTATTATCTTTATTTACTAGATTCAGTGTAACCAGAGGCCTTCACGTGACTATTGAACAGAGCTCATCTGCTTGTAGTTTCTGTGAAAATCCAGCTTTTCTTTGAAGGTCTCAGAGGTTTGTTTGAGAATAATACCGAACAAACGGCATTTCAGAAACAAGGAACACAGCCGACGGTTCGGGGGTAAATTTGAGACGTTCGAATCAGGTTAAGAATAGATCAGAGTGGAGCACTTCCATTATCTGTGCTGCCGTGTGGAAATGAAATGAATCAGCAGCAAGAGTGGTGGGAAAATGGAAAGCGCACAAACACCTGTGAAAAACCTCAAATGCAAAAAAAAACAAAAAAACAAGCAAACTGTAAATAATAATCGTTGTCAAGTCAGGGTTTAAGAAAGGGTCAAAGTGCAGGGCCGTGTACGAAGACGTGCAGTGGAATCACGGATCACGAAGCTCAGGCTGAGTGACGAAAGAATCCAGGAGTGAACAGTAAAAAAAACAAAAACAAGAAGAGTTTAAATGCTGAGTCAGGCGTGGGAAAAATGAAAAGGGCACCAGAGGAACTAATCGGAGGCGATAAGGAACAGCTGCGACAGAACGCGAGCGGGGAAACCTGAGGGAGAGAGACCAATTAACACGAAAGGAGACGAACAGAGACTAGAGTCCAAACGGAAAACACAAAGGTTTATGGAAGAGAACAAAATCCCACAGAACAGAACAGACTGCAATAACAAACTGAGAGACGAAACGCAAAGTTGCACATTCACATGGCAGCACCCTTCGAACAATGATGAACATAGAAATGAACAGAATGTCAGGATTTTTAGAACTTAAGCCAAACAAGGAAAATAAACAGTGAAAAGCTGCTCGGCTCTGATTCTAAGTAATTCACATTTCTAATAGGAAAAGGAAAAACAACAGAACTAGGGCAGAAAATGTATTTACAAAGCAATATAGAAGGACTAGAAGGAAAAAGCTTATTCTGTTGTTAGGCAGCTATACAGCCTAACAACTGCTGACGGCGGGAAGGACCTATGATGATGCTCCTTTGGATGCAGCAGCTGGTCTCTAATGCAGACGTCCAGTGCTGTTTCAGGGTGACGCACTCTGTCAGTGGTAAACATTGTCCAAAAGTGATACTAGTTTTGAAAAGAGATCCCCGGCTCTTTCCAGGACATCGGTCCTTTAATCCTGGAAATGTTCTTCCGGTGACAGAAGGCTGACTTTCTAATTACCTTTATGTGTCTCTGAAGGTTCGGGACCAAGTCGATCACTACACCCAGATTCTACCGATTCTATTGAGTCTACTGAAAGATGGAGCAAAAAGCGTAATTGTCTTCCCACTTTATAAATATGAGCTAACTTGCACATAAAAATACTAATAAAATACATTAAAGTTTGTGGTTGCAACGTAACAAAATGGAAAAGGAAAACAAATACCTTTGCAAAGCGTTGTGTATGCTCCACAAACTAACAAGGTCGTTATTAAAAAACCGGTTTACGTTATCCTGGTGTGTGACTCAGATATGGTAATGAGTAGAAATGAATAAAAACCCTGTTTCTGTTTGCTTTTTCCACTACTTTGTAACTAGCTTTCGCTTCCCACACAAACAACGCAATCTGGAACAGTTCAGGGATTTATTTTTATTATTATTTTCTGACAGACGCAAGAAGCGCTTATTGGTTTCTGGTGGAGGGGGGAGCAAAGGGAAAGTGTATGCATGTTAATTAAGCAAAATTACGCGAGTGCTTGCAAACCAAGCTTATATGTTACTTCCAATTTGACAAAAAAAAAGATCAAGATAAACGCTCTCAGCATTGGTCTGAAAGTGTTGTGTTGTTACTTGTCTGTCATTGTGTTATGAATGGTGATAATCACAAGGCTTTTAGCCAATCGAATCTAATCAAATGCAGAAAAAGACGCGCAAGAGTTGAACATTTGAAAATCCAATTAAATCTAAAAGAACTGATAAAAAAAAAAAAAACTGCTGAAAATGAGGAATCTGGACGAGTTGCTATCGAACTTTTACAGCCCGATCTCCGACCTTTCATTCATCAGCAAGATTACTGACCTGACAACGACCCAGCGTGTTGCCGTCTCTCCGTCCAGTTTCAGGACTGTCCTCTGTTCTGAGACCGGCCCTTTCAGAGACACATAAAGACAATGATAAAGTTGGGCTTCTGTCACCTGAAGAACATTTCCCACCGCCACATCGATCCAAACGTTTCTGGCTGAAAGAGGTCAAAGGTTGTGGTGAGGTGAAGGCTCCAGCAACATTTGAAGCACCAGGGAACAACTTTACCGGCAGACTATGGCGTTTGGCTGGCGGCCTTCGTCATGGTCGTTGCCAATCATCAAAAAGCTGCCGGAGAAGAATCACAGTCGCAATTAAAATAAAGGAAAATAAAAGTGCTTTTTGACAGAGGTTGCTGGTTTTCAACCCACCAACTTCCTGTTGCATTCCCATTCAGTTTTAATGAAGCAGCAGGTTGTTGGTTTTTTTTTTTTTTTCTAATTTTCTTCTCTTTCTACATTAAAAATTGCCACCATCTTTTAGCTGGCACTGTTTAAAAAATGCATCATTTGCATGTATCTTACTGAAATGCGGGCCATGTGTGTCAGCCCCTACGTGCCTATTTGTTTTTTGGATTATTTTTTTTTTTTTTTGCTCAGTATTTATTTCTAGAGCAGATACATGTTTGCTTAACGTTTGAGAACCTGAGTGGTTGTGCACAAGTTTAGCCAGCCCCGAATTCCTTTGTGAATTTGTCCTTCTGTCTCGAATGAAACCTGGCGACGTCGGTTCTCAAAAGGCCGATCTTCTGCACGTTTTCCAGCTCGGCACATCCGAATCAAACGGTTCGGTTTGTGAAGGCTAAGCTGTAGGACTAAATTAACCAGGGGAATGGGAGGGGAGTTAAATCAGAAGAGGAGGAGGGGAAAAGAAGTGGCTTTAGTCACACTAATGCCAAATAAAATCAGTTAAAATGTCCATTGGGAAAACTGGATTGAGGGGTTGAACTTTACACGCCTACCTTTAAGTCCCTGTCCCTTCACATCTAGATAAATGCTTCCCATTGTGCTGTAAATTCCTCTTCGGGCTCTCCAGCTGTCACAGAGCTTCCTCCACAAGCTAGTTTATAGGAGAGTTGTCTAAGATTGCAATATAATGAAGATCATTAGCCAGAGATTATTCCTGCTGCTGTCTTAATCACAGCACTTATCTAATTACTTATTAAGACCTGGATTTGCTTCATGCACAAAATCCAAATTAAATGGGTAAACACTTAATTGAAAAATCCATTTGTTCAATTAAAGAGTTGCATCTGAGCAGATATGGTGTGGAATGAAGCACCGCATTATCATAATGGAAGATATCATTTTGTATTATCCACATTTGGACAAATGCGCCGGTTTTTCCTCTCTTTCTGCCGCTCCTTGTTTCTAATATCCGATTTAGGGTTTGTGCTTCTGTGGAGAGCAATTATGCAAAATCCTCGAAAGATGGATGACGGCGCAAGCGAATGAGTCAGAAGTCAATAAATCAAGTTATTAGCAAATGGTCAAACCTCTATGCTGACATCGTCTTCATGTTTTTCTCTCCTGCCGTCCGTTCCCTTCCTCCTCTGTGCAGTTTTCCGGTGAGGTGCAGGAGAACAAGGTGAACGTCGTGGTAACCAACCTGACTGTGATGGACCGGGATCAGGCCCACACCCCCAACTGGAACGCTGTCTTTCGAATCGTCAGCGGCGATCCGTCGGGACACTTCACCATCCGCACGAATCCCATCACAAACGAGGGAATGCTCACAGTGGTCAAGGTAAAACCAAAGCTGCATGCAGTTCTGATTTGTCCCCGTCTTTATCGACCGTCTTACCCAATGCTGTCGCTCCGCAGCCGGTGGATTTCGAGATGAACCGCGCCTTCATGCTGACGGTGGTGGTGTCCAATCAGGCCCACCTGGCGAGCGGCATCCAGTCCTCGCTTCAGTCCACGGCGGGCGTCACCATCTCTGTCCAGGATGTCAACGAGCCGCCGGTCTTCCCCGTCAACCCCAAGACCATCCGTTTCGAGGAGGGCGTGCCGGCGGGGACCACGCTCACGGTGTTCGCAGCTCAGGACCCCGACCACTTCATCCACCAAATCGTCAGGTACGCGTCCGGAAAAATAAATAAAGCTTTGCTCTATGAATTTTCGGTTTTGATTTCTCCACGGACATTCGAAACACTTTTTTCCTTGTCATCTTGCAGTTTCTTTTTAGAAGCATGTGACGTGACAGACAAAAAAACAACAGCTGTCTGTTTTGCTTTTATTTTACCAGGACAAAATTACCAATTGCGATGAAAAATTCAATCGAATCCTCCTGACCAAGAGGCAGCAACTAATACAACACGAAAAGTTACACAGTTAAAAGAAAATGACAGGCTACGTCGCTGAATCGCCCTCAAAAACATTTAGTTTGGATGTTAAAGCACTAATTCAGTCAATCGCAAAGTTTTTTCAAGTAAGTTCCAAAAGGATGGAACAGAGTGGACTTACCAAATTGTGTCCAGGCAAAAGAAACAGGAAAAAAATGCCAAGTCGTGTGGAGAGAAAACAAACTATGAAGGTAAACATTTCTCTGTGCAACTGAGTGCAGAGATGTAGGTCAGCTGGAGTCCAAGTGAAACCTTGTAAAATACAAGTTCACCATTGGGCGTTCCGTCAGGCGGCTGGTTCAGATCACATCAGTAGCATTGTGTATTTACGGCTATTAAGGCTAGCAATACCTTAGTAAAGAAACTTGACTGTAATACCATCAGCCTTCCTGTTTTCTGTGGAGGTCTGGCTTTCGCTCACTCTCCTGCTGCCTGAATCAACTATGTTTCCAAGTTAGACGTGTAATTGCGATATTTTGGTTGGACATTATATTAGTTGTGTTTTGACCCACATTTTTCTCTGTATTTTCTATAATCATAATGTCTCAAAACTCCTGACTGAGTTTCAGCAACTCAGTCATTAAAACCTGTATCATGTTGTGAAAGTCAAATGTAAAAGAGTGTTCCCATCAGGTAGTCAATTAAGAATATGTTGGTGCATCTTTATGTTTAGATGACAGATCTTTTGGTCACTATGAGACAGGTAACGGATCCATTTTTGTTATTTTGTATATATAATAACTTATCCATTATGACGTGGGTTGCTACCTTTCCCAGTCAGGTCACTTTTGTGAAAGAGGCCCTGATCTCAGTGGCGTTTCATCTGGTGAAATAAAGGTCTAACAATGAAATAAATCATTTCCAAAAGGAATTAAAAGGCATTCAAAGTCCAAACAGAAATCTGGTCCTTAAGATGGGTCCGTATTGAGCAAGAGCGTGTCACAAGAAGAAAGAAAAAGTCTCTCAAACTGGAAGTGAGTGCACCTCTTTGTAAGCACTGGTGTGGAAGCTAATATGCTGCCTGCGAACACGGCCGTCCGTGACAGCTGTTTGGAACTTACATTTCTGGCCATCGGGGGAAATCCACGTCCACTATTGGCTTTTCTATTAAAGCACTCGCCCAAGCAAGGCACCGGGATCGGCCTGAAGCGTGGTATTCATTTGTAGTTAAACATTTCCAATATTTTGTGCACTTCCCATATCGCGCCGCACAAAATATTGAGCTTCACAGGCGTTTAATCAGCGCTGAAAGCTTTCTTCACAGCTTACGCCTCTGAAGCGACATTTTCCGCTGATCTCCCACCCACGTCCCCGTTATCTCCCCCCTCCCCGTCCGTTGCCAAGCAGCCGGTGCGAAGAGGTCGTTCTGTAATGAGCCGGACAGCCGTTCGCGTGGCCTCCCCGGAACGCCCGCCTTCCTCCTCATCGATCCGTAGCCGGGACAACACGCGGCGGGGACGGTGCCATCCCAGCATCGACCCCTCTGCGGCGGAAACTCCCACGTGCCCCGCCGAAGTCCGGCTTCGCCCTTCCACTCCGTTGCCGGCACCAGATGGATTTTTGTTAATGTCAGGGAGGCAGCCGTGTCCGCGGCGAAACCTGGCATAAATGTTACCGCATTGACAAAAGAGAGGTGAAAGAAAGAGGCGTACTCATGCGTGAGAAGAACCTCCGTCTATTCCTTTATGCAAACGGCCTGGGCTCATTTGCCCTTTGAAAGAAGTTACTTTTCACATACCGCACTCTCTTTTCTCCCTCAACCTCCTCCCCGGTGACCCCTGTCATTTTCCTTTCTGTCGGTCAGTGTGTCTCCCATTGATGTGAGCTCTGAGCTGCTTTCTCCTCCTCTGGAGTCTTTCCAGCAGTCGCTCGGCCCACGGCGGCGCGGTCTCTACTCCCATATTCCCTTTCAGCCACCTCGCTTGAACCCCCTCGCACAAAAGACACAAAAATGCACAAACACCGGCTGCTAGATGCACACCGTCGACATGCAGGCGAGTACCCGCAGAGCATGACTGAAAGCCCTGCGTCGTGGATGGGAGAGGAGCCAGCTTTGGCTGTTTTATGCTATCCTGAATTTCTTGCCTTTTTGTTCACTCTCTCTCGCTCTCTCTTGCGCTCTCACTCTGAAGGAAAGAGAAAACAAGATTATGTGAAGCCAAGACTGTTTGCCAGCTGATTTTACTGTTTGATGGGATTTAAGAGGCGGCGAGGCTGAGTAAATGTGGGTTCGTGCGCGTGTCCTTATGTGTTCCTTGTAAGTGTTGATTATTCTCTGCAAAGCAAGGACACTTGTTTGGGATGCGAGACCGTGATGATGATTATTCGGTTGGTAGAGATCTGAGCTGGACGCCGGCAGGCCGTTGGACAAGCGGCCCATTTCAGAAATATTTATACCCCTTTATTTTATTTTTTTTTCTCCCTTAACTAACATGATTTACTGGGATTACAAATTCCGGTCACGTATTGATGATATCTGGATAAGGGCATATTAATGCAATTTTAAAGAATTTGAATTAATATGAGATATAACAACATTTAATCTTCCCTTGGCTTCAAGAAAGTATTTTTGAATTGAGTCGAATTAAATTCAAAAGACCAACAAACTTTAATTTTGTAAACACCGGAACTAAAATAATGAACCAAAATTATTTTTGGTTCATTATGAAATCAATTGATCAACTGCGTATTGCGACAAGCTAAATTATATATTAATCCAAACAAAGCAGTGCATAACTGTGAAGTGGAAGAAAAATATTGCATGTTTTTTATTACATTTCCACTTGAAATTTTTCATTACAGCTGAAATGGTCTCTCCTCCCCCCACAGCATGATGCAACAACCACCGTGTTGTGTCACAGAAAACCCTATTTTACTGACATTTAGTGTGTCAGTTATGGGGGAGAGCTGGACATCGCACTTTTCAGACTTTCATTTTCAGAAACATTCGGAAAACCTTTTTGTCGTTTTCCTTCCACTTCGCGGCCATGCTGTGCTTTGTGCTGATCGCAGCAAAATCTACAGGCACAAAAGAAAAGATTAAAATGTGTGTGTACATTAAAAAAAAAAAAAAAAAGATTCCAAGATCTTGATTCCATGATTGAGATTCCTTTTAAATATTTTTGCAAAGTATATTGAAATGTCAAATTACGTCAGAGTGACAATACAGTATTTACTGATGTTTACAAGTGGTGAATACAGATGGATAGCAGCCAGTCTTATGAAATATGCCTAAAAGAAGAGCATTTCACTCCTTCAATGTAGGAACATATTTTGGCCAGTAAATCCCAGTACTTCCTGTATGTTTCTTATTGTTAGTTTATCTCCGATATTTAGAAGTGGACAGAATCTTCCACTATGAAGATCTCCAGGAACCAGAGCGAAAGATTAGGGTTAAGCTTTCTGTAAAACTAACAAAAACGTTCTCGGAGATGCGGTTCGGTATTTAGCCGTGCCGGCTGCAAATAAGTGAAGCGGGGGGGGATGACGCCTTGCTGGCAAGAAGAGCAAACCCCCCCCCTGTGGGCCAATAGCACGGCAAGCTCTTACAAGGAGAATTATTTCTCTTTCTGTGTTTATGAACAGTTAGAAGTGGATATTTGCATGTACTGTTTCTTACCGTCTGACAGTTTAATTTGGTAAACGCCAGAACAATAAGAGATTTTGAGACATTTTTATTGCTTTCCTCAGGTTACGATTTCTACGCTTTTAAACAATTTGGGAACGCACAAAAAAGGACAATGTCCTGGCTGTGAAAGCTTTTAATTGATTAATTCGTAGCATTTTAGTGAAATGGGTATGTTTTAAGAAGACTGGCTTGAACGCTTTGCTCACTTGTGTGACATCATGAAAGATTGAAAGAAAATTGTGGCTCTCTGGAATACTTCGTGCAAATTTTCAAATCTTGAATGGGCCGGGTTCATCTGCTCAAACAATTGCATTATGGGAATGTCCTGCCATCGTGGGTCCAGGAAGGGGAAGGATTCTGTGTCCTGGAGATTCGCTGATTTTATTCAACGTGCGGCTATTAACCCCAGAACATGAACAAAAAGGGCCTGATGGAAAAACGCTGGCTACAGCTAGCAGGACAGAGGACACGAGTCCTCTGCTGGCCGCGCGGCAAGGAAGAAGTCAAATTATGGTTTGCAAATTCACACAGACGCGAAGACATTAATATCTTGTGGTTCTGGTGAAGCTGCTTTTGAGGATTTTATCTGAGAACAACATCATCATGTTGCAGGCAGTAATTCTGCAAAACCTGCTCACTTTTATAAATAGATGGTGTCATGAAAAAAATAACACTGTCTAGAAATATTGAAATAACTGAAGACATCACCCAAGCTTGGGTCAAAATGGGTCTTCTTAATGGGCAATGACTCTGTTCATGCCTGAAAATGAGTTACCGCAAGGTTAATGTTTCGCATTGGCCTTCACAAATCTCAAATCATAGTTCTCAATGAGAAACTGAACAGGGAAAGGTGTGTGTGTGTGCGTGTGTAAGTAAAGCAGCCCACAAACCTGACTCGATTACACTCGTTCTGCCCAGAAGAATGGGACACACTCAGGAGAAGTGAATGGAGTTGTACCAAAAATTCACCCAAGTCGTATGTAGCACTGTTAAGAAATGTCAAAAAGATGGCTAAAAAAAAAAAAAACCTCCAACAATTCACTTAGTCACAATCTCCTTTTTTTTTTTCTTGCATCTGTGATGATTATAGTAATTACAGCTGACCTAAAACAAATGTTTTAGTCTGATTTAGTGTCGGACAGACGACATACAGTGTTCTGGTTTCAGCTCCATTTGCTCAGGAAACAACGAGGCTTTAGCTGGAGGTGATATTGGTTTACTGACTGGCTGACTGCTGCCAGCCTCCGATTCTCTCTGCGTTTAATTAAGCCTCCTTTTTCATGCCCGTCATGTTCCGCTGCCCGTGTTTACAGATAAACTCCACTGCGATCTCTGTCTCACCCCGTTTTTTTTTTTTTTTTTCTCTCGTCCGTTCTCTGAACCCCATCTCATCGTTATAGCCACACTCTGACCCTCTGGCTGGACTCGTGATGAACCGTTTCTCGTTAGACCCGGCTCCCTTCCCTGCCTCCTCCCGGTCAGCTGTTGGTGGTTATTATCTGTGTTAATGAGATCTGTAAATGCGCTGATGACGGCGACGGCCGCCGTGCGGGTACACAGGGCCCCGGTAGCGTTTACGAGCCTTTCCACAAATGTACACTGGACTTTTCTTCGCTCTCGATGCTAATGAGCTGCCGCGTTCATAAGTTTGACGAACATATGTTCCGCTCTCCTTGCCGCCGCCGCGTTTCAAAGGCACTCGGCTGCTGCGGCTTGTTATGGTAATGAGCATTCAACCTGATAATAGCCACTTTGGATCTACAAATAAAACAGCTTTAGAGTTGCTTTTTATTGTAGTAACAATGAACTGTAGAAAGTCATGATGTAAAATATATGAGCCTTTTGTTTTAAGTGGAATTGAAGTCTCGTTTTCGCTCCGTCTGTCTGTCGGTGCAGGTACTCGAAGCTGTCCGACCCGGCTAACTGGCTGAAGATCAACAGAACCAACGGTCAGATTACCACAATGGCCTTGCTGGACAGGGAGTCCATGTATGTCAAAAACAACATGTATGAAGCCACGTTCTTGGCGTACGACAATGGTAAGTCTGGTAAGTCGGGATGAGTGTGTTTAACCAACAGTACCCAAAAATTCATCACCGGCGCCTTGGAAAAGTCATCATCCATCTTAACTTCTTCACATTTTATCATACTGTGACAGGTTCCAATTAATTTAATGGGATTTGATCTGATAGAGCATCAGAATGTAGTGCAGAATTGTAAAGTTGAAGAAAAATAATTCTTCAGTGCACATTTTTGTATTCAGTCGTGTATACCAGTGGTCCCAACCTTTTTATTACCGTGGACCAGTGAAGAATGGAGAGGAATCCCAGTTGACATTGCACAACTGAGAGTCCGGAGGACATTGGAAGTGTGGAAATGTTTATTGCAATATGTAAAGGTCATTTTTATATATGTTTATTATATGTGGGTTATGTTTGTTCTGTTAAAAATGTTAACTACAAAAAAATATAACTCGCCTCCAAATCATAGTGCAACAGATAGAGCGGCTGCTTTTCTTTTTGTTGCATCTGTTATCGCTTAAACTATCACTACTGCTTCTGCATTGTCGGACATGTTTGTTATTCTAAATTCTCATATGGTATGTTGGAGGTTTTACTGGATTTTCTTCTGGAATCGGGATGTTCGTGAGTGGAATCGGTTTGTGTGTGGTGTGTTGCTGCTGTGTCAGGAAGCCGGAGTGCCGGAGTATTTTGTAAATACATTAATTTACAAAATGTATTTTTGATATTTGCTTAAAGTAGTTTTGGCTCTAGTAGTCAAAACTACTTTAAACAAACAAGAGGGGAGAAGGCATGGGGCAAAGGTCAGCTAGTGATCTTTTTGGACTATGGGACAAAGCCAAAGAATCCGGAGAGTTCCCACTAATGCACATGCAACATGCAAACCCATTAAGACAGAAGAACCCAGGCAGGGATTCAAACCCAGGGATTGGTTTTATTCACAAAAATAAGTGTTTTAATCACGCTAACAGAATTTGACCAATTACAGTATTTTCCGGACTACAAGTCGCTCCGGAGTATAAGTCGCACCAGCCATAAAATCGGTTGGTTTGTTCAGATTATTGAACCACGGAGGTGTACTCTACGCCTGGGGAGAACAAACCTCTCCCCAGCCTGGGAGAAGAAGCCGGGGAAAGCTATTCTCACCACCCATGGAGCGCCTGGATCTCCTGCTCTCTCCGGCCCGGGCAAACGGGGACCTGCGACATTCAGGTCTGAGGTCCCACGGTCACCCGTCGCATGTTCGGAACTACCCTCCCCAGCCGGGTTGGTTTGTTCTCCCCCGTTGGATGGATCGTCCTCATAATTGTTCAACTCTAACAAATCTTCCCTTACCTGGTTAGAATCGTTCCCTGCAAAGTAATGGTTGTACACCTTCTTTAGCCCTGTGGTCACGGCATATCCAACGCCCCAACCAAGACGAAGAAAAAACGGAACGAATGTGTTTGAAACAGAGAACATTATTGGTCACACAAATCTAAATCGCCAAGAGCCGTCTACATCTACTGTGATGTATATTATGTTATCTATGACCTCATCAGTGAGCTCACTGGACTTCTGATCGTTGTTATGGAACGACTAGAACGACTATGGGACAAAGCTAAAGAACCCGGAGAGAACCTCCTAATGCACTTGGAGAACATGCAAACCCATGAAGACAGAAGAACCCAGGTAATAAAAAGGTTTCCCCCAAGTCTTATCACGGGTCGGTCAAGACTTGGCAATTTTGCTGGGGAGGCTGGGGGGAAAGGACCATCAGATAATCCTTCTGCCTATTTTTATTATTTTTTATTTTATTTTAAATTTTTAGCCCCGCTTTTTTTTTTTTTAGCCCAATCTTACAACGTCCTGCAGTGTGTGGTGTGTTATGTGTTGGTCTGTTGAATATGCCTAATCTAGAATCGGGAATATTCAACATAATCTTGGCCTGATTATCGCAACCTGTGGGTTTTTCCCTGATTGGGAGCGAGAATGCAGCCTGTTGAATGTGACAGGTATCCAACCAGAAAGTGCACTGATGCAAGAATGGAGAGGAATCCCAAACAGTTGATGTGGCACAACTGAGAGTCCAGAGGTGATATGTGGAAATGTTTGTTACTATATGTAATGGTCATTTTTATATGACCTTTATGGATAAAGGTCATATAAAAATGGTAGTTAAACATTTTTAACTGTTTATTCAGTTAAAAATGTTGACTGCGAAAAAACACAGCTCACCATTAAATCATAGTGCAGAAAATGGTGTGACTGCTCCCGCCGTCTTTTAACGCCTTTTCTTTTTTCATGTCTTATCGCTTAAAATGAGTCCACAAACTATCACTTCTGCTTCTACATCGTCATCCGTGTTTGATTATTCTAAATTCACGCGTGGTATGTTGGGGGTTTCACTGGATTGTCTTCTGGAATCGGAACGTTCGTTGGGCTTTTCTCGGTTCGTGTCATGTGAGGTCACAGAGGTTTGGATAATCGGCCGACAATCCCTAAATCGTGCCTTGTGAGCCAGACCGATAACTCACAAGCTCCTCTCATCTCGTCTCGACCAACTGCCCTAACGCTCTTTGACTCTGGTCACTATGGTAACGTTTACATATCCCTTCAAAATAAGATACAGATGCGCCAAAAAAACAAACATGGGAGGCATGAGCTTGTTTCTCCCATCTGGGAGAGATGAGTCAATGACACCCGAAGTGTTGCTTATGCACAGGATGTTTGGTCTCTAGTGGTGAAGCAGTTTGAGGCTTCATTCCCTCATTAACGAGCCGGTCACCACATCATGCAGAGCGGCCTTGGAATGTGGGAATCATCAGAAGTCACCTACTTCATAAAGACATTCCATCTTCATGTGATTCATTTTATTCATTAACACAGCTCTTCTTCTTTAACAGATGGTAGAACTATTTACCTTTAAGTTGCTCCCCGCACAAGTTTATTCCATGTTTTTACCAACAGCTCAGCCAGCTCCAGAAAACACACTCATCAGGATGTTTTCTGATTTATTTCAGTTGTTGTGGCAGGGTGTATCCTTTAGCGATGCTCAAACTGAAAATGTGAAGAAATTACATCTCCACAAAGGAAATAGAAGGTGTGTGTGCAGGTGGGAAGTGGAGCCCACCCAAGACACTTTTCATTTCAAGACCCTTCCGGCTATTCCATCGTATCCCATCTTGCCTGCTGTGCTGGTGTGTTGAAAATGATTTAGTTATAGATGCAAAGAAATGGAAGGGATTTTGTGAAAACATTGAACCTTTTCTATGTTTTTTTTCTGGGGGGTTTTTTGCGCTTTTGATGTGTTCCCATTCTAAATAGTGCGTGTATGTTGGAAACACTGGTGTGAAGTTAAGCACAGTGTTAGGCTGCATCTGGACTGGGTGTTACTTTCATCTTTTTTGTCATATTTTTGCCATCTGTGAATGAGATTTGAACTCTTCTTCAACAGATTAGACCATCATTAGCCAAAACGCACATGTCTTCAAGCCACAGTCCCTACAGTCATGTTGGTCACTGCTTTTTTTTTTTTTTTTACCAGCAGTGACACAGAAGTGTTAAGACTTGATGAGAAGATGAATGGAGCTTTTCAACTGCTGAAAAGGCCCAGAGAAAGTTCAGACCTCAAATATGCACAACGTTGAAAGATTTTAAAGTGGATTTGGATCTGACGGAAATGCGAGCAGCTCTAATGTAATTGCACATTGAGTTAGTTAAGTGAACAGAAACTCACGGCACACTTTGTGAAAATGCACGTACCCGGCTCCTTCCATTTTATGCCGACCCGGCACAAAATAACAATCAGTTACATTAAATGTGGTAGCAAAGTGAACATTTCAAAAGGGCTTGTATTGCTTTGCAAGGTACGTCAGTCAGTCTGTGACTTTGTGTGTCACTGGAAAAGTCTGACACACATCGGTTGTATTCCCATGAAGTTCAGCGAAACGTCTCCCATAGGCATGTTTCTGTTTTCCTGCAGTGCCATCATGAGGCTGCCATTAGAGCCGTTTCCTCCAGACATTTCGTGCAGTATTGATGGACTTCCATGACACTTAGCACCCATCAAGATGAGCCGCCGCAACTTTGCTGAGCCTTTAACACTTCATCAGGTCAAAATGCTACTTTTAGCACAAAGCCCTCCTGCGGAGCCATACCGAGGTGCTTTTGGATGCTGTAGGATCTTGCTTGTTTCCTTTGAAAAAGATATCAAAGAGGTTTATTTTCTGCTTTTCTTGTTCGGAATCAAAGGACTAAGTGGATCAGAGCTTAATCAAATAACCTATTTTCTCACTATTTAGGCAGGATCATTTAGAAATTTTCCAAGGATTAAGATGGAAGGTGGATTTGTGGGGAAATGACATTGGATCTGTGTCTCTCCGTCGGTTGTGTAGGCTGGGAAGCAGCCTTCAAATCATGTCACGACAGTTTAATTTAGTAAAAAAAGCCAAACATCCCAGATTTGCCCCAGGGGAGGTTTAAAATGTGTGCACTGCGTGGAGCCTGCTTTCTTTTTTCTTTCTTTTTTCTTTCTTTTTTTTAACACACCTTGAATTTAGCTGAAGAAATAAATACCCAGATTACATTTAATAAAAAGCTGCGGAATAAAACCTTGGGATGAGAAATGCTCTGAACGCGGAATGGAATATGAATGAAGACAGATGGTTTGTTTCATAAATATGAAGATGTACAGATGAAAAAGCATTTGCAGCTTTTCAAAAAGCTTTTCATGCATCCGTGGATAGCAATAAATATTAATCCTTGGCTTTTAATTATTTGTGTGAATCGTCCTTTTTCACCAAACAACTCGGTGAATTTTAAAAACGTTGTTCGCACAAACCGGTGCCGTTTGTTGGCCCTTTTCCTTAATCTAGACCGGATTTCACTAGTCGAGACAAAACTATACCCATGAGGCGCAAATGTGGAGACAGTTGGTCAAAAGCCCTTAAGCAAATGTTACCTAAATGAATAAAGCAGTAAAATAAACATAGACTCTGTGAGGGTCTACAATGAACTGTACTTCTTTTCATCGTGACCAGACGGCTCAGTCTTTTTCAAGGTTTCCACGTATGTTCTGTGAGCCATGCACACTCTGCCTACGCCGGCTGTGGACTAAGATTTCACAGTCTAGCAGTTTGATTTCCTACATTTGTCTTGACAAAGTCCTTCATTTTCCACAATCCAATTGGATGCCAGCGACAGGAGATTTCAGTCAAGCTTTGTAATTCTGGATTTTTCTGCATTTCCAAACAAACGACTTTTCAAACAGTATAACACTCTGTTTGTACAGGAAATGTTTCGTTGCATTCTGGCCTCTCTTACCTGGCAACAGCATTTTAGCCGGATGGAAACTCAAAAGGTTTGACAATGGGCTCCAGAGTGAAACGTTTTTAGAAACGCTGTGTCCGTAACATAGACTGAAATCATTTGGAAATGTTGACTCGATGGAGTCATTTCGAGCGTTCGCCCCTCAGGCGCAGAACAACAACAACAACAACAACAACGTTGGCGGACCTCCAGGTTCTGTCTGGGCTGCTGCAGCTGGTCAGATTAACTGAGGTGTTAGAACAAATTCTGCTCTTTGTGGAACATTTATGCCATTTGCAAAGAGAGATATATTACATGAGCCAGATCAAATTTAAACTCTGTATCAGTAGAAGCTTCACTGCAACGACATTGTTTCCACTGTTATTTGGGTTTTAATCCTTTAAACATTCTTAACACTTAAACTTTAAACCTTAGACTAACTATGATCACAAAAAACACTGAAATGTTGTCAAATTATTTCCCTATTAGTCTATCTGAAATTATTAGCCAAAACTAGAACTTGTAAAGGATTTGCTGCAGAAGCAACAATGGGAAATAAAATGATTCAGACTTGTGGCGTTAGGACCTGCAGTAGTTGACCAAATGTGGATTATACATAATATTCACATTTATGGACTTAATTCTTGTTTTTTTTTCTTCATCTGTTGAAGTTGTTTGTTGTGTTAAATTACCAACCTGGAATAGTTTCAGGACATTATCAAAAACCCAAATTAATGTAAGATCCCTGCCTTTGAAGAGTCCATGCAGACAACAACAAAAAAAAAACAAAATAGTTTTAAAAATAAAACTACACACAGAGGCAGGATTTCAACAACGAAATCTGTGAGGGGGAAGTTGTATTTTGTCTCACAGCCAACTTGACTGCTTCCACTTGCATTTGGAAGACAGCGCTATAAACTCGAAAGACGCAAGGAGCCCGCCCTAATAATCAGGCTGTCCTTATGTGGCAAAATATAACGCATTAATCTGAGAGACAGCGGGATCATTAGGGGAAGGCTAAAGCAGCTGTTTGGGTACAGAAAAAGAGGAAAAATAAGAAAATCTGTGTTGAGTTGGGTGAAGAAACAAGGCCCGGGGGAGAAACACTGGTGGAAGATCGCAGAGGGGAAAAAAAAAAAAAAAAATCTCTTCACATGTGCAGAACTCGCCACGGGAGGCAGACATTTCATTATCCAGCCTCACAGATACAGAGGGCTCTTTTGTGCGTCGACAATAGAAGAGTGCAACTGAACTTTGCCCCACACCAAAAGCGAGAAAAAAAAAAAGGAAAAAGGACGCCTTAAGATGATTCAGAAAGCATACGTCATCTATAAAACGCATTTGGGCAATCGTCACTTCTGTAGCATTTGCTGTAGCAATGTGGCTGAATACAGGAGATTGAAAAACATGAAGAAGAAACAAGTACAGATCAAAAAAAAAATTGAACATTGTGCAAAAGTCTTATATTTTTTGCTGCTTATTTCAAGAAGTAAGACTCATGTTCTATATAGATTCATTTCACATGATGTGAAATTTTGGAACCGCTTTAAGTTCACCCATAAAATTCCCAGTAACACACTGGCGCTTGCGGTTGTGTTAACATTATGTGGAAAATGTCAAACGCGCAAGACGTGCTCAAGCACCTCTTGGTCAAAATAAAAGAAAACCCATTAGCTGCCGGTGAGCGTCCTCAGCATCCACCTCAGCCGCCGCAGCTCTGTATGAAGACAAATGACTAAAGCTCGGCAAACAGAGTAACTCGCTCTGCGTTGGAGGAGGAGGCACCCAGGTGTTTTCTTTTCTCCTCCGGTGAGAAATGAGGGATTCGACGCCCCGAAGCGCGCCAGGCGCAGCTTAAAGTTGTTGACTGTCTATTGATTCTGGAGACCGGCGTCAACAAGGGGATTTATTCTACTTTGATTGAAATTCTCCTCACTTATTCTACTCAAGCGAAGCGTGAGCGGCAACAAAGCACCCGGCCAATCATAACCGACAAGACAGTCGATGGGCCTCGGGGCGCCGGGCAGCGGACCTTTGCTTGTAGTTGATGCACCGGGCTGCGGCGTGCAGCGGAGAGCAGTTCATAGGAAAAACACTGATGAGCTGCTGGAGCACGCTGTGTGCTGCGCCTCATTGGGAATTTACATCGGCTTGCTGACAGACTGCTCGGAGGTAGCTGTCAACAAAAGAAGGAAGTCGAGGCCACAGTAAATCACTGTTTGTTCAACGGAGCAGGGCACCCACAGTGCATTGCAGAAGCAGTGAGACGCCATCCACTTTTCCCACATTGTGTCGTGCACCTACCTGTAATACGTCTTATCCCGTTTTGTCTTGGAGGGGGGAGGTTTGTACCAAGCTAATACAAACCAGCCCGTGATTATTGATATTAACTAAAAGGACACATTCATTTTGTTTGCATTTGGGTTCAGCCCGTATGATTTGATACTTTTAAAGCAGGGGCGTCAAACTCGTTTTTCATTTTGGGACACATTAAGATCGCATTCTCGAAATACTTGCAAGAAATGCTGCAATATTTCCGTTTCGGTACAATAATAAATGTGATTTTATTATTATTATTATTATTCGCAAATAAGTGTAGAAGAAAAATATTCCGCCGTCGCTACCTAAGTTGGCATCATTTAAAACCAATGTTTTGACAATTTTTCAGTAAACTCTATAATGCACAAACAAAAGAAAAATGAAGCGATTTGTTGATTTTGCATTTATTTGTACGATCGCAGTAGAACTGGACGTATTGACTGACATAATTTGGCAGTAAATGGATGAAACTCATTTTGATTTGATGAATATAACAAAACTGTTTTCTTGATTTATGCATACCTCTGGAGGGATTAGGGGCCACATAAAAAGATAAACCCTCCTGCCCAGAACTGCTTTTGAACCAAAATCACTGGAACATCAGCACAACTTATTTGACTGGTGATTTTGACGATTCCACTTGACGAAATGTAACGTTTGTTCCTGGTTTCTCAATCGGTGAATGTTGTGTTTGCTCAAATATGCCACACAAATAAACCTGTTTGATCAACTGATTTTCTTAATAGAGTGGGAGAAAGGTGGAAAATTATGCTGAAGGGGCATCTGGATCAAAGTCTTTGAATTTTTTGGAAGCAGAAGTAAACTCTGCAATTTGGATGAGAAAACGTGAAATAATTCACTTCTTAATCTAAAGTTTTAAAGACAGAAAAACTTTGAAACTCTCTCGGTGTTTCTGTGTTTTATACGGCTATGTTGAATGTCTGTCTTTTCAGATGTCATGCTTTTACCCTTTAGAGGACATCAGGCAAATATGGACTCGCTTTGCTCTTTGAGGGTGTTCTGCTTTGTGCAGGAGCGTTCTCATTCATTTCTTTCTATCTTTCAAAAAAGAGTGAAACGAAGACAACGTGTCCATATTTTATGTTTTCTCCTGGAAGTGTTTTTTGTTTGTTTGTTTGTTTGTTTTTTTTGAAAAAGATAGGATTGTGTTGCATCACATCTTCGGGAGCAGAAGTTGAGGAGAGAAGTTGTAGAATTAAAAGGAAAATGTTGTCCATTCATGTTTAATCGATAGGACTTCTGGTGCTTAGCGATTTGTGGCTCCTTTATTATTTACACGGTGAAGTCCTGGGTATTTTCGTACGGCTTGAATGCAGACAGATCGGTGCAGCAGGAAGACAGCTGGCATAAGTGCAAGTGCAATTTGACGTCGTCTCGCTTAAAAATGCAACGCGTCTATGAAAAAGACATAAACATGGATTTCGGCTCTTGTTGCTCGTGAGCTACTGTATTTATTTTTCAGTAGTAATGGTGCCTTTACAGGTTATGAAAGCTGCACTACTGTGCTAATGCGCCACCATACTGTGTAAACACAGATGCCGGATTTGAGGTGATAACAAGCCAGATGGTTCTGTTCCTGCTCGGCCTGGACGGCGCAGCATCCAGGACGTCCAGACAGGATTGCTCATCTGGATCGATGGGACAAGATTGTTCTACTTTGCCTCAGAGCGTCTTACCTCAGCCTGGGTTCAGAGCAGACAGGCCGGTCCCCATCCCTCTTATCTGCTTGTGTCCTCTTTTAGGCTGCAGAGTGGAGATTTAATCGCTTGTATGTGGACTCCTGGACACAACCGGTTAAAGATGGGGAAATGTTTGGCACATATTCGGTCCCCTGCTTGGGACATTCATCAGGGAAATACATTTTATAAATGTTCATGTTTTTAATGAAGCTCCAGTGCTAATTTTTTTTTTTTTTTAAGGACGGAATGAAAATACCCTTATCAAATTTCAATTTAAATTGTGAATACAGTACATATACGTACGCCACCCTAATATTTGTTTATGATACTCTTAGTATGGTGCACCTCTCTGCTTAGTTCCCATACCAACAGCCTGGCCCATTACCTTCATACACAATCATCTCTCGCCAGATCTGCGTCTATGATTTCTACCATTGAGTTGGATTTCTCCGGTTGAATTAACAACCGAGCCAATCAGGGGACAGAAGTCCATGTTGGCCACACTTGTTAATGTTTGAATTAACATTAGCAGCACTTCTCTCTTTGCAGTGGAGGATGATTGATTACAGCACGGGTCATTTCTGATCATCTTCATAGCGTCAAACTGGCGAAACTGGTGACAACTCTTACCAGAACTGCTAGAATCCATTCAAATGTGTTGGTTTCCACCCACTGACCCCAGTTATTAATCTTAATCTGTGCATGTCTGCATAGTTTATCCATTGCAAAGCCACTATGGATTTGTGTTTGTGGCCGTTGTCTTGTTGGGATGACCAGTTGTGTTAAAGGTTCCAGGCGTCTTGCTGTTAAGACGAAGCTGAAGAACTAGATTCACAAGTTCAACTAGCTTGTTGATAAGATGCAGCTCACTTACCCAACTCTACTGCCGAACTTATAAATGCACGTTCCTTCCAAATGTGGCAGCATTTAAAATTAAATAAATAATCTTTACGCTGGTCCCAAATTTATTGCCAAGAATCATTGGCGAAGAAATAATCAACCAATCCTAAAGCTCTATACTTTTACGGTAAGTTTGCGTACACTGTAAAGTTATTTTTATTGCAAAAGTTGAGCAGCTTTCAGCGGACAAATTTTTGCCCCGACTTCAACAAATTAATTGGAGTCTAGCTCTGTTGATGACCCCCGACTTACACCAAGGTGGCTATGCGTGGCTATCAACAAATTTTTTGGGTCCCTGTATAAAATATTTACCTTCACAGTCGAGCTCAGCCCGATTTTGATGCTTTGAAGTTTTACTGATAGGAAAGAAGCCAGAGGCTTTCATTCCTACGTTCAGCAGAACCGACTTTAAAAAGCAGCAAGCAATATTTCTTATTCAGTTTGTAACCCGCAATTAAAGACTTTTATTTTTGCGGGCCCACTTCCTGTGGTGTCCCAAACTCTCCAGCTTATTTAAAGCCGCCTCCAGCGCGCAGGTTAAACATGCTCAGCTGTTTCAGTGTGATTGTGGCTTGCTGTTGGCGTCTTCGGCACAAACGCGCCCAAACAATTGAATACCCTGATTGGATTGCTTGGTGAGTTATTTAATAGTATTATTGCTTTTATAATTGAAACTTGCTGGATTGCTCATTGGAGCGTTGTTTTTAGAATTATTGGCACGGCTTATGTGGACCGTCACATCGGATTCTGACCCAGCTGATTGAGGCTAAATACGCCCCACTCTCTGAGAAGGTAACTCCTGTCTGAATTTTGTTGATATTGCGCAATATATATATTTTTTCCCCCTTTTTCTCACTCTGCTTGAGTATTTGATTTATTTTGATTTCTGGATATTTTCTGTTTTACTTTATTTGAATTATGGTTAAGTTAACCTGATTAAAATGATTAGAAATTATGCAATTGCATTTAACATGCTTGAATTTAATGAATTTTTCTGTACTATGTTTGTAAACAATTGTTTGATAGAAACACTTAATGGGTTTTCTGACCTTTTAGGTCGGGTTTTTATTTTTCTGATGGATCAGATCCTCACCCGGATCTGAAGATGGTGAGCTAGGAACAAAGAACTATGGACTTCATGATCTTGGACACTAATTTATTTTGAGTTAATTATCTTGTCTCCCTGTGCTGTGCAATTGTTTGTTTGTTTGTTTGTTTTTTTACAAATCACTTAATATATATACACAAAAGCCAAAAGGACTGTTTCTGTTGTTTTTTTCCATTCACACCCTCAGACTCCTTAAAGAGCCACTTTTCTGACTCTGCTTTTGTAGCCGCAGTTAGCTGCTTAGCCCAGAACTGTTACAAGTTCAAGAGCACTTTTTCCTGCTAGCAGCCAGGAAAAATACCCAGAAAAAAAAAAAAAAAAACCGAGAGAATAAATTGGTCCTGCTTTGACCTGGCATTGAGGACCGTACCTGAAGTGGTTCTAATGATGAGCTTGTTTTGAAAGGTTAGTGTTTGACTCATTTCTCAGGGGGATATGCAAAGAGCACATAACAGAAATCTTTATGAGAGTCTCACGCCAGACAGTTCAAACTTTTCAGGGCAATTATAACGGCAAAGAAAGGGAACATCTGCTGGCCGCGTCCACTCATTTGTTCCATGTGTTTGGCTTTCAAGCTTCATCCACTCCATAAGCAGACACAACACATCGTCTTCCCCATTGTTTCCTTCCTTGTTCCTTTCTTCTTCTTCCCTATCATTCCATCTAAACTCTTCGGTCTCTCTGTTTTTTTCAAAGGCATCGTCTCTTCTGTCTTCCCTCCCTCCCACAGGTTCGCCCCAGGCCAGCGGGACCGGGACGCTCCAGATCTACCTGATTGATGTCAACGACAACGCTCCCGTGCTGATACCCAAGGAGGCGCAGATCTGCGAGCGAGCCCGGCCCAACTCCCGAATCAACATCACGGCTTCGGACGCAGACGCCGAGCCCAACGTCGGGCCGTTTGTCTTTGAGCTGCCTTCGTTTCCTGCCAGCATCCGCCGGAACTGGACCATCTCCAGGCTGAGCGGTAATTAAACGCCGCACGCTGCGTTTAAGACCAGATCGTGGTGAAAACGGACCACTCGGGACAAAACGAGAGAGAGAGAGAGAGAGAGAGAGAGAGAGAGAGAGAGAGAGAGAGAGAGAGAGAGAGAGAGAGAGAGAGAGAGAGAGAGAGAGAGAGAGAGAGAGAGAGAGAGAGAGAGAGAGAGAGTGCAAGATGAACGAGCTGCGTCCTCAGTAAATTAGAAACCGTAATCCTGATGCAAAAAATATCTGCATTAATCCTCTGGATTGGGGGCGGCTGGAGGCAGTGAGGGGGAAGGTCCGAGTTTAACAAAACGTCTCGGAAAGCTCGCAGTGAGGAACACGGGTGCCATCCAGCCCTGACGTTACGATCTATCGTTTGTGACAAATGAGATCCATTCGTCTCACGGTCCCCCGAGCAGCCGATCTGTCACCTAATCCAACAGGATGGATGCATCACAGCAGCTGTCTTGAGGACAAATCTGATCACATACCTGGATCCGACTCCCACAGAGGCTCTTGTCTGAGGCTGAATGATAGATGCTGAAGGTTACACACTGTAGTTTCAGATGTTTCTGCCTTTTCTGCCTTCAGTCGCACATGTCAGAGTGATTGCTCGTGTTGAAGCGGCTGATGCCGTGCACTCATGCATGTGACGCAAACAAAGGATCGTTTACGCTTTAAAAGACGTCTTATTCCGTCTATCCCTCGTCTCACCCTCCTTCCTTGTCCGACTTCGGCAGGCGACTATGCTCAGCTCAGACTGAGGATTCCGTACCTGGAGGCAGGCGTCTACGTGATCCCGGTCATCGTGTCCGACTCGGGGAACCCGCCTTTGTCCAACCGCTCTATGATCAGGATCAAAGTGTGTCCCTGCGACAACAATGGGGACTGCAGCACTACAGGGGCGGTGGCGGCCGCCGGCCTCGGCACCGGAGCCATCATCGCTATCCTCATCTGCATCATCATACTGCTGAGTGAGTGCCACTCTGTAGAACGAATGGCTGCTACTGACGCGAGTTTGAGAAAAGATACAATTTGTTTTTTTGTTTTTTTTTGCAAGGTATGGTTCTGCTGTTCGTGGTGTGGATGAAGCGCAGAGAGAAGGAGCGGCAAGCGAAGCCCCTGCTGATTGACCCGGAGGACGACGTCAGAGACAACATCCTGAAGTATGACGAAGAGGGAGGTGGAGAGGAAGACCAGGTACGACAGATTACTGCAGATATTCACACACGAGGCATAGTAATACGCAACACTGACAAGTGAAGAGAATCACGCTGATTCTCCCCTCATCATGGTACTTGTTTGGATCAGGGCCATGACGAGTTGAGATTTTTAGGCCTGCTTCACCCGTCAGGCGGGTTTTATTTAACCGAGTCCCTGATTCTACAGGTTGGGCAACAATCAGGACCGAGTGTCTCTACTTGTTTATCCAAAAATGCATTTCCACTGGCCATAAAATTGTGCAAATAGGAATCACAAAATAGATTCATTTTTAATGGAAACGTTCCCAAAGAACTCGATGAGGTGGTTTTTCAGCTGTGTCGAAGTTGGTGTGTTTTGGAAAACTGGAAGGAATAGAAACACTTGTCATGTGATCAACAGCTGGATGTTGATCACATTTTACTGCTGCCAGAATACGATGAAGATGACGACAGGAAGTGGTGGGATCATGACGTTTGTGTGAACAAGCTTATCCATGTACGCGAAACCGTGTTTTTTCAATAATGGCAGAATATGGATAAAGTTTTGCACACCTTTGTAACAATAACACAGCGACAGTTAAATTGTGATCCAACTGTAATTATTGACCCTTTGCAACACTAAGGCGCCGTAGCAGTGAGGAATGGGAGTATTGACTGGCGCGACTACAATTATTTTCCAAAGTTGTTTTGGCTGATGTAAACATGGCATCTTCTTGTTCATGTCCGTGGACGTAGCATGGGCGTAAATCCCCGGGGGGTCAGGAGAGTCCGGACACCCCAATCTTGGAAACGTCTAGAATTGTCCCCCCGAAAGAAATCATTGAAGAAACGTTGGCATTTAAATAATAAAAATATAAAAAGGCAAAAGAAACAAAGAAAGAAAAAAAATTGTCATTTATCTCACAAAAAAAAAAAGAAATTTTTTAGGTCCCCCCCCTACCATTGTTAGAACAATGGTTCAGTCCAAAGTGTAGGAGAAGCACCAGCATTATATGCAGCTTTTAACTACATGGACTGTTTATTATTCAACCGGAGGTCATTAAATATCTCCAGGAAAAACTTGCTTAGTTCATTTATAAGGAAGAAAGAAAAAGCTAAAGCTAAATTCTCCCACTAAAAGGAACTGCTTTCATTTTAGCACTCGTTTCAGCACATTCATGCACTTCGTTGACCTCCCGCAGATAAAACACAGATTGAGCTCATATTAACAATGTCTCACTTTTATTGAGTTTCGTAGAAAGCTGTTGGAAAAGGTCAGCGCACATGAACACTCTTGTGCTTTTTTTCACCGCCTCGGGTCGACGAAGAGCCGACAGAAACTGCACATGATGAATCTGACGTGGTGCAATGAGCCATTCGAAACCTTTTTTGCAAGATTTATGACCTGAATGGCTATCACAAAGCAGCTTTTCACACATTTCACAAAGCATCCCTGCTCTCGCCTCTTGGAACGATACAAAACCTTCAAACTTTTTACAAAAGCTTCTACATCTGCGCAGGGATAATTATAGCGCCGTTCTGTCTGTTTAAGGGTTTTGATCATGATCTGTATTGGCAGTATTCCTGGTACCTCAGCATGAACCAGCAGCCATTTGGGTTCTGAAAAGAAAAGGCACTGACAAGCTTAAGATTCCTGCTGATTTCTTCAGGCAGAATAAAACATCATCCGGTTTTTGGGTTTTTTTCTTCACACAAACCTCATCTTATTAATTCTGGTTTGTTGTGCAGGTTAAAAGTTTTATGTAAATAAATCCACTATCGTTATCTTAAAGCTCGGCACAGAGGAAATAAAATGAAAGTGAAAGAAAACAACATTGAGGCGAAACGTAGATAAAGCCTGCTTTTTTTTTTTTCAGTAACGCGTTCTGTTTTAGGTACGATGCAAAATGCAAAGTTTAAACAAATGTCTATAAAGTGGGTCATAATTTTGTTGAATGCCAACCATGTCTTTCTGTGCGAAATGTGTTGAAGTTTAGGGATGGGAAGCTGCATATTCCTTTGTCCTCTACAGCCTGGCTGTTTTCTGTGTAAACCCAGCGAGCCGAATTCAGAGCAGACACTTAAATAAATAAATGTTATTTTGATTCTCACTTATTTCCAACACCTACACACACCGACATGTGGAGAGTAAAAAAAAAAATGCGAGCAACAGATGGTTGTGGTCCTCGCAGGCCTCTTCACTGACATGCCTGGATGAAGATTTAACGGGCATATTTATGAATCATATGTAGGATAAGAGTAAAGAGATAAACAAGCTGTTCTGTTTCTATTGAGGAAATTAGTGGGGGGGGGGGGGTTTAAAAGAGCAAACAACAGGAGGACAAGAAAACAATGATTGGATTGATTTCCAACCAGAGGAGTTTATCTTAATGTAAAATCTACAGATTTTAGGTGATATCAACAGGGCCGGCCCAAGCCTCCATGGGGCCCTAAGCGACATTTGGTTTTGGGGTCCTTTAGCTCTGCTAACAATGGGGAGTGGCTGCTATCAGCAATCCGATCATTAGCTCATTCACACACCTGCTATAGACTTATTGCATCTCTGGCAGTGCAAGAAGTCTATAGCACTTATAGGATACATTTATTGGCCACCTGATTTATCGACCAGCTATTTTCTGGGCGCCGATTTTCTTAATTTTGGGGGATCGCGATTGGCCGATACGTACATGTGAAGCATGTGACATCTTTCTAAAACCGACTCAGCAGTTTTAAACTCAATACAGTAGTTTTACCAACAAAAATAAAATCTAAAAAACAAGTTTTGTTCTTCTTGAACAACTCTCCAAATCAGTTTGATCTACAAAATTAATAAAAATGATACTTTTCACTCCTAACAGACACCTTAGCTCCTCGCCGATAACTGAGTTTCACTTTCCAGCCTTGCATTCAGCAACTTACCAAACATGAGTCATGAGAAACACTGAGGGAAAAAAACCTACATGTTTTTTTTTTTTGCTTTGCTGTCATTTTCAGCCACAAACATTTAACTAAAATATCTACTGATATGCGTTTCGGTCTCTGCCTCCCTCTGACTCTCTTCACATCTCCTTGCATGGATTCAAGTAGTTACAACAGACACTACAGTAATGTACAGAATCAGAATGTGAATCAACTAAATATATTTAAAAAAAAAAAAGTATGTTGTCATCATACAGAATGAGAGTTTAAGCAACTTAATTTTCAGACGTATACATTATTATACAACTCCACTCTGTTTACTGTGTAACCCGATTCTGATGGCAAAAATGTTCATTTATTTTTAAACCTCTCCTCAAGCGCTTTTCTTTTCATGTCTCCTAACCATTACCCTTATACTGTGGAACTAATGAAAGAAATATTGAAACACTGGGGGGGAGCGTCGTGCTGAAGGCGCTGTGGTGCTCCTTCCAAATAAAAGCACGCGAGTGGAAGATTACAACATTCTTCGCCACTGCGGTCAAATTATTGGGTTGGACGAAAGCGACTGTCTCCAATATTGGGGGGGGGGACACGAGCCCCCGGTCCCTCGCGGATCCTTCGCCCATGGCAGAACCTGCCGTGAACACCAAGAGCAATTTTGTTTTTCTTTTTAATCAATAAAATTGTTTCTACATACATTATCAAATATATATTATTGTTAAAACAAATCAGCTCATAGTGAAATTGTGTGTTTTTGATATTATAATGACAGAAATTATTACTTAAAAGAAAAACAAAATCAACTAGACTGAGGGGGCCCCTTTGTAGCACCGGGCCCCTGAGCGGCTGCTTAGTTTGCTTATGCCTTGGGCCGGCCCTTTATATCAAGATCATGAATTTTCTGATTGATTTAAAAATAGTCATGAACAAATTCTTAAAAATATGAATAAAAAGCTGCGTCTGTATTCAGTAAGTACTTTTTAGAGTTATTTAAATAACACTAAAATAAAATGCACTGTTATTTTGAAGATTCAGTTTCTGTCTCCACTTGAGTCTGGAGGGCCAAATATAAAGCTGCGGACGGCCAAAATGAGTTCGACACTGAATGCATACTAGCCTCGCCACGAAGCATTCCTTGACTGTTGTGTTTTTGTGATGTTTCCGATCCTCCTCACCGATTTTAATCCCGTTTCATTCAGGACTACGACCTGAGCCAGCTGCAGCAGCCGGAGTCACTGGACCACATCATCAGCAAGCCAACGGGGGTCCGCCGGGTCGACGAGAGGCCCGTGATTGCTGAGTCGCAGTACCCAGTCAGACCCAGCGTGCCCCACCCGGGGGACATAGGAGACTTCATAAACGACGTAGGTTTTTAGGTCGACAGCTTCTTACAACGTCCTCTGGGATCCATGACTTAAAAATGTTTCATGCATCCATGTTTTTATGGTGGGCTCCCGGTTTTAGACTTAAAAATAATTATCCTGTCGTAACAGTTTCTGGCTAATATAAAGCGATTTTCCCTCTGTTGTGAGAATGAACTTTCTGCCAGCAGCGATCCGGGTAGAGGCGTTTGTTCTGCCTCTCAATCAGCGTTCAGCCGATGATGAATCATTAGAAGCCTTCCCGGTGGGTGAGCCGGAAAAGAGGAGTTTACTACATTCTTTAAAGTCAACTGCATCCCTGAATCTGCTTTCCCAGCTGGAAAACCAGCTCCTGAAAACACATTTGTGTTATTTCACAGGGAAAACTCCTGTAGGAGAAAAGGTTCTTTGGTCTGTTTTTATGGGCTGCACAGGTACAGAAAAAGACAAAAATCAGACAAGACAAGAAAAGATTTGCAGATTTCTTCCTTCCTTCCTTCCTTCCTTCCTTCCTCCCTCCCTCCTTCCTTCCTTCCTTCCTTCCTTCCTTCCTTCCTTCCTTCCTTCCTTCTCTTTGGTTTTAGGAGGTTGGAGAAAATCTTCCACACATCCAAAATTAGGTTTTGTATTTAAACTTTAAAACTGGGCTTAGAAGGAGTGAGTATTTTGGAAATTTGAGTTTCAAAAATTAAGTAATTTGGACGTGAAGAATATATGATTTCCCTTTGGGTTGAATATCCTTAATGCATTTGAAGGATACGCACTTTAAAACAACAACAAAAAACCCCTGCAAAGTGCCATTAAAGAGCCTTTTTGCCATATCAATGTGTCTTCTGAAAGCACCTATGCAGCCAGGAGGGTACTTGTGCTACATCAAGCTGGCGAGGTGAGTCCAGGGAATGAAGTAGTAATGACAAATAGTTTGTGCCACCAGGCAGCAGAAGGCTTTAAAAGCATGAACAAGACCCAGAAATAATTTCCAGCCAAAGAGTAAGAAGGTGGGGAATATATGTACCTTAAATTTTGAGCAGCCAACAGGATTACCACACTGTTTTTTTTTTTTTCTTGATAATCTTTTTATGTGTAGAACAAGATGCTTCTGCCATTTTAAAGCAGTCCTAGGTGCAGGCGATTTCTCTGTCTCCACTTCTGACTTATGAGGTCCTGGAAGAAGCTCTGGAGCTCCTTGTTTGGTGGGGTATTGAAGGAAATGCTTTGGAAATGACTTCATGGTTTTTCAAACATTGGTGTAAATGCAACTCCATTGATACGGACAAAATAAACGGCCCCATCATCACTGAGAAGTTTTTCAACTTTTTATGGGAAAAAAAAAAATAGTTTTTTCAAAATTGCCATGTTTCCATTAAGCTAATTTATTTTCATAATTTCAATTTGTGCAATTATATGGCTGATGGAACAACCAGAGAGATCACCACACATTTCTACACACAGCCTCCTCTGTGAAGTACAGCGTTACAACTCCCATCCAGGAGTTTTTAGCTTCATTTGCCATTCTTGTCTGGCAAATGAAGCTAAAAAGAAATGACTTACTGAAGAACCATGCAAATGTACATAATTCTCTCGTAACATTTTTGTTCCTCAAAAAGTAGATATGTCAAGTGGAGACAAAAGAATGGATAGCGGAAGAGAACGAGAATATTCTCAAAGAATAGACTGTAAAATAGTGTTGTGAGTTTCACTGACTAGCTTTAGCACCCAGAACCAAACGAGAAGCATTCAGCTTCTATGCACCACAAATCTGGAACAAACTTCCAGAATACTGTAAAATAGCTGAAACACTGACTTCCTTTAAATCTAGACTAAAAGCCCACCTGTTTATAGAGATGTATTTGAAACGTAATCAATTATGAATTTAATCTCGGCACTTGACTGAATGTAATGTTTTGATTGTTGATTCTATGTTGCATGACTTTGTGTTTGCTATGATGTAAAGCACTTGGAAAAGCCTAGCTGCTGAAATGTGCTATAGAAATCAAATCTGATTGATTGATTGATGATTGATTGACTAGCTCAAGAGAAAAATCAACATAGCTATACAAGTGCATTTCTCCATGAAACAGCAACAAACATGAACCCAAACGGTTCCACTAGGGCCTGGTGTTGAGTTCAGTCAACCATGGTCTGTCCTTGCAAATTACTCTGTGGCTAGAAAACAACTACAAAACATCAGTTTCTTGTAACATTGTTTACTGTGCTGGCCTTGATTAAATAATTATGAATTGGATTAATGGAAACATCACAATTGAAAAATTGTGCTTTGCTCCTCTAGAAAGAGCAACTCAAGTTTTTTTTGTCATTCCAGAAAGGCTCCTAATGATTTAGTTTTGTGTACATAGCAGAACTAAGCACAAATTGCTAATCGAGTTCTGGCCTCGCATAAGCAATTTTCTTCTATTCTCTTTACGGCTTCAGGGTCTGAGGGCCGCCGACAACGACCCCACCGCCCCGCCGTACGACTCCTTGCTGGTGTTCGACTATGAGGGCAGCGGTTCGACCGCCGGCTCCGTCAGCTCGCTCAACTCCACCAGCTCAGGAGACCAGGACTACGACTACCTCAACGACTGGGGCCCGCGTTTTAAGAAGCTGGCAGATCTCTACGGGGGAGGAGCGGACGACTGAGAGAGGGGCGCTGGTGGCGGTGGGGGTGGGGAGCACGGGCTGTGGCAGGGGTCTGGAGAGGCAGGAACGGTCGGGAGAGGATGTAAAGTACCTTGACAACACGAAGAGACCATGGAAGAGAGCTGAGAGGAACGGACCCTTTTCCACGGGCTGCAGTAGTCGGCCGAGCCTGCAGACGTGAACTCCGCTGCAATGCAACTGTATTCTGGCTTTATGGTTTTTAGTGCCGAGTTTGTAGTGTGACATTTTCACTTTTTCTCCTTTTTCTTTTTTTTTTTCTTTTCCCGTTCTCTCGCCACGCTGGACCTGGATTCCTCCGGGGACGAATCAAGGCGGGGCCGCGAGACACACGAGTAGTGAATTTTGTGCTTTGATTGATTGTTGAAAACAAAACTATCTCCGGCTTTAGTCTCACACTGAAGAGAATGTTTTTATTTCGAGGGAAAGAGGGGGAAGGGGGCGCTCACCGACTCTCTCTTTAACTCTTTGTCAACTTGAATTTCCTTAGAACAGAAGCACTGTCATTTTATAAAGTGCCTTTTGTGGTGTGTTTTTGTATCAGACTCCTGCTATCTCAGGATTGGTTGCTGTTCGTGCAGTACAACGGGGGCAACACGCTCTGTTGTCTGCCCCGTCATCCTCAGACCAGCCCTGCCCGTCTCGTTTTTTTTTTTCTGTTTTTTTTTTGTCCTCGCCCAATCGCAAACATGCAAACAGCCCCGGCAGCCTGACCCAGGAGAGGGAGGACACAACCCAGGGCGGACTACCGGATCCCATAACCCATCGAGTTAAAGAGTTGTCGAGGGAGGGTTGGACCACCCTCTTCTCAAAGAACCTGCTCAGTCCACTAGCATCCTCCCCTAACCTCCAAAACCCTGGTCTACCCAGTGTCAACATTTTTTTATACGTGTTGGGGGTTTTATAATTTATTGGAGAATGCTTGCCTTTCTTCTGTGGACTCATGAGGTTTTAAGGAGCCTTTGTGTTGAGACGCTTGCCTGCCCCTTGTATGGTTTTGTGTTGCTAACTCCACGGTGTAAAGCTTAACGTAGGCATGATTCGATTAGTCCGAAAAACGTTGATCGAGGGGAACTCCAATGACTCGCAACGAAGACGCCTGAAGAAGATTCTTTTGGTCGCCTTGAACATTCCTGTTTATTCTTGTTTCTTTTTTGTTTGTTTTTTTCGTTTAGGCCGACAAAGCTATTAAAAGGTGCATGATTTTTTTTTATTTTTATTTTTGTTGTTTTTGGTTCAGTTTTTTGCTTTCTTCAGATGTTTTACTCAAAGCACTTGTTACTCTGTGGTGAGAATGTGAAAATAGTCAGCAGAAACTATATGAATATACTCTGTATAAAGACACTGAGAAAATAAAAAAAATACTGTAAAATACATATTTTTCAAGTATCAATGACATGTAGCAGGGAAAATAAGTATTGACACTGGTCAGCGTTTTGTCAGGAGACAGATGCTTAACGATCACATTCCAGACATTGGTCGTTATCCACGTAATCTAAACGCATGCAAAGAAATCAAAACAAATTTCAAGTTTTTACGCAGAATCTCAACTCTTTGTCGATTCAAATATTTGTGTTAGCTAATTTACTCCTAACTGATGAAAAGGTATTTTGTCACCATTGTATCACAGAAGATCTTCACAACCTCCGTGTGGTAAATATACTAATTAGTTTGGTTTACAAACTTATTTCTGAACTTCTCAGTGTTCCTGTCAGCAATGAGAGAAATACTTTCTATTTTAAACTAGTCATGATCATATGATCTTCTCACAAAACAAATTACTTTTAAAAAGACTTGGAATCAGCAGATCAAGTTATTCTCCAAAACGATAAGTAATGGATTTAAATAAAATGGTCTCTATGCACATTTAATGTACAAGACTCCACTGAAGAAGGGAAATTGTGTTTTATGTTTGCTGCGGAACAATTGTGAAAGCCCCTAGAAAATAGCCTAGTCAAAGTTTTTGGACGCCACCATGACACATTTGGAGGAGGAATGGTGCTACGTTCGCACCAAACGCACCACAAAAACAGTGAAGTTTTGGGGTGGAAACATCATGTCATCTTTCAGCATATGGAATTTGATCATCTGAAAATGGAACGTGGGTGGATTTTTATTTTTTTTTTAAGCAAGACCAGGAGCCTAAACACAACCTTGAAAATGCTTAATGGGTTTCAGAAAGAAAATTCTCCAGTTACTTTGTTGACTGGACAAGTCGGCTTTAAATCCAATTAAAAATCTCTGGGAAAAAAATGTTCAGATGAGCAAAGGAGATGCTTTAAAATGATTTGAAGACGTGTCAAAATCTCACCTGAGCATGCGACTGTTTTCTCTACACAGAAAGCGACTTAACAGTCTGAGCCAACAAAGGCTGTTTTATTACGTGTGGACAAATTCCAGGAATCGTGTGCAACAAACTATTTTTGACTTCTTTGTTTTGATTTTTGTGGATTACCTACGTTAATCTAATGCCAGTATGGTGATGGATAAAAATCTTTTCTGAGAAGAAAGTCAACAATACTTATATTCCCTGCTGTAAAGGTTGCTGCTCTCCCTCTCAAGCTCCTCAGCGAGCTTTGGTGGCCCGTTCATTTGTAAAAAAAAAAAAAAAAAAAGAAAAAAAAATGTGGATCTTCTGTTAAAACACGACTTCTCTCAGAATGCTTGCTTTTAAATTTTCTGCTCCAGTTCTGCTAACTTTTTTCCATTTCACATCTTTTTCATATGAAACATGCCCTATCGTCTGCCTCTGACAGACGCGCTCCCTCGGTCGGCTTCTTGCCTTGGGACGACTCATTAGCCATGCCTGCTGATATTATATTATTCAAGGTACTGGAGTTCTTTTATTTATTCATCTCGATACTGGATGTGCGCTTCAGGAAATAAACAACACATGTTTTGAAAATGTGCCATCTTTTTTTTTTTTTTTTTTCTTGAATATTCACTCCACGCATCACCTTCAGGGTTGATGCTGAATTATGTATAATGGCCTTGTTTATTCAACGCTGGTCATTTCTTATAGAGTGTTGCTCAAAGCTTTGAATTTCTACGAGCCTATACGATCGTGTTTTGATGCAGTTTTTTTTTTATCCATCTCCTTTTGCAGCGCCGACAACATCATTGGCACCTCTGGTAAAGAAGTGGAAAATTAATCTTTTATGGCAGTCGCATAATCTCTCCCTCTCGAGCACAAAACAAGAAAATCATCCAAACTTCAGTGTGGTGGACATATTTTTAGTGGGAAGGGAAATTCCGCTGTTCAGAAATAAATGTTCCTAACAAGAGCGACGGTGGCACAACCCCATCGTAGACAATTGCATGTTCACATTCACTTTTTGAATTTCTTGCACTTAGAAGTCTTATATTTGACATTTTATTACTTTGTCTTCCGCCAGCGTCTTTGTGAACATCAGAGATGTTTTCATGGAAGACATGTTTTCATGGTTTTGATCTCGGGAGTTTATCTGACCAGTCTCACGGACCAAGCATGTGCCTTGCTAGCATGCATGGATTTCACGTCAGTCTGCTGCAGCTGAGTAAGTCGGTCTGTGAAGTTTTTGACTTTTAATGCATCACACGACAAACGGAGCAGAATATGTGAAGCTGTAGCTTACATTTAAAACCCACCTGGTTCTTTTCAGGTTCTATTTTACTTTGTTGGGGAAAAGGGGAAAAGAAAACCTTTCAGATTCATATTCAGTACAGTCATATTTAGACGATAAGTACTATGTATATGTCCCAAGTTTACTCAGATGCTTCAAAAACCACTAAATAAACAGCTATTGTTCATTGTTCCAGAATTCAGTGTTAAAAAATGTAAAAGAATTATTGAAGGAGAATCAGTTTAGACAGGCGAGATGATGGGAATCATTTTAGCTTAAGGGTGAATTCAGGAAATTTGTCCTTTAAGAAGTTGTGATTCAAGTTCATCATTATATTCATAAAAAAATAATCATTCTATTAGTAGACTGGACCTTTCATTAGAGACTCAGTTATTAATTTATAGAATTCAGCCAGTGGGTTAATTAATTATTTTTACATGGATTCCATCACATGTAGGAATAACAGGAAATGAGTTGTCAGACAAATATGCAAAACAAGCTGCAAAAAATAGTTGTAGTGATATATTGGTGCCATTCAGTAAAGAAGAAATCAAATCTATTATTAATCAAAGGGTTTAATAATAGAAGCAGTGGGAAGAGGATAGAACTGGTAGGTGGCTTTACAGTACTGAAAGAAATGTTGGCGTAATGAAAACAGGACAAAATAAAAAAGAGGAAACCATTATATCCAGAGTACGTTTTGGTCAGACAGGGTTAAATAGTACATTATTTAAAATGAGAAAACAGGAAATTGTGATTTTTTTGTTTTCATGAAGAGACAGCAAAACATGTTTTTGTTGTTTTGTTCTAAATATTCTGTTGAGGAAACTCACAATTGGTTTATTGGTCGCTTGGTCATTGCGGTATTTCACCAAACTGCAATGGAAACACTGTTTTGGCTTCACACGAGTCACGTGGTGGACAACCAGATGTTACTACTGGTGGAAACGACAGAGAAGACGACAGGAAGTAGTAGAAGGATGTTTTGTTCAAGGAGTTTGTTGCTTCAAATTCTGAGTAAGACGTCAACGTCTCCTCTGATTGGCTGAAAAATGAGCACTAGTGTGACGGCTGAATTATGAAGATAATCTCATCTAACTGTTTACATCCATTGCTGCCATGATTTTTAATGAATTAATTCATTTAATTCAGGTGTTTCAACTACTTCCATTATAAGTGTGCGTAATCCAACAACCAGGCATGCAGACCAGAACGGTTTCGCTCTCAGGATATCAGAGAGTTCTAAAGTGGATTAATTTCAATTGTGATTTTTCCTCTATTAAATATTCGGTCTAGAGTTAAACTGTAAGTGCATTCACAACAGACTTGAAGAGATTGGGAATGAGAGCAACTCGGATACAAAGTGGGAGGTGAGATAAAATAACAGAGGGAGACGGCAGATGCTCAGCTGCACAGAGGTCACCTAGTTTCTGCAGAGTCAGTAGGTACTGACCTCCAAACTTCATGTAGTCTCCAGGTATATATTCCCATGTAGATGTTGTGGAAGAACTTGACTGATTTATGCAGAACCATTACCTCGACCTGGCAGAACGCTTTTGTTGTAAGAGTGGTGATTGGGAGTCAGGCCTTCTCGTCCTAAATCTGTCACAGAATGCACAAACACACTCCTTAGCTTTGTAGAAAGTCTTCCCTGAAATCTTATATTAAGCCCGATGCAAAATGCAACTTTTTGACATTCTTATATACATGGTAGTATTGTCTAGGGCTGAAACGATTCCTTGAATGATTCGAGTACCTCGATTATTAAAATTCCTTGACGAAAATGTATCTGACTCGAAGCTTTGTTAAATTATGTTCATTATGCAGCGCACCGTGTTCTGGCTGGACGACTATTTGTCTTGCTTCCGCCAATGAGTTGTTGTAAAATGCTAGTAGCATGTTGTTGAATTGTTCGGCGTTTTGTGAGGTTTTGGGGGGGAATAAGGATCGTCGAAGTTTGAGGTGCGATGGTTGGACTCTGACAGCTTTGGTGGCATCGGAATCGTTTCGTCAGGAGTGTTGATCTGAGCGACCTAAGTTGTTTTCCCCAGTTATTCTTGTAAGTTTATTCATGGCATTTACTTCTTCTAGTCAAACTCATTTGTTTTTGAGGGCAACACACCTGGTTGTGGCTCATAGACGGTGGTATTTACAGCAGCTACTTCCCGTACTTCCTGTTGATAAAATTGATCCACTTTGCCTGAATTCACCGGTACGTGATTTATGTCGCTACGACACAAACAGCGTCTCCCCTTAAACCGGAACAACCTTAAGGACCAAAAGATGAGATTCTAACAAAAACAACAAACGGTTAGCAGCTAACCGTTTTTTTTTTCCCATACATGCTAGGCTATATGAAGTGCGTCTTGTTTCCGTGATTTCTGATGGTTAGCTGCGTACCTTCGCCAGAATGCGATATTTGATGTTTCTAACTATATTTACTTATAATATATATGAACTTTAATCTTCTTACATTGTAAAAAGTCCGTGTTTAACAGTCCCAGAGCTGTCGGTCACGATTGAGGGCAGCTAACCACCACCAGATCTTTCCTCATTAAAAGTTGAACAATGAAATAAAGTTCGGTTCTTGTCTGTCTGTGCCTCCGACCGTGAAGCACAGACAGACGGACCGTTTCTTACCACGAAATCAGCTAAGTAAAAGCGACATGATGTGCGGTTTTTGACGGGCTTTATGTGAGCTACGTTTTTCTTTCACGTCCCGTCATGGCGGAGCGGAGCGAGTTTCGAGGCTCGTGCCAACGAGCCAATAGGAAACAGACAGCTTAAAAGTATGAGACGATGCTGCTTCAATAAAACACAAACTTACTTTAAACTTAAAAATCTGGTCTCTCTATGTTTTTCCCACCTACATGTCTTATAACCTCACTACTTCCTTTCTACACGCGCGCTATTTGTAGAAGTGACGTATTTGGACAGTGGTGGGATGTGACTCCTTTGGACATCGTCTTCGGTCCGGAACAGCGAGGCCCTCTGCGGCGGAGCACTGCAGGCACGCGGGGTCAGGAAGTGTGTTCGTGTCCGCTCCTCGTGATTTCAATTAGTCAGCCGAAACGCCCCAAAATAGGCCCGCTGGGGACTTAGAGGGGGTTTAATCCTCTCCGGCTGTGTGTCTATCAATTAGCCACACCATTAATCCCCACGGCGTAATCTCATTAGATAGAGCGCCTTTAATGAGACGCCCGGAGAGGAAAAGAAGGAGTACGGGCAGGAGAGAGAGAGAGAGGGGGGAGGAAAATGAGGCTGTGTGGCGTGATGCAGGTGTAGGCCGTGTGGAGAGGTGATTAGTGGGACTGGGGAGAGGGGTCAGCAGAGGGAAGGAGAACCGAGCGCAGCAGGAGCAATGCATAACATTTAGAGAGTGCTTTGGAGGAAAGGCTCACATGGAGGGAGAGGTAGTTTCTCTAGGGGGGAAAAATTAGAAACCTGGGCGATGAAAAGAGTAAAAAGAAAAAAGAAAAAAAAAACAGGTGTGAGCAGGAGTCAATGAAACAGAAGAAAAAGAAGAAAAAAAAGGAGTTTTTAATGAGAGGCGATTTAATTCCCCGAGTGTCCGTGTAACGACTAATAAACCTGGCTTAACCTTTATGGTTGTAAAATTATGAACTCTTCCGCAGGACCGTGGACCCGTGTTAATAGGAGAGCCATCAGCGGAGGTGGGAAGGTCTGAAATTATAATCACGCCGGGAAGAAGTCATCTCAGTCGCAAGCTGTCAGCAGAAAAGAATATTAAGTTCAAGGACGGGCTCTTTGATGGGCTTAAGAGAAATTTCTCTTTCCTCGTGGCGGAGGAGAGGAAGCTCCGGTTACCCCTGGTAACCCCCGCTTCTTGAGAAAGGAGCATTGCTGCTGGCTTCCAGCCAGAGCCTCGCGAGTTGTAAATAAAGTTCTCTTCAAACATGTCCTAGCCTGGCCTTTTTCTTTCTTTTTTTTTTTTCTCTCTTTCTCCATTTCCTCTCTGGAGTCTCCTGGGCTGAACCAGAGAACAGTTCAATTTGAAAAACACCACGGTGGTGATGTTGGCTGGGACGGCGGCCGCGTGATCAACCGTTGGTGGTTTCAGTGTTTATGTTGTTATTCCACAGACGAACGGGCCTGGATGGACGGGCTCTGCTGGCTGGGTGGGGGGTTTTTATTTTTATTTTTTATTATTATTTTTTTTTCTGCTGACACTGCTCTCCGCTTTCATCTGCTATATTTCAGGAGTCTGTCTACAATGAGATCAAAGCACCAAGAATGGATTTCATGTTCCTCCTGGAGAAAGTATCTGCCGCCTGACGAGTAGTTATTTATTTATGATGTGGACGCAGAGGAGATAATCTGCCCCCTCCCCCCCAAAATATCAGGTTAGTCTATCAAAAATACTTTTAAAAACCGCAACGTTCAATGTGGATAGGAATAAAACTGAACTTCTCTTAATTGGTACAACACTCAGTAAATTTATTGACTCCTCCATTTTTCCCTCCCCTCAGGTCAAGAGTCCGGATGTCAGCCTCTTCCTTTGGCTCCCATGCCAACAACATCACTCAGTCAGCCCACTTTCATCGTCTCCGTCCTTCTCTCACTGCTGCTCGTGGTCCACAGTCTGGTCACTTCTAGATTAGGTCACTGTGATTGTCTTCCCTTTGGTCCGCCACAGAAAAGCTCTCCATAAATTACAATCAGCTGAAAATTCAGCCGCTCGTATCATCAAACCTGTTCTCCGACAGCTCCGCTGGCTTCCCATCTCACACTTTCAAATCGGTTCACAGCCTCCTCTCCCCGTATCTTTTGGACCTCCTTCACATTGCTACACCAAATAATGCAAGGTGACCTTGAGTGTCCAGAAAGGCGCCTACAAATAAAATGTATTATTATTCATTATGTATTTCACTGCGATTCCGTGTGACGAATGGTGGATATTTTTGAAGTGGAAGTGAAACGATACAGTTTACTGAGGACGTTTAAAAAAAAACTGTACTAGAGAAAAAATAAAAATAGGTGGGACTCCGGTAAAAAACAATGTTAAAGGAAGGAATGTTGTGACGGTTTCCTGGAGGCGGAGGGCCGGAAAGACTAGGAGCTTCTTAAAGAGACAGAGACTTTATGTGGTCCAGGTGCAATAATTTGCAAAGTCAGTTTTCTTTTAAGTCATGTCTGACCTGCAACAACTGAAGGTAATATAATTTCTGTGCCTGGAAAATACATAATACCTCCTGCCTCTTTAAAGTTTTTACAACGTAGACGCCTATTTGGCAGACACATTCCTCAAATATCCTTTCTAAACACTTGTGGTTTGTTTTTATGAGAAGAAAAATCAATTATCAACAAAGTAGTGGTAATAATTGGTCCCATACCAATCGGACTTTAATTGACCTTACGGTGTATGAGTTCTACATCAGCATTCGCTCACTGTGCAGAGGTAGCCATCTATAAGGCAAAACTCCAGGCTCAATATACGTCAGTGAGTTATGCATAATTAATCAGATGATTTGAAATGCTGTGCAATAGACTTCTTCGCATAGTGTTTTTGCATTAAAGATGCATGTGGCCCCTATGTCTGCAACATGAAATAAATCAAAAATGCCTTTAAGTGTAAACCCACTGAGAGACGATCGCCACTGGCACCAAAACATAAATGCAACAGACTTTGCTCCAAATTTCTCCATAAAGCAGTCTACATGTTATCCATAAACTGTATCATTGGCTTAAATGGATACAATATGCAGAATTTGTTTTGTATCAATTTTTATATTTTGGGCCCAGGTGTGTTTTTATTGTGATTTTTTTTTTTTTTTTACACGTATCTGCTGAAGTGAAAAATGTGTCAGAAAGATAGAGGTGGGCTCTGACATTACATTTTCATGACTGGAAACATTTGTAGTAACATTCCCACTTAGTATTTGGCGCTTTTGTAGCAGAAATCAGAGGTTGTCTCTTAGGAGTTGAGTTTGTATGTTCTCCCATTATGTGTGGGTTATTTTTTGTTTGTTTGTTTTTTTGACAAGTTCCCCAGTCTTCGCTAACAATCCAAAACAAGCGGGTTTGGGTTAATTTGAGATTCTATGTCTGACTTTGTGTGCAGCAGTTTTTTTGTTTTCCTTTAACGCCTCTCATCAATAGACTGCTGAAGATCGGCAGGATCAACTCTGCAACCTGAACGGCACTAAAGGGGCATAGAAAATGGACGGTGTTTTCATTCCATTTCGAATGGTTCAGTGGATCTCATTGCAAGTATCAGAAACTGTTTACCTGTTTGTCATAACTGAATGAGATTCGTGACATTTTTATTTGAAACATATTCTAAAGTGGAATTAGAACCTTTAGAGAACCTTCTGAAGGTATGTTGTTTTTTTTTGGAAGTAACATCTAGACTCCAATGTGAAACTGATCTTTGAAAGTTCAGAGATCCTTGATTCTTGAAGATGCAAACTTTAGTGTTAAGTTAGCATGTTCTCCTATCTTGGCCATTGCTCTCCTGTGCAATTCCACTCAGTTCTAATCTCCATTCAGTTCTCAGTCAGGGCTTTCTCCCATTGACAAGGATTCTTCAGGGAGAAATTCAACCAGGCCGATCAGCGAACGGAAGGAGAAGTTGTAAGCGATGACATTGATTTTATTTGCTCCTTTAGATTTGTAGTCTGCCTGTAGTTTTAGCAACGGCAACAGAGGAAGTGAACAAAGCCGTCCAGCCCGTATCGGCCACGTTATCAAATATTGAATTAACATGGTTGTTTACAGCGCAGGGAAATTTACGGTGAGCTTCATGGCACCAAGCTAGCGCATTACATACGTCACCCCTCAGGCAAACGTTAACGATTGAGTAGAATGTAAAACTTCAACAGGGTTTGCGCCTCAAGCAAGCAATTGCTCCTCAAAAGCCCAAGGTCCAGATCCTCTGTACGAAGCGACACATAGCTAATGTTCTTCCTGTCCATTTGGGGGGTTTCCCTCAATACTCTATTCCTTCTACACAGCAAGCACAAGCATGTTGACCAAGCATAACTCCCCTCCTGCTGGGAAAAGTGCTGCACATATTCAGTTGATGCTTAGAGATTATTTCTTTGCACCTGAGAGCCTCTTTAGTGGTGTTGAAGGTGCAATCGAGCTTCCATTTTCGTCCATCCCTCTGTCTATAACCCAGGAGGATCAGCTGTCTAATCAGCGATCATTCACATTCAGACAAAAAGAGGCCAGCTGGTGACTTTTTAAAAGTACTCGCATCTCTTGAACTTTTACGACTGCTTTCTTCGTTGGGCTTTATTGGGATTTTTTGTGACCGTGCAACAAAACAGAAGGACCAGACAAGGGGGAGCAACCACGAAGTGCCACGGTAGCTCTGGTTGGACCTGTAGAGATCCAGACTTCATGTGAGAGAATCGTTCGACAGGACGGCTTTTTCGTTGTGCGTTCCATAAATCTGTCCATTATGGGGAGATTGGCAGGAAGAAAGCTATTGTTAGGGGGAAAGCAAACAGGAATTTCCATTTGCAGTTGTCCATAAAGCATTGTGGGGAAAACACAGGAAACATTTTCGAAGACGGTGTTTGCAGGCCAGATTAGACAAAGATCAATATTTTTTGTTTTGAGTCAAGATCAACTTTATGTTACCCAAGAGGGAATTTGTTTTGTAGCCAGAGAAGACAAGAACAAACGCAACAGACAGAAATACAAAAGTAGCCACAGCATCACCTGTGCTTCCCTTGACCACGTAAATGTGCAATTTGACATTTAAACAGTAAAATTTGCTCAACGGAAACACGTCAATTAAAAAAAAATTAAAATTCCACCTTCTGATGAGTTTTGGCGTTAGGATGATGTGTTGTTTTTGGTCTTATTGAAATTGATTTATTTCATGCAACTGCAATTGAAACACTTTTTTCACATCCAAGGATCAGCAACCGGCTGTTGCCTCTGGCAAACCACGAAGAACAAGACGACAGGAAGTAGCTGGAGGACGACGGCGCCACATTATTTTAATGACTTAATCACATGAACAAACTTGTTCGTGTCAGATTTTAAGTGCGTTCCTTATCAATTGCGAAATTGCGGTGCTTTTTGACGTTAGCGGCACGTTGACAACGTTTTGCGCGGATGTGTTCGGGAAAAGCAGCTAGTCTTGATACAATGAGGACACAGACATTAGCTACTGCAGTGTGTTGAGGGGCTAAGTACCAATGCTGCTGTTGTTTTCAGATTTTTGTTTGTAAAAAACCCCTGAAAACTGTTATCACTTTCCATCCATTAAGCAGTTATACTTTCCGTTGTTTATGTTGCACCGTTTTTAGCATGTGAGATGCAAACAACAGAACACAGTACATCCAGTCTGCTGGGGCCACAGCGCATTTTGGAGTCTGACCCGCATCGCCCGACAGATGACTTTGTGAGAGGAGACCTTCTCGTCCTCTGGGCCCGAAACTGTGTGCTGCCTGGCCTGAATCAGCTCCATTAAAGAGGCCAACAGGCTATTAACCCCAGCATCAATACCTCACAGGTTCAGCGACGCTCCCAAACCCCATTCCAGCAGCCGGTCATAAACACCGGCCTTATTATAGCCTCTCCTGGCCTGAGCGGTGAGCTCCGGTCGACCTCGTAACAAAAGAGTCCTGAAGTCAACATTAACCCGGGTGGGACAGGGGCCAGAAACGAACAAGAGACAGAGTCGTGGGGACGCGGGAGCTAATGAACTGCTGCTCGGTTTTATGTTTCGGGGTTTAATTCCTGTCGGTGGGCTCCAAACGATTTCATTCAATTCCGTTTGGGGAATAGAAGTGGTTCCGGGCTGCTGGATTTGTGCATCCAAATGGAAGATAAAGAGCGCCGACTGGATCGCATTGTGCCACATCAGTTCACCTCAATCATATTCCCTCCCCGGAACTCCTTCCAGCAGATTTTTTATTCATAAGCCCCCGGCTTTAATCAACATTAGGCAAGGAGCTGTTGAAAGGAATAAAACAATTTAGCAACTACCAATGCATTTGTCTCACAGCACGAATGCGACGCGACTGCAAATGGATTTTTTTTTTTTTTTTTTTTTTTTTTTTTTAATTCACCGGCTTGCAAAGATAACATCACAGCAAAATGTGATCTGAGTTTTAGTATTGACAAAGCTGTGGGGATCGTGCAGTAATCAGAGTTAAAGTGCAAACCGCGATGAGCTTCTCTGTGAGAGCAAACAAAGGCAGATTGTTTTAGATTAGAGCTTATCGCGGAAGTGCAGCAGAAAGGCCCCACTGAGAGGAAAGATCACATCAGTCAAATCCCATCTTGGAATCTGACAAAAGTGACAACTGAAGAAGAGAGAGAGGGGCGCGCGCGCGCGCGCACACGCTCCAGTGCGTGTGCCTCATTAATGATCTCACCCCGGGGTGAAAGCGGAAGCAGCGACGCTGAGTGCAAGACGCTCATGAAAGCCTTTTGCAATAAATGCCACGGCGGGAGGAGGCGCTGGTGACGTCACTCGTTCCCTCTTCCTTCTTCCCTCTGGCAGGCTCGCGGTGTTTACCCGACACCCTCAGGTGCGAGCGACTGAGGCGTCGCTAGGCAACCGCACCGTCCCTGGCGCTGCTCTGCCTCTGGCGCTCAAGTGGGAGCTTATGTGGACTTAACTCGGAAAAGAGCAGCAGGGCTGAGGAGCGGGAGGGAGGATTACCAGGAAAAATATTGGATTGGGCCGAGACACAAGGGCCGGGGCCTTACCTGAGTCCCCCGCCGCCGTCGAGCACGGACGCCCCGAGAGGCTCCGGGGCCTCGACGAGGTTCCCACACAACCAGAAAGAGGGAGACCCCGGGGTGGCTTTTATTCTTCTTTTTTTTTATCTATTTATTTAGTATTTGATTGATTACTCACAGAGAAGTCGACGATAAGGGGTCGCCGAGCAGCCTGGGTGCTTAACGAGTGAAGGGAAGTGTAAGTGTTGAATGGTGAACGCCATCATAACCTAATGTTGAAGAGAACGACTCTGTCAGCGACAGGTGAGCCTTACAAAGGGAATGAAGTACTGCCATCTAGTGGCCACCGGGGGGATTTTCCTGAAGGAAGAAGGAAAGCTCCTTTCCTACGCCGTTACGTATTTTATGCGTTTTAAACGTGGTTTGGCGAGATTTGGCCTTCATTTCTCAGGTAGATTAGTCACAGCTGTCAGAGTAACTTGCATGCTCAGATAAACCTGAAGTTATGGAAGAGTGATAAGAAAAAAAATAAAATAATGCATGTTGCATCTGTAAGAAGAAAAAAAATGCTCTGGTCAGGTAAGATGTATATTCAACTATGACAGCATATTTGGGTCATTGTATATAGGACAAAAAAAAGATTCAATATCTGAGAAAATTTCTGAATAATTGCTGATATTTTTCTCTTGGAAAATTTGTTATTGATCTTAAAATTTCTCAGGTTTTATTACCTGCACATTTTCAACTTTTTTTTTTTACTCAGAAAATCTGAACTCAGTTTGAGAAATTTTCTAGAAAACACTGAAGTTTTCTCTGAGTTCTTCTGCTAGAACATTTCTGATATTTGTCTCAGAAGTTTACTCCTCTCTTCTTTTTCTATCTACAGTGGCCCTAATGCGCTGGCGAAACATGGTGGCGGTAGCATCATACTGTGGGGAGACTTTTCCTCAGCAAAGACAAGAAAGATGGTCAGAGTTGATGGAATGGAGGGGGAACTAAAGAGTTGACCTGTCAAAAGTAAAAAGATGATGAAAGTACATTCATGCGCTATAATGGTCCAGTTAAAGTCAATATCTAAATCCTGGAAAATCTGTGGAAATCTTGAAATTCATGTCTCTAGATGTTGCTAAGCTGGTCGGAAATATGTCAGACTTTGTTTTAGTGCATGTCAGTAGAATTGTACACCACATGTCTTAATTTTAATTCCAAACAGAAATAAGGACCCTGAACCCTTGTTCCACTTCTCAATTGAGCACCACTTATGGTTTTGGTTTATCAAAACAAACAAAAAAAAAACCCCTATGAAGTATATTTTTAGGCTTGTGGTGACAAAATCTGAGACGTCAAAAGGACGGGTGTCCTTCTTTGTGAGCTGTGTAGCGTTCCTTTTTAATGGGCACCACAGACACACACACACACGGACACACACACAAAAGGAAAAAAGACGCTTCCAATCATTAAACCATCAGGCTGCTTTCCCGGTGGAAGAATGGGCCTAATCATTTCCAGCAAATGGTTTATTATGGCGAATGTTAGCAGCTGATGTGACAGCTGTTGCCAGTGCACTGTGCAGGGGCTGATAATGGGGACGGCCTTAAACAAGACGACTCAACAAAGAGTCGGACAGACTGGTAAGCAGGATGTCTGTGTGTGGTTTCATTCTGAGCTGAGTGATTGTTGCTGCGCGTCTCACACACACACACACACACACACACACACACACACACACACACACACACACACACACACACACACACACACGCCCACACACACCCAGGGGACGCGTACAGTGAACTCCAGGTGGTTTTACAGATGTTATGGGTTTAGGTCTTTTGTGTACAAAGCCTGCAATCCCTACGGACATCCAGCAGATATTTAGATACTGCCCCCTGGTGAAAAGCAAAGCAAAACGCATCAATACATGGACTATGTAAAATCATCCTTTATTCAAACTTTTCAATAGAGAAATTTAGATTTTCTTGGTGCAGTATGTGTAAATCTTCAATTCTATACAAAACCATATGTAAAACTTTAGATGAAACATTTACAAATATACAGGAAGAAACTGTAGTTTCTTATGAGAGAAGACCTAAAGGGCTGTCCAGTAGCACACCAAAGTAGTAATGTGACATTACCGCTGTCAGCTTGCAACGAGAGTAAAAATGTGTGTTGGGAGGCAACAAAGAATAAGATTGCAAGAGGAGAAGAAGAAGAAAAAGAAGAAGTTTGGTTTAGCAACAGAGGTTAGAAGCCTTAAAAACTATTATAAATTATAAGTTTAAATCTAAAGGACAGATTCAAATGAAGAACACCCAACTCTAAGCATCTGAAATCTAAAATGTCGTTTCAAACATATCCTGTCGTACATGTACTTTTTATTTTTTTTTATTTTTTCAGCTTTATGCAATAGGACACACTTGAAGCGTCACATAATAAATAAATAGCTAAACATTCATTTAAACTTTGATTTTTAGTAAATAAATACGATGAAATTTTTAAATATGCTGCAAGGTAATGGAGATGAACAGAGTGAGCTTACAGCAGGGTTAATCGTGTGAGAATGGTTGTATGGCTTATTCATAGTTAGGAAGGCAACTCAGCAGGTTACACAGTTTGGAGTTCAAACTAAAAATCGACAAAAACTAGAACGAGGTCATCATTCAACAGAAAAGAAAATCATAAACAACCCGGTTGTCTAACACAAGTGATTTTCATAGCTTTAAAAGACTAGCTTGCATATGAATATTGAGAAAATAAACCAAACTATGATACAGTGCACAATTGTACATTATGTCATTTGTTCACACAAAATAACACCTTCATAAAACACGTTTTACTTTTGCACCATCTTGAGAGAAAAGGAGGTTTTCACAGGGCAGATAAAGGGGCATTAATCGACGACTGCTCTGAAGGAAAAGAGGCATCGCTTGAGGAGGGAGGTAGAGAGGCCTTCCAGTATGGCTACGATTGTATTTTATGATAGCAGGTGAACCTAAAGAACCTTTAAATCCACCAAATAGATCATCTCCTCTCCTTTTTACCCAAAGGAGTCGTTTTCAAGCGAGAGCGTTTTGGTCTCTCCACTCACGTCGCTCCCTCTTCCCCCTCTAGTTCTACTCTCTCTCTAACATCAAGGCTATTTGAGAAAGCCCTTGTAGAGGAAATGAGAGCGACTGGTAAATCTCTCGTTCTCCAGGCAGAAGAGCAGGTCCCTGAGATTGACGCGCGTGATGCGCTGCCGAGTGAGTCTGGAGCCGGAGGAACCGGCGGCGCCGGTTAGAGACGAGCCTGTTCCCGATCCCTGGAAGATGTGGAAAAGTTGAGGAAGAAGGAAACGGTGAGGGATGCTGACGTTACAACTACAAACGTACTTGTGCGTAACTGTGCAGTGAATGGTCTGACTCAAGCGTTTGCCTGAGCTTTAATTCTGCCGCTAAGACTCAATTTAAGACATGTGACGAGTATATTAAAGACCATATTACGTTTTTCCAAGACATTTTAAGGCCTTCATTTTTGATACATGAGTTTAAGACTTCATAAGGATGAGCAGACACCCTGGTTTGTATTTTATCCCCAGAAAATGATGCTGCCACCAAACAGTTTTACTGTGGATGTTGTTTGGTTCGGACTGATGTGCAATTTTGGTGTTAATTCTTCATGTAGGAATTTTCATATCGACAAAAAGAAAAAAAAAACTATTTAGGTCTCGTATGATTGTAAAGTGACAAAATGTGGAAAACTTTAGACAGTATGAATATTTTTGCAGGATTTTGGAATTATTTCCCTTATATCTAAGCTACAGGTGTCAAAACTCCGGTCCTGGAGGGGCCACTGCCCTGCAACCTTTAGATGTGCCTCTGCTGCACCTCACCTGAATAGAATAAGTAGTTCACTAGCAAGGCTCTGGAGAACTGATCGACACAAGAAGGAGGTAATTAAGCCATTTCATTCCAGTGTTTTGTACCTCTGCACTGAAAACACTTTTTTGGCATCACAGGAGCCACGCAAACAACAGGTTGTTACTACTGACGGAAAAGACAAAGAAGACGACAGGAAGTGGTAGGATGATGACGTGGCGTTTTTAAATTACTCATAGCATGAACAAAATGAATGTCGTATGATTTTAATTGGATTAATTATTTATTTAATGGAAATACAAAATAATTGTAATTTTATAAAAAAAAAAAATTTCCATTAGCAGAATACTGACAAAGTTTTGCGCACATTTGTAATGGAAACACACCTATTGCTTTTTGGATTCTCATCATCAGTTGAGCCACAATCATCAAAATTACATAGGAAAAAGGCATAAAATGCTTTTCTCTATGTGTAGCAGATCCATATAATACACAAGTCCCACTTTCTGAACATTTTTCCTGATTCTCTGCTTTTTCCAGCTTTTACTCGTACAATTGAGCACCAGATAGCAAACTGAGAGTTTGGACAGAAAGCACCATATGGCCGGGACTTTCCCTGGGTTAGAGCCTGCATGTTCTTCTGAGCACACTTCTCTTCCAGATTCCACCCACGGTCCAAAGACAAGCAGATTACACTGATCAGCGATGAGCAAGGGAGCTCATAAAGACGGTCAGCTCAACCAAAACGAATGATTATGTTGGCAAAGCAGAAGTAAAACCATTTAAAGGAGATAGAAGGTCATAAAAATAGGTATGCTTAAGCGCCTTTTAGTGAGAGGTGAGAAGTCGGTGTGACGGTTTTGTTTTAAAAAAGTGACACCTTTCCAAGTATGCCATAAAGCGTTAACTGTAACATTAAACTGCACTAAAAGGAGGATGAAGGGCAAATTCTCAAAGGCCAATGAACAGTTTCCTCCAAAAAGAAAAAAAAAGAAAGACATTTTTCTTCACAAGAACAGGGAGAATAAAGGATGAAAGTCTAACATGAATCAGACGTACTAATCAAACTCCTTATAATGCCATGTGTGTTTACAGGAGTCAGCTGACGGTTGCAGTGAGAACAGAGCTCTGCTTGACCCGACGAGAGGCGTCACTCTGCTGGTTTCCTCTGCTCGGGACGCAGAGCTGTTGGCGGGGACTGCCGGTGACAGCTGCTTACAAATTCAGCTTTCCATCACCGACACAGCCACCGGGAAGCAGGCTCGACTCTCAGCGCTAACATTTGTAACCATTGACAAAAAGAATGTTGCAAACTGGAGCTGTAAATACACTCAGTGACTCCCAGAAAGGATCTGTTCACGCCACCGCCTTGCTAAAGTATTCATATCTCGTTTTTTAACATTTCAGTCGCATTGCAACCTCAAACTTGAGTGAGTTTTTTATTTTATTTTTTTTTATTTTGTGAGGGGGAAATCTTGTCACGACAAGCAATAAGTCGATTCAACGTACGCTAAATTAAAAATGAGCGTGATCGTTTCAACTTGGACAATGATCTTTAAAAGACACTTCCCTTTTAATAATGTTGAAAAGCCGCCATTTTGAAAAACAATGAAGTAGTTAGTTTGCACTTTTTTTTTTTTTTCATATAAAAATCCTACCTGGTTCTTTTGCCTGTTTTTCCTGTCCAAGAAAAATGATTAATATTTTTTTAAATGGTTCCAGTTGCTTCACAATCTATTTTATTTATTGTTGCCTCAGTTGTTTTGTTTAGTTATTTTGGATATTTAAAATGTTTTTCAGTTCCAGTGTTAAATGTTCTTGATTTCTGAGATGGGGTTCTTGCATTACTATGTCATTATTATTATATTAGTTGAAAAGGTTCTCAAAAAGACAATGTTATTGTTTATCGTGATGCTTTCTGGCTTCAATTGTGGTCCAGCAAAATTTGTTATTGTGACAGAATGATGATAGGCCGACACAAAATCGCTCTGGAGGAGCTGCATTTGTCCAATCTGTAACTCTGGTCATTTTGAATTACGAGCAAAATGCCGTCTTGTTTTTTTTTTTAAAAGCATAGAAAGTTCTCTAAAAGACTCCAGATTTTAAAGACAAGAGGAAACATCCCTCAAAAGACTTGCAACTGAAAGCCATGCATCATTTCACAATTATCAATGTCAATTAGATGGCACTTTTTGTTGACTAGATATTAATTAAATGCATAAAAAGTTTTTGACTTTGAGAAAAGTCAAACACGTCTCTAAATATTTGTTGCGAGGCACTTTGAAAAAAGATAAACTATGGCTGAGTTGTGCTGTCAAATAATAACCAAAACACGCAATTACAGAATATCTCCCAACTAATATTTTTCAGTTTTTCTCTGATGTTGCGGGAATAAAAACAGGACAGGTGGAAAAAAAAAAACAGAGAGAGAGAGAGATGACCCAGAAACCTAATGCATCCGGCCGTGGCTGCTGCAGGTGCACAGGCATAAATCGTGCAAACATTAATTATCGACTTCATTGTTACCTCAGCCGAAGCAGATGAGGATGGAGAGTCCAGGTTCTTCTTCTTCTTCCTGGGCCCGATGGCTGCCAAAGCCGTCAGGTTGGCCTCCCTCTGTCTCATCTGAGCCAGCTCCTGCTGCTGCATCTGGACAACACACACACACACACACACACACGCACACACTCACAAACGCTCACCAACAACTGAATCAATCGTAAACGTGACAGAGAGACCTGCAGACCGTGCTCGGCCTCAACTCCTACCTCTTTCGCCTTCTGTTTCAGACGCAGCTGCTCCGGATCCTCTTGCCGCGCACGGGACTGAAAGACCGACACGAACAAGAGTCGTTTATCTAAAGTCCGGTTGGTTATTTAAGACACTTCAAGTGGAGTTTGATGGCAACAGCAAAGCATAAAGAGTAAAATATCACTTATGTAACTGTGCAACAACTAGAAAAAGAAAAATCAGGCAAAAATAAAAAAATCCACTTATTTTTGCACAAGATAATTAAAAGGCAAGTGGTGTCAATTAAAAGTTCTTATTAAATAATCAGTTTGGCGTGTTGCACCACTTAAAACCACTTGTTAAATCTAACCCCAGCCGAGTCACAGTTGTAGGCAGAACACGTTAAGTCAACTGTTTATGGTAAAGACAGAAATGTAAAGACAGATATACAATATGTGCAAAATGATGGCAATAACAAGTATCATTTTCTGACATCACTACGATCTACTTAAGCATGATTGAAAATTTGTGGAGATTAGGGTTATGGCAAAGAGGCATTTCAACAACAACAAACGTTAGAGCGTATCGCCACAAATTAATAAACTGAAAACTAACAAATTAGGGATTATCAAAAGGAATGTCCTGATTACATATAAGTATTTGAAACATTTTTGTTTTATCAAAACGTAAAAAAAGAAAAACACAAAATGTATATATTTTTAGATCGATGCTCCTTTTGAGAGACGGCTGCCTTGATTTCTATCAGAAACAACTCTGAGTATCATGACAGTGATTCAAAAACAAAATAAGCCACGTGTATAGAGAACTATGAGCTGAACTTCAGACTGCAGTATATGGACACACCTTTAGAGCTGAACCAATTAATCATTAATCGTCAACTAATTTAGCAATTGATTCATAGTTGTACCTCTAGTGGCAAAGTTTAGCCTCATCCGGTTCAAATTTACTAAAGGAGTCATTCAGTAAACTTCATTTTCATTTTAGGCAATAAAATGTTTATTTTCTGATTGAAAAACTGAACTACTTGTTTATTTGGATCCTTTAATGTATTTCTGGTGTAAAAACATAAAAATTAAAGCCCATTTTTACTTATCTTTTTAATCAGATTAATCGTCAGAATAATTGATTACTAAAATAATTGTTAGTTGCAGTCCTATATTAGAAATTCTTTTTATTTGGTTCTTTTTAATTTTCTGTGAAACTGGATTTTCATTAGCTGCAAGCAACAATCATCAAAATTAATAGAAAAAAACCCCACTTCAAACAGATCACTGTTTGAATAACGAATAGATAAATAAATACCGGTTTCACTTTTTACCTAAATAAATGAATGTTTCAATAATACATTGAGATATGTTCGTGTAGATTTAAACCCTGTGACCATTAAATGCAGCCATGACAAAGCAGCTCCTATTGGTTGATAAAAGTGCTATGCTGGGATTTAAATATCTCTGAGTCTTCACCTATTTAGTGTCATGTGTTTAAATCAGACATTAGAAATTCAACCCATATACCAACTAGGACACTTGATGACAGCGGGCTCCCTGATGGCGAGTCATAAATCAATCCCAGCTGACCCTGGGGTCAAACCGTCAACAGAAAAGCTGTTGAGTGACTGAAGCGTCGGATGTAGGCAAAACATGTAAGACAGCTGTTTATGGTGAACACAAAAATGTGATAGGGGGCTAAAAACAGGCACACGTGTGTCAGCGAAAAAAAGCGACAGGTTTGGTTATTTAGGTTCACGATGGCGTACCTTAGCTGCCTTCAGCAGGATCTCCCTCTCCTGCTCTTCCTTTCGCTGCTTCTCCAGCTGGTCGAGCTGCTCAAAGAACTTCAGCTGAGTCCGAACGTCACTGCTCTGCTCGTAGCTGTCATCCTCCTGCTGAAAGACGGCGTTGACACAGAAGCAGTCGATGTTGAACATACCGCTAATCATTTTAAAGCCGTGTTGTTTTTTTTTCTTCCATTTATGGCACAATCAAGTAACTGCTGCCTTCAGCCATGTAAAAAAAAAAAGAAAAAAAAAAAAAGAAGACATCATGTAACGCCTTGAAATTGGGCCTCCTTCTCTTTCAGAAGATCCTGCTCTTCCTGAAACTCCTCCTGCAGGAAGTCATCACAACATGGCTCCTTTGTTAATCCTTTAACAATGTTTTTATCTGCGTTGCTCTGAGAAGGAGCTTATTTAATGAGCTCGGCAGTTCCAACAGGTGCTTGCTACTTGCTGCTGGCTAGTCTGAAGGAACTGAGTGAGAAAGTCACAACGGAGGGCTGATCTGTGAAACGGAAGCTCGGAATCTGCATCTCCGAGGAGGGACGGCTCGGTCCATCCAGGCGCTTCGTACAGCTAAATGGCTGCCATGGGAGATTAAAGGATTTCTCTAACATGCATGAAAGCATGAGGGCAACACTCCCAGTATGTTTTTGATGAGCTGCCTTAAAGGGGAAGCTTAAAGAAGCTGTCCCTTTAAGAAATCTGGTGGAGATGCAGCATTAAGCCTCTATGTCCCGTGAATGTTGAACAAACTGAGTTCCTTTAAATCAAGGCTAAATAGCCGCCTGTTTAAAGTTACTTTTGATTAATGATAAATGGAAGACTGATCAACATTTTATTACGTGTAATGATGACGGCATCTGACAAAATGGAATGGTTGTGCTTCATATTATGACACAAGACACTTTGAGCTGCCTTGTTGATGAAATGCTAATCAGCTTGACTCGGTCTAATTCATCAGCAAACCTTGAAGTTGATGTTTTTCTGCTGGGCTACATGGGAGACTTTTTCAAGTAAGTTCAGAAGTCGCTGCTGGGTGGCGTGGGAGACGTAATTCACCACCTCGGTGCCGAGCTCCGTAACGCCATACTTCATACCTGGAGGACGAAACAAACGGTGCGGTGAGAGGCTGATCGACCGGAGGGTATCGTACGGTCAGGGGGGGGAGTGGGAGGGGGGACTAGAGCCTCACCGATCTCCAGGATTCTCCTCTGCAGCAAGGCGTAGGAGAGGAAGGCCTCGTCCTTGCAGGAATGCGTCACAGCGCCGACGAGTCCGGAGTTAGTTGCCAGGATGTTAGCGCTCTCCTCCGACAGGTTCACTCCCGCCATGGAGGCCACGTCGTTGATGTCGTCGTCGTCTCTGCTGGTGCAGAAGCAGACGTGTGGCGGTTACAGTATCTGACAGTCATCGTTGTTGTTCGGCAAGACTCATTTGCTTTTTCCGCAATAATTTTACATTCATCTCTCTTCACAAAATTATGTTAAGGCAGAACTGTTTATGATGGCGAGTGCAGAGTTATATATACCAATGGGAAAACACATTGGCAAACTTTATCATGCATTTTATATAGATTTAATGTAATGAGGTAGTACATCATTTTGACCTTTAAGGCCAATTAAATGCAGATTAACATTCGAAAAGTCAGCCCTCTTTACTAAGCATGGTGGTGGCAGGATCATGCTGTGGAATGTTTGTCTTCAATTCTGCCAGAGTTGATAGGAACATGAATGAAACTCAATACAAAACAGTTATAGACTAAAACTTGTTTATGACAATGTAAAATGTTTAATGAAGACCTGAATTAGAAAGTTTTTGGTTATTTCAACTAACAATCATTTTATTTTTACCTTAAAACAAACAAGAAAACATGAAACCTGCTAAAAAAAGAGGACTGATTCATGCTTTTCCAACAGCTTTCGGTTTCTGGACAATAATATAAAGTTAATAATGAGAGAAAGGTATTGAAGGAGGCTAAATAGAAATGTGTGAGACACATTTCAGATTTTCGTTTACAGAAATAATTTATATTTTTCCTTCGACTTCACAAATGTGGCTCATTTCATGTCATTCGTGTTGGCCTGTCGCATGAAACGGCTGAAAACAAAAATGATGTCGTTTTCTACCACTTTGGGTTCATCTTTGCATTCCAGCTTGAAAACATCACCAACTTCTGTGTAAGATGGATTTAATAAAATAATTTGAGTGATAAATTTAAAAAAAAAAAAAAAAGAGTTTCCACTGCCTGAAGAAGTCAGCAGAAGTCTTATGACTGTCGGTGCCTTTTTCTTTTTATGACCAAACCCCAAATAATAATTTGTGGGTTGAGACTCGACACTGTTTTGAAAACGCTCAAAGGGCGTCTGTGCTTCCAAGGCACAACAGCAGAAAAAAAGCGATGAGGAGTCTCACTTGAAAGTGCCGCCCGCCTCTTTCAGCTTGTTCTTTTGTGCCTGCGTCAAGGCGATGGCGGAGACTTGCCTGGAAACAAGTGTCACCTCGGGTCTCAGTTGAACCGCTGCAGTGTGGATAGCGGGGGCGGGAGAGAAACGACAGAATAAACTACGTGGATGCAGAAGGACACGGAAACAAAACAACGAGGTGGTCGGGGTGACGCCTCACCTGGCTGCACTTGCTGCTGTCCCACCATGATGCGACCCGGGGTTTGATTCCGCAGAGCCATCATGGGGGCGGTTGGTAGGGTTACCTGAGGTCTCAGCATTGCTCTTTGCTGCTGAGGCTGGAGAACCTGAGGGGGATTTCAGACCCTCACATTATAACCAGATTAAATGGCTGCTATATGATGGCAAAAGCATGTGGTGTTTTTTTCCTCCCCATTTCAAACTTAGGATTCAGAAAAACTACCTTAGCAGCTACCTTTTAAACTCCTGTTCTTCCAACCCAGAAGATGAAATAAAACCAGAGGTTACTTACTTATACCTATCTACCAACCCTGAATAAGAGCATGTAGTTTATCTAGTTTATATACTTTGGATCCACATTATTAGACTACTCTCTAGACTCCTGTTCTTCCAACCTAGAAATGGAAATAGACCAGAGGATCCTTAGCAACCCTGAACAGGAGCACCAAGCTCACATACTTTAGATCAACATCAGATACTTTTTCTTCTTTTGCTCTTTCTCTGGTTTATTTTGTTTGTATTTCCTTTTAATTCATGTAAAGCGCTGTGTATTGCCTTGTTGCTGAAAATGTGCTACATACCTTTACCTTTCAAAACTACTTAACAAATAACACTTAAAAAAAAATACACAATTGTATTTCTGGACTCATCAGATGCTTATAGAGTGATGAGTAGAGATTTGCCAGACGTTATTTTTTGTAGTTCACTTCGGTGCACCGGCCACTCTCAATAAAACTAACTCTTCTGCACCCCCCCCCCCCACTTCTTTTTGTGTTTAACAACTCGACTTGATTCGAGACGATGGAAAGAACAGCTTCAGGGAGAAACGGTTTCATTAAACCCGAGCCGTGAAGACAAGCACAAACACAAGTTAAACATTGAAAATATCACATTCAACAATGTTTCTAAAATGAGGAAACATTTAGATGGCGGCATCCTAAATTTAACGCTGGTGCAGATTGTTATAGTGCGAAATAATCAGCTGTAGCAAGCTGCAGTTACATTGCTCCGGTTCATTGGGACGCTCCTCCACTTGACGTTTTCATTAATTTTCCTTTGAGATTAGGCCGATTCGGACCGTCGGAACCTACATGTTGAAAATCACAAATTTTAGAGCTCATACATGAACAAAATCAGCTAATATTTTTTGAAATATTAGTAAAATAACTTAAATGGAGTGTAGGGTTTTTTTTGTTTCAGCATCCATTCTCACCAAAGTCTTTTTTTTTTTAGGAATTCAAACTGATAATGTTGCAATATCTTAACACAATGAGTTATGTTTTCAGCGTCCTCAAAGAAATATTCAGAAGTTCTGCCCGCAGCTTTTCATCCCGACAGGAAAAGTGAGAGCAGAGACGTGCGGCCCGTGAGACAGAAACCGCTCCTGGGACTTACAAAAGAAAAAAAAAGGTCAACCGGGGTCAAAGTTTATTCATTATCCTGCTGGCTTTTTCAGAGTGAAGAAAGAGATTTGTTTCTCTTTTGCGCTGGAAAAATGCATTTACAGTTTGTTACAGCTGGAGGTGTTTGAAGATAATGAGTTAATAAAGCTGGGCTGTTCAATTTGGCCCTTTGCTTAAACCCAGACTGCAATACAAGAATACTGCAGATTTGAAGTTACATGCTTTTTTTTTTTTTCACACTTAATGCTTTGGCTCTGAAACGATCTAGGGCTTTTTTTCTAGAAAACTGTGACTATTTTGTTTTTCTCATCAGCTATTTTATATTTTTACACTTTTAATAATGATAAACTAAGATTTTTATGCCCACTGAGTATTTTCAAAAGCACAAATTTCGGCACGAAAGGCAAGACATTTGAGTCGACGCGGTTCATTAACGATCATCACAGTGTGGGATGACTTTCTTCAGGTTTTTCACTGTAACCGCTATGAAACGCTGAGATTAGCGCTGTGTTTTGTTACCAGTGACGTTGTCTGTCCTTGACTGACTGTTGGCTGCAGTTGGGGTCTGCTGCCCGGAGTCGCGAGGCGGGGGCCGGGGCTGCCCAGGACCACCGTGGTGGGCGTGGCGGAGGTGGAGGAGATGGCCACTGAGGCCGGCTGAGGAAGCTGACTCTGCTGGATGAAAGCTGCCGAGTCTGGGGTGAGCTGCCTCAAGGCTGGGAGGCTTCGCTGCCAAATTAAGAAATGTAGGCAAATTATTTAAGGCGAAGCCGTGGCATAGCAACAACCTTAAAGTGTGCTGCTGTTGGCTAAACGGTTTCAACGTGACAGACGTACATCTGCGTTCTCACCTTCAGGAAAGGCACTAGGTATGGTTGAGGTGGGGAATTGAGCTCTTTGTACAACCTGCTGGTGAACTCTTCAGCTTCCAGCTTGTCTTCCTGGGAAAACATCAAAAATCTCAGGGTTCACATTTACGTGAATATGCTTTCTTACTTTGTTAAGTGTCCCGGGGGATTTCTTACAATTGCAAATGTAAATGTGACTGTATGAAGCACACTCACCAGCAGGTCTTTGACCAGCTCCCTCACAGTTGCTGCAGTCTCTGTTGACTGTTTCCCGCTGGATGCCAGCTTGATCAGCGTAGACAGGAAGTTCTTGCATTTCTTTACATTCTCCATTGTCTCCTACGGCAAACAGAGACAATCCGCATTTTAAACGAGCCTGAAGTCTCAAAATAACAACGGTGTGCGTCACAGGATGGGCGACCTTCGCAAAAATAAGCAGTGTGCATGGCCGGATTTACACGGATGTGGGCCCCTGGGCTGGAAACGGTTTTGGTGCCCTATCCACTAAAGAAAAGTTCTTTCGCTGATGAAAATTGTAGTGAATTGACAGTTAGTCGTATTTATAAATTGATGACACCAACTGATGATGTTGGATTTAATATGTCCGTTGACCTGAAGCTCCGTGATGTTGCCCAAAAAATAATAAACAAACAAAAAAAAAGCTATTATTTCATTATTTGCTAATACTTGAGTACTGTTTATATTCATAAAGAAAATCCCAAAATATCATTACAACTCACTTGATGTAGGCCTGTGACTCTTACATACAGTAAATGGTTGTAAAATCATAAAAAAAATAAAAGTTTGTGCAAACCCTTACCACCCCCCCGTCCCAAAAAAGAAATGGGAGCCCTGGACTCCTGCCCCTGCAAGCCCTTTAGAAAGACGTGTTTGAAGTGAGCACTTCTTACCTTGCTCACAGTTACAGAGGTTACCGTGGTCCCAGGTGTTGGAGTGAGCGTTCTGGGGGCCAATCCTGGCACTGTGGCCCCTACGTTGCTCTGAGGAGAGACAGAAACAAGCAAACGTGTGTCTTAAAAAATGAATCGGAATAAAAGCCTGTAGAGGAAAACCTCAAAACTTAAACCTCCTAGTTGGTTAGAAATATATTTTGTTACAGAACAGCAGGTAAAACGCTCCACAGAGCAAACCAGACGTGTGTTTTCATCGCGTTCTTGTTTCTCCACTGCAGCCTTGTGGTGCGGTGCTGCATTTAGTTTAATAATTATGCATTCACACATATTGTATCAATGCAAATTAGCAGTTTTGAGCCAGGCATCGTACCTGGCAATAATTTTTATTGGGTAGAATGCAAAATAAATATGTCATGCTGTAATTATGTAAATACACATAACGCTTTGGTTTGCTTAAAACGGTGCATAATACATTAGTAAAGTATCCACATTTCCTGACATTTTCATTCATTTCTTTGTTATTTTACAGTTTTCAATAATGTATTTTTCACAACACAAAGTACTGCGGAAGGAACCTGATAATGGATTTTACATTTATTTACAAATGAAGGCCTGAATTGTGGTTCGCTTTTGTATTCATCCATTTTTACGTTGATAACCTCTACATTAAATTCGACCGACTGCCTTCACAATAACACCATTAAGTGCAGTTTCTCCAAGTCTTAAACATCTAAGGAAACACAGTCAGAGGAGCAGCTGTTTATAGTACCGATGTATTGGACTTCCATAAAATCCATTTGAGAATCTATAACAAGACTAGACAGTTGAAGTTCAGAAAATCTGACTGACACTGAGCCACTTTGCAAAGAAAAACAAGCTCTTTTTTTTTTTATATAGCTCTTGCATGTATAAAGTATTTTGCTTGCAAAAAATGTCAAGTAAATTCCAGGTACGAGGTCCCAGGTCAACAGTTTTATGACAAATTACATCAATAAAATGGTCAATTTGAAGAGCAAATGAGACATCAAGAACTGAGTCCTATGCTTGTAAGCCTGGGGATTATAATACACAATATAAATCACATTCTAAAGCACCACATCATTAAAAGAAAAGAAGTTTGCGGAGTCCTGTACGCAGAGAGAATCTACACACCGGCAGGATCGGCGCTCTGTGAAGAGCAGTGGTCGCAGCGAGTGTTACTGGGGGCGGGCAGCCCGGTCGGATGATGGCGCCCGGAGACACTTGTCGGCTGATGATTGTGGTTCCAGGAGCCTAAAAAAAATAAAACAAAAAGAGAAGTAATTATGCACTAACAACTAGACTGTTTTACCAATTTCCTTCTAGATTAAAATATACAGTTTCCCGAAACCCCAAAACCGAAGATACCTGTCCCGCAGACACATTCGTTGGCGTGGCGGCCCGAGGTGCCATGCCTCCCTGCGCCTGCGCCTGCATTTGGGCCAGAGTCTGCTGAGGAATCACCAACAGCTGCCCACTCTCGCTGCGCACAAGCACCATACCTGAAGCGAAGCAGGAAGTTGTGTGAGAGCAACAGCAGGAAACTTAGAAGGGTATTTTATGCTTTATTTAAGTGTGAATTATGATGGGCTGCGTCACTGATTTAATGTTTTTGTTTGTTTTATTTTGTGAAGCACTTTGTAACAAATCGTCTGTGTATTACTCTAGTGTCCTTATTATTTTTATGTGTTTATTTTAAAGACAAGGGTTATAGTTACAGTTCAGAAATGTGGGTTTAAACTTGCGAGAACTCACAAAACGCTGAATGACAGCTCAGCCTCACTCACCCGGGGGGATCTGGATGTTGTGTACACTGGGCTGTCCCGGAGAGGCCTGTGGGAGCCTCGGAGCCAGCATCTGGGTCGTGATCCCGGGCGCACCTGCGGCTGACACGCCGAGAGGTCTGGGAGCGCTGATGGAGCCGGGGGAGGCGGCGGCGGCGGCGGGCTGCGGCGCGGACTGGATTATCGTCGTTGGCGGCTCTGCTTTAACGATGTGCGACCCCGCGCTGACGGGCTGCCCATTGTTTACCGGCGGGTTTTGCCTGCCAATACCCGTCTGATTCGTTGCATTAGCAGCCGCGGCGGGACTCGCGGTACCGCCGCCGTTCAAAGTTGTGCCCGACCCGGCGGTTTGCATAGGCGGCCTGACAAGTGTCACCGTGGGTCCTGCTGCGTGGCTCGCAGCGGAAACACCGTCCGAATTCACGAGCGGCGTCTGAATGACGCTATTTGACGAGGGGGGCAACGAGACGCCGGTCAGCCCTTTTGACAGCACAGCTCCGGTGCTGACAGCCGCGGCTGATATCACAGTGCTGCTGCTGCTGCTGCTGCTGCTGTTGTTGTTGTTGCCAGTGCCACTTGTCGCTTTCGCCCCCTCCAGAGGGGCAACGCTTCCTGAATTGTGAGAGTTCATAGTTTGGCTCCCATTAAAAGTCTGCACAGAGTATGAGGCCACTTTCCCCGGTTGGTTAGGGGGGAAACTTATGCCGTCACCGACAACAAGTGGTTTTCCCGGCTCTTGTCCCCTTTTGGTGTCGGTGCTGCCTGTCGATGCGTCCATGGCTGAACCATTGGGAACTCGCTAAGCGGAGACCCCTCCCCGCCCCCCTCACCCCCCCCACTCTGCACTTCAACTAGTTTAACCGGGAGTAACACACGCTCGAATGTGATGGGGGAAGACTACTGTACGTCTGTTGCTTTTCTCTGCCAACTCCGGCGCTTGCTTCTCGTGTGTTTCTCCGAGAACAAATAAGGAAAACAACATTAGTAGTTACAGCGTACCTGCTTTAGCAACCGTCTTGACCAAGTCCCAGCTGGACATTAGCTCGAGCTACTACCCCCCCGTCCCGGAACTATCACCATGTAATTAACGGCTGCCTCGTGCCAACTCCAACTAATAAACAAGGACAGCTGTGACTCTACAGACCGTGGAGGATGGCAAACTACCGCTTTATTCTCCCCCGTCTGTGAAAAGAGTTCATCCAGCAGACTGGGGCCAACCGCCATCTTCGCACTCCTGCGAGCTTGTGAAAAGTGAGGTACTTACTAACTGACGTGCGCCTGCGTACAACGGCCAAAAGTCCACAGACCGGGGAGCTCTCTGAGAGGTGATTGGCTGCTCCGTCTGCTAAAAGGCGGTACCAATGGCTTCAGCTGTCATTCCGGGAGAAGTAGAAGAGGGTATAACATCTCACCGGGACGATGTGTTTTCACCGAATTTTTCATTCTAGAAAGCATACTTTGTCTTAAACTACAGACGATCCGTCTCAGAATTCAACCCTGTGACCTTTGGTGGATGAATACCCGGGTTTGCTGCAAGCGTAATACTCAAATTTCAGAGTTTATTCACACTGGATGAACCGGGCAAGATGGCTGCAGCGAAATGAGGTTTCGGTTGTACAGAGACGTATAAAGACGCCCCACCCTTTTAAAAAATGACTGTTTAGTCTCGGGTATTGTCGCTAAGCATCTCTACGCTGACTTTTATACACACAATAAATGTTGTTATATTCGTGTTTAAAGCATGAATACGACAAGACTCTTATTAGTAAATTATAATATGTGTTTTTAATCTGCATCCAGGGGCGTTTTTAGGATTAGCCCTGCCTGGGAAAAAAAAAAACTTTGTCAGCTGCATAAGTTTTCTGTTATTTATTTTTAAAAAATCATGCAGAACCTCTTGGATGCCAGTTAAATTAACAATTTAACTGGCATCCTGTTTACTTGATGCAACAGTGTTTTGAAACACATTTATAGTGTCAAAACAGTAAGCAATATACAATACAAACATGAAAAAAAATTGGATATTTACAGTGATATATATATATATATATATATATATATATATATATATATATATATATATATATATATATATATATATATATATATATAGCCACTCTGTATATAACTATACAGAGCCACTCTGTGAAGCTATAATGCCAGAGAATTAAAAAAGTGTTTTTAATCTTGCAATAGACACAGCTTGTCACTATTTGTTTATTTATGCCTAAAACAATAAAGTTCTGCCAATTGCTTACATCCTACCCATCAACATTAAAGGGCTATGTTGTACCATGTCTGTCGTTGACTTAACAAACAGTTTCCTGACGTACGTGCCGGTGTACGCCGGGGAGTTAAACAAACCAACCCCCGGCTTCGGCACAGGTGGCTCGTTCATCTGAGTGCACGTTCAACCCTATAAAGCCCGCAGGTGCACAGTAATTGCACATAAAGCTGTTCGTGTCTGTTTGAAGCTATTTATCCACTTGTAGTTTATTGCTTCGTTTATTTCATTTGAAGAAAGAAAAAAAAAACCTGTGTACTGCAAACATGAGTGCCGGAGGAGGAACTCCTTATATTGGCAGTAAGATAAGTTTGATTTCAAAGGCCCAGATTCGATATGAAGGGATACTGTCTTCTGTGGACACCGAGCGGTCCACCGTTGCTTTGGCCAAAGGTATGTGTAAGCACGGCTTGTTCAGTAGCTTCATGTTCTTCTTCTTTACCTCCTCTCGTCAGCTTTTATTGCGTGCTAAAGAAACGTCCGCTTTCTTCAACCAGTTAAATCCTTCGGTACGGAGGACCGGCACGCGGAGAGACCAGTGCCTCCAAAAGATGAGATATTTGAATACATAATATTCAGAGGAAGTGACATCAAAGATATTACCGTGTCTGAACCCCCAAAACCACACCACGGACTACCCCGAGATCCCGCCATTGTTCAGGTACGCTAGTTCATTAACCCGCAGCCCTACAGGCTCGGTGACGGTATGGGAGGCAAAAGGTGCCGCATTCTGATAAATTATTCAACGTGCTATGGACACGGAGTTGTCGTTTTAAATTTCTATGTTTAAAAAAAAAAAAGTGTAAATTTCATGTGCTATACAGTCTATTGTGATTTGGTTCAAACCAACTTCACTGTTAACTTCACCAAACATTAAAGGCTTTGTTCAATGTTTACACAGAAAGGAAATGCAATCTTTTTTTTCTTTTTTTTTTTGTCTCCATACATATGAACCTACTTCTGACTCTTTCCTGGCAGTCTGATTGGCCCAAATGCAGAAGCGGATTAACCGTCTTCAAATTGGGGCACAGCTGGTGTCAAATGTTTGTGCAGCAACATTTGTTGTTTTGTTTGTTTGTTGCTTTGGCTTTGAAGATATTAATGAAAGTTTGAAGGTAATTTTGATTTAGTAAAAGTGAGGGGGCTGGTTGACCTTCTGACCTTTTAAATGTTCATATTTTCAAAGCCAAAGCGGCGCAAACATTTTTTTTGCTGCACAAATGTAGGCGAGTTGATTGACTCTTAATTTTGTCTGATTTGAAGAGGGTGGGGAAGGGGCATGTCTAATTTGTGGGACGAACGAACACGCCAAAAAAAGGGCTTTAAAATCGGGAACCAAAAGTACTTCCAATTTTTGCTTCCAGAATTAACTTTTTGCATCGACTTAAAATTAACTGCTCTGTTTAATAAGCTTTCTCTCAAATTGGTTGGGTAAGCTTGCTGTGTTTCCAGTTTTGAATTTTATCCCTAAAAATACTTGGCAATTTAGCATTTATTTATTTGAACTCAGTCATCCATGGGCCTGTCTTCTGGATACCACCCACGCTGGAGTCCATACAGAGAAATGATGCCCACCTTTAACCAACTGGCTGCTGGCTCTCTGCTGACTCAGCAGTACAATGCAGCTCTAGACCTAAGTACAGAACTTTCCATCTTGAAGATTTAGTTATATATTTTTTTTTTTATGTGCTTGGAGATGACTCATTTATTTATTTTGGTCCCTTAGTGCCAGGACTTCCCGGTGCAGCCAGAAGGGCTCCTATGGTGGAGCAGGCGGTTCAAACCGTGCCTTTAGCCACAGCCGCACAGAGGAGGGGAAAGGCCCCCACCCCGCCGCAGAGCAGGATTCCCGTTCGTCCCTCCAGGGGTCCCCCACGAGATGCCGCGCGGGTTGAGAAGGAGAATGTTCCCACCAGTAAGCGGAATCAAACTTTCACAAATAAATCCAAATAATTTTATTCACATCACACATGACAATCACAGAAAAAAAAAAAATCTGAATGGTTCCAGTTTAGATCACTTGTGAACTCCCCATTTTTAGTTTAATTAAAATAAATATCAACTCTGAAGCTGGGACACAACTGAACTGTCATTGCACCAAATAACTTAGAAAAGTTTTTCTTTTTTTTTTTTTTTTTTCTTTGCTCTTCAGGTCAAGCATCAAAACCAGCTGCAGTGACGGTACCAGGGCAAAGTGCTGATGAGAAAATGAGACAAAAACAAGGTATGAAATGCCTTTTTTTTTTTTTTTCCCCTCCCCAAAACACTGGAAAAAAGTGAAGGGTCAGATTTGGGATGTGCTCCTCTGTTTCAGAGGTGGGCACATCCTCATTTTTCTTTTCACCACTTCTGCAAAAACCTTTTTACAAATACTTCATTCCAAAACACGACAAAAAAAAAAGCTACACCATTTATGACAGGTCTGTACGTGTGAACCTAAAGCAGTCACAGAAATATAATATATTGTTTGGGTAAGGCTTTCTGTGAAGTCTGATGTACTTACAGGTAAAGCTATGACACTGTTTCGGAAAGGTGTGTGTGTGTGTTACAGGAAAATCCATCAAATTTAAAATGCCTTGCGGAGGTATGGAGTCGGTGTGAAAACAAAGCAGTTGTAGAGCAGGTTTTCATTAAAAACGGGAAAGAAAAATCCATATATTGCACTCTACATGTATGGTTACCGCTCTAGTAAAGCCTTTAAGTCTCAGGCAGGTAGAAGCAACTTGACGTGATGATGATTCGTTTGACAGAAGGAAATAAACTTTTTCCAGGGTGAAGTTGTGGCCAGTTTAAAACAGTCAAATTTGACTTGGTTCTGATGCACATCCGTAGGCAGTCGCAGGCCCAGGACCAGAAGTCGTGGCCAGCTATTGGCGAAAAACTCTAAAGTCACAGCTTTGGAGTTTGAAGCAGATTTTGACTTTGAAACTGCGAATGCTCAGTTTAAAGATCATCTGACAAAGGAGGCTAAAGGTAAGTTTTCAGGTTGTCAGATTGGTAAATCTTGGGGGGGCGGGAAAAAAGTTGACTATCCTTCTTTGCTTAGCAGGTGAGAAACTGGACTCTGGGGAGGACCAGGACTCGAAGCATGAGCTAGAGGAGGAAACTCTTCCAGAGAAGTATTATAACAAAGCCAAATGTTTCTTCGACAACTTCTCAGAAGACCCTAAACCCAGGTACTAGAAGCAGTCACTCTGCATTGGTACCAGTTTGCTCTGTGCTCGTTTAATTTTTAATTTTGCCTCCCTAGGAGAACTACCTGGGCGGAGGAGAAGAAGCTGAACATGGAAACATTTGGAGTCCCTGGTCGCTTTCTGAGGGGGAGAGGATTCAGGGGACGTGGGCGCAAAGCAGAGGGCAGCACAGATCGGCAAACCCTCGCCAAGATTGGCAGTGGGAGGGTGTGAAAACCTTTTTGTTAATGCTACTGTAAATGTTTTCTACTTTAAATCCATCTCTCCGACTTGACTTGTGCATTTTCATTTAATATTTAAGCTTTGGCTTGTTTACATGAAATGGGAGCGATTTCTTTTTAATCCAGCAGCTGCGTACTAGAAGCAGGCAGTATTGACTGTCCCTGGATCAGGATAGCATTTCTGTTTAGTATATTGATCTATGTACTTATACGCAACTCAAATGATCTTGAAACAATTTTTCTTGGCATTGGATTTTTTTTTTTTTTTTTTTTTTCTGCTCCTTGTAAAAGATTAAAAGTGGAGACATGTGCAACTGTTGCTATTAAACTGTATGTTTAAAGGTGGTTCTCGTCCCTGTGGTTTTGTAACACACAGGCAGCCAGTCCACTAAACTCTGGGCCTAAATTGTCGAGGAGTTTAGCAAATGAACCATGATCAACACAAATGTCGAGGTAATCCAGCTCTGAACCACTGCTGGATTTCTCCTCCCCCTCCTCTTCATAGACTTGAGGTTCATAATCGTGCAGCTCGGCCATTGGTTCCTGTAAACAAGACAGCTTCTGTGGAGAGAGGGGGGGAAAAGGGAAGTTGCGAGGGCTAATTCATGTTCAAGTTTTGGAGTGTTTTGTGATACTAACCCACTCAATCTCAGCTATGTCAAACTGGTAGTTTGACTTGGTTTTCCATTCTTCCTTCATTTCATCCATGCCTTGGCTGGTGTCCGTCTCCAGGTACACACCGGACTGTTCGCCAGTCTGTTGCAGGACAGGGTTCCATTCTTCAATCTTTTAAAAAGTGAAAGTTTTTTTTTTAAATGAGATGACCCAGGAATTTTACATTTGGGATCCTAAGGGGTCATACAGCTTTTAGTGTCTTGGCATACTAATTTGAGTTGGATTGGTTTGTCCTGCAAGTTGTCTTTAGTCCAACTCCTATCACTGGATAAACCTTTAAACTGTTGCAATGTTTGTATCTTGTTACTTATACAGGAACTGGAGGAAGGAGATGGGGTAAAGTCAACATTTAAACAGAATATTCTAGCCAGCATAGCATTAATTTCAATCACTTTTTTTTGACTTGCTTCCATTTTTTTGGTTTACAGGAAATTCAAAGGTGCTTGATCCCCTTAATGTAATTTTTCCATGTAAATTGTAATTTTCTGCATGTCTGATTTTAGTGATAAAATTGGAAAATTCTTATGAAACTAGATGATACAGATTGTGTTTGTCAAATTGCACTCCTGTCTAAATCTGACATAGTTTGATTTTTGAGCAGGAAATGCTTGATAGCAACTTTATCTGAAACTATATGCAAATTATCTGAATATGCAATAAGCTCATTAAACTTGGTTCCTATTCTACAACCAGTCCAGATGCAGTTCATACTTTATATGCTGATTCTTCTTTCTGATGAAACCTTTTGTTCATTTATTGGGTTAACCGGAACCCTATTGACTATGATGAAACAGTTCTAAGTGTCTCATTAGCACCTTGAGAAGTTTATAAAAACAATAAAAACCCCTGATTAAGAATGAACCTGTCGTATCTGGTAATAATGCATTTGTTTTGGTGTTCCATTACCTTAAATGAAGAATTTCTCATGAAGGATGAGAGATCCATGCTGTTGTCCAGTTGTTGAGTGTTGATGTTTTCCATTTTCTGTTTAGATTGATTTTAATTAGAGGCTCATTTATGTAAAAATGCACAAACAAAAGTAAATCATGTATTTTTGTCTGATTATTATTGGTTTGTCATTGCCATTTTTGATCAATTTTTTGTGAATATTTAGGTTTGGAAGCATCACACTAGCTTGTTGAAAGCTTTGTGAGATTTCGTGTCAAGTGTCCCAATTTGCAGATTATAAGCAAAAGGTACAAGCAGAAAGTATCTCTTGATCCAGCTTACCTAAAACAGGTAATCTGTTGCAGTGCATTCATCTGCGATAACTAAGCTAAAGATACACAGAGACATCAACTGGTGGCACTGACTTTTGACCGGCGAGTCAGAGACTCAAAAATCTTCAAATCGAGCCATATCCTGTTTAACACTGCAACGTAACTCTGTCAACAATACTTGGTGTGGACATTTACACATAAAAACTATTTTTAATTTTGATTTAGCAAATTTAGGCATGTGTGTGGTTCGTTAAGGGCGTAAAAAAGAGCACAAATGTCGGTAGACAACAGGAAGAACAAACTGAACAAGTTTCATAATGCCAGCTTTGCTAATCTTGCTAGTTGCTAAAATCAGATGCTAAGAGCAGGATAGAATGTCAACACCGTCATTATCTTTTCTTTTTTTTTTTTGTTTCAAATGTAAAAACACAGTATATATTATCTTTAAAGCAATGTTGTATTAGTTGACAGTTATTGCTGTTGTGGTGAGGTTTAAGTCTTTACAGTGTTGTAAAATCTCATGCAGAATCAGCTGAACTTTTTTTGCTTTCGCTTTCTGATCTCACGCATTCAGCAGTGAAGTAATCCTCAGTTCTCAGGGGGAGGATCTCGTGGCGCATCCCTGACATAGTCCCACAACTGAAGGTCCGTAAATTTTGTACACTTTTCTGTGTATGAGTGCTGGTGCTTTTGCACAATGGTGGATTATACTTTCCAGATTTCTCACTGATATTCTCTCGATTCCTAAAGTTACCAGTTGCTACTGTCTTCTGACAAATTGTATTTCCATCCATTTTCTAACACCTAGTGGGATCGGGAGGGGTTCTGGTGCCAATATCCACCGAACGTTTCTGGCAAGAGGCGGGGTCACCCTGGACAGGTCGCCAGTCTGTCGCGGTGCTTTATTTCTCAAACTTATTTTGCCAAACTTGCTTTCAGCGCGTGTCCTGGTTTGAGTGGGACATCTGTTAGGACGTCCTGCCCAGTATGCAGTCGAGTGCTGAATGTACATGTGCTATTGTTGAAAGTTGCTGGTAACTTAGGTGCCGTTAATGTCGGTGGCTAATTGGTTTATGTAGAATTGGTCATATTGTCTAACATCTAATCCCCCATGTCGAGACATGTAGATGTGAGGGGAGAAAACAACTGAATGTTCAAATTGAATCTGAGGGTCAGAAGGTGCAGATTACCTTGCTCCAGTGTTCACTGCTCCTAGAGTAAACACTCTCGGTCCTCCTTTGGCCATTATTGATGACGCTGTCTCCTCTCCCCTGTGGAAGAGAGAGACAAACATCAGTTGAGCATAAAACTATTGATACCCCTGGAAGATTTGAATTTAAAGTATTTTCATTTTTACATTAAGCGAACTGGAAGAGAAACTTCTTAAGCCACAGCATGTATTTGAATCCGGAGATTGAGCTAAACATTAGGGTGATGGCAAGGAGACTCTCCAAAATCAAAGACATGGAGCTCAAAAAATGTTAACCATAAAAAAATGCAAAGGCTGGTTAGCAATTATAAGGGTTTGATTGGCTTAATGCAAATAATTGTTTTAAGTTGTGATATGCTATTTTTAAGTGCAGACCTATTTTTGTTTTTTTGTTTTAAAGAAATATCTCATGAAAACAAGAAAGTTCTCTGAACCTGAATCTAAATCTTCCAGAGATATGTATAATTTTGGGTTTAACAGTTATGCTCTCCACGGATTAATTTTAACGTAGAAACAGAATCTCACAGTCCCACTTTTGACTACAAGTAGCAGGTGTTTGGAGGAAGAAGTAGCCGTTGGCCGAGATGTCGAGATGTGTAAATATGAGGGGAGAAAACAACTGAATGTTCAAATTGAATCTGAGGATCAGAAGGTGCAGATTACCTTGCTCCAGTGTTTACTGCTCCTAGAGTAAACACTCTCGGACCTCCTTGAGCCATTATTGATGAAGATGACTCCTCCCCCCTGTGGAAGAGAGAGACAAACATCAGTCAAACTGTATAGACTGACTTGGAAAAAAAACGTAGTTTCCTTTCTCCCTACGTTGCCTCGTATCCTCGAACTTCTACGTTCAGCACATAATTCCAATTCCTCGACCTTTGCAAGAAATAAGAAACGGTTAGTGAGATTTGTACTAAAATAAGTCAAACTTTTGAGTGTTTCTCATGTGTAACCTTCATTGCATTCCCTAGTGCTTCAGTGTTTGAAGTCATGAGGGATTCCTGAAATGCACAGGATTCGGATATGGGAATAAATGTTTTTTTACAGGAGATAAGAAATGCAGCCAACAGCACCACTGCAAAAAGAAAAAAAAAAAGTCATTTTACAGGAGTTGTCACAGTTCCAGGATAGTCTAAAGATAAGTGCTTTCATTTCTTACGCAAAAATAAAGCTGCTGCAGCCAGTGCGACGCCTACAGCGCCGGAGAAGTTCATCGTCACAGGCTTCCAATTGCGGCAGTCGTGTTCCACCGAGCAGGAGCACACGGTCGCTTTCAGCTCGGAAATGTCAAACGTCCCCTGCATGTCTGTCACCTTCACTCTAAGAGTGTAAAGACCACTCTTTACTCTAGAATCCCTCACCAGGCCAGCTGTGAAACCTACAAGAACCAAAGCAAAACTGTTTGATTGTGTCGCTGTGAGATTTTTCTACATTGTATCACAGTTTTACCATGAGACGGATCCAGTTTCCATTGTCCTTTGACGTCCCCAAGCAGCTCAAAGTTGAAAGGGCCTCCATAAGGAACGGAGTCTCGATCAGTGGCTGAGATGTTGGTTGGAGTTTGGCCGTCGGACAAGCAGACATCCACTTGGCTCACCTCCAGTTTTGGTACGTTGTCATTTACATCGATAAGGTGGATCTGCAGTGTAGCCGTGCCTGTCATTGGTGGCTCCCCTGTTAAAAGTAGAAAACGGTGCTTTCACAATGGAGATACTAAACGCTACAATGAGAATTATAGAAATTGTGGATACCTTCATCCACTGCGTGCAGTATCAGGGTGTAAACGCCGTTGACAACATGGTCGGATTCCCTGTCCACCATCTGTCTGGTAGTGATGTCCCCAGTTTTGGGATCGACATCCATCCAGCCTGCTGGATCGTGTCCCACTTTGTAGCTGTTGACAAAACGCAACAGCTTGAATGCAAAAAGATGCTAAATTGAAACTCAAAATGCAAATGTTCAGAACAATCCGAATACAATGAACAGTTGTGGTCCTGACATAAATTTTGCCCTGGCGATTGCTTCCTAGCACACCTACCACACTACCATTCCCTCCCTCCCAGCGATGGCCAGAGCTCTGAATGCCCGCGTTCATGAATGCAGGTCTCATTCTTCACAACTTTGAGCTGAAGGATGGTGTTTTTGAACTTGCGGCTTATACTGGGGTTTTCAGGGACACGTTTGTACATAATATTCCTTCGAGGGGGAGTTCTGAGTGACTGTTGAGCGAGGGGCTGGCTAGCAGTCTGTCCATTCTGGAAAAGCGATTGTCAGTTTGCCCGTTTCATGAACTTGGTCTGATGGGAAGAAGCTGAATACACAACGCAACTTTCCTCTGAAGCTGGACTTCACAGTTCTTCAGTTTTCCACATCTCTCTCTCTCTCTCTCTCGGTTTTGCTTTACAAATTGTTTTGCAGGTTGTTCAAAGCACGCTAAACTCTATAATCTCCAAGCGGTTGGCCATCGCTCCCCATGTTTACAAAAAGAGCCACCTTACATGAAGTCTCTTGAAGCAGTGGTGTCTCGATCCACGGCGGTCACTTTCTCCAGCCAGGTTCCGATCGGCGCGTCCTCCTGCAGGCTGACCTCTTTGACGGTCACGTCGAAGTTCGGGGGGTCGTTCACGTCCTCTACCTCGATGACAACTGTTGTGGTGTCACGCTGAATGTTCTTGTCACCGACTTGCTCTTCGGTGAAATCAACATCCCAGAGGTCCCCGGACGGCCGCCTTTTCACTTTGCAGGAGAAGTACGGCGCCTCATTTTCGACCGATATCTTCAGCTCTCTCATTGCTCCGTCTTCAAAGTCTAGTGACTTCAAAGAAATGTCTTTTTAGTTGAATTGCATTACAAAAACATTTAAGCCAAATAAAAAAAAAAAAAACAATAATTAGAAGCAACATCGTCAAGTACAAACACTTCTTACTTTCACAACAGTCAAAATCCCATCATTAGTCTCTGGGTCTGTCTCTATCTTGAAGTATCCTTCCTCGTCTCCATGGATGGTGTATTTGGCTCTCCAGGCTTTGCTCTGTGCCATGTCTTTGTCCGTCACATGGAGGCGCAGAGGAGAGACTCCAAACTCGTTTTCCTTCACTTTGCCTGAGCCCTGTTGTTCAAATCCAAGGTAAAGGTGATGGTAAACATTCAGCGCTACATAGGAGAGTGTCAGGTTAACTAACTAAACATGTTAACCTTAAGAAAGTTTCTGTCTGGAGCACATAAAGCACATTATACATACTGACTTGAAATGTATCTGACTCAAGTGCTAAGGTATCTAAACTATGTGTTTGATGTGCTTCGGTTCAAAAACAATGTGCAGGTGCAGTGCTGGTCATGTTTATTGGAAAAGTATTTCCCCCTAAACCTTCATTCTTGCGGTTGCGTTTAGGGTTAGAGCGTTTGTTGCCGAAAAGCTCAGTCTAAATTCACACAACCGTTTTCTGCCTTTCCCTGCATCTTGGCGTTTCAAAAAACCTTCGCTGCAGAGGCGTACATGTGAGGACGTCAGCGGCGGGTCTAGAAAGTTCTACACGTAGCGACAAAGGAATGGCAACAAGTCTGGACGTGGCAGAGGCCACGTAATGCAAGCAACAGTTTTAAATGTGTCGGAAGGTAAAATAGACACATTTATTGTGTCGCTACTTGAAGCAAAAGGCTGATGTGCAGCAATATATTAGCTTTTTGTGACCAAACCTCAGAACTTCAGTCAAAGTCCCTGAAGCATTTAGCAAACTTGGTTCTTCTGTGTTTGTAGGACAGAAAAAAATGGCATCACTACCAACACACCAGTTTGCATGTGGATAGCATCAATAATAGTTGTCATGGAGATCGGTGCCCACCTAATGACACTCTTTGTTTTGAATTGGTTAATTTTAATTGCGAAATTATCCCGATGGAACAAAATATCTCAGGGTTTCGCACACCTGTCCCTACGGTCTCGGTATTATGTCACTGGCTTCGCAACATCTCTTGCTCGATTCTCATCTCCCTTCAGTGCGCCGTCTGATTTCTCCCATTGAGCGGGATATCTCTGGTAGAATTTCAACCGGGCCAATAATCGACAGGTTATGGACGATGACATTGATTTTCTGCACTGTGGTAGTCCGCCTGTAGGTTCAGCAGCGGAGGAAATGAGCAAAACTGTCTATGTTGCCCACGACATTGAATTAACATCAACAGCTTTCATGCGTGGCTTGGCACTCTTCACAGTTAACAACAGGGTAAAATTGAAACTTGACAGAGTCCACTCCACGCCTCCAGCAAGCAGTTGATTCTCAATAGCAAAGCAGCAAAGCGTAGTTGATTTTTCGACATCATCTCCAAAATGAATGCCAAAGCAAATATAAAACCAGTAGGAGTAATACGTCGTTACGAAAACACTTCTAAACGTTTGCTGAAACACTGTTGAAACCCCATGAATGTCTCAAGGAAGATCAGTCTCTCACACCCACGCAGGTTTGACGAAGGAAAAGGTGACCATGAGGTCAGACTGGCTGCCTACCGATTGACCTGTGATGACTGGAAGGTGGTCATTGCCGTCCTCCACATGGATGACGGCTGAAGTTGAACTGGACAACTGGACGACCTCACCGTGGTCTACAGCCTCTATCACCAACATGTGCTTGCTGGCCACCTGTGATGTCAGAAGAGATGGCATCATCAGCGTGAAGGGTGTGGAGGAAAAAATAAAGGTGTTTTCTCTGGAATTGTGCGCTCCTCCCACAGACACAGGTCAAGTTTGATGCAGCAGATAAAGGTTTTCCCTCCAGCTAATTTTTGCTCTGCATTCAGACAGTACTCAAGCACACCCTCAATGCTTGGATACACACCACATCTTGTGAAATTTTTTCTTTTCATGTGTGATCTAGGCAAACTGGAAATAGTTGTGCTATTGTTTACCTTCCAATGCAACTATTCCTTATCTGCTTAGAAAAAAGGAGTGCCTTGCCTCGTGATCAAAACAGCCTTTAAATGACAGCGCTCCATTTTCTTTGAGGACGAATTCGATGTTTGAAGATTCTGGGGAGACCGATTTGATGGCGTAGTGGAAAGTTGAGTTGCGGGTATTTGGCTTATCTCTGTCAAAGGCTAATACGGTGAGGAGATGGGAGCCTGCAGAGGATTGATGATTTAAAAAAAAAAAAAAGGCTTAGAACAGAGTAAAAAAAAAACAACAACAAAAAAAACAGGAGGCCTGCTCAACCGTTTTACCTTGAGAAAGAGCCTCTTCAACCGTGACTTCATACAGAGGTTCCTCGAAGAGCGGCGGGTTGTCATTGATGTCTCGAATTGCAACCTCAACTCTGAGTCGAGTGTCAATCGACTGGTCGTTCGGATTCTTGGCTTCAAAACTTAGCTACACATCCACAAAGAAGCAACATTACCAAGTGAACAAAAGGTTCTGTCCTGCAATTAGATGCAGATGTTTCTAAGTCAAGACCATGTTTAAACCGAGCAGTTTTTCTTATCAATTGTTTATCCAAGTTAGTCGATGAGAAGGAACGCTTTCCAAAAATAGCTTAAATTCAAACCAGGCAAATGCATTATTATCTTGGTTATGTTATTGTTTGAAAGAGAATCAGTTTTTGCTTAGCGCAAATACATGATCAAAAATGAAGACGTCTTTCCAGCCTTGAACTTGAGGGCAAAATGAATCAACACACTTCTATACTTTTTGTAGCACATGGTCCTGTAGGATCCATGCATGTGAAAATAAAAAAAACAATACACATCTCTATTTTAAATGAAAAAAAAAAAACTTCAAGCTACTTTATTTCAGCTAAATGGTTAAGTTAAGAAAATTGTTTTGAATTTCGCATTAATAATCATCCATTGTTTTTCCCTTTCTGCAGTACAAGCTCTGAGATCCCAATTAAGTCTAACTAAAACAAAAACACATTAATTCTACAAAATATATATGGTCTGAGTGAGAAACCGAAAGCTTCATGGCTCGCGGCCCCTGAGGTGTGAATTCTGTCGCCTGCTGAAATGCAGAAGTCGTTGGCCGACTGAGACGTTTTGTGTAAGGTCTGTAAAAAAAAAAAAAAAAGAAAGAAATCGAACCTTTAGCAGTGTGTACTCCTCGAAGTCCAACGCCCTGGAGACAAAAATCTGGCCCGTCGACTCATCGATGCTGAGGACGCCCTTCGGGTCCTCGTCCACTCCTTGGCCTTTCAGGTTGAAGAGTACTCGATATTTGCGGTCGAGAGTCACCTGCAACACGACTTTTGTTTCTCACAATCTGCTTTTACAAGAATGAACATTTCCTTCACACCTGATAAAAATATACAGAAGGATAAGTTATTAAGCTCAAAGCACATCTGCATCGTTCGCGTCTGGTTTTTTGACATGAAGAAAGACCGGTTTTCTGAGACGTCTTTACCTGGCCCAATACGTAAGGGAAGGGCCCCGGGTTCCCTTCTTCTATCTCGTAGGAGTCGATGATCCAGGCTCTCTTCTGGCGGCTCTGCGCCGCTGTGCATGATGGACTCGGCAGCAAAAATATCTGAAAGATAAAGAGCCGACCAAACCAGAAGGGCAATGAAAGCCGGCGTCTACACACCAACTAGTTTTGCTCTGCTGCACGCTTTCTGATGTCAAGTGAAAAACAAAACGGCTGGCTGGAAATGTTTTCTCTGAGTAGCGTGAAGTTTTTTTTTTGTTTTTTTTTAGTTAACGTAACCAGAAACAAGCCAAAAAAAAAAATTGCTTAACAAAATTTAAAACGTCTAAGTTTCCTAAAAGAAAACAAGATTCAAACTTAAATCAGGATCCCGAGATAAACTTTTGTAAAGCAGAACCTCTGAAGTGAAACCTGAAACGTTTAGTACAGGTGCTACATACCAGCAGGAGTAAGAGAAGCATGATGCTTGTTCAGTGCCTCCAGCGCAGAGTGTGTGTGTGTTTGTGTGTAAAAACCTGGACTCCAGTCTTCAATGTCACAATCACAGGTTACAGCTGTCTCTGTCTCCTCCAGCTTAGGCAATTTTGTTGTTTTAATTATGGCTTTCAGACGTCACGGGGGAGGGGATCTGCTCCCATTACCGAGTGGACGATCAGGTTTCGGGCGCATACACATGTGGCGTCCTGCCAAATCATTTCCTGAACGTTTTGTTTTGCATGATGAGTGGGAGGGAAACAATCCACTGCTGCAGAAAAGGGAAGCGATATGTTAGATCTTTAAGGAAGTAAAAATCAGATAGAAGAGGGATATGTCCTTCCTTTTCCCTTTGTTCAGACAGGTTGGATAACACAATATTTGCAGATCTGGGGCAAAATGAGTCCTGTCAGGTTAAATTACAAAAATGCAGGGCTCTGAACTTCTAAACTTCAAAAAACCCAGAAACACTGTCTTAGACGCTACAGACCGTAAAAAAAAAATTAAATAAAGTCAAAGGGACATTTTTAGAGAAGGAGCAAGTGCTCTACCACCTCCAAGTTTCTATCAGCGCACGTCCTCTGGGATGAATATGCTGTTCTTTTTTAATTTAAACTTATTTCTATGAAAAAAAAAATTGGTCATGTATTGTACTCATTTAGGAAGTTTATTAAACCCCCTAAACTGACTGAAGCTTGTAGATTTATTACGACAAAATGTACCTTCAGTTGTACAAATGCTGTATCTCTAAAATATGGTTCAAGAGAAATTTGACTTAGTAATTTAATGGCTTGAAATGGGACCTGAATCTGAATCTCCACCTTCAGAAAGTCATCGCAACATGGCTCCTCTATGAACCCTTTAACCACGTCTTTACCACGCACTGAGAAGTAGCTCGTACAATGAGCTCAGCTGATGCGCAGTTCCACCAGGTGTTTGCTAATTGCTGCTGGCTAGTCTGAAGGAGCCGAGTGAGGCAGTTGCAGGGGAGGGCTTTTTAGCTGAATGGTTGCCACGATAGATCAAAGAATCAGGGCAACACTCCAGATATGTTTTTTTGTATGAATTAATACAATTATAATATGATGTAAAGCTAAAAAAAAAACCCATTGATTTTACATAATACTGACCTTTTATCATTTAAATGAACACATTTTCAGTGCTTCAAATTATTCTTAAGCCTATGTTCTCTCTTCTTTGTCAGTGTGGACACATGCTGAGGTGATGGCCTGCAGAAAGCTCTTTTGTGGAAAAAGCCTTTTTGAAGTCTGACTGTAGCGCTTGTGAGTTTTGCCTGAAGCGCGTACTTTCTAATTGCGGTCCTCGTTACAAAACCCCCACAAGAACCGGCTCTATTTCCGTCTTCCTTTATTTTCAGTACAACACGCAAGCTGGGAAATGCCAACTTAAACAAGTCCCTGTTTGCTTGGCGGCATCTCAGTGCTCTGCTTTCCCAACGGAACGAAATAAAATGAAAATTGATAGAATTTCTGTCATCTCTTGTTTTAGAGTTTTATTAATGCTGTACAAAAGAAATCATTATTTTTCACACTGAAACGACAAGAAGGAAGACCAGTCTAACCAGAATCGCCATATTTACACTCCGCGGCCCGCACCAGAAAGTACACAGGGTCACCATGGAAACCTACTGCGGGTCAAATGAAAAGTCTTTCCTCAAACAAACGTCCTCCTCTGGCTGAGGCGTCCTCTGTCACTGTTTCGTGCGGGAGCTTTCTTCGCAGTAGGAGCGCACACTCCGAGCTCTCCGCTCTCCTTCCTCCGGCGACGCGCCTCTCTTCCCCGCTTCGCTGCCCGCCGTCTCCTCGCTGTCCGACCCGACCAGAGGAGTGTCTCCTCCGTTGACGTCGGCGGCCTGGCTGTCCGAGGAGGAGTCCGAAGACGTGGAGGACATGCGGGACTTGGCGTCCAGACTCTCCAGGACGTGGCGGAACAGCCCGTTCCTGATGGCCGCCTCGTCGCTGCCGTGGCCTGCTGATGTTTGGAGGAAGAAAGCGCGACGTCACCTCGGGCTCAAAGTCGATTTCATTATTGTTTCGTATGAGCCACACTCTAAAAAAAATATCACACGGCTTTATGGGCACATTATTAAACATTTGAGCAGCATTTAGTCGCCTACTGACTTTGACTTTTTAAGTCAAAGACCTATATTTTGAACTGGTCAACCTGTTTTATTCATTTCGTCCCATCTGTTCAGTATAGCAGTTATTTTAGGTTTGCAGGTCAACTGAAACATGAAAAAGGCGGGAATGGAAACAACTTCCCAGGGTGCTTAGCGGCACCCTGGGAAGTTGCACCATTAGCGCGGTGGAAATGTGTTTACATGCCTGTTAGATGGAAGAGTGGCAGAAAAACTAAAAGATAAGAATCTGGACTTCATTCTCTGAATTTTGACAATTTCACAAAATTCTGACCATCTCAGAATTTGGACATTTTCGTCTGAGTTCAGTCTGACCGATCTTAAAAAAAAGTCTGAATTCTGAGATTAAAATCTTTTATATTTAGTGCTCATTGTGGCAAATGTTAGTTTAAATATAGTTGACAGTTTTCTATTGGGACAATGTACATTTTTGTTACATTCGGTGACATATTGATCCCTAAATACTGTCCAATGTAGTGAATTAAGTAATAAACCACATTTTCCAGTTGGTCATTGGTAAATTTGAACTTCAAGCCTATAAATGTTTTGAATTTTATTTAATTATGCCCTTTAAACTCAGCTTTTCAATGTGGTTCACAAAATACCTTGAGTTACTCTACTCAGTCCATGAGTAGATTAACCATTTAATGTCAACTAAATGTTTAAGATGGAGTTACATTTACTGACTACAAAGGTTTTGTTCCAACCAATTTGAGGGCATTCAAATAAACTCAATATCTTGTAAAAATGTTGCTGCACATTGCTAAATTTAATCAGGGTATGATTTTTTTTTTTTTTTCCAGAGTGCATTACGACCCAGTTTCAATGGTTCCGATACCCGGCAGCGGCGAGGACAGCACCCCTTCCTCGCCCACGGAGCTGAAGAACACATCCACCGGGTCTGGGTCAGAGAGGTCGATGAGCTCCATCTGGTCCAGGAGATCCACGTTCACCTCCATGGAGGAGACGCTGCCGATGGGCGCTGCAAAGTCCCAAGAAAAATAACAAAAAAAATCAATTTGTGTTTTTCATTCGTGGACAGCAGAAGGCCCGAAGCCGAACGTCCAGCTTACGTCTCCTGTAGTCTCTGATGCACAGGTGTGCCGAGGACAGGTAGACGTCCACTTCGTGCTGGAAGACCTCCTCGAAGAAGCGCTGCCGCTCCCGGAGCTTGAGCTGCTGCGCTGACTCCACGTCTGGAAGCCTCTGGGCATGCTCCGTCTCTGCTGGGAATCGCAGGACGCAGCAGGACAGGGAGTCAGACGTTGCTGCAACACATTTCTTATTTACAGGTTTAATGTCAACAGGAGTGCTGTGACTCACTGCCCAGGGCAGCAATCCACTGGGGAGCGGCACGGAAACGAAATCAACAAATAAATGGTTCTGCTAATTACACTCCAATCTGTTATCTGGTACCGTATTGTCATCTCTTGGTGATTGACGATTGGTTGCTGGAAGGTGAGTCAGTAAATAACTACTGTTCTCCGCAGCCGGCGAGCGACGCTCAAGTTGGCACACGGCTCAAGGACAAACAATCTGAAATCACTTCTGTCAAATCCAAACCGGATTATTCTTTGTTAACAAAGACTCTTAAAAACACTTTGAGATTATTGAGACTTTTATACTATTTCCGGAAACACAAAACATTTGCATTGTTCAGAGTTGTTTTGGGCATCGGGACAGTGTTGGTCTTGTTATATGAACAGATTGCATATCCTAAAATAAGTCATTTTTTGCAAAGTGCTTTTGTTGTTGTTGCTGCCTAAGTTATCTTTAGGCAATGAAGAAGTAAGTGGTGGTATATTTTTATTCCTTTCCAAAATCATTTTAGGCCATTATTTTCAGAAGATGACAAAGTGTATCTGCTCTTAGTGTGTGTAAAGTTCACCAGATGTCTTCTTATGACTCACTGTCAACAGACCTCTCTGCTTGTTCAGTACATCCTTGTGTCTCGACTCCCAACCAAAACCCATTTCAAATCGCTCAGTAGCCCAGCGAGCCAGAAGAGGGCGACATTGAGCTGCGGCCCAGAAAGAGCCTGATGTCCCTTCGTTCTGTTCCTGAAGAAAGCAAGCAGTAAACATGACAACGCCGGGCTTAAAGTGATGCTCGTGTTAGCAGTTTCGTTTTTATGCTACGCCGCAAGCATGCATCTGTGAAGATACGCAGTTTTTAAGCCCCCTGTGTTCGTCATTTGTATGAAAATGCAAGCTTTACCGAGGGCATCAATGGAAATGAAAGACAGCCGCACTTTGCTCGCCCACACATTTTCAGTCTTGCTCTTAAGATTCACAGGGTGAACTGCGAGTCCTCTCGCTAAGCTAATCCTGTTTGAGGGACCATGTGATCCCATTTTCCTCCTCATCAGCATCGCTGCGAACTGGACTTTACCAGGTTGAAGAGAACCCTAGAAAAACCGAGGTTCTCTCCTCATAGATTACTAATCTCAATCTGAAATAAAGACAGGTGGATGGCTTATCAGAAAACTCGAACTGAAATGTGTGAATCGGTGGATTTACTGGCAGCTGCTAACATCTGAGATCCGAGCAGCGATCCCGGCCCGCAAACAGGGATTGAACTAATTGGATCAGGCGTCTGATTCACGTCTAAACTGGGAGTAAAGTCAAGCTTATCTAGTCAGCGTAGGGCCTAGCGACCTAAAAACGCACCAGCGAGTGCAATTTAGACCGGATGAGTCATCGCTTGTGTCAATGCGAGGACGCCTGTGATCGCAGGCTTTCTGTGCTACTTTATTAAGTCAAAGTAGCACAGAAAGTGCTGCAAAAAAAAGAATCCTTCTCTGGAAGTGCTAAGGCAGCAAAGCTGATCTAAAAGAGCAACAGGTCGGCCTGTCTGCTGTGCTGCATCAGCACAGTGCTCCCCATGAGTCACGGCCAGGCGCACATCTGCGACGGCGGCATGACAGGAGCCTGTCACCGCAGCTCCGGCCTGAGCTGACAGCTTGTTGAGTTGACGGAGACCGCCATGAGAAACACAGAGCTTCACCAGGGAGGCGTTTTAAAAACCCCGGGGTCACTGGGAACGACAATCGCTTGAACCTGCTTTCTGCTTATTTGCGTCCATAATAAGGAAATATTCATTTCCGCTCACTGCGCAGTAGAGGTGGGCGACACTGGGAATGTTTGTATCGATACATGGCGAGTATCGCCGATACTGATACCAATACTTCAAAACATTATGAAGGTATTTAATCCTTGATCCAAATGTAAACGTTCGCTCTTGGTATGAACTCTATGAGGACGTTTGAGGGGTTTCCTGAACACATGCAAACAAAAGTATCAATCTTATCGACCCGATACCAATACTCACCTTGGTATCGATATTTATCTTTTTTAATTTTTTTTAAAATAAAACTTAAAATAGCTCATCGATGATACATATTTTAATGTGTGTATAGTCACATTTGTAATCTGTGATGATTTGCCAGCGTCAGAAAGAGCAGGAGTTTCATAAAGAGACAGTTCCTTCATTTTTTTAAACATTTTTTTTACGTTTGATAACAAGTGAAGTTAACATTCCCACGTTGTCGTGCTGTAAAATGCATAACACCGCCCCTTTAAGTACTCCAGAGGGACTTTTGTAATTGTTACGCAATCACAAACACAGCTTTCCTCAGCGCTTTAACGGGAGGCGAGGGGCGCGGCGTTGACAAAGCGATACGTCTGACACAATAAGAAGCGGCCTGCTTGACGTTTGACCCTAAATGTTCGCCGCCTCCAGCTGAGAGCAGCGCGGCGGAGAGAAAACGCAAAGGTTTTGTTTTGGAAAGCAGCTAACCTGAGCTGGATTAGATTGAGTCTCTTCAAGGCTGCAGGTTTAAATATAGCTGCTGCTTATCCTGGAGTGTTTTCCCACCCGGTTAAACGCTGATTGATCACGCCATCGATCGCTTCCACTGAAAGCCTGATGCCCCTGGGCAGCTAAAGGTTAGTTACAGACGAACATCCTCACATTGATCTTGCTTCCTCATCCAGGAGTTAGTTTCTTTGGCCACCGGCGACCCTGGTGACCTCTGAGTAGCCCAGGAACTCACTTGGGCAAAATCTTCAGTGAAAAAAAATGACATGTCTGTTGAACATCAGTCCCACACAACAACAAAGTCATTGGTTTTGTGGTGGAAGGAAGGAAGAATGTGAAAGATTTCGTTCACTCAGTCTATTCTGGCTCTTCCCCTCCTCCTCCCCCCTCGTCTTTCCTTCCTCTCTCTCCCACCGTGGGACTTGAGAAGCAGAGGTCCATAAGACCAGCTGGACACGCAGAATGACTGGGAGAGACAGAGGAGTGTTTGCTACAGACGGAGGAGGCCGGATGTGTTTGCATGCCACCCCGTCTCCACACATGAAGACAAACCCAGATCTTCAGCTCAGGCAGCAGGCAAATAAAGGGCCCTTTCAAGGCAAACACAAAGGCAGAGATGTAGCTGAATGGGACTGACTGCTCTCCTTGAAGATAATGCGAGTTCCTAGACTGGGTAATTTGGACGGATTTAAAAAGGAAAATCACTAAAATTCCAGACAGAGTGGCCGGATAAAAGTAGAGAACCAAGCAAAAGTTTTCATGTCCCTTGAACTTTTCCCCCCTTATGTCACATTAAAACAAGTGACATAATAAAACGCCTTCGCGTTTGGGTCGAGGTGGGGGTTTTTCGGCCGGATCGAAATTAATGTGATGCAACTGAAGCACTTTTTTTTTCTCATCACACGAGTCGCGTGATCAACAACCGGTTGTTACTACTGGCGGAAAAGCGAAGAAGACGACAGGAAGTGGCGTGAGAGCAGTGGGGGTTTTTTTTAATAACTTATCCTGTGAACCAATTCATTCAGGTGTGATTTTAATTGCATTTTTTTTATTAAATGGAAAAACCGTAATTACGAAATTTTGGTTTTGCAACGTTAGCGGAATATTTGTAGGTTTGTAACGCAGCAACGATTTCATTAACCCTGGGATTAAAACTCTTGACTTGCTTTGTGATCTCTGAATGAATTGGTTACGTTGCATTTTAATTGCTATCAGTCAGAAATAGTTAAGTCTTCGGCAAAGAAGAAAAATAAATCAAAGTAAAACACATGACCTCATTCTAACGAGACGTTTAGAAGTCAATGGGTGTGAATACTTTTGAGAGGCAGCGTGAGGGCGCCCTCGCAGCGTGAAGAGACTGAATTATACTACCATCACATTTTCACAAAAACTGTGTCACGATGACGCTGACCACACGAAAGGGCTCAGCGCGGCATCTAAGAAGCAAAAACCCATCATCCCTTTTTGATCATTCAGAGCTCAACTAAATCTCATCTCCTCACGGCACAGCTTCTGATACACAAATGAAAAAGAAAAACCAGGTCACTCTTTGTGTCTGTTTAATGTGTGGATGCTGCATGTTTCTCTTCCCTCTTGTTTTTTCTTTTTTTTTTGTTTTTTTTTTTGTGAGGAGCCGCCCGCTGAGATGCCAGGTTGGAAGCGTCAGCTGCAGCAGCAAAGCATTGATCCCTGAGCTAAATGAAGGGATAGGAGGGCTCGGTGTCGCCCACAGGCTCCCATTAGGCCCATCAGTGAGCCGGAGGAAAATGTGAGCTCGCACGAAGCTCCCCTGTGACGAAGAGAGGGAAGGTCAAGGCCAGAAGCAAACGCTTCTTCTGTGGAAACATTTTCCCGTCGCTTTGGAACAACAGAGAAACGTCGGAGGGAGAATTAAAACTTCTGGGAATCGCTGCTTTCTTCTCCACTGTAATGGCAGAGTAGCTTAGCACACTCCAACTTTGGCTCTGTCTGAGCTGGGAAGTGATTTTCCTGCCCAAGTGGATGAAGTCATCCCTGTTTAAATAGCTCTTGTGTCAGCAGGCACCGGGAAGTCTTGACTTGAATGATGCCTGTGTAAAGGGCCAATTCAAAACTAAATATTTGGACTTCTGTTCTTGTTCTTCGTACACCCAGTTCCACTTGGATTGTTACAATAAAGTTCATATGAGTGCTTGTGATGGACCCGATGAAGAAACCATTTTGACAAGAGGACAGCACTGAGTTTTCACCTACAGCTTTTAACAAGGTTGGAGCATCAACAATTTCTCTTTAACAACCTCTGCAGACTGTCCAGATTCATAAGTTCCCATCTCCTCTTCAGCTGGTCTTCTGCAGGATTTCGATTTTACGTCTGGTGAACTATTTGTGTGCTGACTTGGCCGTACGTTTTGGGTCATTACCTTGCTGATGACCCAGTTTTAGATACCGCCAGGATTTTTCTTGTGTTTTTGTATTTCATGCCATGCACATCGTGCACATCATGCACATCGTGCACATCATGGGGTTGTCAGGATCTCCTGAAAGCAAAACAAAACAAAACAATTCTCCACCATATTTAACTTTGTGTATGAGGCGATCACTCTGAGTCTCCTCTGACCAAAAGCACATGGGTCCGGTTACGGTCCCACAGTGTTTAGGAAACTCTGGGTGTTTACATTTCTGGTTGGTAGGGTAGGACAGAAAAGGCTTTTAGAGCTTGATGACTCAAAGATACCACTTTTTTTTGCTCCAGTGTTCTTGTAATTTATTTATTTATTTATTTATTTTCACATTTACCAAAATCAAATGCTTCACTTTCATTGTTTTTATTGCAACATGTTGTTGTAGCAAATCACTGATACAGTCCAGGGCTTTTCGAAGGGCAGAAAGAGAAACTGCAAACATTTAGCCGACGTCACCCAGCCTGTGTCAGAGATAAAATGGACTGATTTTTAGTTCCTAGCGCTACAGTCAGTAAGGAGGCAAAATGAGAACGAAAGAGATGAAAGTATGACCACCGTTATTTACAGTGGGGGTTTTTCATGGGTTGGATGTGAACATGCTTACGAAAGTGTAAGAGACTGAAAAATAACAAAGCTTTTTACAGATCTCTGTTATTTATGAAACACGGGGATCTACCTGGCCGTGAATGCTCTGGGCTTCCTGTCCAAAGGTGGAAAGACTGCGTCACTCTTTGACCTTTGTCCTACCGCGAGAAGTCAGGATACGGACGCAGGCCTGCAAGCGGTTTGAGACCAAAATCCCCTCTGCCCTGCTCCTTTCCTCTCTCCTCAGAAATAAAGTGGAGCAGTCAGACTTTCACTCTCAAGTTTTGCCTTGGAACACTAAAAAAGCTCCCGCTTTACAAGAATCGGGTTGCAAGGCTCGTGAATTATTAACGACCCCTGCTGATGCTCGGGCGTATTTGCGGGTCTTCCCACCGTCATGTTGGCTCAGGCTATGTTTGCCAGGACAAAGCTGTGTCCAGCACCGTCCGTCGGCGCTGACGTCATCAGCGGGAGGCCTCTTCTCGGTCCCGCCATGACTGACAATAGGGCCGTTTGTAGGTCATTGTCCTGTCCCAGTAGCCTCCACATGTCCACCGGCAGGCTGTCATGAGTTCTGATTAACACAATAGGCTTTACCAGACGATAAAGCTCTGATCCATGTTTGTTTCCTGCACTGGCAAATCCTCTTAGACAGAATGGTTACTGCTGACCAGCAGAGTGACTGCATTTAGCTCCAATTGCCACCTGGAGGACTTAGACATTTTTTCATTTTCATCTCGATTGGAGTTTTTTGTTTTTTTTTGTTTTTTCACAAAATGTCTTTGGCTTTTGTAGAGGAGAGCTGGTCGTTTGAAAAACGCCAAATTTTGATGAAAAACTTTGACGTTGCAGCTGCAGTGAGGTGATGCACAGAGCAAACAAAAAAGCAGGGCACTGAAAACGCAGCCCTGAGGTTTGCCCCTTGACCTTGAGCGTCGCTGATTCGGTGATGGAAGTGGTGAGTGGAGAGCAATCATTCGGTCTTTCGCCCGGCGCTCTCCGGCCGGGTCGCTTCAGACTTAACAAGAAATCAAGTGCAGAACTCCTGGGAGGTCGTCATCCTTCCTCCCACTGCAGCCTTTGTTAGTTTTGTGACTCATGTTTTTGTTTTTTTTCCCTGACACTTATTAACTTCCTGCAGCAAGTGTTCGGTCACTCTGGACAACCACAGAGACTGTGATAATCCCTCGCTGTGAGCTCGGCTTCAGATCTCTTTCCTTGTTTTTTATAGTCAAGTTTAAACATTCCTTCTGCTTTACAACGATCACCAAGCATTTCAATAAAATCCTCCGAAGTTAGTGGCTGTGGCAGGACTTTTGCAAGACTCTGTGGCTTGTTCAATATATAGAATATTTTACTTCTACTGCGCAGGTCTTAATCTCCTAAACAGAAAAAGCATAAGGCACGGAAACAAATACCTCAATGTGATCTGGGAGAGTTACGCTAAGCTATGACGAAGGTTTTCATCCTCTATTTTACGCTCATCAGGCAGCATCTCGCGTCTCGGCGCAGTCTCAAGCTCCTTCCCTCCAAACACGGCACAGTGGATCTCTCCGGCTCGTTCCCACAGAAATCAAAACGTCGTACAGCCGAATACACGGGGAGAAGCAGGCACAGCAACAGATGGGCGACGCCTTCTCCAGAGCCAGAACCCTGATCCATTTCAGTCTGGTGAAATCTCTGGACTCGTTGGGACTAATGCAGTTTCAGGCCCGATCTGGGTCGCTTCATCTCTGAAAACAGACTGCGACGAGTCGGTTCTGACGAGATCTGCAACCGCAATCCCATCAGGAAAAAGAGATCTTTGTCTGTAGTTGTGCACTGATCCCAGTCCAACTTTACCTCTCGATGTGTGTGTGTGTGTGTGTGTGGGTGTGTGTGTGTGTGTGTGTGTGTGTGTGTGTGTGTGTGTGCATTCCTGACCTGTTCATCTGGTAGTACCTAATATAACTTAGACTGATGAGTCAACATTCCTTTCACGTTTTTTGGCACTTGAACTTCGTTGTTCCGTCTCCTCAGAGAACGTCAACGCAAAGGCAGCTGTAAAAACACCGGCTGAGCCGTCGCACCGGATCCCACGAAAACATGATGCACAAAGGGAGCTTCGTCTTGACAACAATACCGTGGCAAATGACCTTAAGATCTATTTAGAGAGTTGATAGATGAGAGAAGCACCATCAATCCCTTTTGGACAGAAACTGTTTTTGTCTAACCCCACTGCTGGCTGTACTCTGTTAGGATACGTTCAACCAAAAATTAGGGTCAAGAAATGTGACCTAGATTATTGGGATGGACACAAACAAGCAGCTCATCATTCTTACCAGGCGGCCATTTTGCATGAAAAATACAGAGAAAAATCCTAAGGTGGTAAAATAATGCCATGGAATAACATAAATGCCAGTGGATTATGTTTATTACTTTACACAAGAGAGCCTGTTTGTTCACTGAGCCTGGTATTGGGCTTTCAGCGCCAATGCTAGTCGTGTTCAGTAATCCTAATTAAACAAAACAATTGTCAAACAATATCAAAGTCAAAGTCATTAAGTGTTCTGACTTAATGTGTTTCAGCAAACGAACGTTTTTAGTTGCATTATTGAAAAGTTGACATAAACATACTCTCTTTTACTTATTGTTCCACGCATGATGTCAAAAATGTGTGGAAGTAATGAAGAAAGTAAAGTGAACTTATTCTTCCACTGTTGCTGTTTTGTGTCGTTGGTGAATTTGGTAGGATTCACCGTGTCGTCCGAAATCATAAGGGTGTGGAATATATTTGCCATAACGTGAGCTCCTTGTTTTATTTATTTCCAATGATTCAAAAAAATAATAATAATATTTTTTTTTGTGGCAAAATTTTTAATGCCCTGTTGTGGTAAATCCAGTGTTGCCCATATTTTGGTCGTCTGGTAGGTTAACAAAATAATCAATCAGGTTGTTTTAACCCAGCAGCCTCTAGGCTTCATTTTAGTGGTTCATTTCAATCGGCAAAGGTAAAAAAAAAATAGATAAATAAACATGCAGACAATTTTCATTGTCTGCACCTCTTATAATCAGAGGTGGAAATTAGCACCAGTCACTGGCCTAATCCGGGAAAAAGTATGAAGTGGGGTAAATCGGAGCAACGCACCTCCACTGTGGTTGACAATGTGAACAGAAAAAAAGCTTCATTCAGTTTGAACTTCGGTCCAGGGGAGAAATGACCGTCTGGAGTCCAGACTGATGCATTTACTGTCCATATCTGGCGGCCCTAAACTGTCATAATTTAACAAAAAATTATATTAAATCTAATTTTTATCGACCGCGATAACCAATTGGTTGATTTTATTGACGGACATTTGGCTTATCCAATGAAATAAGTGAGGGAAACCAAATAAAACAGTTAGAAAAACAGCTATTGATACAATTTAAAAATACTTGACTAGACACATCTTTAATAAATACTATCAGGGAGAGTTGTTGCCAACATTTATAAATGTTCAATCTATGATTGCAAGAATGTTAAGGTTATGTAGTTAAAGTTTGCTTCAGATTAACTTATTGCACTACAATCCTGTTAATGTGTCAGTGATTTATGTTAAATTAGTCTGTATGACAAACTTATTGTCAGTAAATTGGTTTTCATAGAGTCAAGAATAAATCAGACATGTTCTATAATTTGCTTGATCTTGTGGGCTTTGTAATCGAAAGACAAAAAAATGTCTGAGTGGCTGGTAAAAAATGTTCTCCACCAGCCACAGTGGAGAACATCTTTTATTTCCAGCTCTTCTCATAATCGAAACACTTTGCTTCGCACCTCGGATCTGATCAAACCACAGGTTTAAAAGGAAACTTACAAGGTGGGTGTTTGCTTTGAAGGTTGGCTGAGGAGGAGCTCATGATGCCGGGAAAGTTGTTGGAAACAAAACCACCAGTCAGACGTGAACGACGGGGTGAGGAGACGCGACCAGGCAGCCTCGTCAGAGTCGAACCAAAATCCTGACGCGCATCCCCCTCCTCCTCTTCGTCCTCCTCCTCCTCCTCCTCCTCCGCTCTCTGCAGCCGCTCCAGAGGATCCGGATTCAGATCGCCTCCCTGCTGGCCCTTCTTCCCTGCTTCTCTTCTTCCTCCCCGAGGGCAGAGTGTGCCACTTGGATGAGAGCGAGGACAACTTTGTGGCTCTGTGGAGTCGACTGGCTGACCGATGACGGGCAGGAAGGAGGAGCTGGAAGAGAGCAGGGAGGAGAGGGAGAGGAGGGAGGAAGGGATTTATTTAGCAGAGTGGAAAATACCAAGGAGGACCAGACACATGCCTCTGTTATTTTTGTCCCTCTGCTCCCCTTTCCTCTCCTCTCCTTCACCTCCCCATTAGTGTCTTTTTGTCCTCTTCTTCTCTTTGTCTGCTTGTGTTTTGAAATTGACTCTGCTTGAGTGAATCATGTTTCACAATTTGATAACCGTTATTAGTTTCCCTTTTTGAAAAAAAAAAAAAAAGAAAAAAAAGGTGGGAAAGTTAAAAATGTTAGAAAATATTCTAACGTTTGGAAGCAGAAGAAAATGAGTTACAGCTCCGTTATTGTTTCTCTGGAGATATTTCTTTTGTTATCGTACGTTCAAATCTGCTGTTAAGTCATAAAGTGTCTATATACTCTAGTTTATTTATGAAATCAATCAGTCCCGATACAAATATTAATATTTAACCTCATCTAGCGATGAGATAAAATGCAAAGATGTCTTGTCATAGTTTGCACCCTGAGGCCACCCTGTCAGGAAGAAGGTGTTTCCAATCCAAGCCCTAATCCCAATCCCACAGCACAGCTGAAAAGATCTGTGTGATCTAATAGACCTCATTTTATTACACAAGTTTTGTCAGGAGGACAACTTCTCAGTTTGAAGAAAATTTGCAGAAGTGTTGCATTTTTTAACATGTTGTCCGGGTTTGGGATGCGACTGCAGTATTTATATATCTTTCCCTTCTTAAGAGTAATTTTAAATATTGCAGCTCAGTGTTGGAGTTGAGTTTTAGGCTCTTAAGAGGTTGAACTCTTTGCAAACGCAACACCTTTAATGACCTTTATAATCGTTTGAATGTTTGCTTCTTCATAATAAAGCTTCCAGTACTGGTGCAACAACCAGTTTTGTCTGTGGTATATGGTTTTGTACATGTCATAAATAATTTCAGGACCACATTATCATGTGGAAACTCGTAAGAGAGACTCTCTCCAGTATCAATGAATGGCAAAGTTTTCAAAAGTTACAGCTTCATCCTGCTTCCTCTGTGATTAAAAGTTATTTTAATGAAATGAGAACAGAGACCAAGGTTTTCATAGCTTCCAGTAGCACAGGTTGAAATGAGTAATAAATGAACTAACTAAATAATTGCTTGAATAATTCACAGTTGTATTATTTTTGGAATTATATTCGTTTCAACATGTATCCAGTACAAATGTATATAATTGTATTAATGTTTCAGTTTACAATAAACACATGATTTCAATCACCATGATCATTTTGTTTGTTTATTCAGTCTATTAATTTCCAAGACTAATAAAAATGTTCACACATAAATTTACTTAAAGAACTTGGTGACAAATTGTAAAAGGAACAAACAAACCCTAAAAACCAAAAAAATCAAAAGAAAAAAAACAAAACAACAAAAACACAGTGCTCACTTGTTGCCACCTAGTGGACAAAATATGTTATTTCCAGACTAATTTCCACTCAGGTTTCCAAGCCTCATATTTGAAAATGCTTCTCGTTTTTCTTCTTTCTTATTCCAAAACACAACACTGAGACAGACGAGGAGCCGTCTGGTTTCACTTACATGGAGGAAAAAAATAGCGATTGTGAGTCAACGCAGGACAGAGCAGCGAATCAGAACGAAGAAACGCCACATGGTGGCCGTGAATATGTCCCTTCTGAATCCCTAGAAGACTCCATGTATGATGAATGAAACAAACTCCTTTTGTCTGGTATGAGAACAACAAACCTGTCCCCGCCGCGGCATGGGGGAACTAAAGAATCACGAGTGAAACTCTCACTTTGGTCTGTGTGCCAAGCTGCAAAGCGAAACTGCAAATACAAGCTGTTGTGCAGCAGTTGGGAAGTGGTGGGAGTGACTGGCGATTTCTATCAATAAAAACACATTGGTTGTAAATGTCACCGGTTGCTGTGGTTCAGCCTAAATATGCTAATCGTGGCAAAGGCATGCAATGCAAGCTCTCACCATTACCAAGAACCTCCACCAACCTGCATGTGTGTGTGTGTGTGTGTATGTGTGTGTGTGTGGCAGACAAGAGCCAGAGATTTGAAGAAAAGAGGCACAGAAAGAGAGAGTGGGCAGAGGAAGCACGGTGTGAGTCAAAGTGAGAAATCCTCTTCACCACATAATAAATGTGCGTGGGCTTCCTCATGACTGGGGGTTCACCTGCTGAGGCCCTGCAAAATCAATAGCCGAGACAGAGGCTGGCGGAGCAAAAGACATGTCCTCTTTCTTCCACGAGATAAAACAAACAGCGAGTTTCCTGCACCGCCATGAAAGGGCTTTCTTTCAGGGTTTTTTTTTTTTTTTTTTTAACTGCAGTTTGTTTGGAATCTTTGATGTCAACCTTTCAGTGATTTCAACAAAAAGCAGTCTGAAGGACGTTCTCAGTTATAATATTAATTCACACAATTTGGTGGAGCAGCACGAAAAGTATCGACACCGTTGTGTCAGACAGGTGGAGGTGGTGTAGTCAAAGTCAAGTTGATGTGCATAACACATTTCAGCAAACGTGCCATGCATTTGCTGAAACGCATAACACATTGTGTTTATGATGCTTTACATTGTAAACTTGTGTGACAGTATGGACTGTATCTTCTTGGCCCGTTTTGACCTGCTGTACCCACTGAGCACCGCAGTCTGGCTGAGTGTTGTCCCTGTCCGTTTACATCACTTTCGGACCACAGTTTGCTCATTTTCTGACAGGATAATGAGTCATTTCACAAAGCTCGCTCGGATCGTCTGGTTTCTTAAACGTGACAGTGAGTTCACGCTACTCCAAAAGCCTCACCAGATCTCCGTCCAGTGGAGCGCCTTTGTTATGTAGTGAAAGTGGAGATTAGAATCATGAACGTGAAGAGATGCTATCTTGTGATTATGAGTAAAACAAAACTCAAAGAGATGTTTCCAACAGCCTGGTGCGTCTACGCCACGGAGATTCAAGAGAGTTCCGTCGAACCAAAACGCTGCTTCTTCCTTTTTTTTTTCTTGTGAACGTTGGTGTCCACCCTGGTCTGAAGCAACTTACTGAACCGGGCGCTTCGCCAATGCCATCAGGCAATCATACGCCTACCATCAGCCGAGGAGTTGCACAACACTCTCATCTCTAATTATACACCCGACAACAGCACGGCGTGGAGCGTGCTGCAACGGCGAAGAACAGAAGGGTTGATTGCGAACGGAGGAGAGGTTCAAGAGCAACAGGGTGAGCTAGTTCAGACGGGAGAGACTGAGAGAGAAAGAGAGCACGAGATGGGGAATCTGTCTGAGAAAGGTTAACAGGGCTGAGTGAGTGAGCAGAGTGGGAGTGCAAAAATGTAAAAGTGAGTAGGAGGGAAGAGAGAGCGAGAGAGAGAGAGAGAGAGAGAGAGAGGGGAGAAGGAGTGTCTGGTGAGCTCGTCTGGATGCCTGTGCTCATTCTGCTTTCTCACCTGCAGTGTGTGAGCATGACACAGGACACACAGGTGTGTGTGTGTGTGTGGAGGGATGACTGATGGACATGCGGCATGAAGACTAAAGGCACAGGTGTGTGAAAGAGGCAACATGTAAGTAAAATCAGTTGATTTTTTTTTTTTAAATGTATGCATGTAATAATGTTTATATATGCATCATCTTCCTGACTAAGACGATTGTGATGTGTTTGAAAAGATGCCAGAGTCTGACAGTCACAACCAGAGACTGAACTTCGTTATCTCCCTTCTTCATAGAAGGAACCAATAAACTGACCAAGAGCAATATTGCCACTACCGATATGCAAATAGTTTCATCCACAGTCCTGATTAGCTTCAGAACGATGGCAGCAAACACATAAAACACTGATGTGTTTACATGTCATTTCCCTCAGATAGGCAGGCTGTAGTGATTATTCCTCTTATGGATGCAGAAGGCTGCAGACGCCTGACATCACCACCGGCAGGTTCGTGTCATGATGTGACCATACCTGTGCAGATCACACTGTGAGAGTGTGGAGCCCACACAGCTGTGCTATTTGAATGAATTTACATGCAAACTGCAGGCGTTCAGCTGACAAACACTTGTCTCGGTGAGCGTGTCTGTGCGAGACGGACTGCTCACAGGGACGTGTCTGTGTGAGGACGCAGTCTCATCTCACACAAGTTTGTGTTCCTCCTCACATTAAGACTTTGCGTTGACTTGCATTCATTTTTGTCACCGCACTTATGGCTAATGCTGACATTTTTCCTAACCCTGACATTAACCAAACCTTCATTCACAACTTAACCCTAACCCTGATGAATTGGATTCACCATGTTAGGACCAAGCTCTGGCAGCGGTGGACTTTTATCTCATCGTTTGTCATTTATCGTGATAAATTTTGATTTATTGTCACAAAAAATTCCAATTAATGATGATTAGAAATGCCTGAAGCTGCTCACATTGATTATTTTTCTATTTTTCTCCACTGTTTATCAATGTTAATATTAATAAATTTGGACATTTGTTTAAATGCAGTTACTGTGACCAGCTTAGTGCTAATGAAGCGCATTACAAGCGTTTTTCAAGAGTTGTGTATGTGTTTGTGGGGTTATGATTGATGGCCATGCAGAGAAAGACATAGTTACCTAACATTATCAGAAGTATTGAAACATGACAGTCCAGATCGCCCAACACTAGCCATCGGTCTAAGAAGGGTTGGTACGTGTCCCAGAAACGCTCCTCAATAAGATAGGTAGACAAGTACACACACACACATCACACACACATCACACACACATCACACACCCCATTCAGAACTCATATCAGAAACTTACAGGGCTTTGATAAAAGTTGTCACAAAACCCATTTGTCCTTGCAGTCATTGAGAGGTAAGGTACATCCTGGACAGATCGTCAGTCCATCACAGGACAACATAGTCACACAGCGGGCAATGGTGGACGTACACTGACAGCTCAGGACAATTTAGAGACTAACTAACCTAACAGTCATGTGAACCCACACATGCACAGACAGAATATGCAGACTTCATGCAGAAAGACCCCTGGCTGGGATTCACATGCATGACCTTCTTGCTGCAAGGCAACTGTACCAACTGAGGCACAGTGCAGCCCAGAAATGATACAAAATAATACAAGGTTTTCAATTGAACTTAAGTTTTTCAGTGTTTTTTAAAACCCACCTTTCACTGGAATTACAGCATCATGTCGGTAAGAGGTTTCTATACATGCTTTGCTCCTCTAGAGACAGATATTTCACTACAAAAACAAAACTTTTGTAGAGAAATAACACATTTTTGGCCTAGTTTCTAGTGCAAATATATTATTTTTCATCAACATTAAAGAGTCATTGACTTATTTTTCTTGCTGACAGTTTACTTGTAAGTTAGCTTTGCCTTATTTCAGTTGCACTAAAATATCGGCACAAGAAACTATAGACGCTTGGTAAGATTTTGTGTTTTTGCAGTGTTTGCCCACTTTTGCTTTGTAAAATAGCTAAAGTTTAGCCAGATTGGAATTTATAATTATTTCTTCTAGCTATGGGTTCTTGCCACTCGTCCATAAAAGCCAGATTTGACTGATAGTTGCCGTGCCAACAGATTTTCCCACCTGAGCATTGGATTTCTGCAGCTTCTCCAGAGCTACCATGGGGGTTTTTTCTGTTACTTTTCTCATTATTGCTGTACTTATTCTCCCTGCTGGTTAGGATGGACGGCACAAAGAGAAACCTGCTCTTGCTTTTATCTTATATTTGATTAGCTTATTTAATTTAGTCAAATTTCTTAAACATTGGCCTTGCTGCTGTTTGTAATTTTTTATTTTGCTATTTTTTTTTTTTTATCGAAATAGGTTTCTCTTGTAAATGAGATCCCGGATCTCAATGTCTGCATTTTCATTCGTCTTAAAATTGCACAGATTGGATAAACAAATTTGTTTCATTAGAAGCACGCAGATTTCAAAAAACATAGTTTTCAACGTTTTTTTTCTTTTTTTGGGCTGTCTCAAAATAGTGCATTTTGCAAAACTGCAACAGAGATCCTTTTTTCTGCGTCACACGAGTCACATGATCAGCAACCAGATGCTACTGCTGGTGGAAAAGACAAAGACAGGAAGTGATCAGAGGATGGTGGCGCAGCATGATTTTTAAAAACTCATTGCGCAAACAAACTTGTTTGCAATTTTAATTGTCTATCTTATTTAAAGAAAACACCGCTACTGTGAAATTGTGTTTTTTGGACATTATCGGACTATCGACAAAGTTTCACACACATTTGTAATGGAGCTATAAAGCCAACTTGTAGAAATAAAGGTCAAATGACTTTTTTGTTGTTTAAATACCTTAACATTTTAAAACAGTCGGTCTGCAGTGGAGTGACACTCTTTCTATGAACAGAGCTCTGTGAGATATTCAAAGGTCAAGATAACATTTAATAACCTAACTCTGCTTTAAATGTCTTCCATGGTTTATTCTTTGGTCTTCATGATGCTGTTTGATCCCTAATGTTCTCGGTCGAACCTCTGAAGTCTTCACAAAAAAGACAAAAAAAAATGCAAAAACAATAACACACCTTCCCGTGTTTTCTCTTCTTAAAAGCGTGCATCATTTTTTCAGTCGCTTCATCACTACACACAACTTCACGTTGAAATCTTAAAGAGATGCTGCAGGTTTTGAAGTTTGACACCAGGTGTGTAAGGGGCTTCCGAAGCGCTCTGCCAACGTCTCGATGAGTCGAGGTTTGTGCATTGACAGGTTATAAAAACAAACAAAAAAAAAACGCTATTAGCCACGTTTACCTAAAAACACGACACGCAGTCGTTGATAGTAATCCACTGTGGTGTTTCTGGCCATACGGTTCTTATATTCATCCCACCGAAGTGAGCTGACTCACTGTGCGAACGCTCACGGTAGATGAAGAGGGATCTACGGGTGCTTCAGATGTATTTACCACCATACGTTTATGTCGTCGTTTTTTTTGTTGTTTTCTTTTCTTGTTCTTTTCTATTGGAAAATGTTACTAGCGCAACCTCGAGGGGTGTGAAGAAAAAAAATTCTAATCTGACCTCTGGCTTCACACCCACTCCCCACATTTTTACTCTGCCTTGTTCTCTCCGCACTCTTTCCTTCATCAGCCACACTGCGGGGCACTTTGTAACCATAGTAACTTCTCTGTTTTTCTTCTTCTTTGCAAAGGAGTTGGTAGATGTCCATCAAAAGAAAAAAAAAAAAAACTTTCAGAACAGCAAATTGTGGTTGGAAAGCTGTAATTTGAAGCTGATGGTGAAGTTATTGTTCGCACGTCAAGGGGATATTTACAGGCAGTGATCTAACCGCATGTTACTTTTTGCTGGGGGGAAAAAAAAAAATGTTCTCTCATTCTTAACAAGAGGAGAAAAGAGAATCTCCTCTTCTATTTGCAAGGGCTGACATATCGGGAGATTATATAAAACTTAATGACAACAGGATATGAGCAAGTGGCAATTTTTAAGCTGCCAATATTTACTGAAGGAAGCCAAAACAGAAAACCAGCATGGAGGAAATAATTATTCCCACGTTTAAAAGAATAACTGGAACTTGCACAAACATGTTTCACCATTTCTTCCTTTTTCTGAGATCTGTTGTGTCTTTCTGGATCATTTTATTTTATTTGCTCATAGTTCCAGATTGCTTTCTGTTCAAAAGGAGATTATGGCTAATTTAGTAAACCAGCTAACAAAACCCAGATCATCACCCTTTCATTACCATGCCTAACAGTTAGCATGATGTACTTCTGGAGCTGTTGTCTCTGAACACCAGGAAACCTTCTCGATTCGTAATGACATGAGTCCACAAGTCTTACGGTTCTTTCAGATGCAACTTTACAAATTCAGCCTGCGCTGCTGCGTTATCTTTTATTAAGATAAATTCTTTGCTTCCAAGGAATCCATAATTCTTATGTTTGTTTTTCTTGCAAGAACGTGAACTTGTAAGTTTACTCACCGAGGCCTGCAGAGCCTCATCGCTGTCTGGGGATTTTTGTAATTTTCCTGCGTTTCTGCATGCTTTGTTGGGACGTCCCCAGCTGGCAACATCAGCAGACACGTTCAAGCTTTTGTCTTGTTTATGATTTTTTTTTTCTCACTGTTTGATCAGACACTTCACATCTAAACCAGAATAATCCCTAGATTGTGCAAAGCTGGTAGAGAAATACCTTTGAGGACTTGAAGCTGTGATTGACTGATTTGCCCACTTTTCAGATTTTTCTATCTAAAGATTTTAAAACTCATGTAATCATTGCTTATCACATTAAAATACCTTGGCTCATGGCTGCATCATAGAAAATGCATAAAGATTGAAGAAAACCGTTGCAAGTGATTTCCCACAGTATTGTTGATGCCGTGTTTTTTTTCCCCTACGTACTAATAATTCACTTTTAAAACCCTAAACTTTCTTGTGTAAGGATTCAATCAAACTTGACTAAATGAAACTCATCAATATCTGTCTCCTTTGCCTATAGATCAAGATGACCTCGAGTGTGTGACAGTTGCCAAGAGACTAATGGCGGGTTTGACACATGATCTCCGGACCAGCTCTATCTCGGCAGAAGGCAATGTATTCTTGGAGTGAATGACAGGCAAGGTGAGGCGATGAGCTTCACAACAAGCCCGGCTCTGGTCCCACACAGGGACAGCCTCCCGTTCAAGAAGAGAGACCAAAGAGTGAGCTCCCCTCAGCAGCAGCAGCAGCAGCTGCTGCAATGCGACGCCACAAACTTCAAGGCGCCATATCCGTACAAGAGCCACGCCGACTTAAAGTCAAAGCACATGGGTCTGTTTCGGCCTGTGCCGAGGCGAGTCACGGCCCTGTACCAACCCTGGATGCAGGTTCAACCCCCTCCCAGGCCCAAACAGCACATCCCGTCCGCCTTCAGAGAGCACCACGGCTGGGCGGAGTGGAGAGACTTCAGTCCTCTGCCTCCCGGATGGGACTTCACCCATCAGTACCAGCTGCAGAACCATTTATCCGGCGCACGGGCTCTCCACTCTGGATATCCACAATACGTCTCCAGATTCAGCGCGGGGTCTCTGGCGTCCGAGGGCGTCCAGAGGGGGAGCAGAGGCTGGGAGAGGCTCAAGGTGTTAAAAGACAAAACCTATGGCCCTCACAGAGGTCCGTATGCGAGGAGAGGGGAAAGAGGAGCTGATGGTTTGCTCAGAGCTGAAAGAGATGTCGCTTACCCACCTCACTCCACGCACGAGGACAACACTTTGAAGCACAGTTCATTGTTCAACTCAACGAAAATTACACCTGGACAATCCCTCATGAAAGTTTCCCCCGACAGCCTCCATGGCGAAAGCTGCAGTCCCATGAAAGAAAACAAGCAGAGGCCTCCCGTGGTGGCCCCGTCCACCCCCGCCGGCCCCAACCGCTTCCCCTGGCTGCTGCCCCACTTCGTCGCCGGGTCTCTGATCGAGCTCAGAGACGGCCGGCTGAGGAGGGTGGAGAACCTGCAAACCGAGGACTTCCTGCTGGGCTCTCTGGCCTGTCCGGACCTGCGCCTGAGCTGCTGCACGGTGCAAAGCATCTCCCCCTCGGCCGCCTCCTCCTCCGTGTCCCGCCTCCTCATCCTGCTCCAGGAGCAGCAGTCCCAGGTGAGGGGAAGCCACTCTGTGGCTGGTTGTTACCATTACGGCCCCCGCACCAGCAGCTGTTAATAGTCCTTTTATACCTCGTCAAGCCTCTTTCACTTCATCGCAGGTCCAGGATGAATCATTTGAAACAAGTTCTTTTGAAAACGAGCCAACAAAAGAGGCAGATGGACACTTACCCAATAAATGTCGGTTTTAGTAACCAAACCCCGCCAGCACCTCCTGTAACATCCACCCACAAGTGCAGCTGCTGTTCTTAACATAAACAAGTCAAACAAGAACAAATGTAATTGTTAAACACAAGTGGTTTCTCCAAATTGAACACAAAAATTAGACTTTTAATTCCCTGCTGCCGCCATTTGTAATGTTAGTTTTGGTCCTGTTCGTTCAGCTAACTCGTGTCGAGAGTGAAGGGGTTAATAAATGAAGACAATATTACCCAAGCGACGACTGAAGTGGTTTAGTCTCGCCAGCAGCGGGAAAATAACTCAAGTTCTCAAAACCCAGCTCTTATTTCAGCAGTCCACTTCCGCTCGTCGGCGAGCTAATTGCAAAGTTAGCTAAATGTTTAGCTAGCAACCTAAACATTTAGCCAGCTAGAAATGTTTGGTTTGGGCTAAATATTTAGCTTGTTGGACGATTATTTAGATCAGACCTTATACGTTTAGTTTAGAAACGAAGTTTTTAGTTTGGAAAATAAATAGTTTGTAAGCTCAACTGTGACACTTATCTTTATTGGTTTCATAAAATTTACATATATTTTTTTTATTTTAAATGTTTCTTATGTTTAAAATGAGTATTTTATAATGATGCCATTTATATATCTTTTCATTTTAGTTTTTAAAATACCATAGTATGCACATTTGTCATTTTAAAATGATAAATCAGACTTTCTGATCAATTACTCTGAACTTTAGTAGCTTTTTTTTTCGTAGCTTTTTTTTCACAGTATATTTTCACTCTCGCTTGAGTAATTTCTTGCACGGCTAATTTTTCCTTTCACTTGAGTGAAAATATAACAAAGTGATGCTGCTATTAGAATATTTTGGTGCTTGCAGGGGGGGTTTGGTAATCTTTGACAGTTTCCTCTTCCTGCCACCAGGTGGCGTAAGTGCAGTTCCTTTAACTTCACACATGAGCTGTGCTTCCCAGTGTCATTCTGGTGTCAGGTCCATTTTTCCTGCAGTGAAATGTGACTGTCACCAGTTCAGATATCTCAGGTGTCACAGCTGGTGTGTGATTGTGCGGTTTTATAAGGATTTCTATTTAAAGTAGGATTTCTTGTTGAATCTGGATGGGATTTAAGTCAATTTTGCTAAAATATTGACAATATTGTGTAACTGGCTTCTGTGTGTGTGTGTGTGTGTGTGTGTGTGTGTGTGTGTGTGTGTGTGTGTGTGTGTGTGTGTGTGTGTGTGTGTGTGTGCGTGTGGTGTGTGTGTGTGTCCTTCAGGAGCTGGTGGATGTGTACGTGGAGTACCCTTTCTTTGTGCGCGGCCAGGGCTGGTCGTCCTGCAGCCCCCAGAAGACGGCCCGTCTTTGCGGCCTGCAGTGCCACCAGCTCAGTGTGGGAGACGTCTGCTTGGCCCTCACGCCCGTCTCCGCTCCCGAGCCGCTGCCGTCAGACTCCCCACGGCCAAAAACCGGCCCCAAGGAACCCGAGGACAGGCTGGATTCCCCAGAGGCAAACGCTGTGCTGTGCAGCCAGGTTCTACCTGAACTGAAGGAGCTCTCAGGGGAGCAGGGAACGGGGATGAAGGCGTCCCGCAGGAGGCACTGTTCAGCCCCGTGAAACTCAACCTCTATGGACAGCCAGCTATCATTGGCTGTCCAATGATATATGGTGCCTTGCAAAAGCATTCACACCTTTTGAACTTTTTGATACTTTGGCACATTAAAACCACAAACTTCAGAGTAATTTCCTCGTGACTGGCCTATACAAAGTAGCAGAAAACTGAAAAGTGAGAAGAAAATGGCAGGCGATTTCCATTATTGTCACAGGTGGTTAGTACTGGTTACATTTACTTGAGTAACTTTTTTTAGGGGGGGAAATGCTTAGGAGTAGTTTTAGAACTATTGCTACTCTTTCTTGATCAGATTTATTTTCCGTTTAAAAAAACTGACTTCAGAGATGAAACAGTTTTAGATTTCTGCTGTGTCTGAGCTAACGTTTATGCTAATCTGAGCATAATTACTCAGCACTGTCATACTGCTTAAATTAAATCCTCGTTATTGTGTCCCCCAGCAAAATGCCTCTGGAGCCAGATCTGGTGCACCAACACTGGGGCCCACGTCCTTGTGAATCTGGCCCCGGTGGTAACACTTGGAAATTGCTGATCATAGCCGGTCTGGCTGAGCTTTAAAGCTGTTCTCATAATAATAATTGTCCAGAATTTGCAAAGATGAAAGGGACATGGGACCAAAAAAAAAAAAACAACTCTCGGCTGTAATTGTAGCAAAAAATACAACTGCAATTTGTTTTATTTCTAAAACAAAAACAAAACATGGAAACCACAAACATTTTCTTCTTGGTCCACCACACAAGCTCCTAAAAAAAAGGCATTTGTGGTTGTAGTGTGACAAAAAATTGGAAAAATTTCAGGGGTGGGAACGGTCTTGCAAGGCACTGAGGATCTGGGGTTCCTTTGGATTTGTGCTGTGATCAGCGTCTTGTCTTTCTACCTCCTGCTTCTGTGCTTGACTTGTCATCTTTATTGGCTTTTAAGTAGTCTCAGCTAAAGAGGACGGCTACAGTGAGCTCACCTCTCAGGGTTAAAGGTTAAGTAATATGTCGCTAAGTGATAATGGAGAACCAAAGCATGAACTGATGTTGCCTTGGTGAGTTGCACAGCTCAGATTTAAACTCCTTTTCTTGCAATTCCGACATCTGCTCCTTCGTGGGATTTCCGCCTCTCAGGTCTTTCACTGGATCTAAAGTTCAGCTCTCTACTGCCAAATAACATGTGAACCAACCGAATCTGTACTGCAACACTTGTAAAGCTTCGTTCTACCTCTCTCTTCAATGTAGGATCTGTGTTTCTGACGTGACACCATGGAAGCACCAAGCAGAGATACTTGATTTATTTTTTTTTTTCTGGTTCTTTCAAGTTGAAATTGTGTAAAAAAAAAAAAAAAAAAAGAAAAGAAAAACCCCAATCATTTTTAATGGGATGAAATTAAAGAGTGAATCACGTGACTTAATCTGTAAGCATTTGCACCCAGTTGTTATCTCTCTTTGTTTTCGTTTCGTAGCCGAGCTGCATGTAGAAAGCATTCAGATAAAATGGGAAAATGCAACAGCGACGAGTTTAGTGAATTGTCGGACATATTGGACGCTCTTCTCGCGCCGGACGGTTGAAATCACGCTGCGCTGGATGCCTGAAACGCGCCTCGACGCGCCTCCACATAGACTTTGAATGCAAGCCAGACGCGCCTGGCTCTCAGAGTGCGTTTGGTGTGAACGCACCAGAAGAATATAAATATCACTAAATCACGTTTTCAGCTGCGACCAGTAAATTTTTTGTTGCGTGCAACTATGCAAAGTGTAAGCGCTGCTAGAAAACATGGCTGCGCATGAGGCCAAACAGCAATGTTGAAGTTGAGGCCTAATCCAAGACCTCTAAACGGATCTCGGCTGTTTTTCTTTTAGATCACCAGGTCGGCATCTGAACTGTAACTCAAAATCTAAGCGTTACTATTCATTGAACTATTAAGATGCTTTTACTTTTAATCTGTTAGTCTTTCTCTGCACTCGCAAAAGAGTATATATTCACAGCATCTTTTTTTTTTTTTCTTTGCCTCAGATTGAGATCAGTCCAGGTTTGAATTGCTCAAACCTGAACAGAACGATTCGCCACCAATAACATATTCTTCTTCGAAATCTCAACTCCATTTGCTGAAACGTAAATGGAGAAATTGGAGTCCAGCTCGATGGACTCCAATTTCACATTTTCTAACCATCCTCTTGACCTTTTGTTAAGGTTTGCATAGCTCACCAAAGAGCTGGTTTGGTGAACGTCTCTGCAAAGCTGACTCACAGAGAGGTTTTCAATCCACCTTTGCTTTGTCTCCCAATTCATTTCTTGAGCTCCTGATTGAGGAAACAGCACCACCTGCAGCTTTTTGTTCACTAAATTCTTCACAGAGCCCAGGAGCAACAGTAGATTTTCCATATTGTTCTGCAAACAGACACACATGAAGTGACGCCAACTCTCTGAGCCGATAGGGTATTTAGCTGCTTCCAGCTACATAATTAAATCTGTTTAAATATATTTTTTGTTTTTGCGCCATTTCTAACCCAAAAGGACCTTGTGTGAATGTTCCTGTAGATAAAAACACCGCCTGCGCCCGCTGTTTCCATTTGACCTTTTTAATCAGGCAAAGTTAAACCTCTGCAGCTTTGGTTCGACACTTCAGGGCAACGGTTGTTCACAGGTAATGGACACTCTATAAAGATGAATCAGCGCAACCTTGTCCCTCTACACTGCCAGGTGGAAAACATATCATCAACTGGACTTGATAAAGAAAACAGGTAAGAGCCTCCCACCGGGTAATTACAGCGTGGATTGTAAGTTTCAGCAGGTGACAAGTTATTTACCCTCAGCAGTGCGATGAGCAGCATCTCGTTTCTTGGAACAACCCTGCAAGAAGTCGCATCATGGAAAATATGGCGATGGGCTTCAGGAAGCTCAAATTATTGGCAACGCAAAACCAAATGACCGCTGGAACTACTGGAGTTAACGACTGTCCAATGCGTCTTTAAAATTGAGATCGATATTAAGAAGAACCATCATTTTTATGCAAAAAATATTTTTGGACAAAATTATAACGATCATTTTCTTTCATAGAAAAAGATTGCTTAAAGCTGAATTATGTTGCTACATATATATATACATAAAAAAAGATGTTTTTACATATTTGTTTAAATTATCACATTGTGACAGATAATGTGTGATAAACTGGCTTCTCTGTCTTCTCCCAGTGTTCCCAGTACGAGCTGCAGAAATACACTACTCAGTCAGAAACAACCAATCACAGCCAGAAGGAAGGTCTCAGCGCTGTCAATCACTCATGTACGAATGCCACTCACCAGGCACGTGCAGAGGAGGGGGCACAAGGGGCCAGAGCCCCCTGCCCCTTTTATCCTTGATGCCCCTTTTATCCTTTTTGATGTTTTTATTTTTTCTTTTTCAAACAAATTTTTTTTCAATATTTTATCTGTATGTTAGAAGGCCTGCTTGTGCCCCTCAGCAATAATATTTAGCTAAATATAATAATTGATCAACATAAGCTGGTCTGGCTGCCCTCAGTCTAATGACGCTGAGGGTCCGTGGTGAGGAGGGGGTCGGATCTCCTCTTCAGATGAGGTAGAAACATCTGAGGATGAGGTAGAAGATGTTTCTACCCCGAAGCGACATCCCGAAGATGTCGCTTCTGGATCAGCAACATCTGATCCTGAAGAAGGAACTTCCCCGGCTGGGGAAGACGATGAACATGTGTGCCCCCACCACTCGACACCTAATCTGGAAAAAAGTGAGAAGAAAAAATCGGTACATTTTGGAGAGCTTCCTGTCCCCTACAAATATGAAAGACCTGGATGTTATATTTGTTATGAGGAGGCAAAAAAGATGGCCAGGAAGCAAGCTGAAGAAGAAGACCCTTGTTGTTGTGCTGTATGACATGCAGCACAACAACAAGGGTCTTCTTCTTGCTGCTGCCGTTGCTGCAGCATCTTGTTGCAAACGTTGGAGGAGCTTAGCTTCCTCCAGTCTGCTCCAGTCTACAGTCCAAAGAGATTTTGTGGACATTAGATAATAGATGGATGATGGAAACATTTATTTTAACTTGTTCATATGAATTATTATTAGTATATAATTAATATAATTCTCAGTATAATAGTAATGTTGATATCGCCACACATAAAAACAGAATATCCAGTCCATTACAGTTTTATGATTTTATGGCTTGATGTTTATTTTGTGATTATTGATTAGTGATCGCTGTGGTAGATTAGCTAACGCTCTGCTGACGGTCTGTCAGAGTTGGTGTTTAAGTCGCCTTTTTTATTTTCTATTGAACTGAAACACAGAGTTGACATGACGCCGGCTCCGGTCTCAGGAGGAAGTGGAGCAAGACATTTTATCAGGTGAGTCTGAATTCAGGGTCTGCTTCCTTGGAAGGACGGATTTGTAGGCCGATAGCGTCATAGCCCGTCCGAATGCGAAGACTCCTTCAAATCCGTCCTTCTTTTCCCCAAATTTGAAGGGACGGGTCCGGCGTGTCCTTCACGGCCCACCGTATCCCATAATTCATTGCGGTGTTCAGGCAGAGCGTTGATGGTGGTGAAGAGCGGCAAATTATTTTGCTATTTTACACTTTAAGTGACACAACGTGATTTGGTGCAACTTTTTTATGCGAGAATGTAGGTGTGCAAGTCTCATATATCTGCTCGGTTCATCAATACGTCACTGAATTGCAAAGTTGCTCTGACATTTTCAGACATGTCTGCTCCCTCTGTGTGCCACTTTTTAACTTTGAGCCCCTGCCCCTCCAAAGGTCTCTGCACGGCCCTGCCACTCACATCCTTCCCCTTTCTCTCTAGACAGGTTGACCACATAGCCTGCCATGAATGCTGAGGCTAGCTAACACGGGCATCGATGATGGCGGATAAATGGTTTTCCTGGAACAGTAAATTGCTTCTCTGCCATTAACACATTTAGCAGCACGTAGACGAGCATGATAGACAGCGCTAAGACCCTCCTCGTGTCTCTGATTGGTTGTTTGTGACTGGGAGCGGTGCAACGGCGGCACTGGGAGGAGTTTGATTGTTTCATAGCAAATGAAACAATCAAACTTCTTTTTGTAAATGTTACATCCTGTGGCTTTATGCTTTTCATGAACTTAACCAACTCAAGGCTATTTTCGATTGTAAAAATAAAAACATTTCCACACACACAAGGCGAAGGAAAATCAGCGGATTGGAATTAAACAGATGAGTCCCTTTAAAAAAAAGTTAGGCAAATCTGGACAAACTGCGGAGGCTTTCAGTGCAGTAAAGCTAAAGGCGATCCGGTGTGACTAATGTTTTGTCTGGGCAGCGTGGGCAGCTGTCAAACGTCGCACACCTGACCCAGGAAACCCAGATTCATTCAGAAGACTGGACTCTCCGCTGCAAATCCAGTATGTGATGCTTCAGATCCAATCTCTGCCAACTGCTAACTTCCTCTAAGATTGGTTTGTGCTTGAAAAGTCTTCAAAAGTCCGAAATGTTCCCCTTTTAGACATAGTCCGCTGTAGCTGCTCCTAGTCATCGCTATTCACCACTTCGGCCCAAGCGTTTGCAGACCAGAGAGTCCATCTTCTCTTGTGTCCAGCCACTCCTCTTTCTGCCCCATGACATTCTTTTACACTTGCAGAAATCAGGCTAAAGGCATTTTAAAAACCCCGTTAATGGCAGCCGCAGGCTCTGACCACCATGTTGCGGTACTTCTTGAGGATGACGTTGGAGCTGTCGTCAAAGTACAGCACCGAAATGCCATTGAGCTGCGTGGGGGCGCAGCAGGGCTGGGGGACTGTCTCCGGGTTGATGAAGTGCACCTGCGGTTAGAGGAAGTACGGGTTAATCTGCAGAGGCTGTTGTGAAACTGCCAGCGATCAGGGACTGTTTGGGACTTACCAGAGTTTGCACGATGGCGTGGTTGGTGGCGTTCATGTCGGAGTTGAGAGGGAAAGCACACTCGCCCTCACAGTAATACGCAGCGTAGCCCTCCGGCGCTATTATCCAGTCCTGATCAGAGGAAAACCACAACCACAGTCACTGACGCTGCCTACAATCAAACTGCTTGTGAAATGATGTCCTTTGTTTTGTACCTGCCATCCTAGATCTCTGAAACTGACATAGAGCTCGTGTTTCTTACAGCCCTCTTTTGATAATCCGAGGGTATCTGAAACATGCAAAACCAAAGTTTTAGCACAAAACATCAGGAAGGCCTTCGCTCTATGCTGCCGATATTTAACATCTTAAGTACCGGTCCCGGCCTCTGCTGCCCTCAGTGCTTCTTGGACCGCCTTCTGTTGTTTGGAGCGGTTTGACTGCCGTCCTTTTTGGCCGGCGGCCGAGCGAGCGCCGCGGAACCGCACCTCGTTGACTTTAAAAAAGACGACGAGGAAAGGCTGCTTGTCTTTAGGCCCACTCCCAGTCAGCAGCCCAGCTCTTTGGGGATTCCTCTTCTGGCCTTTGCAGGGCAAAATGTAAGTCATGTACAGCGCATGTCAGCAACAAGGCAGTTCAAAAAGCTTTACATCATAAAAACATTGTGGCCAATTTGTCAAAAGCCGTCATCAAAATCATCAAGCCAATACTAAATATGTTGATCAGCAACAGCTGCTGGGTTTTTTTCAGTTGTGGTAATCGATGTCAGGATATTAGACCTTTGATTCTGTAATTGTTCTTCAGATGATAGAAGGCCAACTTTGTAGTTGTCTTCATGTGTCGATGACGGTTCAGGTCAGAGTTCATCACTACACCCACATTTCAGGGTCAATTGCTACTTTCCAGCTGTAATGACAGAAGCTGCAAGCTGACCCTTGATCTTTCCTCTTTAGCTCCAAAGACGATAAGTCCAGTTTTGTTTTTGTCGGAAAGGTGTGGCACATCCACACACTGACTCGTTCTCAGCATCTCTTCAGTGCATGGATGGGTTCAAAGTCACCTGATGACGTTGTCATGTAGAGCTGTGTGTCGTCTTCATAGTAACGGTACCTAAACTTATTTTAAAGTATAAAGAGCTGGCTAAATGTGGCAAAAATACAAATCTAAGTTCCAACAAAACGGGGAATCATTCTTCTACAGTAAATGTGAAAAAAGCACAGATCATCTCAGATCATATGAACACTGTTTTATAACCCCTTGAACTTCAATAACTGGCTGATATTAGACAAAGTTTACTGGTATTTACACAAAGAGATGGCAGTTATGGTTCTACTATTATTAATGTTGCGGTTCTTGTAGCTACCAAAGCAAGAAAAAGTGCAAAAATGAACAAAGTAGCTTTTATCCAGATTCCTTTTACATTTTCAGTTCCAGTTCCACGTATCTTCTGTAAGTACAAACTCTGCGATGCCGGTGCGGGGCGACAGCTGGTACTGACCGTTGTTGTCCTCGAGAACCAGGTGCAGTCCCAGGTTCTGCTCCGGGCTGAGCTGCCACAGGGTGCTGGTGGCGGTCAGATCAAACACAAGCCATCCGTCATCCGAAGCCCAAACGTCTCGCTGATCCAGCAGCAGCAGCGCCACTTCGCTGGAAGAGCAAAAATGTGATGTGATGGTCAGTCGATAACGTCAATGTTTCCACATTTGGGGGGAAACGCCAACAAGATCGTGTTGAGAAAACATGCAAGACAGTGATTTTTAGATACCTCCTTTATGTAACAAAAGTAAGTTTGTCCTTTGAAATGTATTTAAAAAACTGGTGTTTAGGTTATAATATACGGCTCTAGAAAAAATGAAGAGCCCACTGCATTGGAACCCATTGAAAACGTCCTGGTTATTCCACCAAATGTTGATTTCTGAACTCTTCCTGAGTTAAAACAATAGTATTGTTGTTTCTAAATGAATAATAACTTGTTTTCTTTGCATACTTGAGGTCTGAAAGCGCTGCATATTTTTTATTATTCTGATCGTTTCTCATTTTCTTCAAATATACGCTCAATTTTTGGTTGGAATTTCAGAGACATGTTGTCAGTAGTTCATAGAATAAAAGAGCATTGTTGAATTTATTCAAACATAAGCACATATATGATTTTTTTTTTTTTTTAGAAAGCTAGCTCACTCTGCAAAACCAGTTTTCGCATAAACAGCGGTTCAGCTCTCAGACCTCTTGTCTTTGTAATGAATTTCAAAGACAACTGAGCTGCTTGCAGACGCAAAGGCGACTTGTCCTGCTGCCTTCGGGTCTGTTTGGGGTCGTCTGTGAATGACAATGGTGTCATGTTACCACCATCGTCAGACTCACTGACCCAAATCAAACACCCAAGTACTTCTGGCACCACAACGATCACCCTCTTTTTATGGAAACGAAGGTTTTTACTCTTATTCATGCTGCTGGTTCGGTCTCAACAAGCAGACCGAATTTCACTTTAGAACAATTTAGAATTAGTTCAAAATGCGCATGTTGTACGCAGATGATGTTTTTCTTTAACGTTGATACCGTCGTCGCGTCAACTACAAAAAAAATGTTGCAACAATTGCAGCTACAAGTCTCTGGAGCTACTGTATGTCTCCATAAACTTTGCCCATTGAACTGTTGTCCATTCCTTGTTGCAGAGCAGCTAAAGGTCTGAGCTAAAGCTAAAGGCTAAAGAAAGCATCTCCGAGAATCGATCTTCAGGTTAGATCACTCTCCAATGCTAAATTGGACTTGGTACAAAGGTTAGATGAGACTTTTCATGGCTTGCTTTCAACTTTTCACCACTCTTCTGTAAAAGTCGGTTTTCTAAACCCATTCTCAGGTCTCTGCAGCTCCTCCACCGTCACCATGGACCTCTTGGCTATGATTAACGCTCCCATTGCTCCACCTGTCAGTTCAGGCAGAGAGCATGTTTGTGGTTGTGCCAAAGCCTTTCCATTTTCAGACGAGTCGTCAAAACAGCGCTACGTTAAAAGTCCAGAGTTTTGGGATTCTGTTTCACAAACCCAACCCTGACATAAACTAGCCCACAACTTAATCCCTGACTTGTCTGCTGTGCTCCTTAATCTGGACGTTCTCTGATTGTTCTCTAATGTGAGCCTCTGAGGCCTTCGCAGAACAGCTGGATTAGTGGATTCAGCTTCCCGATGAAGTGGCTTTTGAAGACAGTCGATTGCATCGGATTTGGTTTTCGGAAGAAGTTCGGGGAAAATAATCCGTCTTTTAAGATGTTTACAAGTGGAAATCAGGTATAATTTGTCTTATGATTAATAATTGGTCACTTCTTTGTGTTGGTACACTGGCATGGATAAATATAGTGCGAGAATGACTACGGAAACATTTTATGTAAATTAGTTACACGTTTGAACATTTTCTTCAGTCATTTTTTTACCCTTTGCCTGTGAGGACAATGTTTCAGTCTTTCTATTGTCTAACTAGCCTTTTGTATGTGTTTTTGTTTAAAGACCAAAAGAAAATATAGATTAAAAACAAAAATAGAGTCATTACTGAATCACCCCTTTTGAAAAGAAAACAAAAAACCCTAGTCAACGCAAAAGAAACAAAAGGGATAAAAAAAAAAAAATATGTTGTCTATTCCATCGGAGAAGAATTCCACAAGACAATTGCTGATTGTTTTGTTTCAGCATGAAAGAAATTATTGCTCAAATTGCAACTTTTTACAAGACTTGCTCCACAGAGCAGCAGATTTACTGGGATTCGGGAGGCGGGGGGAGCAAAGCAAAAAGCTCAAGACCTCTTTCATCCCAACGCCACAGCAGCGGTTGAGCTCCAAGTGCCTGAGGTTTTGATTAGTCCGAAAAGGTGCCTTTTTAGGAGGTTGCTCGTCGAGCCGCAATTAGAGAAGGTATTTTGAATACCGAAAGCGGCGACGAAGAAGCAAAACAGAAGCTGGCAAACAAAACACAGCGAGCGAGACGGGCAAAACGACGGAGTAACTATATGTGACGTCCAAGGGATATTTGGTGTCACTTGTGGTGCGAGGAGGGCGGCGAAATTGCAGGTCTCCTGAGAACAGTCCTGTTTGGATACTGTGAGGCCAGAAATTGCCGCGGAGAAAGTCTCTGTGTTTTCTGCAATTAACACTAAGGTCTGTCTGCAGGAACATTTGGGCTCTGACGTTCACGCGCGCTGAAGTGGGGCCCGGGTGCTTATCCGGACCACATGAGGGCAATCGGACAAACCGATCCGACGTTTAAGCACTTTAAAGGTCGCCTGGAAAATGTTCTCCGATCGTTTTGCTGAGCGTGAGCGAGTTAAGGGACTTCACTGCTCCACCCTGCACACTGCTGGAGTCCAACCAGTCTGGGAGAAATTAAACATATCCTCATGTTTGCATCCTGTCTTTATTTTTTTATTTATTTTTTTTTAAATTGCGATAAACAAGTCTGGAGCTCGTTTAAGTCAGACCCAACCGATTAAAATCCAGTCTGTTCGACTCCAAGACTGCCAAAAGTTTTGACACAATCGTCAATGAAAGAGGGATGGAAAACAAGACGCTTAGCTCTCTTGTGGTTCGTGCTGTTGGGGCGTCTATGAAATGTGCTGAGCAGGAACGAAGAGTGTGACACCAGGACATGTTCACCTGTCTGGAGGCTCCTGGAGGACTTGGTAGACGCTGACTCGGAAGGTTTCATTCCCGTCGCGCTCCCGGATGAAGTCCTTGTAGATCCTGAACTCTGCGCCAGTGATGGCCTCGCCCTGCGGAATACGGGAAACGTCGAAACGAAACGCCTGCGTGTGCGGCCGGACCAGGAGGTCACGACCCCCGTCAACTGGCAGATGGAGAAAGGGAGAAAGGGACTGATTAAAACTTCGTCCAAACGACGATGCCACGACTCACGTGCAGCTTCTCTTCAAACAATTAGCTTAAAATTCATTGACCTCATTCCCTGGCAAACAGGAGCTTCCCCACAGCATGATGGTACCACCACCATGCTTTACCTTCTAAATGGTGTGTTCAGGATGATCCACCGCCAAGCCTCGTCTGTTCAGAGAGCCTCGCTCTCCACAGCTGCTGTTTCTCTGCAAAGAGCCACTGGAATTTCTTGGGGGTTTTTTTTGTTTTGTTTGTTTTTTGTTTTTGCAACTCAAGCTTTCTTCCTCCTATTGTTTTCCCCTTTAAAGCAAAATTTGGTTCTGCACAAATAATCTCCACAACTTTGACTCTTACATGATGCTGTTGTTTCATCAATCTTCTCTAATAAAGCCACCGAGCATTTACAGATCTGCTTAGATCTTCTAACAATATGTTTGAATTACATGAATGTGTGTAAAAAGAAATAAATAGTATTAATAATAAAAAATGAATTAATTCTTTAAAAATAAAAAAAATTGTCCCATGAGATTACAAACTTTTTACTTGTTTTTTTGCAATTTTGTTTGCAAAGATTGACTTCTTCATGTGTTTAAAAAACGAATAGAACGGAATAGATTTTATTGTTTCCCAAGGGGAAACTGCTTATTCATCAATAAGCTACTTTATCCAATGTGTTACATATAAACAAATACAATAGAACTTTACATGTACAGGTGACAAAAAAATAGTAAAAAAAAATTATATACACTTAGGTGTGACATTATAAGCAACTTAGATATTACTAAATATATATATATATATATATATATATATATATATATATATATATATATATATATATATATATATATATATGAATGAATATATAACTTACTCCATGGAAAGCTTAGATTTAAAGACTCAAAATCAAAATCTGCAGGTGCCACAGGATATTATTATTATCATTATTAATATTATTAACTTTTTATGCAAGTTACATTTTTTCTAAAATCAAACAAACAAAAATGTAATAGTTTTTTTTATTTATTTTTTTTTATAAAAACAAATTTCATGTAGTACACACGTATAGAAGTTGGTGTTACACTTTACTTAAAAAAAAAAATAAAAAAAAATCTTTTTTTAGAAGAGTTGTAGATTTCTGCAGCTCTGGCCCAGTTCTATACCGACAGACCGAGAGGCAGATAAATCACTTTGGATTGAGAAAGGTGGTGACCCCAAGTCTGCCCCATAAAATCCCAAATGAGACACATTCAATCGTGTGTGTGTGCGTGTGTGTGTGTGTGTGTGTGGGGGTGTGTGTGTGTGTGTGTGTGTGTGTGTGTGTGTGTGTGTGTGTGTGTGTGTGTGTGTGTGTGTGTGTGTGTGTGTGTGTGTGTGTGTGAGGGGGAGCATATGGCAATAAAAGGCGTAATAAAAAGCAGTTTATTATGGTGAACCAGTCGGTGGTAAACTGTTGTTTATTTAAACGTCCCTCTGCTGGGTGTTCCGCTTGGAAGCTCTCTGTCAGAAAACAAAAACAAAAAAGAAAAATCCAACTTCCATGAGGGGAATGACCAATGTAAACATTATTTAACTCACTCCCTCTCTCCCCCCATCCCCACACACACACACACACACACACACACACACACACACACACACACACACACACACACACACACACACACACACACACACACACACACACACACACGCACACGCACACACACCCCTTAAATACCACTATGTGGGGTGGAAGGAAGATAAAAACCCATTCGTGGCTCGCCTTGGCTCTCCGTTTGAAAATCGCACACATGTGCTGACCACAAGAAAAGGCCTCGCTCGGGCTCTGCCCGGAAAACCGCAGCAGCAGCAGCAGCAAGTGCACTTCCTCGAACGCGCGACACAACAGTACGGAAAGCCACATGCCAATTTCATGCGCGCCCTCACCGCCCGGGTCGGCGCCCACCACACCTCCGTAATCATCTCGCAGTGCGTCGCCACGCAGCGATTTCCTTTTGATTGGAGAGAAGAAAAAGCGGAACAGCGGTAACCGGTGGCACCGCAAAGGTTTCCACCCATCCTGAAGGGTTTTTTTTTTTTCTTTTCCCCCACCAATGGTTAAAAAAGAAATAAATGAAAAGCAGGAAAAGCTGGGAGATGTTTCTTCAGTAGAGAGCTCTCTGGCCCCTTTAGTCTGAAGCACCAACCATCCATCCATCCCTATGACATCATCCAGAGGGCCAGTGGGCGGTTTGTGGACACCTGAGAGGAACATCCTCACATCTTCTCCCTGGCCAAAAAAGAAGAAGAAGAAGTAGAAGTAGGAGAAGAAGAAGAAGAAGAAGAGAAGAAAATCCGGAAGGTTTCTTTTACGGCACCGCACGATGACTCACAGTCCTCTGAAAACCCTCCTTAACAACATAAAAACACACACATGCCAGGGGCCCTGAGTGCCGCATTCTGAACCCTGCGAGTCATTTGTTTGACCGCAATTAAATGCTGCAGGGGGAACGAGGGGTGATTTTATGAAAGCAATAATTGCTTGTAAGGACTTGGTGTGTTTACGTTTGGGCCCATTAGCTGCACAGATCAGACCTCAGATATGCAAACTTCCCTCTGGGAGACATTTCGACACTACAGATCGCTGCCGAGGCCGCGGGGCCACACAGCACCACGGCTGCAACGAACCTACATGGACGTTTTTCTTTTCTTTCTACAGTAAATCAATTTCGTCGCAGAGTCGGAGGTCGTGATTGCGCGTTAATGAAAGGTTATTTGATAAGTGAAGTGAATTGTGAAACTCCTTATCGACGTGGAACTCTGTCTCAGTCTCCTTCTGGAAACTTTGACGATGATGTTGATATTCATACAAATAAAAAAAAACCCCACTAGGACCATTGAATAAACCACGCATAAGTTGAGTAATAAATAAGTACATGCATGAAGTTTTATAGCACAATTAAAGTAAATATCAAAATGACCCATTTTACTATGGTCTAAGCTGGTTTCTCCCTGCTTTGGTTCAAAAAGTATTTCTCGATTCTTCCACAGCTGCGTCGTCACCAGATATCATAAATTCATACGGTTCATGCAGAGAACACTGACGTTTTCAGCCAAAAATAATAGGTTCAAATGACTAAACAGTCTTTCAATTGTTAGGATTTTCGAGGAGTGATTCTGAAAGGTTAATCAATTAATTGTCCCCTAACAATATGAGACAGATCTCAAGTTTTTTTTTGTTTGTTTTTAGAAAAGTAGACCAAATCAATTGTCACAACTAGCCTTTAACCAACAGAGTACTTATGAAATCCAACCGGAGGGTGCTGGTTTGTTAGATCTCCCACCTATTGATTGCCGCTTTAATGACTTTGCTGTGCACCCAAGTGTTTATTTACAGCGTGCCTGTTTGCCATTTATGCCCCATCTCAAATCATCAGCAGCGTCGACGTGTCACATTTGGAAGGACGTCTTGAAACGATTGTAAAGCCGCCAGGAAACAATGCCTTCAGTCAGATGCGGCGGAGAAAAACAGCTGGGTGAAGAGAGCTCAGAAGTAGAAATGCCACCCAGCAGTTGTCTGTATTTTGTCTTTTTCCTCCCTCTCCTGCCTCAGAACTCTCCAAATGTGAAACCGCATGAATGCGCCTTTGGTGTTCGGAGACATATTTCCAAACACCAACATCTCGTTAGCTGAAGTGAAAAGTTCACCGTTAAAGCTGCGCAGAATGGGACGTTCTCGATTGTTTTACCGTCGACTTTGGGCGTACGTTTTGAATCCCGCTGCTGATATGAGGGGTGGCAAAAACTACATTTCATTCTCTCCACCCGGTTCACACCCCGAGGCAGGTTTGCTGGTGCAACAAAGCAAGCACAAACACCATACCGCCTACTGCTTCCCCCACCACACACACACACACACACACACACACACACACACACACACACACACGCACGTTTGCGTGACTATCTTTGTGAAAACTTTCCATTGACTTCCATTTATTTCTACAGCCTAAACCTTACCCTTATCCTAACCCTAACCACTACATACCTGACCCTAAACAAAACTCAATTCACACCTTAGTCCTAAATCTAACCCCTGACCCAAAAACAGCATTTCCCCTTGTGGGGACCGAAGCCTGGTCCCCAAAAAGAGCAGCGGGTCCCCACAACGCGGTATGTGTCAGGAAAATGGTCCCCACAAGGTATTACAAACAAACACACACACACTGCAGAGATTTCCTCCTCTAAGGCAAACAACTTGGATTCCTCCCTTTATTAACTCAATGACACTTCGGTTTCGTCTGTCACCGACCTGTCACAAACCGCTGGAGCACAAGCCACAGCGGCGGCTCTGCAGGAAACTCACAGTTACCCGTTACACTCTAAGGTTGAGCAGAGAAATCAGATGTATGCATGGGGTCACAAAGTGTGCAGCATGGCGACGATTTATCGCAATGAAAGCAACCCAGAGGTACCTACTGACACGCTGCCAACAATTCACAGGTACATGTTTTGAAAGGAAGTATGCTGTCCTTTAATTATAATGAAGTACCAGGAATCAATGAGAACTGGTTTCTACCATGTTCCAAATTCATTTGAATTTGGCCTCAATTATGTAAAACCGCGTGACGGCCTCCACATCTTCAATATCTGATCATCCTTTAAAGGGGCAGTATTAAGTAAAATGTATTATTTTGAGCTTCACAACATGTTATAATGATATCACCTTATTAAAATCACACCTGTGGCGTTGCCTTCGTTCTTGCATGCATGTTTAAGAAATCCTTTAATCTCCCATGGCGACCACGCCATGGACAAAGCACCACCTTCGAGAATGAAGCTCCTCCTCATGAGCTGCAGTTTCCAAGCTCATCTTCAGCGCAGCTATCTCTCGTATCTCCCCCTCTCAGCTCCTTCAGACTAGCCAGCAGCAGTTAGCAGGTGAAAATCAGCAATTGTGATCACCTCAGCAAAAGGGCAAATGTTCTCCTTTTGATCATCTCACGAATTAACACAACACCAAGAAGAAAAGGCAACAGCGTGAGCGCGCACAGAGGAGAAATTCAACACAGGACGACTTTTATAATCACAATTATCCTTCACGCGGAAAGATGATTTACGAGCAGAAGACAGTTGAAACAATCTTCCCAGGCATGGAAAGCCCATCACCAGAAGACCAACTCTCTTTATACATCACTGAGGACGTCAAGAAAGTTGAACTGAATGACAGTACGATTACAAAGAACTCCAAAACCAAGAAAGTCACGAAAGACAAACATCTATTTCAGCAGGAATGCCACAACAAAAGCGTCTCCTCTCCAAAACGACTTCAGGGCCGAACATTGTGGGTTTTGCACAGCTGCGTTGCGATGAACCACAAAACCTCTGGAACAATGTTCTTTGAACCGCCGGGTCCCCAAAAGACGAGAAGGTCTGGCTGCTAGGAACGCAGCCTGCACCAGGTCCAACACACACGTCGAGCACGGTGGTGGAGTGCTGATGATGTGGACCTGGGCTCTGGAACTCCCTGGGAAATGACCCAATCTGTAGGCTGATGGATGTTTAAAGCAACAAAACAAGAAAATCCATTGATCATAAATTCAGAAAAAAAAAAGGAATCCAAAAAGAGTTAATCTGAGATGGAATGAAAGTGAAACTGTGTGAGTGTGCTGCTGTTGAAGAAAGCTAATGAAATGTGAATTTTCCTTCTTTTTTCCCCACACATTCCCACATTCATTTGGCTTCATCAAAGGTTAGTTTTTAAAATTATTATTTTCTTCTGCTTTTTTATATTTTTATATATATATTTTATTGTGATCTTACACAAAAACACTGACAAATGACAGAGGAAACTCTTTCATCACCTCTGAAGCGTTTTGTTGTTCTGTATGGATGACGTTAGGAAGCGTCACCGTCCTAAAATAATGGCCTAAGAAAGGATTTTATTTATTTATTTATTTTTGTTTTTTTGCCTAAATCATATTTTGGAGGGAGAAAATGTGTTTGCCTTTTGTTTTGTTTTTTTCAAAATCACTTTTGGGGGTGAAAAATAATTTTAAAAATATAATAAAGTTACTAAGCCCGTCAGCTATTTAATACTAACCTGCTGTGACGTTTTCCAGACGAAACAGTTCCACGTCTCAGCCTGATTATAATAGTAATGGGTGTGAACGCTCACCGAGGCTGACGAAGCTCATCACCGTGTCCGCGTCGTCCAGGAAGCGGCTGTCCTGCGGGCTCACCGCCGCCGACGCCCGACCCTGCAGGGCCGCCCTGTACCGCGGGTGAGCGCGCGGCTCTGCTGCCTCCGTGGACACGGTGTTGTACAGGTCCAGCATGAACGTCGGCGCGGCGCTGTGCTCGGCGTGAGCGAGCGGCCGCGGCCGGTGCGGCAGGCCCAGGACGGAGAGGATCTCCCGCTGGATCTCCCTGCGCTCCTGGCTGCGCAGTCTCCGGTGGATGAAGCTGGAGCGCACCTCGTTGTCCACGGAGAAGTTGGAGAAGGAGACGCGCGTGGCCGACGCGCAGGATCCCCAGCACGACAGCAGCAGGAATAGAGCGGCCGCAAGCATTTTTTTTTTTAATTTTTAATTTTTTTTTTTTTTTATCTTAAATTGCTTTCGAACTCTCTCTGAGTTCGAAAGCAAGCGCGGCTCCGATCCAAAAGGAGACGCGATCTGATCCTCGGGGGGGGGGGGTCCACGGACCTGTGCAGAGAGTTAAAAACACGCCTCCCTCTGCCAGCGCCGTGTGTCACTCATTCCTTCACTCATTCATTCATTAATTCATTCATTCATTCATTCACAATCCCCCGTTTGCGCGGCAGCGTGGAGCCGTGATTCAGCCGCGCGCGCTTCTCTGGCTGCTCCACTGGGGAAAACTTTTTTTTTATTATTACGGCGCTGCGTCAGAGGAGGGGCGCGAGCGGATCAGAAAAGGACCGACACGCGACACTTAAACAACAAACTCTCCAATTAGTGAAGTTTTCTAAAATCCAATCCGCTAAAGAAAAAAAAAAAAAAGAAGATGCGCCGAAATAAACGGGTCAAATTTAAACCATTTTTGTTTACAAATGTAATTGATTAACTCAAATTTTCTTCCCCTAACGTATTGTTAGATTTATCTTCCTTTTTTTTTTCGGCTTTGTTTAAAATAAACGAAAAAAAAAGGGAAGAAAGTTTAAAAATCTTCTCTTACATAGAGGTGACATAATCTTGTTGTATTTCCCAAATAAATCCTTCAATAAACCCTCCACCTGCTGCTTGGGTGGGAACGACAAAATAAGAATTACAACAAAAAAAAAAATAAATGTGTTAAGAATTTTTTTTTAATTATTATTATTATTCTGCAAACACAAAAATTAGCCATCTGTGATACAATCGAGCTGTTAATGTAGCAGCCAGTTTTTAGCACCCTCTAAAAACCTTTTTTTTTTTTTTTTTACAGCGCACGGAGGAGCGGATGGAAGACACAAAGTGCCAATTATCTTAAATGAATGGGTGTGAAGCTTTGATATCCCGCTGAAGGCTCAGGGTCAGAGTGCCTTCTGGTCTGGATGAGTCTGTTCAGGTGTTTAAAGCGAGATCAAGTAGATCGGCGCGCACACACACACTCACACACACACGCACACACACACACACACACACACACGCACACACACACACACGCACACACGCACAGACACACACACACACACACACGCACGCACACACACACACACACACACGCACACACACACACACGCACACACGCACAGACACACACACACACAAAGCGCGCGCACGCACACACACACACACACACACACACACACACCTATCTGTCTATCATAAAGTGGTTTGAATTGTTGTGACACAATCTGCATTGGAAAAGGAGCAAACCCCATGTATAATCCCCCCTTTGCGGCGCAGAAATTCTTTGAACCGAGACAATAAAGGGAGGCTCCGCCCCTAATTGCTGAGCGATCAGCGGCCGTCTGGCTGCATGACGGGACATGCGGAGGCGCTGGCGCAGAGCAGCTGAGGAGCGAGGCCAGCTTCACTGCGGCATCGGAGGTGCACCGCCGCTATTTGTGCGCCTTCAATTGGAGTTTTTCCACCTTTGCCACATTTCACCTGTTGTCTTTGTTGCGTTCCCAGCGAGGTTTTATGAGGGGAACCAGCACAAAGAAGCGCTTGGAACACACATGAAGTCGCTTTGCCAGTAGAAATCTAAAATATAAGAACATGTGTATTTATTTCTCTTAAAGTCAAAACTCGCCACTACAAGTATTTTTTGCAATTCTTTTTTTTCTCCATTTTTTGTTTCTTTTCATACTGTTCTCAAACTGAAAGTTTACTCAGTCAGAATTGGGTCTCTACTTTGACTAGACCACACACTTTGAACAGAGCCATCAACGCAGTGTTTGGATCAGTGTTCGAGGTCTCATGTATTTTATATCAGTGTGCATTTCACGCCAATAAACAGTCAAATTGTGACAGGAAAAATCAGTAAATGATTAAAAAAATAAAAATAAAAATAGAAAAACATGTTGAACTACAAATGTGATGTGAAACAGTGACTTTTACGTTTATGTTTGTTTTAGGAAAATTGTAATTTCTCTTAAATGGACACATTTTCTTCCATCCATCCATCCATCCATCCATCCATCCATCCATCCATCCATCCATCCATCCATCCATCCATCCATCCATCCATCCATCCATCCATCCATTTAAAGTAAAACATTGCTCTGTTTTTAACAATAAATAAACAAAAACAAGCCCTGTAAGCATGAAAGAAAAAGTGTTTTACTGGTAACCTTACGGTGGATTTCTGGAAACCACAGCTGACCCCCTCCCCTCCCATACTTAAGCAGATTAACTTTAAACACAGAAAAAAAGCAAAACGATAAATCAAACGAGGCGGTATCATCAACAGTGATCTGTCATCATGGCAGAACATTGTGACTTCCACAGCTCTGATCCCAGTCCTCGCCTACTATTCATTACTGGAACACATAAAAAACAACAGCGACAAAACAGGACTGGTTTTTAATTCAAGGCATCAGAGCAACTGGTGCTGAAATATTTATATATGTGAAAAAAACAAACAAACAGAAAAAATAGTTGAAAGCCATCTTTTTCTTTTCTTTTCACAATTATCTGGTTCATCTAATGAAATCAACATTTATTTTATTTTTTCATGTTGTCTTCAAAAGGTCATGAGCAGCAGCATCCGCATTGGCAGAAAACACAGTTTGGAGTTCCAGCAGACATGACGCAGCTGGAGATGTTTACACCGGCACACGCAGGTCACGGAATGTGACTCATCCCTCGCAAACTCAAATAAGCTCACGAGCCGTCCAAGTGGGCCGCAAACGTTTGCAAACCTCAGCGTCTCCTTAACTGTGATTATTTAGCCTGCAGTTTGTTTCTCCAAATTGGTCAAATTGTCTTTGTATGTAATCAGACACAGCTACACAATGTAAGACTTTGCTCTTGTTTTGAGTCATATAAACAAAAGACTCATCTTAGGGAGTTAGTGTCACGAATTTAAAGAAAAACACAGATTTCGCAGAATCTATTCCACAGAAATTTGTATTCATTCAAATTTAAAAAAGTACCATGTAATGTAATAAAATCCGAAAAAAACTGCCATGTGTTTTTCTTATTATATTAATGTAAAAAAAAAAAAAAAAAGTCTGAAAAACATCACATGCATTTGGATGAAGATGCACCGACACATGCAGGTCACGCAGTGTGACTCGTCCCTGGTGTCCTGAAATTAAAGTGAGAGCCAAGTCACTTAAGTGCAGTTTATTCCCAGCTAAAGTCAACACTCATCCTGGCCCTGAACACACCACGACACGCGCACTAATTTGAAGAACGCGTAATTATTTTTTAAAAAGTGAAAGAGCCTGAATACCTGCAACTCCTTTTCGGAAACATGCTTAAGTTTGTAGTTGTAGTTGTGTTTCTCTTACAGAAAAATGAGGACGACCTCAACTCTTAAAGGAGAGGCTTCCGGATATTTTCATCGTTCCCCATTTCAATCCAGCAGGTGGCGATAACGAGGCTATCACCTGGTTTTCGAGCATCCAAGGAATCGCCGAATAAAAGGAAGTCATCAAACTGCGACACAGACGCACTGCAGAGGTAAGCGCCACACCTTTGCTCTGTAATAATATACGTTTGTTATATTTAGATTTATGACCCAGTTTATGACCCAGTTTAACCCATTAAAGCTTCGTGTATTAATACAGCTTCTGGAAACAGCTGCTAATTTTAAAATGATGAATGAAGAAGTTAAAAGCGTTTTTAGCCCCGCAGCTAAAGACGGTCGGCGCTAACATTAGCGTCTGAACCGCTCATTCGCGTTTATTTCTCAACTTTATGGAACCGAGACTAGTTTCCTGTACCTTTAGGTCATTCTAAAGGGCTGTTTATAACTGGTAATTTATTATTTTATTTGTTTAAAAGAGTGTTGGAGTACACCAGATTCAGTCGGCGCTTGACATGTTGTTAGCATACCGTTACTTTAGCTGTGAAGCTAGTCCATATGATGTCATGCAATCACCTTCTAGTCTCACCTGTGACAACATTCGCTACATATGATTGCGTACTGCCTTTTGCAAATATATGTTTTTGTCTGTAATGCATCATTTAAATAGTAAATATGAAAAATAATGGGTGGTTTTAATAACGGGTGCTCATCGTTGCGCCTTTTCCCGCAGCCGCACGTTCGGTGCGCCTTTGATGCATTATGAGTTTGTTCGGAACGGCGTCCAGCTTCGGAACCGGAGGGACCGGCGTTTTTGGAAGCACGACGACTGACAGCCATAATCCCATGAAGGTAAAACTGGAGGAACTCGCTGAACGTGGTGCAGGAGTCGTGACTCCTGCGCGTCCCTCTCTCACCTGCTGGCCTGACGTTTCTCTTCCAGGATGTCGAAGTGACCTCGCCTCCAGATGACAGCATCAGCTGCCTGGCGTTCAGTCCTCCAACCATGCCGGGAAACTTCCTCATTGCGGGATCCTGGGCGAATGATGTGAGTTGGTTGTTGAGTCAATCAGTGGAAACCCGCGTAGACGGAAACCAAGGATGGATTCGATTTGTGACCCAGTGTGCTTGTTAGTATTAGTAATAACATTTAGCTGCTGTAAAATGTTACTACAGCGGAGCTCTAAACGTCTTTTCCACGGAGAACGTAGGTCCTTACTTTAACTGGGACAAGCTGTCAAATTCATTGTTATGGTAGTATCATTGGATGCAGTGTTTGTTTTGTGGTGAATTATTTAAGTTTTCAATATGTTTCAGAAGCTCTAGCCTTAGTCACATTTAAAACGGATGAAGAAAAGGAGTTCCATGTTCTGATTTAAAACTAACATTTTCATTGCCTGATGGAGAACATCCTTTTTAAACATGCTAGTAATGAAACTGCTAAGTGTGATCAAATAAAGGTTGATTAGACAAAAGATTTTGCATATTAGTTAAAATGTTTGCGACCAACCTGGAGGAATGCTTTGAGTCACTACGTTACGTAAAGCCAGGCTTGCAGCACTGTCTTTATTTTTTCGAACAATTTCTGGGTTTCGAGGTTTTGCTTCCGGGCTTGAAGGTGTTTCTCTCAAATCCGTCCTGTAACATGACGAGCAGAATGCACACATGTGCAGTCGGTTTTAGTTGTTTCTCTGTGATTTCAGGTGAGATGTTGGGAGGTGCAGGACAATGGACAGACCGTCCCCAAAGCCCAACAGATGCACACGGGTCCGGTGCTGGGCGTCTGCTGGAGCGACGTAGGTGTCATCTTGCAAAAATAAAACGACCTACACGGTTCATAAGGGTGCTTGAAATCTTTGAAAACGCTTGAATTTCATTTAGGTGTTTTCAAGGTTTGGAAAGTGCTTGGTTTATGTGTAAAGGCATTGAAAGTGTTTGATATTTCACTAGCAGAGTTTCGTAATAAATGCAGTCTAACACTTAAAGTCCAATACTTTGACATTATTTACAGGGGAAATGTGATATTTTAGTACACTTAATAAAAAGACGGACACTTTTTCTCACTGTCTGAAATTAAATCAGACTAAAGTCTTCATGTTTTGGGTCACTTAGAATTAACAAAATTATCTCTATTTGCTAGACGCTAGAAAACTTGGCAATAATTTTTTTTTAGAGATTTTTTGTAACTTTCTATGTATATTTTGTTTAAATATTTAATTGGATCAGCAATGTCATTTACCATACCTTGTATTGTTTCAGTGTGATGAATATCTGTTATAAGACATTAACAGTAATAAATGACGTAATGATAAATTGAAACTTTTTAAAAAAATGTTCTTTTCAGTTCATCTGTGTTGTTTTTATCCCCAAAGTTTGATGCCGGAAGAAATTAAAAACATTCCTTGAAAATGCTTGTAAAGTGCTTGAATTTCATTGAGGGAAAAGTGTATGAACCTTGAATCCACGTGTTGGGTATTTGCTGCTGGGTTGCAAAAAAGCTTCTGATGTCATGTTTGTTTTTTATTTCGCAGGATGGCAGTAAGGTGTTCACCGCTTCATGCGACAAGACGGCAAAGATGTGGGATCTTAACAGCAACCAAGCGATGCAGATCGCACAGGTTGGCCGAGGTCCCGCCGAGTCCGCCGTGCGATCAGCTTGATTTCATCTCACACGTCTCCTCCTTTCTCTCCCCAGCATGACGGTCCAATCAAATCAATTCACTGGATAAAAGCCCCAAACTACAGCTGTGTCATGACCGGCAGCTGGGATAAAACACTGAAGGTAAGACGAGCCTTCTCCTGGGTTTCCCACAGAAAACCTGTTAAGCCCGGTGGTAGGAGCGCTAGGGCAGTCATCCTGCGTCCCACCATGTTTTTGAGTTAAAAATGTTTTAAAGTTTACAGGAAATGTGAAAATATGACTAGGTGGTTATGTGTTATTGGAAGATATTATTTGCGATACTTAAACATCAACTGTAAAGTCTTTAAAAAGGCAAACTGAAAGCAGTCGTTTCAGACACTAATTGAATTGTCCAAAATTTGTTGATCCTTTATCCATGACTTATCACTTTATTTGCTGAAGTCCTTGGCATGTAGACCAATAAACTTTGGCAGTGGTTACAGAAAATGGTGTATACAAAAACCCTATAACAAATAAACTACTCTTAGCCTGGTGGGGGTACAAGTCAAGCCTGACTTCCACCCCCAGGTTTATGAAACCCACCAGGCTTTTATAAGCCCGCCAGGCTTATGAAACTTCTTTAAGCACTTTGAACACATTAGTTTGCTGCATTCACAGAGAAAGTATTTCCTGTCTGAGACACATCTATCTATCCATCTATCAGACATCTAGCGTCTGACGTTTTGTCGCATTTAGAAACATTGACGTTTTTCTCTTTAAAGTTTTGGGACACCCGCTCGCCCAACCCCATGATGTCCCTGCAGATGCCAGAGCGATGCTACTGTGCCGACGTTGTAAGTCCGTTATAAACAGCATGAGGTCATTTCTAAAAGCTTCCCGGTGAGAGGACTGACTCACCCTGTTGGACGTAGGTGTATCCCATGGCAGTGGTAGCCACAGCTGAAAGAGGCCTTATAGTGTACCAGTTAGAGAACCAGCCTTCTGAGTTCCGCAGAATAGACTCCCCTCTCAAACATCAGGTGAGCTGTTCTTTAACTCTTTGAGGTTTTAAAAATGTTGCAATGTTCTATTGTTACGCAAATTCAGCGTCGTCTGTTTTTGCTTTTCAGCACCGTTGTGTTGCCATATTTAAGGACAAGCAGAACAAGCCGACAGGCTTTGCACTGGGAAGCATTGAGGGCAGAGTGGCGATCCATTACATCAATCCGCCAAACCCGTGAGTTTTTGTAAAACACACAACCTGTGGACAAGCTTCCTGCTCCACGCCTGAAAAAGTAAAAAAAGAAAAACAAGCAACCGTATCTTCTAATCTTTAGAGCCAAAGATAATTTCACCTTCAAGTGCCACAGGTCCAATGGAACCAACACAACCACTCCACAGGACATCTATGCTGTAAGTTGATCTTGTTGTATTAAACACTATTAAAAGTTAGGGATGGAATGCAGATTTTCTCCACTTTTTGAGCCAGGTTAGGCAAAAGCAACTAGCACTGCACATCACCAGGAGCACATCCCTTCTATGGTGAAACACGGTGGTGGCAGCATCATGCTGTTGCTTGTATTCAGCAGAGACAGTGACAGCAGATGTAAATCAGAGGAGTATCCTGAAACATGTTAAACTTCAGAGACACTTGAGCGTTGGGTTGAGGGTTCAAGTCCCAACAGAGCATCAACCCTACACACCCAGACATAATGGATTTAGATTAACATGTAGTTTTGTGTTATAGTGTCCCAGTCAAAGTCCTTATGGAACTGTTGGTCTGTCGCGTTAAATCTTAATCGGAGACTATACTGTTATCAACTAGCTAGGTTAACGAAACGAATAACTGGATTAATCTTGAAGCAGTTATTGAATTAATTGTCGACTAATTTGGTAATTAACATGAGTTTGCTGAAAAAAACATATTCTGAGCAGTAATTTAGCCAAAACCTAATATCTATATATAGTTTGCACTGAACATAAAGAAACCTGTTGTCTGTAGACACGTTTTCCCCAAACTCCTTTTTTAGCTTCACCCAGTTCAAATTCCCTAAAAGAATACTTATATTGAGTAATTGAATTGTTTTATTTGTATCTTTCAATATATTTCTAATATTGTATACAAGAGGCTTGAGTGCTTAAATGAGAAAGCTGTGTTAAGTGCCAGTTTTAATCGTTGGAACAATCGATTATTCCAATCGATCACTAAAACAATCGTCACCCGTTGGCCTCACTGCACTTCCGTTTCTCCTGACCAGGTTAACGCCATCTCCTTCCATCCTGTCCACGGCACGCTGGCCACCGTGGGCTCCGACGGACGCTTCAGCTTCTGGGACAAAGACGCGCGCACCAAGCTGAAGACCTCCGAGCAGCTGGACCAGCCAATCACAGCTTGCTGCTTCAACCACAACGGCAACATCTTCGCGTACGCCTCGAGCTACGACTGGTCAAAGGTACGAGGCGCGCAGTCGGTTCTTCACCTCTCTTTGTCGTTTTACTTGCCACATCCTGCCAGTTCTCAGTCCTGATCTTCTAGGGCCATGAGTACTACAACCCCCAGAAAAAGAACTACATCTTTCTGAGGAACGCCGCTGAGGAGCTGAAGCCTCGGAACAAGAAATGGTGAGAGAAGGGCAGCCGCCGTCTGTTACCGTGGAGACCGTGGTCAATGAATGGGGCTGCCCCATTTCCTGATTGCTCCTGTGGCTCTGACTGTGGGCTCTCGAGGGGAATGCATGAATGTGGGCAGTAAGGATACCGACATGATTTTTATTTTTTTTTATTTTATCTTTTTATTCAGCCTCGCTCTGTAGCCACCCGGTTTGGTAAAAGCACTTTGCACTTTAAATATGTAATGTCGTTTGCTCCAAATGTGTGTGCACACAAACTACTCTTGTACTTAAACAGGGTTGTATGTAAAGATGGAGCTTTCTGTCTTAGCTAAAGAATCTAGCCTGTAAACATGAGGTATTTAATGTTAAGGAGAGGTACTTAAAAGATGTTATTTATTGGAATATTGAAGTTTAAAAAGGAAAAATATCCTAAATACAGAAACCCAGCATATTTTGTAAGCGCTTTGCCTGGAGAATAGCCATTCATCCTTTTGTTCAGAAATAAACGAGCGATAAAACAACCTTGCTGCTCTGTCACTGACTGCTACTTCCTGTCTCCAGATTCGCCGCGCCAAGTCGCACCTCTTGTGGAGAATTGCGGAAGACCTGCTGCTTTAGTGTGCGTGTATGCGTTCGAGACATGCTCCTTCCTTTCGACAGACGTCTGGACCAATGCCGTGGCTCTCTGGTGCCTTGCATGGACCAATCAGAGGGGCCAACCCATCTCGATGTTGCATGATAGTTGGCCTTTTTAAGTTTTTCGTAGAAAGGGGAAGAGGGCTTTAATTTGATATTCGTCTTGATATTTTTTTAATGACTATTTTGATGTGCCCACATTTGTTGTTTTGGTTTTTTGTCCCCACAACTTCCATAAAGTTTTTCATTTCCTTGTAATTTTGCTGTTACTGTTCCATTAAAGATATTGGGATGTATAATAAATAAGTGCGCCCTGGTAGATTCCAACGTTGTGTATGCGTTTCGACAAACTAAAGGATCTCAGTGAAGTTCTGTGTTCGGAGGCTGCAGAGCAAAGGTAATATTTACGGACCTGACAAAGATCTGGCCTTTCGTTTTGGATGCTAAATGCTTTAACTATTCCCTCCCATCTGCCTGTTTTACTCGCAGTTAACCAGCAGGTGGAGTATTTTCCCCAACAGTTTTAACTCAGCAGGACAAATGGGATCAAAGGTGTGTGATGTGACTCTCCCGTCCAGTTCCCCTGAATGAGTCGAGGATTTCAGGAGGATATGAATGAGGTAGTTGGGGCTACTACAAAGGCCTTGTGTGAAGAGTGGACCAGATCATAGAGGTCGAGGTGCGAGTTAAGTGTCTTTTTATAGAGGTCATTAGAGCGTCACCTCTTTGTCAGACTGACCCTAGATAGTTAGCAGGAGACCTCCAAAGGGAACGGTGGAGGGAAGGTTTAAAGCCACTACAGTTCAACGTCCCCGCTATGCTTTCGGAGAACAACCTTCACTTTATCAAGTTCCGCTACGTTTTAAGATCCTTTCAGTTCTTAAAACCGGCTTGTTCTGCAGGATTAACGTGTCTCTGGAGCTGGAAATGCAACGACTCTTACACATGCGGAAAACCACCAAATGGACAGAGCACCAACTAACCTGAGTTATAAGAAGTATTACTTTCCAGATTCTTTGGAACTTAAGCTTTACTTTATGTTTATTGTGATGTGCCGCACTACTAAAGTTGCAAAGGGCAATTTGCGTTCAAGACAATAGCATTATAACAGATATGTCTGTTTATGGTAGACATACCCAAGCAGTTTACTGAGGTATAGTGGAGTTATGCTGCTGAGTCTGTATAAATTATTCATCCGTGCTTTGCTCAAACACTAATGTAATTTATCGTGACCCCATTTTAAAAAAAAAAAAAGCAAATGGTTGTAGTGCGGTTTGAGTAAGATGGGTTGACCTTGGACACTTACAGCATGCTTTCATTGAAAGGTTTATGGGAGAGGGGAAAGCGTAAAAAAAATAGCAGAAGATGATACGATCTTGAATACTTTGAAATGGAAACTAATAGATGGGGAAGAAAAAAATGACTCCAGAATATGAGTAATCGCCGTTCCAGTTACTCTAGTTGACGGTTTCGCCAGCCCGTCTCAGACTTTCATCCAGGAGGAAACATTGAAAAACGATTCACCTCTGAGGTGATGAGAAGAAATGCACATTAATTTTGGAATGTAATTAAATGATCTGGGGCAGAAATGCCTGTTCGTGGCAGCTGTGCAGCAGTTCTCACACTGGTTACATGACCATAATTTCAAAGATTTCCAGAGTAATTTGATTTTTTTAATTTATTTTTTTATTTTTTGTGGTTTTAAAGGAAACAACGAAAATGGTTTCCTTTAAAGCAGGACTAGAATGATCCTTTATTGACCCATAGTGAGAAAATGTAGTTCCAGATATCTGTCTTTAAAAAATGTCCAAATGTTCTTGTTCTTTTAGATTTAGAACAAGCTTGAACTTTTTTTTATCTTTAGGTCTTATTTTGGAACGCTGTATTACACCTCTGGAAATAAGTTCATGCATGTTTTTAGTTGTTTTCAGTGTATTTTAATGTCATTGAAGCGGCATGAGTAGAAATTCTATCTCTGAGCATGCTCATTTAGTATTTGAACACAGAAAGTGAAGGTACAAATGATACAAGCTTGTCACAACAACGAAGGAAAACATTTGTGCTGGGATTCCGACTTGCAAGTAGAATGGACCATTACATCTGTTCCAGAGCCAGACTCCCACAACTGAGACAATCTGAACACAGCAAATGGTTGCACTCAAAAGAGCTCTTTGTTAGTTTGTTTCTCTCACCCGAGTTATGAAAGTTTGTAAAGTTTGTTTTCGAGAGGGTAGTGTTCATCCTGATTAAATGTTGTATCACAAAAGAGCAAAATAAAAACATCTGGAGTGGTAAAGTACGTCTAAAATAAGTTTGATGCCGATTGGCTTCATTTGTAAACATGTTAATAATGTCTATCTTTCTAGACTATATCTACCATGTCATAATCTGCGAAAGGCAAATTTGCGCTACTAAGTTATTACATGTAGGGGAAGGGTTTGGGCGACAGGTGGGCGGTATTTCCCCTCCTGCTTTAGAGCAGTCCAGCGCGTACAGTACAGGTTTTTCTTTGTGCTTGAAAAGACAAAAGCAGGTGCAACTGGCACCCTGAAACGATGAGCCAATGGGAGGACCCGCTTTAACAGTTGTGCACGAGGAGTCCACGCTCATTGGCCGAACAGTTGCGATGGGGGCGGAGTCATATCGTGTGCTATAAATGCTCCTAGCACGGTTTTCTTGTCATGACTACAAACCGGCTCGGTGTGCTGGCTGTGGGAGGTGGACGAGCGGCGTGAAGCGCGGATTCCTACAGGTTGCCGCAACTTTTTTTTTTTTTTGTTTAAATTTCCCCAGAGCCTACAGAGAGCGAAAACAAAACGGCGTCGCTCCGCTAGAGGTTAGAGCGTGGTCCTTTGGATGTCGGGCGGGGGGAAACTGTTGAGCGCGTAGTGTAGCGGTACTCTGTGTGCCTCGGCCCGTCTCTCCGGCTTCACCAATGCTCCTGCATCAGTACGTGAACGGATCCCTGGAAGTCATGCCTCCCACGCCGGTCCAGAAAGACACCACGTTCACCAAAATCTTCGTCGGCGGGCTGCCGTACCACACGACCGACGCCTCGCTCCGAAAGTACTTCGAGGCTTTCGGGGACATCGACGAGGCCGTTGTGATAACTGACAGACAGACCGGTAAATCCAGGGGCTACGGCTTTGTAAGTATGAACCACACACGCACACACACACTCATTTCTGCTATATCTCTTTAACTTATCGTCCTGGTTCCCGTCAGTTTGTCAAAAGTTGTTTTGTGGGCCATTAGCTGTTGAACACGTTTAAAGTCTGAAGTCACTCATCAGACGTCGCAGGGTTAAATGCATAATTGCACCGCATCTTTGTTTTTGTCTCGCCTGGTTGGCTGTTCATTTCGATTAATGAGGATGAGGGATCACAAAAGTTGATGGGTAACTAAGAAGATTATATTTCAGCATATGTCTAATGTCCACTCCTCATTTATAACCCCCACCCACACACACACACACACACACACACACACACACACACACACACACACACACACACACACACACACACACACACACACACACACACACACCTCCCCTCAATCCTGAGCAGCCCCAGCTTATTGCTCTGGAAGTGTGTATTTAGTGTGTGTGTGTGTGTATGAGAGAGAGAGAGGCTGGACTCTTTGCTTGCTTTATATGGTTATTTCAGAGCAGTGGAGAGGTTGACCTTGCACACTCTTGCTTTCCATTGTCAGGAACCAGAAGACATGCTTTACGTCACATTTCAGGCTGCTGGAAAAGGGACATTAAGATGCATGCCAGAGTTTTCAGGAAAATCTCTTCAGACGTAGTTTTTCTGCTGCCGAACAACCCGTCACGGTCGGTTTAAACGGATTTAACCGGATCGATATCAGCAGCTGATCAACGCTGGAATAGTTGCAAGTGCTCCTCATTCTGACTCTGCATCAGTTTCGATAAACTGTTGCTGGCCAAATCATCAAAATCTTAGTGACCAAGTTTTGAGAACTGGAGATTTGGAACATGCAGGTTCATGATCATCATTTGTCATACACATCATTCAACAATATTATCACAATTTCATGTCCCCCCCCCTCCCAACCCCTCCAATTTATACCTTCATTTTGTTCCACTATGTTTTATTGTTTTGTCCATGTTTACCTCCAATATGTACCCTCTGTACCATGCGGTACCAGTTTGTTTGACTCTATAGTTGGGTGTGTTGATGAATTATGAGCAGTCCATTGAAAAGTCAAATCTATTGTATGCTTCCATAGTAAATTGACCAATGCTTGACCAATGCTCCTGACAATTGGAAACACAGCCGACCTCCAGTAATCGTGGGGGTCAAAATATTTATTATCTAATAATACTTCAAACCCACCCTACAAAACCTTGTAGCTGCCTTTTTTAATAGTTTAAACACCAAATATACCTCAATATGCATTAATGTGCACATTGGAAACGCTTCAGCCAATCAGCAGCAAGAAAAATAAATTGGGGGCCTGGATTAGCTGATTTGCAAAGTATTACTTTAGCTATGTGTTTCAGCTACCTACCATGCATCTTTTGACTTTTTGGGTAGAAAAATAAGCGAATAGATGTGGCTCTGCGGTCCTTGTATTTTTGGTTATTGTCCCCTTTCTGGGCCAGTTGACAGGTTGTGCATCGCAATCAAACCAAAATGGCAACAGGAGCAAAGCGAGTTCCTACTGCTGGACGTCGCTGGACTCGTTTCACCACGTTTACTTGCAGCACGAGGAGACAGTTGAAAATGACGTTAGATCCTGATTCTCAAAGCAGGACTCAAAATCAAACACCTGAGGTTGGACTCCATCTAAAAAAAGGTGTTTCCCAAACGGTTACTAATGCAAACAGTCACATCAGCCTGATCAGGCTGACGTGTGAGTGTGATCTATGTGATGCCATCCAACCAAATGCTGGCAAACGGGAACCATTTTTGTTTTGGTTTTTTTCTTTTCTTTCCTTTTTCTCAGTGAAATCCTGCTGTGGAAATCCGTACTTCATTACCCAGCTTTCCTGTTCCAGTTTTAGAAACCGATTGCATTTTCTTTGATCTAATCTCTCTGGACCAATGAACTCATCCTAGCATTTTTAACCGCTCCTTGTTATCCCAGTTCTTGGAGTTCTGTGGGAAAATGACTCTTGTTTATAGTTCCATAACTTTAACAACTTCTTGACAAACAACAAAAAAAAAAAACCCTCAATGTTCCAAGATTCTTTCCAATACCGGGTTTTTATCTGGGTTAATAAGTGATTTATTCCGTCCCTGGGAGATAAAACCATAAAGAACAGAAGCAGCAGTTCAGGAGAGAAAAAAAAAAAAAAAAAAATGCAAATATTTACCAGAACTTAGCAGAGACGCTTTGAGCTCGGCTGTCTGATCGGGCCAAACAAGGAGTGGAAAACGGGTCCATGTACCTCTAAAGGGGAATTGGAAGACAATTGTTCCTTGTTTACATGTAAGCTGATGAAAGTCGGAGGGGGAAGCCGTCCGGTGAGTCGAGCAGGTGCCGACCGGCTTTCTGTCGGTGGGCCGGCGTTTCAGGTTAGACGGGCTCTTCGTCAAACCGTGCGGGTTGCTTCCAGGGATTTTAACCTCACCGGTTTTTACTCCTGGGTCGCTTTTTGTTTGTTTTGTTTTCTGTCTGGCTTGAAACAAGAATGAGCCTGAAGCTGAGGGCACTTCTTCTACTTCTTCTTCTTTTTTTTTTTTTTTGTCTTAAACACACTTTAGAGGTGGATTAGCAGACCCCCACCTTCCAGCACCACCCTAACCCCACCGCAAGGCGCTTCACTGTAAACACAGCCTGTTTCCTTCCTGTGTGTTCACAACACAGGCACCACAGTGGGCTTTGTTCCCAATAAGCCTCACCGTAAAAGATGCAGAGTGTCCTCCGAAACTATTCGGCTCCATGTTCTCGGATCGGGTCAGGTCATGTGAGGAGACCGACAACTGGCAGGATGTGGCAATCAAACCAGAAGGGCTCCTCTAATGCCAGGAGAGAGCCGTGGGGGGGTGGACTAATGCCAATCTCCTTATTTTGTTCCTAATTGGATAAGCTCCTTGTTGGCCAGATCCATATTTCAGCAGCTTTGCCCATGTCTGAGTGGCAGTCATAGGCTGGCTACTGCTGCTGTGGGCATTTTTTACTTATTTATTTATTTGCCTGAGAGGTAGTTTTCCGTTTTTCTTTATAAGAACAGGCCCAAGCTAAGTGAGAAGATCAGGGTACACTGGGGTTTCTAATAAGTTGCCATTTCACAACTGCGAAAATCTGAGCCGCATTCTTCCTGTGATTTAAATTCAATCTGAGATGGCAGAAAAAGCACACAAGTTGTCGGCTGGCTGAAAGAAACCGCTGTATTTTTGACAAACTGTGTCTGTTTTTGACACATATCCAGCCATAAATAATCAGTTTTAGTAGAAACTCAAGAAGCGCCACCCATCGCAATTTTCTAAACCGGTTGTCAAACTAAAGGCAGCTGGTACCGGAGCAGTTGGCCCGATTTCTGAACCAACAAATATCAGCTTTTTTTGTATTTTTTAAAAGTTTTTTTTAGTTTTAACTGGTCTTTCGTAAAGTGGGTTGAAATCCTGTTGCACATGTTCTGTTTTTTTTTTTTTTTTTTTTTTTTACGAGTCTAAACCGTGATTCATTAGCGGTTGCGTCTGTGGTTGCCAGGTGACGATGACTGACCGAGGAGCCGCAGAGAGAGCCTGCAAGGATCCTAACCCCATCATCGACGGCAGAAAGGCCAACGTCAACCTGGCGTACCTGGGCGCCAAGCCCCGCAGCCTGCAGACAGGTGAGATGGAGAGGGGCTGCGCAGAGCTCAGGCTAGCACAGTCATCTTCACAGACTGTGATGAGTGTTGAGGTCTACCAGCTCCACAATTCAACAAGCTTCCAGTAAATTTCTATGTTTTTACTTTTTTTTTTTTTATATAGGTTAAGTCGATGTGTAATGACTATGGTAAATGATTAAATGTGTCATCATAAAAATGTGAATTCATTCAGTAGAGATGATGTGTAATTATGCTGGTATTTATTTATGAAATATTTCCTGTGCTGCAGAGCATGAATCTAAACAGTCACTGTGGTTTGTTAAATAGATCCCAGCATTTGATTGGCTAATCTGTGCGCTAATCTGCATGTTTAGCGGCGTTGGCTCTACACACTGAGACTGATGGATAGAATAAATGACAATGTTCTGCAGCACGGGACAATGAAACAAGTCAATAAATTCTGGAACACCTGTATTTGATTTCGCCACAATAAGATCAAATGAAGCATTTTCACATTTGATGTACTTTTTAATGAAATATTGAATTTTTGAAATAATTTTAATGATTTATGGCAATGTGACATTTTACACAGCGTCCACGCATCCTTAAAAAGTCTTAAATTTATCTATCTCACAGTAAGGCCTTGAAATGCCTTAAATTTATTTTAAATTTTTTCTTCCCTAACTCACTTCTGTCGTCAGCCCAAACGGTGACGCATGTGCACTCTGCGCAAAACAAATTCCTTTGTACATTTCTGTCGTGATGCAGGTCTTAAGTTTCACCGATCACATCCAAAAGTGTGATTGGCGTCTCTAAAACGCACACAGCAACTGCATTTAATCATATTTATTGATACTCCATCATTGAACAAACATTGGAGAAAAACAAAACAAGACAGAATTTATTGTGACTATAGTAAATCAAAAATCTTATCTGAAATTTCTGCCGATTAAATGATGGACGTTGCGATAAATGCTCATCGTCCCTAGCAGCAGGTATGGTGGAGAGAAAGCATCTGACGGGGCTGCTGGACGCCTGATTGTTAAAACACTGGCTGTTTTACAGGCTAGGAGACAAACTGTTGCTGTTTTTAATTAGTCGGGTCACATGACCACGGCCTGCAGCTCCATCTCGGAGCTCGCATACTTCGGATTTATGCGACAAATACCATGCAGCTCTGAAACAGCGTATATGTTTTCTTTGCTCGCTTTCTGGAACATTTGAAATATTTCTTCCATGGTAGGCTGGAAACAGGCCGTGCCTCTGTGTCTCCGTGCCCTCTGTGCATTGTTCTCTGCTCCTCCTCTGTAAATGCAGATGTGTGTCTGACAACCATCCTCCTCTCTTCTCCCTCTCTCTCTCTCTCTCTCTCTCTTCCAGGCATATCCATCGGAGTGCAGCCCATCCACCCGGCACTCATCCAGAGGCAGTATGGGTAAGTGAGCAGGGAGTGGGCGCTTGTTATGCTCTCTGCTATTATGCCACCGGGCTGCTATTTCTTTGACAAAACGCAGCCTCTGGAAAGCACACGCCAGTTCCAGTGTCTACACGCAACTCCAGCCGCCCCTCCATTAGCATACATCGAGGCCCGTTTGGGGCGAGGAGGCTGCAGAGATGATTCGCGTCTCCGTGGTAATGGACGTGCGTTCCAGAGGTGAATGTGTGACTCACTCGTTGACCTCCGTCAGGGGCCTCCTGACTCGTGGTCCGGCCCGAATGGGCTCCGTCAGCGACGGGGGAGTTCTGTTGGTGTCGTGGAGAATGGGGGTGGGTGGAGCATCCACAGAGTCTGGGAGCCACGGTCGGCCGAGCAACTAACGACCATTTCACTGTTATGACTCTTCTGACTCCCCCTGCAGCTCTCAGATATCACGCTACAAGCTGCAGCCTGAGGCCTGTTTGGGTTTTACATGCGCAGCCTCCTTTTCTGTTCGAAGAACAGGAGTTCAGGAAGTTAATCTGAGTGAGTTGTTTGGCATTCGTTGTTGTGGTTGCAGGAAATTCCAAGTCGCTTAATCTGCAAAAGCTTAATTACTTATCAGTGTCAAGTTTAAATGACTATAAAAATCTTCTAAGATTCAGATTTTCTTTTTTTTGTTGTTTATTTTTCTGGGTGTAGAGTAGATGAATTTTAAATTTAGCAATTTAGTTTCAAACTAATGTAATGCCAAAGGTCAAGTTAAAAAAATGTCATCTTATCAAAATGCAACTTGCTAGGCCCAGTGCTGGATGGGCAGCCATCCAGCTAGTTGGTTTCCAAATGACGTGTAAAATCTACTCTGAAAGACCGACTTTGGACCAGTGAGTCACAGCCCGTGACTTAATATGAGGAATCTCCACAGAACTGCTGACAGGTTCTGATTGTCCCTTTTGCTCCTTCCCCTCTGCTTCCCACCAGCATGGCTGGATAAGGATGTATATAGCACCTTCAACAACAGGCTTCTTTACCGAAAACATTTTTGCGGGTTACCATTCCTGTGGAGGCTGTGGGATAGTAACTCTTCCTCTTAAGAAGTTATTAGTTTTATTTATTGTGGAGAGCAAAAATCAGAATTTTTGAGAAACTTTAATTCTGGTTGTCGCTGCAGCCAATAATTAGCAAAGTTAGCTAAAATAAACACTTTTACTGTGACATTGTGTGAAACCAGCCTGTGTAATTTTTAAACTCCCCTTTTCTGAATACAGTGAAATTAAACTTTTTGATTTGTTTGGAGATGATTGTAGTAATTTCTGATGAAGAGCTTTAAAAGGATGAGATGCTGAAGGAACTCCACACATAAGTAACCTTAGAAAAAAGAGAAAAACCAAACTTGGCAGGATTTTGGATCTGCTTAAATTAGCTGGAGTCCCACTAGGAACATGTCCCATCATGTTCCAAAGCCTCCGGGGGGAGGACAAAGGAAAGTCCCGTCCATGTCGACGTCCCGCTGGTCCAGAGAGGGTTGGACAAGCTCCGAATGTTTCCTGTGTTTTGCTCGGCTGCTGTCTGAGGCGTGTGCCCAACAGGTGCTGCTCCCCTCCACCCCTCAGTAACTCCACCCTCGGTAATCTCCTGTGATCACTGCCCCTGAGACGTTCCAAGGCTCGCCCAACACCTGTCCTCCCGAGGTTCCTCCGCACGGCTCGAGTGTTGGACACGGACGTTGCTAAGATGCAGACTGCACACGGGGGGCTTTTCTTTCTTAGCTCCCCCTCCCCCGACCCCACGATGCTTGCGGACATATGGCCGGAGGAAGACGGGGTGTTGAGCAGGATTTTGAGCCGTGTGCTGATGCTGCATGTGGAGACTACTGCGGATAAGGTGTGGACTGTAAGGGCGGGGAGGGCCGACGGGGGTCACCAGAGCTGCGGCCTGTGCATTTACGGGGAGGGGACGAGTCGGCGTCGGCCTTTGTAGACGACTCATCTCTTGTCACGAATCGACTCCTTCCCTTCATCCCGTTGGATTCTAGCCACTTTCCTTTTTCTTTGTTTTTCTTCTTCCATTAGAGTCCTCCCTCCATTTCTGAATCCGATGGAGTCTCTGAAAACCGACACCTCTGTGATACTTGGAGGGGGATTGAGAAGTAGAATCAGAAGGGGGGGAAGGGAGATCCTCCGATTCAACGTTTAATGAGGCGCTTCCATGGTAACTCGCCTCTACAGGTGTCAAATAAAACACCTTTGTCCCCCCCCCCCTCACCGCCGCTCCCCATTCAAAGAACCGTTGCAGTTTTAAGAGGTGGGCTTTACCTCATCCACACCATCCCAGTTCAGTCTTGCCTGGTTTCACACTTCACGTCGCATCGAGTCATGCGCTGGAGCTCATCCGTGAGATATTTAGCTGCTTGGTGCGACGTCTCCCAGGCGTTTTTTTCTTCTTTTTTTTTTTCGCCAGCAGCTCATTAAGTTTCTCCCCTCATTGACGAACGCTCCAGCCTTTAGACTGGCTCGCTCTTTGCCAGCCAGCGTTTTCTGGCGAGCCCGTCTCTCCGGTGTCCCGGCCTGCCACTCAGCGACCCGCTACGACCGGCCGTCAGCAGAAATCCAGCTGACCAACAATATCCCGCCTGTCATCTACGGCCTCTCTTCCATCGTTTTTATTTTTTATTTTTTGTCTTGTTTACGCAGCGTGCGTGGCATCTCTGCTGCCCTCTGGACTCGCTGTGATCCCCATCCCTGCTTTTTCTTCCCGTCTTTTATTCCGGCACCAGAGCAGCGGTCCACCATCATCCTGTCTTACGCAAGGTTGAGGTCATTTAGAGTTGGCGCGAGGGCTTTCATGCCCCGCAGCCATTGACGTACAGTCGTCTCCCAAGGCTGAAGTGCGGATGAAGCTCAACAGTGGTGGGATTTTTACTTCCTCTGAAGCCCCTATTGTCCATAGCCTGCATGTTCCCTTCACTTCTCATTTACTTTTGTTTAGTACACAATTAAAATGTTCATGCACTGTTTAACTCATCCTTGTTTGTTCTACATTTTAACATGGGCATTTAAGGTCCAACTCTCCTTTCAGTTACACGAGGATCCACGTTGATCCCAAGTCTCTTTTCCCTTTGTAAATTAATCCTTTAATTTCATTTTTCCTTTCCCTCCCAAGTCTCTTTTATGCCACGGTTTGCCCTCTGCTGCCAGCTGACCAAGTTCAGGATCAGATGATGCCCTCAGTTGGGGAAAATATCCGCCCACTCTGTCCTGCCTCCCCTCAGCCAGCCTCTCTACAAGGTGCCAGTGACGGCTTGAGAGTGCAGTGCAGTGTGCTGTGATGGACTGGAGTGTCTTATCTTTTGTTTTGTTTTTTCCCCCCCTCCTCTCCTGTTTGTGTGATATGAACTGAAGAGCTTGTGCTGATTGCGGTGTGACTCTTTCCCTATTATGGCATGGTTTGGGGGTTTGCAGTGGAAACTGGTGTGTGAGCAGAGGTAACGGCGTGCGTTTGTGTGCGCAGGAAGTATGTAAAGCGAGTACATCCTTATCCAGGGCCTTGGAAGTTTCATACTCGTTGGCATTTTCCACCTCGTGTTGCATTACGGACCACAGCCTACTGTGGGTTTTATGTGATGGACCAAACGTATTCTGAAGTGGTGAGAAAATGATACCAGGGCTGGGCAATGTGGTGTAAAAATAAAATCCGATTACTTTCATGTCAAATCCAATTTCATGTCTTGCCTTCTTTTCCTAAAAAGAAATGATGAATGACAAAAAATGTTAGATTATTCTTTTTCATTTTCAATCGTCCCCATCTGTGAGTTGACCTGAATTTTAAATCCAAATAAATGGCTGAAAAACATGCTTGACAAACAAGCTGTTAGGCATTGGGTGTGATGACATCACTCTGAACTCTATTTCCTATATTTATCACCCAGCCCGAGTTGACACGTTATTTGTGACACATTATAGCCTGATATGTGGATTAAACTATTTAAATTACAATACCTGAAACTCCTCCAGAGTGATCATGGGCCTCCTGGCTCTGATTATCATTACTATCACTACTTTGTGTTGGTCTTCCACCTAAAATTCCAATAATACATTGAAGCTGCTGGTTGTGATGTGACGACGTGGAAAAAGACCAAGCAGAATAACTTCACAAGGCGCTGTACATGCATGCTTTGATTTCGTAGGTAATATTTATCTAATGGGAAATATTTGCAGTGGCAAAATGGTGAAACTGAGTTGACTGTGATGGTTCCTGAAGTGTGATATTATCTGGGTTTTGTTTTTTTTTGTTTTTTTGCCTTTCTAGCTCTCTGTTTTGTTTTTGCTCATAGTCTGTAAAGTCGAGGGTTGAAGCTGTCTCCAGAGCCAGATCCGTCAACTCCTTGACATGCAGCGTTGGTCAACTCTTCCTGTTTTGTTGGGGATGGGGAAGGAGGAATTGGGAACACTTTTTTTTAATTTATATATATATATATATATTTTACTCTCACCTGAAAATCATTTTCCTTTCTTTTGTGGATAAACGCTGTTCATCCACCAACCACTCCCAGCCGGCAGCCCTCATCAGCTGCGTCTGAGCCGGCCCGTGAGGCTCGGCAGCCACCATCATCACCTGTGAGATTATGCGTGTGAGGCAGAGTTACAAACTGATTGAGAACTAAAAGACTCCCAACTTCTGCCCTCCCTCAAAGCACTTCCCTTTTTTTTTTTTTCTCTTCTTTTTCTTTTTTTTTTTTTTTCCCCTCCCGTCTGTGTGTGTGAGTGTGTTCAGAGGGTGAAGAGCAGCAGCTGTTAAAACACTGCTGATGCCTGAGCTTGAAAAGCTGCCAGTAACGGCTGCCTCTGTCATTCACCCCCCCTCTACTTGTTCCCTCTCGTACAGCGCGGGAGGTCCGACCCAACAGGTTTGGTGGTTGTTGATTTTTTTTATTTTTCTTTTCATTGATTTACACAAAGAATTGAGTCACCTTCGATACCAACCTCTTTGTTTAATTGTTTCGAGGGCTGGGCAATACATTTTTATTTCTTTTTTTTTTTTTAAATCGATGGATCAAATATTTGGTTTTTGAAGATTTAAGTTTTGGAAAATTATACATATATATATATTTTCCCCACCAATCCACTCTTTGTGTTTCCATCGTTCAGAGTGATGTCACCACGCGCAGCGTGACGATCTTCTTTGTCAATCGTGGCTTGATTGTTCTGTTTGTTTGCACTTTGAATGCAAATAACAAAGTATCAGAATTGGGCTAAGAAGTTTTTATTTTATTTTAGTTTTTTAATTATCAGAATAAAGTCCTAAAAATTAAAAGGAGGAATGTTGGACAGCTCATGAAGTTATGCTTTGGTATGATATCAGCTTTTAACATGTCTGAATCAAATCATTATCAGTAGCAAGTGTTTGAAATAATCAAGCAAATGACTGTTTCCAAGAAATGCACAAACCCAATCTTTTTTGCACAATTTTACAATGTTTTTTGTGGAATTCTTTTTTTTTTTTTTTTTCTTTTCTTTTCCCCCTCTAATATTCTCATAGTGGAACAAAAATTCTCACAGCCTGGCCCTAATACTCAGTTGGAAAAATATTTCCTGTTTATTTATTAATAAGAGGGCAAAAATAATCTATTAAATTCATCTCTGTTATTAAAAAATGTTATTTTTAATCCGCCCAGCCCTACCTGCTCCTCACATGACTACCATAAGTTAGTGATGGTAACGGAGCTGAGTGTGAGGCTGGGTGTTCAGAGGCTGTATATTCCTGACACGCCTCCTCCTCCGAGAGCGACGTGACCAGTAGAAACCAGTCTGGGTTGGGGAGATTCTACCCTTCTGACCCCCCTCTCTGCGTGTCTCTGTGCAGGTTGGCCCAGCCGTACATCTACCCCCAAGCGTTCGTGCAGCCCAGCCTGCTGCTGCCCACTCAGGTGTCGGCTGCCTCGGTCGGCACCAGCCCCTACCTGGACTACAGCTCGGCCTACGCCCAGTACGCCCACGCCGCCTTCGACCAGCAGTACCCCTACGCCGCTTCCCCAGCCGGCTTCCTGGGCTACGGCTACACCACCAGCCCCACGGCGTCCGCCGGCCCGTCCGTCGCCGCCGCCACCACGGCGGCAGCCACCGTGCACCCCACCTTGCCCTCCGCCACCGCCCAGGCCCCGACCTTCCTGCACTACGCCCCGCAGCAGCACATCCAGCCAGAGAGGATGCAGTGAAGTCGGGGACGACGGGGTGACAGGAAGTGGAAGAGGACAGAAGAGCAGACCCCCGTAGGGTACCACCGCTGTCGTCAGCAGCAGGTTTCAGGAAAAACAATGTCGGGATTATTGCACTATACGACTAAGATGGGCTGCTTGCTCACTGGTACAAGGGGAGGGAGGACTGCTGGGAGTTCAGGAGGGGAAGCCGAACCAGCATACAGTATGTGGTTGCTTCCAAGGGCTTCCAGAACATGACACTTCATTTTTTATTATCATTATTATTATTATAATTAATATTATTTTATTGTTCTCTATTATTGTATTATTAATGTCTTTGTCACTATTCGTTTGCCATTATTATTCATGTTGGCGTCGTTTCGTAGCTCAATCAGCAGAGGTCACGCGTGTCCTTGCTAGATGTTGACTTTTTTTTATTTTTTTTTCCCTCAAAGTCCAGAGCGTCTTGGCTGGACACAGCAGACATTTTGAAGATGCTGAGGAGCGTTCATTTATTCATTTTTTTTTTTTTTTTCTCTATGGTGGCGATGGAGAAACGTGGCAGAGCTCTGCCTCACCAACAGACTTCCACAGGAAAACCAGGAGAGATTTCAACTCAGAAAAGCGACCGCACAGCTTTTTTTTTTTTTTTGGCTTTATTTTTTTTTTTTACTCCCCAATATTTGATTTCAAGAGGCCTTAATAAATAGATGTAAAACAAAGAGAATCTCCAGATTATTTTTCTCTGTGCCTCTCCACCCTAAACCAAGTTTAAGGACAGAGAGCCCCTTTTGTAACCGAGCTAACTTCGATTTGATGTAGATAATCATAAACAGTATCGGGGGGGGAGGAGCTGTGTGTATCGATGAGGTCGCTGACACTGAGCAAAAACACCAGTGTTTTTATTTGTTTCTGTACTGAGATGGTAGGACTGTTGCTCCATGTACAGCACATTCAGATGTCATCACGTGCATTTTTCAATATTTATACATAGGTATTTATAAGAGGTACTAAGTTAAAAAAAAAAAAAAAAACTTTTTTTCCTTTTTTTAAGTTGTTATTGTAGTTGTGACACTGACGTCATTTAACTTGCAGTCGTTTGCTGCAGATCCACAAAGTGTCGTCGTTCTTTTCATCATATTACCAGTGGATCTTTGGCTGGGTTCAACGGAAATTCTTTTTATTTTTAATTTTCCAGTAAGATTGTTCCTTACAATCCTTTCAAACAAGCCATAAAGAATAAAAATTTCTACCCAAGATGCCCTCTGGTGTGTGTTTTTTGTTTTTTTTCATCATGATAAAGCACACATATGCCACATAGAGACTATGCAAATAAGTAAAAATAGTGTGGCTCAGCAATATTTACAGAAAAATACACACCTTCTCTCAGAGCAACAGAAGCATAAGTAATTTGCAGGTTGATTAGTCAGGCTGAGCCAGCTTGTCGTCTGCTGCTTTACACATTACGGCAAGCTTATCTTCTGGAATTTTAATAAAGTTTATAATAACTTTGAGCTTCCACGCTACCTGCTGGTGTCTTTAGTGGTGGCAAATATTTCATAACAGCCGAATTTGTCACGCAGCATGCTTGTCGGTGTGCAGCAACAGGTGGGGGAGGGGTGCTTCCTCTCCCCTCTTGTCAACCAGCGGTTGAAAAGGACACTTTAAACAGCAGAGCAGGATGTTTTAACTGCTTTGCGACTGTGATTTAAAAGTCCTGAAACCCACGGTGCAAGGCAGCAGCAGTGCCTGCTCGCTGCTCCTCCTGGGATGTTGCTGTGAGAACTGTGAGAGGTTACAGGGTGCAGTTATACGTGTTTGTTATCAAGGCTGTCAGGAGCAGCACATCAGCCGGGGGGAGGGGACCCAGACCCGTTTTTATCAAGCCACAACACCATCACCACCACCACCTGCCAGGGAGGCTGGGTGTTCCCTCGGGCCAGCACATGACGTGGTGTTTGCGAGCTTATTGAGACGTTTCTGTTTTGAAGGAATAAGAGTGCTGGCAGCAAAAGTTGTTAAGGAGGACAGTTCATCTTTTTAGACTCTCTAAATCCAGATTAGTTGGTCGCAGGCACTGAATGGTAATATTACAGGTGATTAAAATGAATAAATACATTTAATTTTTATATTCAAGAAGGGGTGATTAATGTTCTTAGAAATGGCCCAAGTCAGAAACAGCGATGACGTTTTTTTTTTTTTACACCTTTGGTAAGGATTGGGCTATAAATCATGAACAATGTGATAAACGTGATTGAAAATGTCCGATGAAACTGGGTTGGTTGGATCAACCGTTGGCTTTGGTTACCTAGCAACAACCTTGTCAATGTGCGCCGCAGCAGCTTTATGTTTTGCCACCTGGTTCGCCTGCTTAAAAATAAATAAATAAATAAATAAATAAATAAATAAATAAATAAATAAATAAATAAATAAATAAATAAATAAAAACGGTATGGAGTGAACGGCCTATGCCATTAATTTGGTAGTTTTGTAGATATATTTCAAACAAACAACAAAAAATATCTATTGACTGATATTAAGCATATTATGACACGTTTTCCAGCCAGGCCATAGCCAGGGGCCTCTTTTTCTCGAGCTAGCCGTTAGCTTCTTCACCCCAGGAGCAGCTAGTTTGGAAATGTGGAAAGTTATTTATCGCAGATAAGAACTGAACTCTGCTTCAAAAAAAAAACAAAAAAAAACACGCTATTCATTTAAAGCCATGTTGCCCGGAGCTTCGTGTAAAAGTCTTTTCTTTCGCTCTTCCCCCCCCCCCCCCACACACACACATTGCCAAACAAGCTAAGCTGGCTCAGTTTTTCCCAGCAGCGCTTTTACACGTTTGTGCTGACATCAGCTGCTTCAGAAAACGTGTCACTTCAGAGTCCTCCTCTAAGCCCCGCAGAACTCAACAGAGACAAGGTTAGTGGAGACAAAGAGCCCATCCATTATCTTGTTGTCCTCTCTTTAGCTTTAATTCATCCACTTGGTAATGATTTACAACACAGCTTTAAACCGAACAGAGGGTTTTTTTTTTTTTCCTAAAATGCTTTTGGTTTTGATGGAACTTCATGAAGAGCTAATTTACTCTTCAGAATGTTCCACTTGTTACACAGACATGTCGCCCTTAATCCCTCAGTGGGACCTAGAGGTCACAAGGTTGTTTGAAACCAGAATTTTTATTTTCACTTTAAGCATCGAGTTTTAAGGTTTCAATTTCTTGTCATTTTTTTTTCCCCTCTTAAGGTGGGGTTACATGGGAAGGAACATGTCTGGACATGCATCCCAGAAATGATTTAATCAGACTACAGTACGAGGCTTTCCAAGGAAACATCGAATGGCTTTAGTCGTTTAAAGTGTGGGAAGGTTGAAAACGAGAAAATCCCAAATACACCACAACCAGTCGGAGCAGGAGGGTGTCTGGGAGGATTGCTGTACTTCCCACCTTCCTCAACCCAGGAAGCAGGAATTGCCTTTGGATTATATTTCATCATGCAAAAAAAAAAGGAGGCTCAATATGAATGTAAATTAGTGATATTTGACTACGCTGGCTTTGGGATCAAGATGGCATCACTGCACGCAAAAGCTGAGCAAGATTTAAGTAAACAAAAGAGGACTTAGTGGGGTTTCTAGACATTTCTCTTTGAGGGTGTCCAGCTAATGAAGGCAGCTCTGCTACAGCATCTTGCGAGAGTATTCATACCCCGCCAGTTTTATTGATTTATTTTTTTTTTCAGATTTTGTCAAAGTATTTAATTGACGGAGCAACACAAAGTGAGTGGCGGAAGGGAAATTGTGTGTTTTCTGAATGAAAATCTCAAATGTGTGGTGCGCATTTGTATTCTCTTATGACATTAGTAAGCTATTTTTAGTAAGCTAGGATATTTTGCACTACAAACTCAACCCTCAACCCCCAAAAAATACTTGGTAAGATGTTGTGTTTTTGCAGTGACTGAACAGAAGATGAGAGGAAATGGGTTGGAGGGAGAAGAGGAAGACAGGAATCGAACCCAGGACCACCGCTCCCGAGTACTGCGCCTTCTTTTTTTTTTTTTTAGATATTTTATCGTTCAAAATTGTTACGTCCATAACATTCTCCATTCCGACACGTCGCTGTGCGCTATTTTGAAGCGAAAAAATAAAATGCATGGAAGCTTGCGGCAAAGCGTGACAAAAGTGAGAAAGAGATCAAGGGGTTTGAAAATTGACCCTCGCGACTAGTGACATGCAGTGTAACATGTAAAAGTGACGCTGCGCCTCAAATACTCAAAAGTGCTTTGATGTTGACATGAGTCGGTGCGTTTATGTTTGGAAGAAGACATGTTCTCTACTAACTAGAGGGAGAAAGAAATCGCAACCGGTCTTGATGGAAACCATGCCGTGTGTTAGGAGGACAAGCTGCAGGATGACTACACTAAAAGACAAGCTGCATTTTAAATATAGCTGAATCATGTCACAGTTTTTCCAAACACTGGTGCTCAGCAGAATGGATGTCTCCGCTGCTGCTGCTGCTTGCTGGTGTTTACTGGACGTCGGTGAAGCGAGGCGGTTCTGGTCCTCCTCTCGTCCTCCTCGCGTTGTCACTGTTTATCTCTCGCTATCTCGCCCCACTTCGCCCTCCCCCCTCTTTTTTCCACCTTTTTTCTTTTTCCCCCCTTCTCATTTGTAGCTTTTTCTTTTTTTTTTTTTTTTTTTTCTTCCTGCACATCTGCACCCCTGCTTCACTCTCTAGTTCCTCCTTTCTCGCTGTTTTTTTTTTTTTCCCCCTTCTGGTGAATCACTGGGCAGAAACAGAACCGAGTGTCAACTTGACGAACGAGGTCACACGCAGGCCCGGCATACCGTGTTAAATGCTGGGTCATCATAAAGCCTCCCCCACCCCCTCCCCACCATCTCCTCCCACCTCATCTTCACTTCAACATGCACATACAAAGTAGGCACGGCCGAGTCTCACTCCCTGCACACATCTCGCTCTGTCGTGCAACTCTGACGTCCGGTGGTTCCTCAGAAACATCATCGCTCCTTATCAGCCGGCAGCTTAAGTTTAATCACAGCAACCTGCTGGAGATAACCTCTTGATTCCACCATGTCAAACACTTGCATCAAAAAAAAAAGCAGCAGCAAAAAAAAAAAAAAAACAGCGAGAGAGAGAGACGGCTCTTTCCACACGCGTTATGATATTTGTGAGGTGAAAAACAAACTGGAGAAGTTTTGTGTCTTAATTTGACGTAAACCTGAAACCTGGGCGACAACTAATGATGAACTGGTAAAAAATGTACACATTCTGACGGGTGTTTTTGGTTGTTTTTTTTTATTTCACCACATTCATTTATTCTCTTCTGATATTAGAAATAATAATAATAAAAACCTTTCAAATCCACTTATATACAAGTATAATTTTATTTTTAAAACAGAGTAAACATTTTAAAATAAATGATAACATGCTCAACCTAACATCAACACAGAATAGCGCTAATCTGTTGCTTATTTTTTGGGATTAAAAGATGCTTAATCAGAGTGTTTTAGGGTTTTTTTTACAGAAACGTTTACAGAAGCTAAACCATTTGAGGAGTTTTTTTTATTAAATGCAATATATATTTTTTTTCTACAGTTTTGGCTTAGTTATTGCTCTATGATTTTTATCAAATGGCCTTTTTTTTGTTTGCATCCTCTAAATAATGATTAATCAATTACAGAATTAGTTGATGAGTTTATTGATTACTTCAATGCCGAATTAATCACGATTTATCCGATTTACCGTTTCAGCATAGCTGAGCCGTTTATAATAGCAACTCCAGCTACGCTAACTTTACAAAGGTGTCTAGGTTGAAAAAACACACCTTCTCAAGTTATAGAACTGGGTTATCTACTTACGTTAAACCCAAAGTAAATATTTAACTAAGTTAAACACAATGCTCCTCTTTTTCCTAAAGTTCAGGTCAAACAAAACAAGCATTTTTGTTGGCCACAAATAATCAATCACTTTATGCAAATCCACCCCCCTGTAAAACTCAGACCGCGCCCGTTCCACCTGACTTGTCCCGTCTGCAGATCCCTCCCTCCCTCCCACCGCCGGTGTGACTCAGCCCCGCGGTGGGCCTGCCCGGGCCTGGGGAGTGTCGCTGCTGCAGCCTCAGATAAGCTCCAGCCACAGGCTAAATTTACCCGGCCTCTCACTGGAGGCGGCCAGACTCCAGAAAGCCGTCACCTTCTGACTCACGTGGCCGTTTTTTGAAGCACCTCCAGCGCTTCGGATAAAATGGAAGGGTCTGGAGAGAGTCAGACATAAATAAATGCAGCGAGTGAGAAGAAACACGAGACAAAAGGTGTTTCTGAGGATGACTTTATCGGAGGGAGGGACGCTTCCCGGTCAAGTCATCGCTGCAAACTTGTTTATGCAATCCTTTGAGAAAAGTATTTGTACCCCTTGAACTAAAAGTAAAAAAAAAAAAAAAATACAATAATGCCCTTACTGTAAACAAAAGAAAAGGGATATGTGGTTTTCAAAATAGTTTACATGTAGAAATATTAAGTGTGACATTCATTTACACGAATCCCAACAGAATAAATACTCCTTTGAACCGCCTTTTTCCTGTGGTCACAGCTGCAGGTCTGTAATGTTTGGTGGTGTCTTCTTGCTGGAAAGTGAACATCAGTCTGTCTCAAATCTTTTGCAGCCTTGAACAAATGTTCGTCTAAAATCTCCCTGTAATTATTTCCATCTGCACTCTACAAACTCATTCAGAGGCTTAGTAAATGTTACATTTATAAGTTAGACGAACTCAATAAAATCTCAGAATAAGTGATTATTTCAGTTGGGTATACTGACATAATTATTTTTAAAAAATGTAACGAATGTTTTTGTAATTTTCAGAATAATTAGTAATTATTTTACAAAATATATTTCTTTTAAAAAAAAAATTTTACGTGACGGTGAGTAAAACAGTTTGAGAAAGAGGTATTAGTATCATAAACGGCAATATTTAGACTGAATGTAGCACCCAAAACTCCACAAAGTATGAAGGGGAATTGTTTGACTGTTTAAGACGACATTGTATCGTTCAAGCTGAGAACAAGATGAAATCAAGCAAACATTTGATGCTGGTTTTCTTTGTGTTTTGTGCCATTTTGTTCACAGACACTTGACAACGGGGCCGGATCGTACTTTGATGGAGTTCTGTGTGAAGCTTTTTGTTGTTGTCATTTTGTCTGACCACAGCATGCTCTTCCACATGTTTGCAGTGCTGTGACAACTTGCAGACCAAAGTCTCCCCCACATGTGCAAAACACCTGGGTGGACAAAACCCCACCTTCAAGGAAGAAGCTGCTCCTCCATATTTCGAGCTTCCAACCATCTCCCCATCATTCCCTTCAGACTAGCCAAGAGCAATTAGCAAGCACCTGATGGAACTGCACATTTGCAGAGCTACTTCTCATTGCAAATCTGGTTAAGGTTTACTCGAGGAGCAATGTTGGGATGACTTCCTGAAGGGAAAGTTTCAGAAAGAGCAGGAGTTTTTAAAGAGGCAAACTCTCAATTTCAGGTGTCAAGTATTTTTTTTTACAGCTGAAAGGAGCGTAGTCACTTGACTGTGCAACAAAATGGCACCGTGCGCCTTGGAAACACATAAAACTGTCCCTTTAAGAAATTGTTGACTGAAAACAAGCCTCTCTATCATGTTGAAAAGTTACCTTTAAGTTGGTTGTGACTTATTTCAAGCACACTAAGATATTTGCACTAGAAATTAGACCACAAGTACTTGGTAGGATGTTTTCTTCGCAGGCATATTAGCGAGTGCTAATAGTAGCACCTCCAGTGTTACTACGTCTCCCTTCGTTGCTGTTTTTAGGTGGACGGCCGTTTCTTGGTCGGTCTGCAGTTGTGCCAGAGCAGGTGCTTGTGAGAAAATCTTAGATTGGAATCTTGCTTTATAATTGAATCCTTCCTGAAGTATCAACCCGTGTTGTACTGTAAACCACACGTGAAAAAGTTTCCGAAGTGTGATTAGAAGTGAATATATGAGGAAGTAAAACAAACTATATCAGCTGCAAGGAGTGAAGAATAAGAACTCAAAGCGACACAAGTCAAAAGCAATTTGTTAGCAACGCCACACTCCTAAAAAATGCGGATGAGGATGAAGAGAGGGGGAAAAAGATCTGTGAACAGAAACCTGTTTGACGAAATGAAAAGATGCCCAAAACCTCAAACAGTCATTTTGGAAGAATTAGGCTGGTTCAGCGAGAAAAACTAGCCACGCTGCGGAGCCTGAAACAGGTAGATTTTTATCACCTATCTATGTAAACACTAACTTTTGTCTCAGTGGGATGAGTGTTTTCGCGTACAGCGAGGAGTGCCTTCTGCTGTTTGGAAAGAAAACAGGCAAAGTGTTGAATGTGTAAAGAGAGGCAGATCTTTTTCCACGACGGGGAATTAGTTCAACAGTTTGACCTTCTCTGAAGTGAGTCCTTTTGGTGCAAAATGTTGAACCAGATGCAGGATCCAGGAGAATCTATGCACATGAGGGACATGAGATGATTAACGCCAGATAGACTGAATTTACAAAATAATGGTTAAAAACACCTTTTTAGCAAAAAGGGATCAATGTGCCTCAATGTCAAAGTCATACAGAAGTGATTGCTGTGCTAAAATATTCAAGAGCGACTGTATGAACTTGCTTGTTTTTCATGTTTAGCTAGGTGGACATCAGATGGGTTACTGGAGGAGCAATGTAACCCAGACAGTGTTTTTCTTGAACGCAGATATGTGTATTATTTATGCGTCTGTCTGGAGTCTGGAGGGTCACATAAAAAAGCTGTGGCGGGCCGGTCTTGGCCCCCGAGCCTTCAGTTTGACAACTGAGCTCTAGAGAGACATAAATAGAGCCTTAAAGAAAGAGAAAACGTTGTGTACTTAAATATTATTTTATTAATTAAATCAAAGTGGTTTTTATCTTTACTTTTGCAAAATTACAACAATGTGAAAAATGACCATTGTCATTTAACTTTAAGAAGTTAAAGAGACATTTATTTATTTATACTTTAGCAGTTTAATAGATAGTTTTATTGATACAGTTTTACCACAGTTGGCCCTTCGAGTGCCTTCGTAATCATTAAGAGGCCCTCATAATGATCGCCACAATTTACGTCACGGCTTTCTCCCACCACGACGTTCCTCGGATGCCGGATTTTTGTCTCCTGAGACCGATGGCTGTCAACAGGTTCTGCCACCTGAGCCGTTCGGTCTGAAACTTCTGATCGGCTTTGGATGAAATGGATGAAGGATTGTTTCGTGGCTGCAGCGTAACAAGGTGAACTTGAGCATTCGCAAGGCTTTCTTGCCCCGAGCGTGACCTGAAATCAAATACGGACCGACGTTCACAGACTTCCTTCACTCCCTCCGCCCTTTTACAGCTGCCCTTTTACAGCTTTTACTGTCCCACCGGCTGAAGCCCCCTCGCTCGGGTTCCCTCTGAGAGAGACCGCGTCTCATCCGGCTCGTCTCGTGATCGCCGGCCTCGGTTCGGAACGCCAGCGGGGCCCGGAGGCGCTTTGAGCGGCCCGCCGGGTCGTCGAAACGGTGGCTGAGAAGTTGCAGGCCTGCTGTCGGTTTAATGTCTGGCAGAGCCTTTAAAACTCACTCTGATCCAGATATACTCCAGGCTTTATCACCCCCTGGAGCCAGCGGCGCGGGTTTAACTGCTTTCAGCGACTCGCACGGACTTAAATCACAAACCTGAACGTTTCACGCTATCCATGCTGTACGTCATCCCAGTAAATGTCAGTCTGAACATCTTCGTCAGGGTGCAAATGGTAAACTTTAGATCCTCTCGGCTTTAAGAGAAAGGTGAGCTGGTCACGGCCAACAGATTGAGGTCTTGCACACACGTAGCCGGGTTTATATAAAAACAAATATCTCAGGGCTGGAGGTTGGGACTCTGAAATTCCTGGTAAGACACAAAGTGTGAAAAAGTAAATTGGAGTTTTGTTCCACGATGTATGTATTTATGTTGTGATTCGGTGCCGGAAAAAAAAAACAAAACAACCTAACTACTTCAAACCTTTAGGACTTTGAATGCACCAAGTGCAGTTTATTGGCCGATCTGCGATCTTTACCAAGCCTGACCTGCTGAGTCCAATTTTGCCCAATACCAGTTTTTTTTTTTTATTGTCCAAAATGTGGCTAAATATAACAAGAAAGTCGCTGATTTGGTAACAGTGAGGTCACGAGTGTTGACTGCAAACTTGCAGACATGACCTGGTGGGCCTGTCCATCAGTCAGACCTCTCTAACGGGAGAGCAGAAGATATGGTGGTTGAATTTTAGTCCTTTGCCGAGGTTGATAACATCGGCTTCGCGTGCAAGTATCGGCCGAAATCGGTGCAACTGGCGCACACCTAATTGGGATCAACTTTGTTTTTACATTCATCTTTTTTATTGTTATTTTTTTTTTCTTCTGCGCCAAGTCGAGCCTCCGGCTCTGTAACGCGATCCCCCAGACGAGCCGACATCCAGGGGCAGAACAATGACACGTCACGCCCCCGCACGTCTCCGAGCTGAAGGAGTCACTGACGCCTCCAGCCTCACATCCTCACATCCTCCCCACACGCCTGCCCTATCGCAGCAGCCCGGCAGCCGCTTTCATGGCAACATCTTCACCTCCACAGAGCCTGTTCCTTCCCCTGTCGTTCAGCGCGTTGTGAGCTACGCACAGAACGAAAACAGGTTGACCTTTGAGCGTCCGAGTGCCTTGACACTCGTTAGCCGTGCTCTGAAAGGTTGTTGCTGCCGCAGCATCGCGTCTTATCTCCGGCCAACACGCCTGCCGTGACGAGGAGCGCCTCTGCCTCAGACAGGGCCAACATGCTGCTGCTGCTGCTGCTGCAGGGCAGGGAACCAGAGGAAGGGGTGGGAAGGAAAGAGAAAGAGGAGCGAAGGGGGGTTGAGGTTAGCTGCAGCAGGGGCGGCGCACAAACCGAGACGGGGGGGCGATGTGGGAGGCCCCCCCCTACAAGCGCCTGACGACCACTGACAGCTGAGCTTCCCCTCTCTGCGGGGGTTTCATGACCACAAACTGACACACTCCCTCACACACACACACACACGCACACACACACGCACACACACACACACACACACACACACACATGCATCGCTCCTGTTTAGCTGTCTTCTTTAACCCACTGGCACAAACTCTGACTACTCTCAGACTGCAACAGGAAGAGATTCACTTAGAGTCAAAAACACATATTTACACAAATACATGTTTGGATTTTTTTTTTACTCGCTGTGCAAATCAGACCAAACTTTTCTTGTTTTAGGTCAGAGTAGCCCAAATTATTTCTATTTCCTAAATGTCAGAAAACTTAGCCAGAGAATGTTTCACAGTGTTTGTGTTTGTAACTTTCCTTGAGTTCTACAAACACAAACAGTCAGACAGTATTTAATCTTTTACAATGTATGAATTGGGTCAAAGCTTTTGAGTTTTCTTCCACAAGCTTCTCACGGTAGTTCGCAGTGTGTTTGCTAGTTTTTTTTAGTTAAATGTGATTCATTTTAGCCTGTTTTTTATTGGGTATAGTCGTAGTTTTACCTTATGCCCTGGTGTGTGGTCAAACGCAGCGGCGGGCGGAGCGGGAGCAACAGGTGAACGGGGACATTTGGAGGAACAGAGCGAACGCTTTTGTCTCCTCCTTTGACTTCTGAACTTTCGCTGTCACTGCTGATATACACGAGGACAGCTGGGAAAATGATCCCCTCTCTGATTCATACATGTGGCGGCGAGCGTCACAGCCGTGCCAAAAAGGTGCACAATTGCAGTTCTTTTTTTTTTTCTGTCCTGCAGCACTGAAAGCATGTCACCGTTAGTCAACCAAAGAGAGACGGTGGAAAGCTGCTGCTCGAGTCGAGCATTCATAAAGACTTCTTCGTGATCATAACAGGTGTTACGTCATGTTTTTGACAGTGTAATGTCAGTGTTACGCACACAACATTAAATGAAGCGGTACCAAATCTGCACAGGGCCTCAGAAAGGTTGCAGAGATGTTGTTCTTCAGCGGGGACAGAGAAGGTGGTCGGAAACGCTGGATGAAGCTAAATGCAGGAAAATCCTGACAAAAAAGTTACAAAAAAAGTGTCTGTTGACCTTCCGGTTGGACAAAATCCTGAAATATCCAACCCAACTGGACCAAAGCATCCCGATGTGTTAGTGAGCCAAAGCCAAACCAGTAAGAGTTTGTGGTAAATAAATGTTCACTGAAGCTCGATTCAAAGCGAATTTGGAAAACACTTTGGTATTTTGACGTTTAAAAAGACTTTCTGCTTTAACTACAGCAAAAGACGGTTCTACAAAATATAAACTGAGTAAAAACCCACCTCACACTTTCCGGATTAAAATTTTTTTTTTTTTTTTTTTTTAAGAAACATTTTATCCATCAATGTCACAGTTGCAGTAACTGCCTCATGGCCTTTCCCGGAGTCACGTTTGCTGCCCCGAAGACGAACCTCATTACAACAAACCCTTGTCCGTCCTGGTCCGTTTGTACCAACCCGCTTATAAAAAGCTCTCAATATTCCCACCATATTCTGATCTGGGTCTTGGGAGCAATTCTAGAAAACATGGCCATGACTCAGAGCCAAATTGGGGCATTATTTGGACCGGGCACGGGGGATTGTGTTGATCCAAACTGCAATATAAAATCCATCCTCTGAGATATTTTCAGCCTGAAGATTTTTTTTTTTTTTTTCTTTCTGCACCCACATCTTCTGCACGGGAACACCCTCCACCCCCAAACCCCCCAACTCATTTGTCCCGTCATTTCTTTATGAGCATCTCCTCAGACCTCTCCTATTTTAGTATGTTCCACCAGGCATGAGTTACCGTCGTCCACGGTGAGACCTGCCTCATCGTAAAAGAGACACTGTGTGTCTCCTTGCAGTTCCCAATCCTTGGGGGGGGGAGGAGAGAGTCATCAGCTCTCGACGCAGAGCGAACAGGAAAGTCCACCCGGATTCACCAGCAGCTCTTTATAAGGACAAGGGAAAAAAGGGCCCTGGTGCCTCTCTATATTTAGATGGACTTTATTGGGCCTCTTGTCTTTGCTTGACTGCTCTCTCCTCCCGTGCGCTGCTGTTTCCAATCATTCACCAGAGCATTGTGGGAGGCCGCCCTCCACCCCGTCGCACAAGCCTGATAATGATCTCAGAGATAATAACACAGAAGAGGAAACAAGGGAGAGATGGCGGAGGAATGAGAGTGGTAGGTGGTGAAGGAGAAGCTTTTTACCGTTTCCTTTCCCTTTCTGCAGGCTCATAAATGCTCCAGTTTGGAGGAAACCGAAAGGTTTCAAAGATGGATCCTGTGTGATTGGCTTATCTAGGCTGGATAGACTCTCCTTCCTGGTTTTATCTCTCAAGTAAAGTGTGTTTTATCAACTGCTTCCCCCCCCGGATCTCAAATAGCCCACCTGACTATCTCCTTCTGTCAGATCTCGGGTTTAGCGCCTGGAGGCTCCACAGCCGTCGGTTTCGTGACGGCACTTCAGAAAAGAGCGACTGGGGCGTTTGATGAACAAACTCCGCGCCGAGCAGCGTGTTTAGGATCTGCCGGGTCACAAGCCTCTTCGTACAAAACACTGAAACGCAAATACACACCTGCAGATTGGCTTCTGGGTTGATGTCAAACTGTTTGTGTTTTGTTTTTAGAGTCAATAGTTGTTTTTAGTGTGTAGAACTTCATCGCTGATATTTCCAGCGACGGATGTCGCCATCGTTCGCCCGATTTTATTACGTAACCACGTTCTTAATTATTTTTCATTCTGATCTTTACAACGCTAAAATGTCCACGTAACTTTATAATTGGTCTGTCTGATTAAACAATTTTTAAATATTAAATGATTGATATTTTGTGTTGCCTTTCGCCAAATTCTTATTTTACTCTTATTTGAGTGATTTCTTCCTCAGCTGATTTGAACTTTTACTTCAGTAAGCATATGTTGATGTGGTGGTACTCTCGTTTGAGTACAGGTTTTGGTCACTCTATCCACCTCTGCCGTTCGCTGATAGGCTTATAATTCTTCAATTGAATCATTTTAGAATATAATAGTGCCTGACCATTTAACATTTGTCATCCTTTACCACTGCGATTCAGTTTATAGTGTTTTCTTCTCCCTCCGCTTTGCTTTCAGTTTTCAGTTTGTGTCTGTGAATCTCCCTCTGAAGCGAGTTTGATTTCTGGTCATGGCTGCCAGTTTTCACTAAATATACCAAATGATCTGCTCCCAGTCTCTGACCTCATTCAGCCTGTGGTCGACCGGGCATGTTTAGTGAAAAAAACAAAACAACAACAACAAAAAAACAGCAGGCAGTCTTTGTGGCTGCGTCTGCCTCAGCCGTGAGCAAAAGCCCAGGCAGGTGGAGCTTAGTGACACAGAAAGTGCTTGCTTTGCATGTGAGCTGTCAATTTCAGGAGTCACACAAGAAAAGCCTCAACTGCCATGCAAATGGGAGGCAAATCGTATTCAAATACGGCTGATGTGGAAGAGGACGGGTCAGAGAAGCGAGAGCGAATTAAAGTTAGTGTGAAGCCTGACGGTGCGGCGGCGCACGTCAAAAGTTTAATGTTTGTGTGTCTGACTTGTGGCGAAAAGGCCAGTTTCACCACGGCGGCCACGGTTGCCCTCTGGAGAAGGACAAACTGTGACGTCAGAACGAGGGGGGGCAGCAGCTCCGAAGACAATAGTTCACTGTGCAGGACGAGGGCCAAGGCGTGGTCTTGCTGGACAGAGGCTCTTCTCAGGGGACCGGCCCGAGCAGCTGCCTCAGCCTCTGGATCTCTGATACACACACACTGTTTCAATTCAGCATGAAAGCTGAAAGGATCCATGTTAATTCCCCCTTACACTCATGTTTCTCTTGGTGTGTGTGCGTGTGTGTGTGTGTGTGTCTCTGGGCCATTGTGTGTTGGTGTGCGGGCGCGTCTGCGAGAACGCCGGTCGTTCTTTCCAGGCCGTGAGGAACGCGCGGACGGAGGTGGAGTGGGAGAGCCCCGGGGAGAGAAACGTAGCTCATAAACAGAAGCAAAACAAAGAAGCGATGGAGAGAGAAGCTCTCGGTCCCTCCTGACCGCCGCTGATGCCGCCTCAGATAAACGATGGCGAGTGTGTGTCCGCAAAGTCCCGGCATGCTCCTCGCCGGACGCTGCGTTGGCTCCTCGTTTTGGTGCCGATCTGGTGCCATGAACGTTTGCAAGGCATCGAAAGTCACCTCCAAAATGAGAGGACAAGGCAACGTCAAGCTGGTCACATGTGAGTGGAGAACGGGCTGGTCAACACGCAGGGCAACTTTGAAAACTAAAACCGATGGAGGTTTCAGATGACCGAAGCCTGGGGCAGATGATGAACCTTCAAGCAAGTTGACAATCCCAAACATACGGTCAGAGCTGAAAACATACTGAGACATCAGAATGGTCTAAAATCAAGACCTAAATCTGAGGGTCTGTGGCAAAACCTGGAAATGAAAGTTTACAGTCACTGAGAACTTATTCGAGTGGGCTTTAGCTACGTTGAAGGGAGGACTGGGCAAACATTTTCATCTTTAGTTGTGAAAAAACAGCCGGAGGCCGAACTCGGATCAGCGACGTGCCACCTGGGTCACCAGAAGAATAAAATGGCCGTCCCTTTTATTATTTTTTTTATTTTGTACGTGGAGACAGCTCAATACGAGATGTGCAAACAGATGCTGAGCATCATTAAGCATGTATGAGCAGCGCATCAGCACAAAACCCACCTGCCCTTCAGCTGAGGTCTAATGACAACAAACGCAACAAAAGCCTTGGGTGATCCGCCCAGCCTCCAGGGGGCTGCCGGAGCAGTCTATTCAGCCTCCCATTCACCTGCGAGAAGGGCTCAATGGGGCCTCGTGTTATTAAAAGCTTTCATACACTTGGTCTGACAGCATTATGGTTTGCGTGGAGGACACCCACTCAAACGACGGTTGATGTTTACGTGATGGTTCAGGCTTTTGTTGAGGCGTCCGGCCTGGCAGCCTTCTCGTAACGTTGGGTTATTTCACTGCAGCGCTTGAGTTTAGTAGAACATGGAGCTGGTAAGTATTACGCAGACAATAGGCATGCGAACGAGCTAACCAGAAGGCATGGCTCGGTTACCGGCAACAATGTGTACTTAAAATCTGTAAAACTTTTCCACCATTGCCACAGTTGGAGTTGGGGGGGAGAAAAACTTCTACATTTAAAAAATGTAGTGTAAAAAGACTTTATTCTGAAGGGAAATCATAACCCATGTCATCCAATGTCTTCAAAGGGTTGATGCTATGGTAACAGTCAGTCTTGAAATGAGTCGGAGGAGGCCTCTGACTGAAGACTGTCTCATACCAGATATCATACCAGATGACTGCCTGAAATAAAACGTATTCCAAACACCGCTGAGCCTAAACATTGAACAGCAACAGGCCTCGGACCAACCTGTGGTCTGTGCATCATGTTTAAAATGCAAACAAGCACACTGCATTGTTTTGGCTGTAAGGAACATCAACATAATAGGGATTTTAGTGCGATGCTAAAATCAATGAAAACATTAACGTCATATACGAATTAAACACAAAGTTTTTGGTTTTATGTTCTAACACAACAAAAGCAACTTTTACGAAGCACAAACTAGAATCAGAGAAGCATGACTAGTGAGGTGGCATGCTCTTTTTTGGGGGGGCTTGTGGAGGGTCATTTCTGTTGTGACCATGTGACAGTTTGGTCAAGAAGAAGCTTTTTTTTTTTTTCACAAACTGTTGTCTGTTGTGAAACTCCTGGTGGATAACTGTGCTGCTCTGTAACCCGTCAGGATGAACCGTTTGACCCCTGACACACAGCTGCTCAGCGTGAGACACACAGGCTCCTGCTTCCTCCTGGGACCAACATCAGTTCGGACGTCTTCAGCTGAAGACAACCGGACGCACACACCACATTGACACACACTGAACACCAGGGCCATGTCAACCTCAGGCCACGATGAGCTGCGGAGACTCCAGATGAGTCACAAAGGTGTTGCTGCCATCTAGTGGCGGAGGAGCGCTATTGTTCCAATAGGGAAAATGTCTTTTCTTGGGGAGGTGGGGGGTATTTGTGTGTAAATATAGTCACTATCTAGTCACTATAATAGTCACTACTATTAGTATTATTTTCTTAAAAAAAGGTCTCAAAAGTCATCCATTAACAAGTAAAGACAAGTTTCACTTTAAATCAAGCTGTCCATAAATTAACAGTCAGCATGGGAAGATGGTGAAATAAATAAAATAATAATGTTCACAAAACTTGAAAAGTTATGGAAGGAGTTCCATGACTGTCAAAACATTAATGGGACAACTTTTCTATTTCTTTTCTTTGTTTTTTTTTTTTTACATTAATTCTGTTCATTTTGGATTCAATGAAACATTTTTGAATCTGAATTAATGTTTGGAGATAGTTGTTTATACACCTTTACTTTCAATCATGTTGGGCTGGGGACTCTGGGGCAAATCAGTTATGCAAGATGTAGCTAAACCACTAATTTGATCAGCAAATTAAGAATTATAAATCAGCTTTTATTTAAATCTTTTAGTCATTTCTTTTGTGTGTTTGTCTACAATAGTTCCTGTGGTGCTTTTTGCTATTTAAACTATTGCGCAACTATAATCATCTGAAAGCGAAAACTTTCAGGTGATTATGACCAATTTGCATGGATGCAGGTTTAACCAACTCAAACTTAAGACTTTTTAGGACAATCATGAACAAAATCTAAAATATTCAACACTAGAGAGATAAACAAAACAACACAGGGGATCAAAACTGTAGATTTTGTGCCTTCTTGTGGCTTTTGGCCACAACCTCGTCAAATGCCTCGAGCATGCTGCTAACACTTGGTTGCTAGCCAGCTAGCTAGAAAACAACTATTAGCAGCTTATTACTGGTAGCCTGACAATAATGTATTCATGCCTATGGTATTAATCACCTTGAGTCACAGAACGCAAAACCTACATAGAATGCCATTAAATAATCCTGCAAGGCCTGCAATTGACACATTTAAGGCTAACTTACATTTTCGTGTTTTATATATTTTAAAGCCTTCATTTTAGATAAATTAAGACATTTTAAAAACGTGGACATCCAGCCGCTATATTCAGCATTGCTTTGGACCAAAAGGCATTTCTGCTAATTTGATTCATTAAAAGATGACGTGAAAATAAATGCAAATCACACACAAAAGAAAAAGCCTCATGTTGAATTTTTATTACTGAAGAAGGTGAGTTAGTTTGTTATCCAGGTTATTTTGTGCATTCTGAGGATGAGACTGCAGATCATGCACTTTTCCTCACTGTCGTTGTTGAAAAACCAAATTAAAACAGTAAGTCGTTCCGTTTCATAACCAATGAATATAAAAAAAGGAGCAACATAGATTGACAAAATCCAATAATCACGGTACAAAAAAAAAAAAGTTACTCGATGCTGAGAATCAGATGGCTGATTTTACACACTATTAAAACTACGTCACATAAACGTTTACACTACAGGGCAGTTTCTCCTGTGAGTCTGTAAGGACAGGGTGAGATGTGGGTTAAAGAAAGAAGAAAAACCAAACGTTGCTTTTCTTATCATCCGTCTAGTAGCTTCAGGATGCTTTCTCGCTCCTTCAGAGCTTTCCAGGCCTGATCCTTCTCCTTCTTGGTCGGCGTGCGCTTCTTCTGCCTGGCGGCCATGATGCGCCGGAAACCCTCCATCACCTCGTTGTCGGCCACCCTCACTCTCTGCCTCAGCTCCTGCTTGCGCATCTCTTCTTTGGCCAACCTGCGGAGACAGCGGCACGTCCCAGGAATCAAAATCCACACCTGGACCTCGTTGGTGCGGTTCACACCGAAAAGGTACAATCCTCACCGGAGCAGCTCCTGCTTCCTGGCTCTGTTGTGGGCAATCAGGGCTTTGAGTTCTGCTTGTCTCTTCTGCAGCTCGGCGAGGACCTCGTCCTCCAAGTCTCCTCCTTGTCCGGGTCGCTCCTCCGAGTCCAGAAGGCCTTGAGCTATCAGCTCCTCCTTGATCCGCGCCTCCAGGGAGCGTGTGTGAGGAACGCTGGGAGCAAAGAGAGCGGCAGGAAACCATCACCACCAGCGTGTGTTTCACAAACTCACATTTAAGGCTTTTTCAGACCATTATTGATTACATTCATTGGTAAGAAAATCCATCATGATAAAGAGAAACTCGTTCGCTGAATGGGTCTGTGCATTAGGTTGATGTTGCAAATACCTGAAAGCTTTCCCCTGGCTTCGAGGGGAAGTCCCTGCTCCATCGTTCCCATCCTTTCCTGACATGTCCGGTATTGGAGAATCCTCCATGGGGGATATAATGTTCTCCTAAAGCATGACAGGGGAGGGGAGTATGAAATAAAAAATAAAAAAAAATTGAAAAATTTGATGAGAAATTCAGTGTGGTAGCAATCTCAGAAACCTGGATTACTGAGGGAAACAATTTCATAGATGGTCTGGATGGATATGAAATGTTTAGTCAGAATAGGTTAAATAAAAAGGGAGGTGGTGTTGCACTATTTGTAAGGTCTGGACTGAGATGTACGGTTATTGCTAAAATGACATTTTCAGTTGATAACTTGATGGAATGTTTATCTGTTAAAATTGTGGGTAATAGACCTGGGCATATGTTAATTAGTTGTGTTTATCGGACTCCTGGGTCATCTATAGATGATTTTACTAAGAGAATTTCAGAGACATATGAAAGGCATAATGAAAAGTTAACTTTAATTTGTGGAGATTTTAACATCGATTTGTTGAAATATAATGAGCATACTAAAACGGCAGAATTTACTAACACAATGTTTGGTTTAGGTTTCTATCCGTTAATCTTGAGACCTACACGAATAACTAAAGAGAGTGCATCACTAATAGATAATATTTTTATAAATAAGCTCAATGTGAAAACAAAAAGTGGATTGCTGGTTACTGATATAACTGATCATTTGCCAGTCTTCACTATGTTGGATATTAGAAATCAGTTTAACGTAGATATGATAAAGCAAATGACCAATTTAGTTAGAGTAAAATCACCTGAAGCTGTGGACAAAATGAAAGCAGAATTGTCAAATTACAATTGGCAAAATATTTATGTTGATGATGTTAATGAGTCATACAATAGGTTTTTGGAAATATTTGTAACAATTTACAATCATTATTGTCCCCTTAGAGAATACAAACAAACACCCAAAAATATATTGGCTCCCTGGATAACAAAGTCCTTGCAGAAGGCATGTAAAAAGAAAAATAAGTTGTATAAGGATTTTATTAAGTGCCCAACTCAGGAAAAAGAAGAAAAATATAAAATATATAAAAAATAAATTAACATTGGTACTGAGAAAACAAAAGCAAGACTATTACGATAGATTGCTGCAAAAATATTGTAATAATATTAAGGGTACTTGGAACATAATTAATAGTATTATTAAAAACAATAAAGATAGAGATATCTCAATATGTATTAAACACAATAACACTATTGTAGAAAAAAAAGAGGATATTGTTGAAGTTTTTAATAAGTACTTTGTTAATATTGGTCCTAATTTAGTAAAAAAATTACCAAAGGCTACCGATGGAAAACATAGTGATAAATTTACTAATATTAACACAATGTTTCTGGGAATAGTGAGTGAAAGTGAGGTAATAGATGTAGTTAAAAAATTTAAAAATAAGAAATCCAGAGACTGTAATAATATTGATATGTTTATTGTGAAAGAGGTAATTTATAGTATCATTAAACCCCTTACCCATATTTGTAATAGATCATTCTTAACTGGAATCTTTCCAGATAAAATGAAGATAGCAAAGGTGTTTCCAGTCCATAAAAGTGGAGACAAGCAAATATTAACAAACTACAGGCCAATATCATTACTATCACAATTTTCAAAAATCTTGGAAAAAATATTTACAAAAAGGCTGGACTCCTTTCTTAATAAAAATAATGTACTAAGCGAGCACCAGTACGGCTTCAGGAACAACTGCTCCACAGCTTTTGCTGTGATGGAGTTTGTGGAGCACATTGCTGCGGCAATTGATCAGAAGCTAAATACTGTAGGTGTTTTTATTGACCTATGCAAGGCATTTGACACTATTGACCATGCACGGTTGTTAAGAAAATGTGAATTGTATGGCCTACGGGGGGTTACATATCAGTGGTTAAAAAGCTATTTGACTAATAGATTACAATATGTACAAATTAATAATACAAAATCACAAATAGACAGAGTAACTTGTGGTATTCCTCAAGGCTCAGTTTTAGGACCTAAATTATTTATACTTTATTTAAATGATATTTTTGCAGTATCAAGTACTTTAAAGTTTATAATGTTTGCAGATGATACTAATGTATTTTTTTTCGGGAAAAAAATATGGATGAAATAATTAAAATAGTACAAAAAAGAGCTACTAGAGTTGAAAACATGGTTTGATTATAATAAGTTGTCGTTAAATGAAGGAAAAACTAAATTTATGGTATTCTCTGGTAATCGGGTTTATAATAATGTACAGTTATGCATAAATGGAGTTGAAATTGAAAGAGTTTATGAGACAAAATTTTTAGGAATTATTATGGACAATAAACTTAGCTGGAAACCTCATATACAATATATTAGAAACAAAGTTGCAAAAACTATTGGAATATTGTTTAAAATCAAAGATTTAATAAATGTTAAAGGGTTGCATATTATTTATTCTTCTTTGGTTATGCCTTATTTGTCTTATTGCTCAGAAATTTGGGGAAATGCAAATAAAACAAGTACTGAAATTTTGGTTAAGCTGCAAAAAAAAGCTGTAAGGCTTATTAATAAAGTGGGATATCGGGAACCAACGGATAAACTTTTTAGTCAAAGTAATATTTTAAAATTTAAAGATATCGTCTATGTAAAAATACTGGAAGTAATGTTTAAAGCATTAAATAAAAGTCTTCCTTTAGGTATTCAGAAATTATTTAAGTTAAGAGAGAATAAATATAATTTGCGAGGTTTGTTTATATTTGAATGTGCAAAAGAGAAGAGCCAGATAAAATCCAGATGTATTTCAGTTATTGGTGTGAAATTGTGGAATGAACTGAATGATGAATTTAAGTTATGTTCTTTTTTGGTGAACTTTAAAAGAGCTTTAAGATGTAAAATAATAAAATCTTACGCTACTATTTAGATTTATATATGTATTATGGAAATATCCTGGTAGGATATAGGGTAAAAACAGGGTAGGCAAGAATAAGCTTTGCTTCAGCCTATTCCTTTTTTGGTAAACTGTGGGTTATCTATTGTTTATAGTTATCTTTTGTTGTTTCTGGTAATGTGGGTTGTTTACCAAAATAAAATGAAAATGAAATGAAAAAAAAAAACTCAAAAGCATAGCTTATGTCTTTACGTTTTATCTCCTGTGAGTTCTTTAAAGGGGTTTTAAGGAAAACCGTCTTAAGCTTTAGGAACCACGTGAATCATCAGAGCAGAAAACCTGGATCTGACCTCTACAAGGGCCTGAAGCAGACGCTGAGTGAGCGGACCAAAGGGACAGCCGTCTTCTGGTGACTCGTGCTGAGATTCGGACTTCTTAAGCAGTGAGTCTACATCTACATGGACGAACACATGGATGAGTGCCGACATGGAAACACGGCTGAGCAGAAATACCATCCTGTCACTTTTAAGGCCAAAGGCAGATATGGCTGTGTTGTTCTCTCACCTTTAGCGTCCAGTTCTGACAGCGGCCCTCCCATGATGCTCTTCTTCTTGTCGTTGGCTCGTGCCCCTTCCCTCTGCTCCTCCAGCAGGTCTTCCTGAGCCCACCGCTGGGAATAGTGTTTCCCCAACGCAGGAATCTACAGGAAAGAAACAGATTCCATGTACTATGGCTAGTCTGAAGGAGCCTGGCTCTGTGGGGCGGAGCTGCGTCTCGAAGGCGGAGCTAAGTCCACCCAGGCGTTTTGCACAGCTAAAGGATTTCTTGAACATGCAAGAAAGACTCAAGGCAGCACTGCAGGTGTGACTTTGCATGATCAAAAAAAAGTTGATTTTACATAATACTGCGCCTTTAACAAAGTTTTTGCATTGATCATAATTTTTCAGTGACTAGAACCTCAATTATACTTCTTTTAGTCAAACGCAAACAATCAAAATGTAGAAACTGAGGACTTGTCTTATACTAACGCAATCTTGCAAAAGCTTTTTTATGCTTTGTATCTGGAATGATTTACTGATCTATTTTGTACAAAAAAAATATACTATTTTGTTGACTTCAAACGTTTTAATTTTTTACTTGATTATTTAGTAGATAAAACAAAGGTAAACATGTTAGTTTTAAAAAGGCTTTAAACATATTTTGTTTGTGGTAACAATCCAGCTCCAGCTGAGCCGTTTTAGCCTCCAATGAAGGAGCCGAGTTTTGTTTTCTGTCGTACTTTGAAATACTCGGCCTCGTCCTCCGGAGGTTTCAGAAGCTCCTCCAGCAGCCGGGTCTCTTCATTGGTTATATCCGCACAATACGGCTCAACTGACGCCCAGAACCTGAAAAACAAAGTAACACAAAGGCACCTGAAGAACTTTCTTTCTTTCTTTTTTCTTTTTTTTTTTTAATGGGCTGTACGTTTGCAGGAAAGCAGGGATTCATTACCTGTTGGGAGCGTCGTTTTTCGGAGTGCGGGGGATATCTTGCGGATCATCTGTAAATTCATATTCCTGAACTTTCGGTTGCAGGTTTTTGGATTTGGGTCTGCCGGGTCCGGGGCCCGGTCCGTGCCCTCCCTTGCCGTCCAGCTTTTGCTTCTTGGGCTTGTGGCGGACCGGGGCTGCAGGATCTGGGTCCTTGCTCGGCTTCAGAAAACGCTTGTCTCCCTTCTTGTCCTGCCAGTCTGTGAGGATCTGAGGAGGAGCACGCCACCACGAGGGCAAGGTGATGCGGTCACAAAGTAGTGCATAGCTTTTATTTATTTTTTTTTTGCCCCCCAAATATTAAATCAGTGAATACAAATACATACCATTTATAGTGTAATTCAGAGATTAAGTAATCTAAACAAAACTGGCATAGAGACTCAGCATCCATCAGACAACTGGAGTGATTTAATACGAGTTACAACAACATTTAATCTAGCTTTTGGATCAATGACATATTTCTGAATTTTAATTCGATCAAGGCATATTCAACTGTTAGAAGGGTCTAGCCAAAGTCTAGAGCTGAAACTGGTTGAGCATCCGTGACAAACTTGAAAATGGATTTTCACCGGATTTGACCAAATCTTTAGGTGTCACAGAAAGAATGATGAGCAAAACTTCATCTCAGACATGGAGAGCTGGTACAAGCATACTCCAAAACACTCATAGATGAAATAACTATGGGGAAAGTGGAGGACGGGTTGACTCAAGAGACTCTCACTAAAAAAATGCACATCGCACTTTTCAGATTAATGAAGTCATTTATTTATTTTTTTACACTAAGTCTATTCAGCATCTTCCTTTCAGGTTTAAAATATGTGCTACTTGGTAAAAATCCCCCCCAAAAAATTGCATCAGAGTTTAGAAATTATGTGATTAAAAAAGAAGGGGAAAAAAGTACACTAAAATGTGTAAGAGGTGTGGATAAAGTGTCGTGGGTCTCCACGCACCTGCCTCTGCTCCTCCAGGGCCCGCAGGCGGCGGCTGGCCGAGGACAGCAGGGTCTCCAGCTCCAGCTGCAGGGTGTCCAGCTCCTCAATGCCGATGCCATCGTCCTCCGAGCGGCCCAGCACCGCGGTGTAGCGGGGGCACAGCTTCACGTGCTCCACGGGTTTGAAGTCGTAGTATTTAAGCGGGGGACAGTCCTTCAGCTCGCTCATGATGCTGTCCGGCGGTCTGTTCACACGGGCAGCGTCGTTATTTCTACGTCATTAAGTCTCATGGACTCACAGTAACAGGGCTCAGCGCGCGGCGTCTCACATCTCAAACCCAGAGCACGTAACGAACGAAGGGCCGCCAAGTTACTGCTTGGTTTTCACGAAAGCTGCGTCAGTGTTCATATTACGTACACGAATAATATACGCAAAAATGTTCGAATGACCTGTTCCTATGTTTTCGGGGCGTATACGCGCCCAGTTAGATGTTTTAAGAAGAGCAATATTTACCGTCAGAGAACGGCGTCCATGATGGGAAAAACCATTGTACTGAGAGAGGGGGGTCTGTGGCGCATATAAACAACGTAATAACCTCGTATAAAGCTAAAACTCACTTAAAAGTAAAGTTGCATATGCCTTAGTAGGTGTAACAATGTTATTAATTCAATGTAGCGCCGAATATGTGGGTAAAATGATTAAGTATCGATATCATCTACCTGAAATGCTAAGGTGGTATCTTCAGGGCAAACCATTTCGCCACCATGGTGTAACTGCGTCAGTACGTTCCTATTAATAATTGAATTATAACCTTTCTAACTATACGATATGTAGTGAAATAACTACTTTGCTCGGAAACCGGCCTAAAGTCGTTGAAATGATCCCAAAACAAACCGTTAAACGCAACGTCTTCTCCCGTAAAATAATGGAATGGACTCGTCGGGGTGTGCGCTCGTTTCGTTTAAAGCCACTTCTGACCTGGGCGGCGGCTCGAACTACGTTCGTGTTTTTCTCTGTGACGCGCAGGCATCCGCCCCGTCAAACAAGGAGTTAATAGAAAACGAGCGCACTCTAGCTGCACTCTACTATGTAGGATTTACGGAAGAGTCGTCCCAGGCGTGGCCGAGGAACTTCCTTCTTGTACAGATCAAAAATGGTAAGTCTCCTACACTACATTGTACCTTTATATTTAAATATTTAGCTTCTTAATTCGGCTGATCGCGAGTTCGTTCAATGCGATATGAGCTAACTGGCTTAAGCGGCCGTTTCGCGGCGCGGCTGCAGTAGAAATCAGAGCACGGACATCCTTGATGAAACGATATGCAGAAATGAGAGGGATTTGGCTGAGCTGCCTTTTCTTCTCGGGCCTCTTCTGACGGATTTATTCTCTCAATGCCTTTACATTGGAAGGCAAAAAAAAAAAAAGATATGTCGAGGATTTGCTTGAAGAAAAACGACGAGCTACCGTCACCTGAAGGCATCACGTCCACTGCTCCTAAAGAAAGCCGTCACTTCCTCCCTACAGCCGCACTCGGCTGAATTATAGCCTAATAACTTTGTGTGTGCGTGTATAATAAACCATTAGTTAAATGAGACTTTAATGTGGCAACAAAATCTAATCAGGTGGAATGGATGTCAACTCTGACCTCAGAGGTCAAGCTCTCTGAGCTGGTAGGTTCACTTTTGTTCCTGCTCTGATCTTTATAACTATTCTCCCCTTTTTTTTCCTTTTTTTTCCCCTGCTCAGACGGCGACTCTGCGCCCCTACCTGAACGCCGTGAGGGCCACCCTGCAGGCGGCCCTCTGCCTGGAGAACTTCTCCTCTCAGGTGGTGGAGCGTCACAACAAGCCCGAGGTGGAGGTCAGGTATGTTTATTGGCACTGGCTCACCTGCAGGCCCAGCGGCTGTCAAGAATCAAGTTTTTTTTATTTTTAATTGCGTCCCTCGAGCCTCTTGTGGATATCCTGCAGCCGTCGCACAAGCACGGACTCGATCCGGCTCGCACGAGAAAGCTTGGGAAGGGAAAAAAAAACAAAACAAAAAGAAAGAATGGCACAGGCTGGAGCAAGGGCTTCAGAAGTTGTGCCGCAGCCTGTTTTGCCGTCTGCAGCTGTCTTGTAAAAGGAATGAACAGACCCTGCGGGCTGACTGGATGCGCTTTCTGTTGACATGGTTACAGGAGCAGTAAGGAGCTGCTTCTCCAGCCCGTGGTGATCAGCCGTAACGACAAGGAGAAGGTTCTCATCGAGGGCTCCATCAACTCCGTCAGAGTCAGCATTGCCGTCAAGCAGGTCATTTCAACACAATTTGACCTCGTTTTGTTGTTTTTTTTAAACACCACAGTCCTTTTTGAATCTAAAAGCAACTCTACTCAACTGCAGGCTGATGAGATCGAGAAGATTCTGTGCCACAAATTCATGCGGTTCATGATGATGAGGGCTGAGAATAAGGAGGAAACCAGTCGAGGTGAGGGATCAGTTTGTTTTATGTTTTTTTTTTTTTTTTAAATGAGAGCAAAGGGTACAATCATCCATATGCAAACACAAGGCAATAAATTACCATGTCAACTTATTATTTGAATTGGCATAAATCATATTCCTCTACAGAAGCTAGAGTGAGAAAGATGGCGAACGGATGGATTTTTTTGTTTTTTCTCTTTTTGTTTCTTTTTTTTTTTTTTTTTTACTAAATTGTTTGCATCTTCTGTCATATCTCCGCAGGGATATGATATCAGCTTCTTGATCACCAACTTCCACACGGAGCAGATGTACAAACACAAGCTGGTGGACTTCGTCATTCACTTCATGGAGGAGATCGACAAGGAGATCAGCGAGATGAAGCTGTCCGTCAACGCCAGGGCCCGTATCGTCGCCGAAGAATTCCTCAAGAACGTACGTTTGTTTCTTTTATTTTATTTTATTTTTTTATAGGCTTGAATATGGTTCGACGTAACGACGGAGGCTAATCATCCGCTTCCTTCCCACAGTTCTGATGCCGGCCTTGTCTTCGGGGTCTCTCTAAGGTGCCAATCAACTCACGGAGAACTTAGGGAGTAAACAGCCAATCAGCGAGGAGATGAGATCGTTGTGACCAATCCGACACCCTTTAGTGTCCATCCTGTAATATTTCCCCCGTATTCATGGGTATCAATTCCTGTATATAATGAAATATTTGCCAGTTTCATTTTCAGCCTCTCTGAACAAATCCCCAAACAAAGGCGGGTCCTTAAAGTATTAATCAAGTTGATAGCCATGAATACGACGGAGCGCTGAGGATTTGTTGTTGCAGATGAAAAAGAAGAAAAATGACCAGGTTTTTTTTTTTTTTTTTTTTATTTTATTTTGTATCGTCTAACGGAATCCTGTATGTTCTGTCGCTTTTGCTTCAAAAATTGCCTCCAAAGTTTCGGAACACAAAAAACGTCTAAGGGGAGCGATCCGCGCGGCATTAAATCACGGAGGGGGAAGTTGCCATGGTAACCAGTGTAAGAAAATAATGAGAGAGAAATAAAAGTGATTTGTTTGTACTTGTGTGTTTGGAGTCAGAAAAGCGCCATACATGGTTTGCTGCCGCCACAGCTCCCATGAGCACTATTTGAGGAAGTGGTTTGTCAGAGGCGGTGAGGTCACCACGGCGAGGAAGGGGAAGTGCCGCGGACGGCGTGTCGGCGCGACACGTTCAGGGAGCATGGGGTCATCTGTTTTTGAAGCGGGGTTGAGCGGACCACCCCGAAGTCGTCAACGTCTTACCTGCAGCAAATAGCCTGCAGCAAATGATGAAAATTCAGCGAAGCGCTTTTCCTTTTTACTCCTCGTTACTTTCGGCCGACACATTAACTTCACACTGGCTATCTAAATAAATCAACAGCTGTCACTCCCATGATGTAACCCCCTACTGAAATGTTCACTTCCTCATGTTTAATTCTACAACAAGTGCAGGCAGTGAAAACAAGTCGGGAACGTTTGACACTTTAATACACAAAGAAAGCATTATTTTGTCACAATGAAATAGTTAGATTTTTGAAACAATACTACCTTGCCACACCAGAAAATGACAAAGTAATTGGTTTCAGATGATACTTTGTTCGCTTCACCCTGGTGAGAGAGGATGCCTGGCTTCCTGTTAGATGAAGTAATGAATCATATCAAGCGTTTCACACATCATATGAGGTATTGGCTTGTTTTTTTTTGAGCAGATGAGAGACGAATGCTGTTGGAAAAAGTGAAGCATAAAAATACTGAGTGGTTTAGAAAAATAACGTCTTTATTGCAGTAGAGTTGGAACATACATTTTCAAGTCGAGATCAATATTTTTGGGCTGATGATCCTTTTTTGAATTCCTATGTGTTGCCTCACAATGATATTTTACAGGTGGGCTCATCCCAACACGTACAGTAACCAGGAGGGAAAAACAAAAAAACTACTTCCACCCAATTCTAGCAACAGCTTATCGTAGTTTACTGCTCTACTCCGTTCGCTCCTATTAGCACAGGCAGTTATCGTAAAGAGCTTTGTTTTCATATCGGAGCAGGTTTCAAAATCTACAGAACTGCACATGATCACTGAAGCCACCTTCATGTGAAATTATGATTGCACAAAGTCAAACATGCAGCAGACGAGTCGCACGTTTATTTCGTAAAAACCACAGGGTTCACACTTGAAAACACGCCACAGTTAACTTCCCAGGGTTAAGTCTGCCGCCGCACAACACCATCACGCTGAAAACGGCGAATTTAACGAGAGCCGAGTGCTTACAACATGGACATCTGGGTCACAAAGGTCAAACGCTCCTTAAACTCGGAACAGGACAAACGCAGGACACAGGAGGAGCTACAGCTTGTGGCAGTGTGGCATCTCGTCCACCCAGTCAATGGGTCACGGGTGGAAAGCGGGTTGGAGTGGCTGGAAATGTGAGAAACGCACAAGACCGGTGAGGGAGGAGGGGGCGGGGAGTTCACTTCAGCATCACCCGATTCCAACCCAGACATCAGAGGTGAGCAGGGACGGTCTGCAGGGCGTCTTGCGTGGTACGATGGATGTCAACGTTCTGGAAGGAGGAATGAGGAATGAGGCTGGGTCAGATGGGCTTTCACGTCCCAACACTTTGTCAGAAAATGAAATCACTCATGTCTGCAGGCGTGACGGAGGGCAAACTCCAGACCAGTTTGACACCTTCAATTGTTTTTACTTTTTAAATACGCCACACAACTGGAAATGTGGTTTTCTTTTGTCTTTAAAAAAAAAAAAAAGTCTTTGCTGCCATTAAAATAATCTGTTAAAATATTTACAAGTTGAAACTAAATGCCGAGCATAATTCATTAGCCGCTCCTCTGTGAGCAGACGGGAGCCTGTTCTGGACACAGAGAGGATTCTGTTCAGGCCCAAAGACAGTCGCTCTGTTATCCAACCCCACAGGAACCTCTGCATATGAATGACCGGCAAACATCCGAGTCCTCAGAGGAAAGCAGTACTTGGTCTGGGGAGTCTGTCAAGTACATGGCAAGACTTCATTATTATTATTATTATTCTTTTACCTCAAAGAAGCCTTTTTAGAAATCTGGTTTAAAACATTTATATAATTATCTACTTTAATTTTGTCAATGACCCCTGGCAGACCTGGTCAATTTGTCATTATAAACATGTTTGAGCATTGTCAGAAACTTTTTTGTAATGCCAAAACTAAGCAATTAACCAAAATATAAATTCCTAAATATTTACATCCGTACTTAATAAACTCAACACCGTGAGAGAAAAGCTTTTTATAAAAGATCTGCAGCTTGACAAAAGGAAGGTTGTATAAAACTTTAGCATACAAGTGTATTTTGCCCCAACTTGTTTAAAAATGGAGACAATATTTATTTACCTTTATGTCAGACAAAGTGGCTTTTGTCGTAAAACACAAAAGAAAATGGTGACTAACGCAGATCCTTGGGGAACACCAGTGGATATTGTAAGTTGAGCTTTCAGATAATCAGTTCTGACCTTTAGACTAAATCATAAAACAGGAAGCCTAAAACTAGTACACATAAGTTTAAGTTGGAAAAATAAAACGGGTGTCATTTGTTGTCTAGTGATTGTTTGATTTATGTTTTTCTGCACCTGTTAATGGAAACTTAAAAAAAATAAATCAAATAAAAAATGAAACACAAGGAGAGTTTGGGAGGAATCAGTGGATGTTTGGGTGAAGTTTATTTACAAACAGCAAACAAAAATATTCCTTTTAATTCTGATAATTGATGTGAATGTCCTTCAAGATCTTTCACATTATTTATCACAAATAGCTACATAAATCCAGCATTTTTGACTCGACACGGTTTCACATTCTAATAAATTAAAAGATTGTTAGGAAAAAGGAAAAATCTGCAACGTCGTGTAGGTAGATTAGAGTTTCGATAAAAACCTTGAGGCACTGGTAAAAACAAATCGACATCGCTACGACGTACAGACAAGATTGTGCTACACATAAAAGGTCCTTCCTCAGACGAGGCGGCGGAGCTTCATTGCTTCAGGGTTCGGAGTGCAGCGTCATTTAAAAAGCTTTTCGTTCGTTCGTTCGTTCTCCGAGAATGGGAGAGCGAGCGCGGCGAGATTCGTGGCAGGATCAAAAGAAAACCCCAAAGATTAGCAACCGGAGTCTGCTTATTCACCACGCCTTCAAATGCAAGCGGAAGACAAAAAAACACAAAGACCAAAGGAAAGAGGTTCAATCAAGGTTTTTAGAGTGTGCATTTAAGGGTTCGTTGTGCGTAATCGAGGCTAAAGGAGGGAAAGGGGTGCGAGGAGTCGGCCAGCGCTAACTGCCTCACTGGTGAGCTGGCACAGTAATCAAAGCCTCCTCTGACATCCGTGTCACGTCTACGTTCTGTTTGAATGAAACAAAAAAACAAAACAAAACAAAGAGGTGGAGGAATCAAACACAAGGGAAACCAAGAGATACACTACATACACACATTAACACACAATTTGAAACCGTAAAAACTCTTCCATGTTTGGTTCTTTAAGTGTTTTATTTCCTTCATTTGACAATTAGCTGTGAGCTAGCAGGAAGAAAACATTATGCATTTGATTTCAAGAGCTAAAGCAACTTGAGGTAAAGTTGAAAATGGTGCCAAATGTTTTTCTGCTAGCTTTAAAAGGAGCTGTGAACACTTTCGATGTGTTTGCACCCTGCGGACAAATGACACGGCCGTTACGCTCAGCAACCGAGGCTACGAATACCGGCGCCGCGTGACCCACCTCTGGTTTCTCTCTGTGCGTGTTGACTGCGTCCACGTTTAGGCAGATGGACTCCACTTTACAGCCTGTGGGGACGGATATTTGTTGGTAAAGCATAAGATCTTTTTCAGAGCACATCCACTTGTTAAGCACAGTGAGCACAAGATGGCTGCCCTACCGTAGGCCACGGGGGTCAGCTTCAGCACAGTGTGCAGTGGGCACTTCAGGTACGGCAGCTCCTCTATACAGACAGAAATCAGACCAATGAAACCAGCAGAAGCCCACCTTGTGCCATCAATACAGACGTTCTAACTTCATTCCTTAAAAATATATGTACATAAATAAGTTAAAAGGATTTGACTTCAGTCAATTTTACATGACGCATTTAAATATTTCCTGGTCTCCAAATTTGCCTGTTGAAGGATGTGGAATAATTTTCAGCCTTGATTCGTGCGTCATCTGGCTGCCAGGATTGGAAGATTTTCAGGAAAAATAAATAATCACAACTTAGCACTAACTGGGTCACCAACAAACAGGAAAACTATTTTATGTAACATGGTGAGCCATATCTGTTGTTTATTCAGCCTGCAAGTGAGCGAGAGAGAGCAAGACTTTGGAAATTATTTCCAAAGGCCACAAATGGCCCCCGTGCCGCACTTTGGACACCCCTACTTCACCACACAAAGAACATTTTCTTTATCTTTAAAGAAAATGTTACAGTTTCCTTACAAAACCCAAGCAAATGTGTCATTTACACATGACTCCGTTTTGGTTATCCCCCCCACAACGTTTCATTGGTTTTATTTTATGTCTGACTTCTTGAAGCACCCACCTGCCGTCTTGTCCAGGAAGTAGGCCAGCAGACAGCGCATGACCGCCTGGTGGCAGATGACCAGCACGTTCTCCTGCCTCTCCAGCTCCATGATGACGGGCTCCAGGCGCTGCACCAGGTCCTCGTAGGACTGAGCGTGGCACAAATGTTCAGAGAGGCTGGTCAGGCCATCAATCAAAAGACGGAGGGAAAATCTGCCGAGCGAGGCTTTCTCCGTAAAGGTAAACAGACTAAACATCTTAGGAGGTGGAAAATGGACAGTAATGACCGAATCCGTCTTGGTCTGGGAGGTTAATGGAGGGATAATGGGAAGAGAAGAGCTGGCCGGCCGTTCAGCGAGAGCCACAGATGTGAAATCTTCTCGTGTTTAGCTGAAGCCGCCGTGGAGGCTGAACGTCCAAGCAGAGTCTCCTTAACGGAGCTATTTGAATAATGTGGTTCTGATGTGGTTACTATGGTAACAAAGGAGAACTGAACTGAGTCAGAGTCACTCCAAAGTGCACAAAAAAAACAAAACACAAGTTCATTTATCATTTTATGTAAAGTACGCCTAAAAATTGCCGTCTGTGCATATTTTTTAGGGCCGCAACTAACGAATATTTTAGAAAGTGATTATTTTATTCGGATGATTAATTAATTGATCGGATAAAAGGACTTTTCACATTCTGCAGAATATACATTTCACATTGGTATTAGAAATCTGGTATTTCTAATACCAGATTAGAAATGCATTAAAAGATGCAATCAAGCATTTTTTTAAAATATAAAAAGCATTTTATTTACGCAATAAGAGAGCATTCCTTTAGTGAACGGTAGCAGATTAATTGACTAATTAATTGATTAATTTTACTCCGATTCAGACTTGTTCAGGAAGCTTTAAATGTCAATGTGGATGAATGCAAACGGTGAACTGCTTCGCTGGTTTTAGGAACATCAAATGTTTGCAGGGAAAAAAAAAAAAAAAGCTTCATCAAATAAATAATGAGAACAAACTCTGCCTCTGACCTCTCCTTTTGGATAGCGATAGCGGTACTTGTCCTGGTCCCTCAGGGCGAACTCCAGCGGATAATTTTCCTGGATCTCCTCGTACATCATCTCCTCACACACACCCTAAAAATTACATCACACACACACACATTGAATTAAAAAACAAAACACATGGATAAAACAAGTTACTTCCAAACAGCACTTGTTGGTCCCTGGCAGTAATTTCTACCATTATATCACTTACTGACATTTTCAGTCAATTGATGGTTATTCTGCTTAGTAAAGAGCGCAGGAAGAAAATACTGTGGTGCAAATTTCACTGAAGTTCGTATCTGATTGGAAGACTGTAATTTAGCTCTAAATTAAAGGACTATTTCACTGTTTTTGGGGAAGTCTAGACAAACATTAGATCCTCTCTGGTGTTAAATCGTACATAGCTACACTGGTTACACCTATACTCGATGATTCTAAGCTGAACAGAAATCCCTTTCAACAGTTTTTTATGAAACCATTTGAAGAAAAAATATATTTCTGAAGGTTTTTGGACAACCATCGACAGCGTGAGGATTACAACACACACTGTGTTGTGGCCATTATTTTTCACTACAAAAAAAATTAAAAATAGTGTAGCCTTTACTCACAGGAAGTGGTGAAAAAAAACATGAACCAAAACTCCTAAAGGATTAGGAATCAAACCCTGGATGGCTGCATCAAATGACTTGATAGCTCTACTGTTGCTAGCTCTACTGTTGCTAACTCTACTGTTGCTAGCTCTACTGTTGCTAGCTCTACTGTTGCTAGCTCTACTGTTGGTAGCTCTACTGTTGCTAACTCTACTGTTGCTAGCTCTACTGTTGCTAGCTCTACTGTCGCTAGCTCTGCTGTTGTAGCTCTACTGTTGCTAGCTCTACTGTTGCTAGCTCTGCTGTTGCTAGCTCTGCTGTTGGTAGCTCTACTGTTGGTAACTCTACTGTTGGTAGCTCTACTGTTGCTAGCTCTGCTGTTGGTAGCTCTACTGTTGGTAGCTCTACTGTTGGTAGCTCTACTGTTGCTAGCTCTACTGTTGCTAGCTCTACTGTTGCTAGCTCTACTGTTGGTAGCTCTACTGTTGGTAGCTCTTCTCAATGGTCCAAGCCTGAAATTCCTCTTTAATAGACAACTGAGGTTCAGAGAAGGGAAGCGTTGAGGTGAAGCTCTCCGTTCTTGTAAGAACTCACCGCGTCGATCTCGTTGAGGACCTTCCACTGCTCATACGGCGCATTGAGGGCCTCTGCTGTCTGGATGGTTCTCTTCATCTGGCTGGTCCAAACCTTCAGCTCGCCTATTTTCTGCGTCTGGATGAACTGGTTCAGCTTCTTAGCAAACTGGACGGAGAAGGAGGACGTTTATTTTACTCTCTTGGTCTTGTGGCTACATTTCTGAAGACTTCTTCTCCTCTACCTCTTTCCCCCTCGGCGTGAGACCCGAGTCGCCCCCGATCCGACCCTTGACGTTGAGCTCGCTTTCTCCGTGGCGACACAGGTAGATGGAGCGCGGCGTGATGTGGATGTTCATGAGGTAGTAGACGATCCGGCTCTGGACGTGGTCCAGCACCCTGTTGACCAAGTAGCGCTGGCCGACATCCATGATCTTGATGAAGGAGAGATCCCTGAAAGGAGACGGTAAGTTGGCTCGGCTGTCATAACTTCGAGTCAAACGACGGACCGGTCGAATCCCGTCGGATGTCATCGTTCATCCTGACCTGTCCAAGACCTCGTCCAGCGTCTCATAAGAGTTTTCATAGCACTTTATCCTCTTCATAAAATCCTCCACTGCTTCCTCCGTGTTGCAGTTAGTGTAATCTGGGCTTCCCAACTTCACTTGCTGAAAAAGAAAAGAACGGAAAGAAAGAAAGACGGGGGAGAACAAAAGTGAATTCAAAATAATCTGATACAGTATCTCTTCATCTTTTTATCACTTTATATCAGTTTCCATGGAAACTGTGGCTAAATACAAGAGAAACATGAAGGAGAGGGGCTTCTGCAAAGCGGCTACTTACAACAATGTTTTCCTGAATGACTTCAGGGTCTTCACACACCGACTCTACAAAAAATGTCTGAACGAAGAGGGAGAAAACACATGTTCAGTGCAGCCACCATTAGAAACATTCTTTTTACATCTTTAAAAAGAATGTTAGTCGAAATGATAATTAATTTTACTGGACAAACAGTCTCAGGAATTATCCCAATAAAGGCTAATATTGACCTTTTTCAATGATCTTCAAGAGCAACAAACTAACACTGGAACGGGAAGACATTGTATAAATAAATAAAAATAAACGAACAAAGACAATAAATAAAATGGAAAAAATAGAAAACACACATTTTTGCAAGCACAAATCGACTTCAGAGAAATTAAGACTCGTTGGAAAGGAAATAACTGAGTTCATTTAAAGTTTGAATTGATTTACTGCAGGCTTTACGACGGCAGGTCTCACCTTAAAACCGTTCTGTTCTGCAAACTCCAGGATGGTGTCCCTTCTCTCTCTGGTTGTGTTTGTCGCATCAAAAACCTGTCAAGCAGAAACTGTGGTTTCAGGCGAGCCTCTTAATCCTTTCGCTGCATGGAAAGAAAGTAAACACTGAACCTACAGCGACTTGGCCTCCTTCCTCTGTTAAATACTGCCGCACATCGTTCAGAGCCGCGGAAGCGCACTGCCTGCAAGCACAATGCAGACATTCACGTATCTGCCGCCCAAGAAAAAAATACAACAAAAAAAAAAGTCGTTAGCGTAGCGACAGCGACGGATCATACCTTCTGATCTTCAAGCCTTCCTCGTTGTCGGGATGGAAAAACTCAAAGGACTTGTAGATCTTCAGGAACTCCCTCCGGTACTGTCCAACGTTGAACTCTGGAGAAAAAAAAAAAAGGGAACAGGAAAACAAATAATACTTTTAGATGTTTGCGCAGCAGCAATTCCATGTTTGCGCAGCAGCAATTCAGAAACATGGTGAGGCGAAACATCAAACGTTATTCTACTCTTCACTAAGTAGAATAAGCATCAATTGACTGAAAACTTCTCTGTGTTTTCACTGCGCCTGAAAACGGAGAGAAGTTTTTATTTTCTTGTGAGTGGCGTCAAACACACCACCCCCGCCCCAAAATGTCTGAGCCCGTTGTGGACATCAGTACCTCTGGTCGGGACGCCGATCCAGTTCAGATAGCGGGTCAGCTTCTTGGAGATGTAGGTCTTTCCTCTCGCAGGCAAGCCCACAGTGACGATCAGGGTGGGAGAGTTGGTCATACATACTAGAATAACGAACGGAGAGAGAAAACCTCTGTCATCACTTTTTTTTTTTTTTTTTATTAATCTCTTATTTGGAAAGGCAAGTTACAATTACTTTGCACAATCCAGCTTCCACCACAATGGACGTGTGAGCAGGAATAACATAATCTGTCATCACTTTTAATGAGCACGGAAGAACTGCTTTCAGCTTCAAAACACTAATCACTCCAATCATCTTCCCCAGCTATAAAGAGTAGACAATATCACCGTTACTGCACGCTTAATTATTCATCATGTGTAATTGAAAGGAAAATATCTCATGCTAGAATGTTCTGTTTTTTCATTATTATTTTTATGAGGGCTGATCAAGGAGCAGAGGTCACTTTGTTTCCAGGACGTGTCGCCATGGTTGTGAAACGCTGGATCAGGAAGGCGAGGAGCAAATTTCCCCCATCGGGGCCCTTTTAACTCGGTCAGAGAGCGCGCGGCTTGCACCGTTTGCTCGTTTCTTTGTCGCTGTGAGAGACTGAGCCCGTGTCACGCAGCAAAGCCAAATCTGAATCTGGAAAGCAGGACTCAAGCCAAATTTCGACTAATAATGAATTTAAAGCGTTTGGGTTTACATGCACTTCCAGGGGCCCCCCAAACAGACGCTTGGTTTGCTTTTGCTTTGGGCCGGCTGAGGCCAACTCCACGCTCGTTGGGACATTTTGAACCCCTCTCGCCAGAAGTATACGCAGACACAAAAAATAAGTGACCGTCACGCGGCAAGACTTCCGCATGGCAGCAAAACAAATAGTTCTTGTCTATAAACTGCTGGTGCTTCGCCCGGCACAGCAGGGAGGCAGAGATGAACCGCGCGCATCTCCGCTGCGGGGAACGTTACGTGAATCCTTACGTAACCGTGCGAACCAGACGGGCTGGAGCAGCAGCGCTGCGTCTGAACTCTGCGCACTGTTTCCCCCCCCAACACACCGACTGACTGACGCAGCAGCAGCAGCGCTAATTCATCATTAAAGGGCGAGTTCACCAACGTGCGCGTCTCGTTAAAAAGCCAGAAACGGTAACGCTAGCCTAGCAACTGTCGCCACGTCGTCGTCCGTACGCACCTCTTCGATGAGAAATGTGTTTTTCAGGAAGGCCATTTTTATTTGGCATCCATATCTTCTTCAGAGGGTTCTGGGTGAGTTCCCGTGGACTGAACGTGGATTTGTCCTCCATGTCGCTGGGCGGTGAGGCCGCGGCGGGGAAACTGACCCGGGGAAGCTTCCCGTGATGCTGCTCCGAAGGTGACCGGTGCTTCATCCGCGCGGCTCAGTTCAGATGGACCTGCAACTACCGCGCGCGCTCTCTCTCCCTCCCACCCCGGTTAGTGTTGAGGTCACGTGCTCAGTTTCGCTTCAATGGGACCTAACCGGGCGACTTTGTATGGCAAGACATATTAGCATTTAATCGTTAGCTCCAACCTTTACTCTTTCACAATCAGCTTTCAGCACATAAACAAGGGATTACACCTTACATGAATGTTTTTCATGAACCTTTTGTTTAATTAAAAACGTATCAAATTTGATCGGAAATAAAGTTTTTTTTTTTCTGTGAAAAAACAGCAATCTCATTTACTCAAAAATATTGTGTGAACGTTAAACTATTTGATGCTGCTGTTACGCCTAAATTCCCCCGCTGTGGGACAGTAAAGCCTATTTCTTTGCTAGTATAAATAGAAGTTTTGAAGTCAAAATGTACATTAAAACGAGCAAAATGGAACTAAAGTAGAAATCCATGTTTTTGTGCACAGATTTGACTAGAAAAGTTTATCCCAATTCTGCGCCAAGCTATGAAATGCAATTCGACTTGCCATACTAAACCATAACGACTGAAGTACAGGCGCAACTTGCTTTCAGTATTTAGAGAATACGTATACAGAGAAAAGCACTTTAGTTGGGTTGGGTGCAGTAATTAATTTGAACAGCTGATGAACCTTAAATAACATCACAGACCCATTTAGTCATAAAATGTTATAACAGCAGGATAAGCATAAAATAGGACTAGTAACGCAGTAAGTTAAGCAATAGATAAAATGTACAATGTGCACCGACAGCAAAAATATTATCACAAGATAATGTTTTCTAATGTCGTCAGATCACAGCAAGGTTTATTCAATTTTATATTGTGCTTGACTTAAACAAAGTAGCACATAATTGTTTAAGAGAAAGAAAATATATGGTTTGTAAATTTTTTTTTAATGAATTTTTGAAAAATGTGACATGCATTTTGACTCAGCCTCTTTGTGCGCCGTGTTTTGTTGAAACATATTTTGATACAATTACATCTGTCTGTAATTTTCTATGTAATTACAGCTCCAATTTAATGTCACCACAATGAAACCCAGTTTGAGCAACTGACATAAGAAGTTACACAATTAGTAAAAAAGAGTCCACCTGCATGTGAATTAATGTGAAAATGTAGCTGATCTGCGACGGACGCAGAGAACACTGGAAGATCAAACAACACATTTGTTCGGGGAGAAAGATGTGGAGAAGATTAAAAGCAATTAAGATTTATCAAACAATATGACTACCTTTGAAATCTCACACAGCTCTATCTAATCCATCTTCAGAAAATGGAAGAAGTATGGCCTGCTATCCGGCAGGAGTCTGTTCGCCCAACCAGCTCCCTACGTTTGTTTAAAATAATATGGCATCTCTTGCATGCAAGAGTTGATCCTTAAACTACTCCAAATTCCTGAAGAAGAAATGGCCTCTGAAACGCAACAAGATGAGGATCAGCAAGTGGAGGAAGAGCGTTCCAGGAAAGGTTGCTCCTGGTGGGGACCGAAGCCTGGTCCCCACAAGGGGAAACGCTGTTTTTGGGTCAGGGGTCAGATCTAGGACTAAGGTGTGAACTGAGTTTTGATTAGAGTTAGGATGAGATTAAGGTTTAGGCTGTAGAAATGAATGGAAGTCAATGGAAAGACCCAATAAAGATAGTTAAACATGTACATGTGTGTGTGTGTGTGTGTGTGTGTGTGTGTGTGTGTGTGTGTGTGTGTGTGTGTGTGTGTGTGTGTGTGTGTGCGTGTGTGTGTGGGGGTGTGTGTGTGTGTGTGTGCGTGTGCGAGGGGCTTATGAGGAAACCTGCTTTCCTGTATTTCTCCCAGCACCTCATTATATTTGAGATTGTGTTATCCAAGCACAGTGGTTTTCTGTTGACATTACATCAGCCGTGACGCCAGACAACAGTCGCCTGATTCAACAACAATATCTTTGCAGAATGAAACGCTAACCTTTTCAAATCCGAGCTAATCTTACAGCACTGCTTATACTTCGAGAGCCGACGGAGGAAAACTCCAGCTACGAGGGCGATTCTGGTTGAATCATTAGAAGTCGCAAGTTCTTAATTGCTGAAGTTTTTTGCCAGTAAAACCTCTGCAAACTTAACCCAAGCTACAATTGCAAACTTCAGTGTAGTTTGTCAAGATTTAATGGCATAGATCAACACAAAGTGGCAAAAAGAAAATGGAGTAGAAGGAAAATAAGATGTTTTCAACCTTTTTTCCTAACAAATACTGGAAAGAGTATTTATAACTTGGTGGATTCCTTGTACAAATGCAGCTGCAGCAGACTGAAAGTTTGTCCACTTCTCTTCTTTCATGGTCACATTTGTTTTTGGTCCCATTACATAAAATCTCAGCAACTTCTTTTCTCACGTCACTTTCAGACAAACGACACTAGGTGGCACTATTGTCCTTCCTTCCTCTGTCAATCAGGCGACCCAGGCCTGCTGAGCATCACTACACTTTGACACCAGCATGTCCTAAACAAAGCTGCAACGAAGGACATATTTCCAACGCCTCCATAACTACAATTACATCTCCTGTTCATACCATGTCTGTTTTGCTTCAAGGAGCTTCTCAGAATCTCTCTCCATGCAGGGCGAACAGAAACCCTCAGAGTGCGTGAGGGCCGAGTGCAGACACCTGAAAAACGCCACAGCAGGACAGGACTTCGCCCGAGCAGGACCGAACTGCTGCACGGACGTTTCCAGGTTAGTGGGCCCATCGGTTTGCTGCGTTTTCTTATATTAAGCTCTCAGTCGGCCTCGCAGATGGAGCTGCAGAGCCTGTGACCTAAATGTGGCGAGATTGGAGGTGTTCCTAATTAAATGACTGCAACATCCGCGGTCCCTCACTGCCGGCGGAGCATCATTTAAGTCGGGTTCAGAGGGTCCAGGAAGAAAAGTGGCTCCCGTGACTCACGGCGTATTTTTAGAATTTCAGCCGGCTAAAGTAAACACGCTGCAGAGCTTTTATGATCCCGTACAAACCGAGACGCCTCTTATCGGCCCGCGCTCATCTGGTGGGTCATGTTTGTTTTTTTTTAATATATGATAGTCTTGACTGTAGCTGAACGGGGTGGCTTGAGACGCTTAGCCCATGAACTTTCTCATAACATCTACAAGCTTTTCATGTAAGAACACACGCATTTCATCAAAGAGGGATAAAACTATGACACCACTCCAAAACTACTAAAGTTTTGGAGATTGGTAGGGCCGGCAGGGAGAGCTTTGAGCAATAAAGCAACCAAGAAGGCCGTAGTAACCCTGGAGGACCTGTCGCCATGACAACTTAAAACTATCGTTTGTGGGAAAGAGGCAAGGAAAAAAAAATTCTTTGATGGAAAGAGGAAGTTGTGATATTTGCATGTGAACAAGTGGGCACGGGTCAAAGTTCAGCCACATGCAAAATGAAATTATTTCAGAACAAAATGGCCTCCATCATCAAACACGGCAGTGGCAGCAACATGCTCTTTGAAAGCTCTGCTTTTTTTTTTCTTCTTCTTCTTTTGGCAGGGACAGGAACAAAAGTTGCAAGCCGACAGCAAAGTTAGCATAACGTCAAAAACCTGGAAGGTCGACATATTTTGTCAAAAGTAATACCGGGCCAAGTATAACATCATTTTTAAAAGCTAAAATTATCAAAAATGTTTTTTTTATATATATTGACTCAGCAATAAACTGAACATGAACAGTTTATTTATGTATTTATTTTAGGGAATGAGTCGTACATAACCTATTTCAAATGATTTTTGTACGTTTTCCTTGTTCATTGAAAGATTGCTTATTGTTCTGGGCTCGATTTAAGAAATGCAGTCAGTCCTCAGCGATAAAAATAGTTTTCCTTCCAAAACACTTTGTGAATCCAGCACAAGCTTTTCTACAGCCAGTAAAACCAGACTGGGACGCACCAGAGCCCAAGTCAATGAGCAGATGTGGTTCTGGTTAGCATGGAAACACTTGGAAACCAGAAATCCTGGAAAAGATGATCAAATGGCCCCCGGACCTTCGCTTTGACCACCCCTCGATCCAGACCTCACAGGACAGCTTCACCGCTGAGAAATGCCGTCCGAAACGTTTCCTCAAAGAGGGCTCAGTTCAAAAGCACGCCGCACTTTTCAGATATTTATGTCGCCTTGAAATTCTGCACCGGGTCAGCTCGGTTCTTGCTGCAGACACCTTGAACCCGGGCAGGAGCGGGGCCCTCCTGACGCACCGAGACAAAATGTCAAAGGTGAAGGTCGACGCCTGCTGTTCCAAGGCCCTTCGGAGCCGCTATTTATGTTGGAAACAGATTCTTCAGCGAGAGCACGAACAGGAAGCAGAGCTCAGCTCTTCCTCCTCTTCTTCCTCCTCCTCCCAGCAGCTGCCAGGCTCTGGTTGCAGCTAAGCTGCCTCTCAGCCCGGTCCAGTCCCTTCCCAATATAGCAGCGTGCGATAACCAAACCCCTTTCTCCAGAAGGGTCCACGATTCCCGAGGAGCCTGGACCTGTAGGCTGTCGGCGTGACGTCACGGGAGCGGACGCGTCGCGTGGCCGCAGTCAGGTTCTAATCAGAGCTGCACAATCACAACAGCGAACAGCTGTCGCCAATCCGACCGCGTCCCCGCACAGAACGTCACTCGCGACCACGCAGATGAGCCCGAATCGGAACCTCTCGGACCCGATTCTCCTCTCATCTGTAGAAATCGTAACATGTCAGTCCGAAGCCCGGAACCGACCAGGCTGCGTGCTGTAAACAGCGGAGATTATTGTCGGATGCAGAATGTAGGGGAAAGGTGAAGCAGCAGCAGCAGCAGCAGCAGCTCCTGTTTACGTCCTGAAGAGACGCGCGGACCGCCAGGTCTCTTCCTGTAATCTGGCTCCAGTCACAGCAACAACGCAGCTGAACGCACGGATCCAATGATAATAATCATCATCATCATAATAATGATAATAAAAGCCCAGCGACGTTCTCTTACCCGCCTTGCCCTGGTTTTGCGTGGACTTGCATCGGCTGGAGCAGCCTCTCATGGTCGTGGAGGAGCGTCTGATGGAGCGCAGTGCGTGTACGGTGAGTACGTGCCTCCAGCAGCAGCCTGCACACCACTCCACTGATGCTGGAGCACACACACCCCTCTTTCTCTCTCTCTCTCTGTCTGTCTCTCTGTCTCTCTCTCTGTCTCTCTCTCTCTCTCTCTGTCTCTCTCTCTCTCTGTCTCTCTCTCTCTCTCTCTCTCTCTCTCTCTCTGTCTCTCTCTGTGTTGTGTGTGAGAGACAGTGAGGAACCTGTAGGTCTGGAGGAGACGTGCACAGAAATGGATGTGGTGAAGGAGTTGCCTCTACCTGTCCGTCCTCCTCTTCAGCCTCCTTCATCCCACCCACCATCTGGCAGCTGTGTGTGTGTGTGTGTGTGTGTGTGTGTGTGTGTGTGTGTGTGTGGGCTGGACCTTTCTAATGACACCGGTCGGTGAGACTTAGGATCTGCACGGTCTGCGTTTGGAAATGAATTTCGCATTGAATTAGCAGGGATTTCAAGGAAAATGTAGAGAAATTCAACTTTTTTTTTTTTTTTATTTCATTCAGGGAATTAAAAAATACCTTTAAAATACACTTAACAAAAGCTTAAAAGAAGTTAATACTTATTATTATTATTATTATTATTATTATTTTGGACAAAGTTTCTAGGAACCCTCAAAGGAAACATTTCTGTTCCCCAGGGGGATAAATATGATGTGGCACAGAGACTCTTATGCCAACCGCCAATAAAACCACGAAGAAGAAGAAGATTTTTTGACTTTTACCAAAACGTTTATTTACAATAATAATAAAACCAATTTTTTACAATATTCCTCTGTCATACATTTACAAATACATTATAATAAAACATTGTTATAAATTGGTTTGTTATTTTCTGAAATGGTGCACAATACTTTGTCACATCCCCATAACTCTAAAACCCCTGCACATTCCCAGTTGCCCTGTGGAAAGCAAACTCCAACCCCAGCCTCGCCTTGATGTTTACTTTCCACAGGGCCACAGCATCAACTTGAAGTCCATTCTGCATCTTGTTTCTTTGAGTTATATATATATATATATAGCTAATTTTGCCTCGGCTAATGAAAAATTTAAAAGCCGTGACTTAAAACTAGTTGCTTTACTGTGACTTACACCGTTTATAAATAGTGCATTGGTAAAAAGCATTTTAAAAAGACAAAAAACTGTCGATAAAAAACGAAAAAAGACAGTTAAACGTGTGTAATCTATAAAAACGTGAAAAACACTCTGACAATCTGCAAAAAGGAACACTCATTTATAAAACCAGGACTAATCACCGATAAAAACGCGTTGGTGGCTATAGAGCCGTGGAGGATCCTCCACTGGAGGTCGCCAGTCCTTTTTTTAATCGGCGGCTTATAAAGTGTCCTCCAGTGGATTGATTGTCCTTTCAGTCTTTCAGCTCACACGCTGACGTCCCTCTTTCGGAGTGTTCTCTTGTTCACGATTTTCACACAGTTTTTGTATAAAGTCTTTGGTGTCACTTTGCACAAATCCATTTCTGAGTCCATGGTCTTTAACAGAGGACCACTGTCTTCTTCAAAGCCTGGACTCAGAAGAACTTTTGGAAAAGGGTCTGTTTCTTTTGGCAGGCATTCTCCCTCCTTGCATGCCTGCAATAGCCTCTTCTCTTCTAAAGTGAATCTTTCTCTTATTTTCAGCAGGACACGTTCCATCATTCTTATGGACTTTGCTTTCATTGCGGCCGCAACCCCCTGGGCATCGCTAAAGTCCGTTCCAGATGCTCGGATCAGCCTCTTTAAGGTTACCATTCCGGCTCCAGACAGCGTCTCCGCCAGTCCCAGGGACGTGTCCTCTCCAACATCCAGTCTCACTCCGTACACCAAGGGTTCCTCAAGAAGCCAATGCAGAGAAGTATTTGTTTCCGCTCTGCGCAATTTAAAAAGAGCACATGATTTAAAAACGCTCTGATGAAATTGCGGAGTTCCTCTTAACCTTAAAAGACTAAAATTAGTTAAAAACAGAGCCACGTCCAACCCCAAGGAGTTCACGCGTCTCAGAATGCAGCTGGCTACTTCGCTCCACACAGGAGATCCTGTCAGGTACTTTTGTAAAAACTGTATCCTAAACACAATGACTCTACTAGCCAGGTGGACAAGGCCCTGGCCCCGCTCTTCTCTGGATAAAAACAATACAGACTGTGGCACCCGGTGACGATTATTCCAGAAAAAAATCACCATTTCCGTTTGTATTTTTGCCAGCAGTCCTGATGGTGGGTCTAAAACAACAAGCTTGTGCCATAGCTGTGATGCGACCAGATTATTAAGCACCAACACTCTTCCTCTGTGCGACATTTTCCCATGTAACCATTTCCATTTTGCAAGTTTATTGGTTACCTTTTGTTCCAGGTTTTCCCAGTTTTTTTCCAACAAAACTTTCTTCGCCTAAATACATGCCTAGATATTTTAGGCCATCTTTTCTCCAGGTCATGCCTTTGGGGAGAGCCAGGAGTCCGTCGGGCCACTCGCCAACGGCCAGGGCCTCACTTTTTCCCAAATTTACCTTGGCGGCGGACATCATGGAGAACATTCTTATGATCTGTTAAAACGCTGACGTCTCTTTGATCTTTAATAAAAACCACGAGATCGTCAGCGTAGGCAGGTAAAACCAATTTGTCTTTAAAACCAAGCCATGAATCTCTGATCGCATCATTTTTAAGAGGGCTTCCAGGGAGAGAGCGTAGAGCATCCCCGAGAGCGCGCAGCCCTGTCTGACGCCTGTGTGCTCCTTTTAGAGCTCACAGGCTGCCGTTGATCTTCAGCACACTCTCAATGTCACTGTACAATACCTGGATCTTGGCGATAAGACCCTCGCTGAACCCAAACCTCCTCATAACTTTCCAGAGGAAGTCGTGTTCAACTCGGTCAAATGCCTTTTCTTGATCTAATGAAATCAAGCCCGTCTGTAAACCCAATGAACTGGAGACTTCCAAAATATCCCGAATTAGGTAGACATTATCTACCAAGGACCTGCCAGGGACGCAGTAGGTCTGGTCCCGGTGGACGACCTGCTCCATGGCTTTCCCTAACCTCGTGGCCAGGGCCTTAGAGAGGATTTTGTAGTCCGTACAGAGGAGGGACACGGGGCGCCAATTCTTGATCTCCTGCAGGTTGCTCTTCTTGGGCAGCAGGGTGATGACTGCCCTGCGACAGGATAGGGGGAGCGAACTGGTGGCCAGACTCTCGTTATACACTTCGAGCACGTCCTGGGCCAGAAGATCCCAGTAGGCCTTGAAAAACTCCACTGTGAGCCCATCAACGCCCGGGGACTTCAGGCCCTGCATGCTCTGGAGGGCTGTGTGGAGCTCTTGTATGCCCAGCGGGCGCTCCAGATCGGTACTGATCTCCGCAGAGATCTGAGGTAGTTCCTCGCAGAACTCCTCTAGCAGTTCCCCATTCTCCTTATATTCACTCTGGAACAGAGAACGATAAAAATCTACAGCCCCGGTTCGCTCAGGTGCTGCCCCGTGTCCGATAGGGTCAGAGGAACATGATCCACTCCTTACTGTTTCCTCTCTAGGCCAAAGAAAAAGCCAGAGGGAGCATCCATCTCTGTGATGTTCTGCTCTCGGGACCTGACCAACACGCCTTGGACTTTACTCTCCAGCTGGTTGGCTAAAGTTAGCCTTTTAGATTTGAGAGCTTCAAAATACACGAGTGACATTGACAGTGTGCTGCTGACTCAGCAATCTAATCTGGACCTTTCCATAATCCCACCACTGTTTGATTGAACTAAAATCAGCCTCCGTTTCTCTAAAACCGGTCCAAAAATAAGTTAAAACCTCCTTAAAACTCTGATCGTAGGTCAATGCAGAATTAAAATGCCAATACGCGCTTCTAGGTAAAATGTTTCTGATAAAAACACTGCCTAAGAGCAACGAATGGTCTGTAAAAGCCACGGGTAAGATCTGGCATGTTGTAAACACGTTAAAATGGTGTTTAAAACAGTAAAAACGATCTAAGCGAGCTAAAGAGATTTTTACCTTCCTTAATGTGGGACCATGTAAAACGCCTGGAGCCTGCGTGCATCGTCCTCCATAAGTCCACCAGGCCGTGAGACGAGACCAGCTGCTTCAAGACGCGTTGGACCATCGGATGCGGCTCTGCGTGATTAAAACCTCATCCTCAGTGCAATTAAAATCCTCAATCCCGCAATCTCTCAACCGTTCCCCAATTTTCTCATAAAAACGCTTCTTCTCTGCACTGGCTATCGGAGCATAGATGTTGATTAAAACCGTGTTAAAAAGCTCAAACTTTGTCTTCACTAAAAGACACCGCCCTGGTATGACGTGCTCAGTCTCTATGCTAAGTGGGATAAAAGCTTTAGAAAAAGCAAACCCTACCCCTGCACTCTTAGAGGTGCCATGACTCAAAACTATTCCCCCCCTCCTCTCTTTACCCCAGTCTGTTTCAGTCGTTTGATCACTATGTGTTTCTTGTAGGAACAAAACATCAATTCTTTTCTGATTCATCATTTGATAAACTAATGCCCTTTTTTTTCAGCCTCACTCGTCCCGTTAAGATTTAAAGATGCAGTCCTAAAACGAATTCATAATGAATGAAAGGCTAAAAACAAAATACAAAAACCAACCCATGAGTAATGTTAAAAAGCTATTATTGCACCATTAAAACTGTTTTCTAACTTTCATGATTATTTTCTTTAACCTATAAACCTCTTTGTGTTTTACATAATATCCTGCAGAGGAATAAAATATTTTGAAGTCAGGAAAAAAAAACTTTCTATTTTTAAACCCTTAATTCCTTTTGTTTGTTTTATGAAGGTTCTAAAAGCTTCTACTGGGTATCTTGGTTCTTTATTAACTTGTGACACTGAGATCTCACTGGTGTCTGAGAGCCAACTCTAGTCATTCCCACTTCTTTCAGACATTTCCTTCCTCTCTCCAGCTACTTTGCTAGCCTGCCTGCTGGCCTGCTCTGCAGTCTCCACATTTCTTCTTTTGCTCCGTCTCCTTGCCGGAGTACACACCTCCAGATTTTGCCTCCCCTTTTCTTTCCCCCCCCCTTCAACTGATTTTTCAACTTTTTCTCTTTCACCCTTTCATCCGCCTGTCCCTCTCCTCTCTCTCCCTTATCTCCACGCACTAGATGAGGGGTGCTCAAGTCCAGTCCCCAAGAGCCAGATTCTCTTTCACTCTTTCCTCCTGTACATCTCCACTCTCCCCTTCTACACTCTCACCTACATCACTAGTCAACCCACCACCACACACCACCGTGCTCTCATTCTCTCCCTCACACACACTCCCACCACTTCCCTCCACTGACTCAACGCTCACTTCTTTCAACACTTCCCTGCCCACCCTCTGTTCAGCCACAGCGGCAGGTTCCTCCATTATCACGCTAGCAGCGGCGGCGGGTTTCCTCCGCCGCCCCATCAGCAGCACTTTCTCCATCCCCAGCGGCCTCACTGCTCGTTCCTCTCCTCCCTTCAGCAGCGGTGGGCTGCTGCTTCTCAGACTCTGGCTTGGCCCGTTCCGCCTTTTTCAGGGCACATTTTAATTGCATGTCCCTCTTTGCCACAACCGAAGCACCTCATTTGTCCCGATGTTGCAAATAAAACGTAGTCAAAATCATCAACCTTAACACTAAATCTCAAATTCAGTTCCTCATCTTTTCTGTTCAATGTCATAAATAGTTGTCTCCTGTGGGAGACGACATGTTTTAGCAATGGCGATTTACAACCAGACAAGATCTTGTTTTTGTTTTTTTTTATCGGTGACGCAACTTTTCCGCGTCTCGGCGATTCTTTCACCAAAAACTCATCACTTATGAAAGGAGGAACATTAGATAACAACACCCTAGTGCTCGGTAATGTGAGAGGTGACACCTGCAAAAATAAACCATTAACTGATGCACCCTTCTCCACCACCTGTTGTGCGTGCTCCACTCTCTCAACAAACAAAACCACTGCTCCATTCATCAGCGCTGCTGCTGACCTGATATTCCCGCGCCCAATCAACTCACCCACCGCCAAACAAACTTCCTCCACGCTGCACGGAGAGCCGGCACCCACCTGGACGCCGTTTCTCCGCGTCAGCGCGGAGAAAAGCCCAGACGCCGGCAAGCCAGGCACGCCCGACGGCCACACCCAAACTAAACGGAAAAAACAAAACCCTCTAAAACGTGACGAACTAACCCAAAAGTACAATTAAACAAGTGAAAAACAAAACACCTAGTGAAGACAGTAAAAAAAAAACAAAGCTAGAAAAGATTCACAATCGCTCTCTCACTCACTCTTCTTCCGCTCTTCCACTCACACACTCCTCTCACTCGAAGAAAAAGAAGAAGATTTAAGATTTAAACACACATTTCCAGCCGCCTGTAACATCAAGCCTCCTTCAGAGGATGAAGACCCTCTTGTGTTGTATCCCACTTGTGCTGGGAACCAGGATGTTCCCACTTTCCTGTCGAGAACCAAACGAACAGCGATGGCCTCCGACTGCCCTCAACTTGTATGAGGGATTTTGCATTTCAAAATGGCCGTATCGACGGTACTGAGACGTAATTCAAACGCGTTTATTTTATTCGACGCACATGTAAAACCAAAATGTGTGAACCGCACCGATTACATGCGTTGTTTGGAATTAAAAGCTTAAATTGCAAGAGCAGGACTTTTGAGTGAAAAAAAACAAACAAACAAAAAAACAACACCTTCTATACCATGGAGTGCAGCGGATGATGTGTGATGCTGTGGGCCTGTTTCGCTTCCAAATTTTGAGAGTGTATCGTGTCACGGAGGAGACGAGGAGATATCAAATCAAGATCTGAGATGCAACTGCAAGAAAATGGAAAAGGGGTCATCACTGGGCCAGCGAATGATCCACAACACGTTCCCAAATCAACACAGAAGTGTTCCGCAAAACAAAAACAATTATATTCCACAGACCTACATCCCACAGAAACCTTGTGAGATGAGCTCCGGAGACAACAGCAGAGGACTCGGGACACTGGACAAAATGTTGTATAGAAGACTTGTCCTCTTGGACAAAGGTCGTTGCACCAAGTATTGGCCTGAATGCCTAAACATCTCGGCGAGACGCGGCAACTCGGGTTCCATCAGATGGTTACATTTGCAAGGGTTTTGCTTAGGAAATTTAAATTAGTTAGTATTTTCATCAGGTTGGGATTTGTATTTTGGTAAGGCCACTGCGCCACCCAGATCCATTCCGCCATTTTGATATAGATGAACTTCTGAACTCGGGATCGTTGAGCCAACGCATGAGCCGGTCTCGGGTTGAGAACATCGAGGAATGCCCATCCCTTCTCTGTGGTGGATTAGCAGTTCAAATAACCTGCAGGGCTGCTACAACTGGACCAATGCAAGTTCTAACTAATACCTTTTGTTTCTCATGTCTGTCATCAGAGTTAGTCTCCACGGTTTCCCCGGCCCGCAGGAGTTTGCGTGTCAGTCGGCGGTTGGTCAGCTCTGCCTGGGGGAGAGTTTCGAAACAAACGTCGTGGAAGAAACATCCGATTCCCAGTAAATGAGTTGAGTCACAAACGTCTTTTCTGTTCAGATTAACCAATCAATGAAACATTTAGCCAATGGATTCAAATCCCTTAAAATCAAGCCTCTGTCTCCGTGGCGATAAATGTGTCATTGCGTTTGATGCTTGCACCACATCACCTTAGTCATGGACGTCTAGAGGAATTTTTCCAGAAACCTGGCACTTTGTTCTGATGCCACTTTGGAAAACATGCTGGCATTTTATTTCTCTAGAGCCAGGAAACTTTTTTTTCATTCTAGCATTGACCCTTTGCATGAACTTATTGGCAAGGCCTGACCTCCGTGTTGCATCATGCCAACTCATCCAAACGCTCGAGTCGGCCAAAGCATCTGCTTCAGCAAAGATTGTTTCCGGTTCTGGTCGACACGCGTGTCCCGGCTAATTGTGGCCTTTCCCGCGAATTCAGGAAGAGGCGTTTGACCAGCTGGAGGAACCGGTCTGTCGGGTGCGCCTGAAAGTACTGACTCTTCTCTTTACGTAACAGAACCCAGACGAGGCATGCGCCAGCTTGTCGCGGCGCTCGTTCGAGGAAAGGAGACGTGTGGCATAACAGGAAGCAAATCTCACCTGCCAGGGCAGGCAGAGGCTCCTGCAGAGAGGAGCCGGCACTACGGCTCTCTACGGATAACATAAGCGTCATGTGACCCGTCTGCCAGGACTGCAGGCTATTTTAGTAGGAGAAGCAGCAGCCTATGACGGCGCATGGCAGTGACTGTAGAGCCGGAGTCTGGGAAGGATGGGAGTTAATTTCAGCATTTTCCGGGTTTTGATAAAATGAAAAAACAAACAAATAGAAGATGGAATATTTACGTTTGTGGGCTTTATGCCTTTTAACCGAGTTCAATGCATCTCTTCCTTCTTTGATTCCTCTCTTTCTTCCTTGTGTCCGTCTTTTCTCTGCTCCCTCCTGCCTTCATGTCTTTCCTGTCTTCCTCGTGACCTTCTCTCCGTTCATCACTCACTTCCTCTATCCAGTACGTGGGGGCTGCCTGTTCCACCTCTGATCCACTTTCTTTTCATTCTTTTTTCTCTCTCCTTCCTTTATGTCTTTCAGCTTTCAAGTGCTTGTCCTTACTTTGTTCCCTTTGCATCTTTACTTCTTTCTTAGAGTCCTATCACATTCCTTGTCCTATTTTCACTTCCTCCCCTCTGTTTTTCTTTCCTTCCATCCTTTCTTCTGCCTTCCTTTCCTCCTGTCTTCTTTGTGTCGAGCGTTTCAGCCTCTGTTTTCTCTCAGGTTTTCGTTGCTAAATTTCCGGGGAGCTTTTCGATGGCCGAGTCTGGAAAAAGCGTGAACCATCCGACGCGGAGCTGTTCAAACAGAGCGAGCGGCTGCACCTCCGCGAATTAACGAGGCGCCTGCACCACTAAACGTAACTAATCGGACGTCTCAATCCAAGCTAAAAATAAAAAATAAAAATAAGAAATACACGAAGCCAGGAGGGCATCAGGGAAAGTTCAGACGGCGCTGGACTATGCATGTCAGGGAGGCCGGGTCACATTTGTAGGTCACAGAGCTCTTCATTGACCCCTCCTCCCTCCACAAACACATTCCTTCCCAAAAGGCCAAACTGATCAGTGTCCCTGCTCCTCCCCGCGAGACAGTCCTCACGTCCTCCTGACTCCAAACCGGGAACATACCAGTGCTACTGGTCTGAGATCAAGCTTTGGAAACGTGCCTACGCAGAACGACTGAGCAGATCATCAACAGCATCAAGGAGGGTCAGCATCAGACGCCTCACAGGCCGAGCCAGAAAACGTTTTGCTCCCGTCTTTGCTTCCCCGTCTTGTTTGTAAGCCGTAGCTGAAGGCGGGCGACCTCTGTGGAACACCGCCAGCAGGAAGTCCAGGAGTTACTGTTGCACCATTCAGCGACGGTAGTCATGACTAGCTTTGTTTTTCGTAAAATGACTCATAACCACAGGCAAAAACGTCTCGCTGCTGCTTCTTCACGATGAAATTCACAATCTGTGAAATTCCAGCAATAAAAACGACGGCAATAAACTGAATATAATTTCCCCCTACTGTGTTTATAGCCATATTTTATCGTAGCCGAGCCAAAGAGGAACTCGCAGTTGAAGCCAGTTGTTTACAACTTTTTCAAATACTTTTTCAACGTGTGACATTTTGAACGTCTGCTCCATTAGGTCAGTAGGTCAACCTTCTGGAATCTGTCCCCTCGGACGAACCAGACGTCTGGAAGCTCCGCAGTTTCCTTCTTGATAACCTTTGACTTCCCCCGTCATGTCAAACAACAAAACGGTGTGTTCCAGGCGTGACTCCAATGAACTCAAAAATGTCAAGTCTGTCTATCAAAAAATAAAATGAAATAAAATCCAGAACTATGACATCATGAGTCGGGCTTTCCTCAATTGCTTAAAGAGACGGTGACCATTCTGCCGCTTCTCATTATGAAGATGTTGGCGAATAAATCGGGACAGATTCTCTCCTTCTTGTGGCAAATGGAAACGTTTTCGGTCGTTTTGACTGACCGAAACCACAAGGTGTTTGGTTGGATTCAACTTTAGAAAAAAATGTCTTTTTATTCACGGGATGCAAACTTTAGCTTTACACTGTCGTCGTCTCATTGTTCCAGGAGTTTATGACCCCCCGACCCACACCCATAATAACGCGCCGCCATGTGATGGAAGTGGGGGAAAGGTTCTTTTCTTCTAAACATAATATTGTTGACCTTTTGGAGTGTGGCGGCACATCAGATGGCTGAGTCCCCTGAAAGCACTTCACTGCTGCTATTTATAACCACTTATCAAAGCTTCCAGGAACCCAGTCACAGACATGATGATTAAAAAAAAAGCCCTGCACGTAACGGGGCGTTCAAAACGTTCTGAGTTCAGCGTCGGATAAAGTCAAATACGGCGACGCGTTCGGGAGAGTCGGACGTCCTCGGCTCGTCTGGGTTCAGTTTAAATGTGGCGGTTGCTCATGTAGCTGCTGCCGGGTGCAAACTTTTTATGAGCGCTCATGAACACGGTGTTTGGGTGTTTTACTCTCAGTTCTCAACTCCTTTGACCTTTCCACTGACACTTCCAGGTGCGTTTCTTGCGCTTCACTCAGCTGTCACAAGATTCAATGTTTCTTAAGCTAAATGTCGTAAATCCATGTCACACCAATGGTAACCCGCCGGCTCTTGCGTAAAGCTCCGTTGCGCGACTTTTGTTGCTCCATTTACGGGAACTAGCAGCGTTCCTCACAAATACCACAGAATACACCAAAAAACAAAACCAAATCTCACTCAGTAGTGAACATGACGGTATGTTTATTGCTGCTTCAGTGAAAAATATTTCCTCGGAGGGAGCTGCAGGTCGATACGGAGGCTATGTTTTAATAACGGGACAGTCGGCGGGAGACTGGGCTTTAATTCTGAAAGGAAAGCAGCGAATGACAACGTTAAGACGACACAGGCGACGAGGAGCGCTTCCCTGTCTCTCGTTCTCCATTTGTGCAGTTTGTTTCTTTGTGATCTTCACAATAGCTCCAAAGGAGATTTTAGGCATTGAAATACACAAAAATATCACCACGGATACGTCGCGTGTGCACACAGACACTTATAAACAACCTAGGGCTACAAAAAAAAAAAAAAAAACCCTAAACTAAATCCACAAATAAAAATAATTAACACAAACAAACCAACAGCGAGCAGAGCTGTCGGTTTCCACCACTGACAGGAACGAATGTCCGGCTTCGATTCTCCCTCTTCCCAGGGTGCATTTCAACTTCCAGTCTCTGAGGTTCAGACCGGCGGCCTGAGCGACGCCGTCTGGCGCGTCCTAGCTCCGTGTCCGAAGCCGCTCCTCTTCCTCGGTCGACGCTGTTCAGGTCAGGACTCTCCACAGAGTTTCCTCGTCGCCTCACTGGCTCTGGCAGACGGTGGAGCCGCCCTTCCCCCCCGCCGCGGCCTTCTTGCGCCTCTTGTTGAGGAGAGGGTTGCTGGATGTGTCGAGGTCCTTGATCTTCACCTGGTCGTAGTCCACGCGCATGGTCGCCAAGGCGCTGGTCATCTCCTCCTGCGAGAGAGCGAGGAGGAAGGCTTGACTGGGTTTGCAGGTAGCAAACAAAGCAGTTCATTATTTTGGCGCTTTCTCAAGCTGGAACTAAGGTTTTGGATCAGTCCATGCTGCTCCACATGAGACACTTTTATTTGGAAAAAGATGTTTTATTTTTTTAAACCCTGTGTTTTTTGTTTTACTGGTCACTGTATAATTATGCAATATTTATTCGGTTTCCCATAAAATCCAAGTAAAATGCAAAAGTGTTCGGTTGTTACGGATGAAATGTAAAAAAAATCATTGCAAGACACTCGAGTTGCAAAAACACAGAACATAAAAAAAACACGCAGAGAAAAAAATAGAGAAAGTGGACAGATTGGGGTCTAAGCAGAGTGTTTTTGTAAACCGGGTGAAAGGTCAAAGGTCTGTAAGCTGAGGTCAAGAGAAACTGGCGTCTCAGAGCATTTTCCCATGATCCACTCAGCCTGTATGAAAGGATTTACAATTCTCTTCTGGTTCTGCACCTCGATGTGCAGTTTGCCTAATCTTTACGCAACACTGCAGTGGTTAGTTGCAACACAGGCACCCATTGTGAGGGTTTCATTTTAAAGAAAGCTCTATTCACTTTTTATCACTTCACTCACACACCTCTGGTTGCTTGTGACGGAATGTGCAAATCTACACTGGACATTTTGCTCAATGCGTGTTGAATCAGGCCTGTGTAACGCTCAGAGAGCGTCTTATGTCTGTGTTTAACAAACAGAGATGGTTGGAAGGAGGTCCATGACCTGAGTTGGAACGTTTTTTTAAGAGGGTCATATTACAGGCTCGGGCCTCTTCCTCCACCTAGTGGCAGCAGAGGAGTGTGACAAAGAATTTAACTGGAGTCGAGCGCCGTCATCTGTTGAGGGTTCACAGCTTTAATGCCAATTAAATTTTGCTTATACATAATTTGTTAAATTAGAGTTTTTGCAGGTTTCACCAGCTCAAATATAAAGATCATTACGAATGAAATTTAAAACCTGCGTCCTGACAGAAATTGACTGAAGAAAATATATCTTGCTATGCTCTTTACTGCCTTCACTTCACCCCTACAGCAGCAAGCTGTTTTGCTGTTTTGCACGTGGTCTTGTATAGGTTGACAACAGAAATGAGCCGATAACGAAGATGAACGCTGTCCAGAAAAATGGCGACAAGTTTCAATAAAAAAAATAAAAGAAATAGCTTGCTAGCAAAGGTGTACAACTGTACATATTAGCAGCTTTGGTTTGGAGTTATGTCTACAGGTTGTAATGGCAGAGTGTGGCCAGAAGGTGTCAGTGTTGACAGTTCTTCAGCTTACCTTCACGTCCTCCCACAGCTCCTTTTCTTCGTTCAGAACCCGAGTGGTGTGGAGAGGAGTGGAGGGAACCATCATGGACTGCTGCAGAGCGGGGAAACACACACGGACACACACGCGTCCAGATGAAGACTGAGACACACACGTGGTAAACGGGAGGGGGTCAATGGGGTCAGGCTGCTTACGTTGATCCAGGGGTGGTTGGTGAACTGAGTGATGGTCATTCTCTCATTCGGGTCCGTCTTCAGTAGCTGTTGGATCAGATCTTTAGCTGGGGAAAAAAATCAAAAAACAAAAAAAACCCCACATCATTATTACTATAAGGTTAGTAGCTGCAAACAAGTGAATTATTGTCTCTCTGGGAGGGGCAGTGTGGCCTACTTCTACAATTTCCAGGAAGTAGGGCAGAATCGCCTGGCAACTTGAGTTTGAACAAAACAATATAACAACGTTTGGAACAAGAACACTTGCGCCACAGACTGGTGGACCTGCCACCACTGGGCTGGTTACAAGAAGGCGCAGAGATAAGAACAAGCTGAAGGTTTTGTGGCGAGACGCTTGTTAACATCTTGCAGCTCTGCCTGCTGCATCCAGGGCAGCTGAGTTTGAAGCCGCCCGCCGAGGCGTTCTGCGTCACCAGGACCGGCGGGTCAAACTAATCGGACCGCAGAAAGAGGCTGGGGTTGTAGTTGGAGATCAGACTCCTTCACATTACAGACACCTGACGTTACGCAGACAGAAACAAGCAGCACGTCGTTTTGAATCAGAAGGAACATGATGTACACGTTTCCATTATTTTTAAAAAATCTAATTTGGATCTAAAAAGTGTGGCTTGCAATTGTATTCAGCCCCTCTACAGTCGACTCTTTACGAACGCGCCTTGCTGCGTTTCTGTCGGCTTTATACAACCAGACCATTTTCAATAAGGCCTCTGTGAAGGTCAGTTTTCAGGAGTTTTGCAACAGATTCTCATTTGGATTCAGGAGTTTGACGAGGCCATTCTAACTCATCAATCAATATGCTTTGGTCCAAACTATCGCACTGTATGTATTTTAAAATTGTCCTGCTGGAAGGGGATACTAGGCCAACTTCCTCCATCTTAATATCAACACTAACCAGCTTTCCTGGGATCTGAGCCCAGAAGCTTCACTTCGGTGTCATCTTAAAGGATGACCTTCTTCCAAATGTGTCCTTTTCACGGCTTGATGTGAACTGAAAATAGGACTACTTATGCTTTTCTTTCTACCACGGCTTTCTCTTCTTCACTCTTTCGTAAAAGCCATATGTTGAACCTGCAGCTCTCTTCCAACTGAATTAATCTGCTTGTCTTAACATTCACACAATGTAGGGCTAATCTGATTATCATGCTTTCCATTTACAGATTACAAACTGTTTCAGAGCAGATTTTCTTCTGTGCAGAATTTGAACCGGTTGAGGTTAAAACGAGGTTCTGAGTGGAACATGTTCAAAGAAAAATGGCTTATTTTAAAATGGAAAATATATGTTTTTTTTTTTAGTTTGGGTTTGATTATGACTGAGAATGTTGTACTTTTAGCAAACGGACTTTGTTTTCTTTAGTTAGTTAAGCAATCAATTGCTAAAGTATGAAAGCAGCTGGTTGCACCAGATTGTATAACTGTTGCGGAAATGTATGGTACACATTTTGATTTTTATCCTCTATTTCATATTATGCGCTACATTGTGATGGTCAAAGGCATAAAAAGCCAAACATAATATCTTAAAGTTTGTGGTTGTAATGTGAAAACGTTAAAGGGTTCAGGGGTATAAATGCTTTTTCACACTGCTGTAAGATAAAATGGGTTTACAATTTCTTGTTCATAAAAGACCTTTAATATATATATATATATATATATATATATATATATATATATATATATATATATATATGTACTGGAGTGTTGTTATGGTAAAAACTAAAACCTCAACCCAAGAGGGATTTAAATGAGAAGAAAAAACAGAAGAACAAGAGGATTGACTCATCCGCTGTCATTGTTGGGTGAAAAAGGAGACCAGCTGGTTGAGGTTGGAAAAAAAGAAAAGACTAGAGACGAGACAGATTGTCTGATAGGTTACAGAGGCCCAATGATCTGAGCTGAAGCAGACTGCCGAGCTCATGCAAGCCACGCAGAAAGAGGCCTGTTTTTATTTTGAAACCCGCGGCGAAGATGCAAAGCAGTCCGACTTGTCAAAGCTGAGATCTTATCTTGTGCGGCCACCGGCTACCTGACTAAAGTTTTCCTCTGTGTGAATTAGTAGGTCACCCAGTCAAGCTGCAGAGTCACACTGTGCAGTCCCACGGTTTCCTGTTTCTGGTGCAGCTTGCTTCAGAATAAGGTCAACTCCACACAAAGGTGAGAGTAATAGGTTTCATATCCTTCCTTAAAACTTTGTTAGCTCGCTTTAATAGAACATCAACGTGACTAAAGATAAAGAATGTGCTGTTTGACATAGAAAAAAAAAACCACAGATAAAAAAATCCTTCAGGGTTTTTTTTCATAAACTCTAATTCCCTGTCTAAGTGTTGAGGATTGTTTGAGTTGCGTGTCCTCTCATGGACTGGTGTCCTCTCATGTTCACCAGTCCAGGTGATTCCAGAGGTTTTTGACTTTGCTCGCCACAGATCCACTTTGGAGTTTGAACTCCTACCTTCCTGCGACACGTCGGACCACTCCGGATTAGGGAACTCGTACTGGCCCATCCTGATCCTCCTCTTCATCCCGGGAGAAATAGCTTGGCCGGTGTTGGAGTAGAAAGGAGGGTAGCCGCACAACCTGGGGAGACAAACGACGGCGTTTTTTAATCTGCCTCCGATACACTTCTTTAGCACATATCCACAGTAGCTTCCAGACGTATCCATTACCTTGATTTATTTTTTAAACTTTTGCCACATTACATACACAAATTGTATGCATTTAATTTGGGATAACAGGCAAACCTCACATTGCGTGGTGAGTTTATACTCTGACAGCCTTCACTTTATTCGTAAGCAGTCTAGCTGCTAGAGTAATGTAATCTCACAGCACAGGAAGCCCTTTGTGGAATTTGTCTCAAAAATACGGGGCAGGGGAGACATGGTTGCGTGAAACCAACGTGGAAATTTTTGGCCTACATGCAGAATGCTGCTTGTGGTGGAAGACTAAACAGCACCCTGAATGTATCACCTCCACAGCACAGCACGGGGGTGGCAGCAGAGGACAGAGTTCACCAGAGGATAAAGGGGAAAACAATAAATACAGGGAAATCCCGGGAGAAAACATCTCAGAGGCTGCGAATGGAACGATTCAGATCAAAGGATTTTTATGTTAGGGTGGCCAAGTCAAAGTCCAGATCCAAACCCATATTAGAATCTTTATCAAATCTGACTGAGCTACTCGGAGGAGGCCAGGGGACAAAGGTCAAAATGGATTGTTGCTAGGTGTGGTAGAGACAAAAACTGAAAAGACAGGAAGTGAAACGTGGTTCAACAAAATATCCATTGGACGCAAACGCACGCCACATTTTTCATATCTTTATTTGTGGAATTATTTGAAAACAGTTTCATCAAGCGAAAAGTTCAGCAGGTGTAACTATCACTGGAAAGCACAGTTTAAATCATCTCAGAGACCCACAGAGACCTCTGACTCCACCGTCTCGGTACTTACAGGATGTACATGATGACGCCCAGAGACCACATGTCACAAGACTTGTCATACTTCTCCGGACCCAAAACTTCAGGAGCTTATCAATGATAACACACCAAAACATAAACACAGAATACATAAGACAGTTCACATAATCAGACAGAAAAATGTTTTTTGTTTGTTTTTTGCTGTTAACAACTCCAACTCCTGATATCACTTTACACACCTCAAAAAAATATAAAAAAAGAAATGAAACCTCTTACCCACATAGTACGGTGTGTAGCAGGGCGTCTGCAGGGGGTTATGTAACGTCGTCTCTTTCGCAAAGCCGAAGTCTGTCAGCTTCAGCACCGCGTTTTTGGCTTTAGTGGTATACAGCAGGTTCTCCGGCTGAAGACGCGAGCAGAGAAGTGGACGGAGCAGAAATTACGACGCGCTTTTGCGATTTGTTGGTTCTCGTCTGGACATCTCTACGTACCTTGATGTCTCTGTGGGCGATGTCGATGTCGTGGAGAAACAAGATGGCGGTCCCAATGTCCCTCATGATCTCAGACGCCTCTGGGAGGAAACAGATAAACAGACTCTCTCAAACCAGAAGCAGATCGGGTACGGCAGGACATGAGGGGATCGAGCGCAGGCCCGCTTTGGGTTTAACCCGGTCGCTCGGTGGAAGTCCCGCTTCCTATTTTTACAGACGCAGATGAACCCGTGTGACCTACATTGTTTCACACCAAAAGATTTAAAATAGTTTAAACTTCACACAAGAGGTTTTTTTCTTTAAAGATGACTCAGAGTGGCAGCTGCATTCTCGTGATTTGGCTTTAGAGAGGGACGTCCGATGCTTTCTGCTGAAGTGCCTCCGACTCCACGAGTCTGTCGTTTCCTGGGTAACGCCGTCTCAGGAGAGAGAGTCTGATGTGGTCGTTTATTCTCACCTTTTTCAGTGAAGGCCTGGTCTCCTCTGGCCTGGATTCTGCTGAACAGCTCTCCTCCTTCCATACTGGATGAACAGAGATCAATACATGACTCTTAGTTTTCCACAATACAATGAAGGCAAACTTCCACGAACAAAATGACAAAGTCTAATTTATTCAGAAAAAGACAGTGAGATGATGTATTTTTTAGAAATGGTTTCAATTGATTTTACTGATTCTAAATCCATTGAAATCATTTCTTTAGTAGCTCTGAAAGATACTGGAATAAGACGCACGAAGGAAACGTTTAAATCTGGTTTCCATGGCGAAGCAGATGCATTCAAGTTTAAAAGAAATATTCTGATTGGATAAACAAAGACCTGTCTGTGATTGGCTGGTGGCTCATTTATGTTAACTTTATGTTAGCAAACAAACACCGCGCCAGAACAAGTGGAGTCAAATGCACACGCCGCACAAGTTCACCTTCCAGCTTGGAACAACAAAACAACAACAAAACATTTTTACGCACATAAGACTTTGTCTGCACCGCCCTCCTCTCAGCTCATCCTTTTCATGAGTCCTTCTTTCCCCTTGAGGAATTCATTCCTCCTCGGGTTTCACATGGCATCTCTGCCAAGATGAGAGACTAAATATAGAAAGATTTTATCAAAGCCCCTCAGCTTGTCTTTGGTATGAGCCTAAAACTCTCCAGTCAGTGTTCGGAGGAAGGCGCCTCTGTCCTCATGCAGGAAAGTAAGATTGTTTTTGTTGTTTTTTCTGCCAGAGTGCCAGAAAATGCTTTATAATGTAACAAGCACCGATTGCGAAAGCATAAAATGTTCTGTGGGATTCTCTATAGTGGTAGTATTTTTAATTTACCAGAAAATGATGACATTGGAAGAACCTCCCAGTTTATGGACCCAAGCATTTGTCTCCAACATTTATCAGTTTTATTTTTGCAAAACTCATGAGGGTCTGGTGATCACCAGTCGGAACCGATTCATGAAAACCCAGCAGATTTTAATTACGGGCAGCGAGTCGGAAGCATCTCTCATTCTAAAATGTTCTGGAAACTAAAACGGTGAGACGTGAAACGCTTAGACAATGATCGACCTCGTTTGTGATCCAAGATATTTCTTGTTGTTTTCAGATAACGTTTCGCTCAAGAATTTCTGAACTCGTTTACAGTTTTTTTTTTTTTTAATTCAAATCATTCCCAGCATATCCACCCACGTAGTTTGAAAGTTTTAAGGATGATAAAAGTCTGCGCTCCCCCATCCAGTGACTGATACCTGAAACTCCCGTCTGCTGCTGAGCAAAGTGTGTCCGTTCTCATTGCTGAGTGGATCTGTGAGCATTAATAAGTGTGTAGTTTTTGTGGTTTACAGATGAGCAGATAGCGAAGGACAAATGTGACCGTGAGTGTGTTTTGAACTGCAGGGTCCTAAAAGCAGGGAATCTTCTTTTAGTTACAGCTATGAAACTTAGTTGACAAACTAGAGCACTTGTAGCCGCTCTCTACTTTGTCAAAAATAACTAACTCATAACACACACACACAAACACATGCACGCACACACAAAATGAGCAAATGTGAAAGATGTTGCTGTTTGAATGCTGGCATTTTGTGTGGTGACTCTGAGAGGACAGTCCTACTGTAGAGATGCACAGAGAAATAGGAAGTGACAGGAGTTAGCCAACTTTCAGGTTGACTGATAAGTGGACGAAAGACCCAAAAAAACCCCGCTTCCTTTCAAGTCAGTGAATGTACCAAATTTAAGCACTGCACTGCAAAAAGCACACGTCTCAAAACAAGTTAGAAAAAAATATAGAAAATAAGACATTTTTCCCATGTTATAAGTGAAACAATTGCCAGTGTTGAAGAATCATTGGCTTAAAACAAGCTTCTATATCTTGTAGGTTTTCTCATATTTTAAGTGTACTGAGATATTTCCACTGGAAACTATAAAAAAAAACCTTAATATGAACAACTCTCTGCGATCTGAAGTCAGGGAGATCACACACTTATCAGCCAATAGAAACGGTAAAACAGTATTTTATACCACCTGTGAAGACATATCTGCTGTTCATTTAGAGTTAGACAGAGAAACAGAAATTAAAAGGAAGGCTCCCATTTAGAGCAAAATGCTTCATTTGCTGTCAAAAGAAGCAAAATGCTTTCAACACCTACATGTCATAAATCAGGCTGGATTTCAAATAACTCGAATCCTTTAAGCGACGTTTTCAAGACGTACACAGGAACGCTGCCGTTTTAGTACTGATGTTAGCTTAGCCCTCATCGACAATATAAAATACTAAATGCCAACCACATTCTCATATAGTTCTTCTCAAAAATCTTAGTAAAACCAAACCAGGAGTGATATGGCCTCTACTTCTGATATAAATAATTATTGACTCTTCATTGTTGTTCTCATAATGTAATTATATTATATCATATCATTCTCAAACAGAAATCGGAATCAAAATTTGTAGGGCTTAGCTTTACAGAAAAACAAACTCATATGCTAAACATACAGCACAGATGAAATAACTAACACAAAACAGGTTGCTATGTCAGCACATGGATTTATTAAACGAAATTCTACGTAAAAAAAAAAAAGTGAAGTTTTACAGGCTTGTATCAACGGTTTGTATTGTTTGAATACTTTCTCTCCTGCCTTGTTTCTGTGGCTGAAGGAAAACAAGCTAGTGAAACTTTTCTTAGTCTGCTTCCTCTTTTGAATTCAGAGGAAAAGGTGTATTGTTCACTTGAAGCCTGATCTAAACAGAATAGATCTGTTGAATCTGCCACAGCCTGGCGGCGTTAGTCAGAGGTTAAAGGTCATGAAGTGACAGTGGAAATGATACTGGCTTTGATTCGCCTTCACTCAGAAGCTTCTGAATCAAAAATGACGCAGCATTACTCAGACCTGTCAACCTCCCTACACACGAGTACACACACACACACACACACACACACACACACACACACACACACACACACACACACACACACACACACACACACACACACACACACACACACACGCGCACACGCACACACACACAAACAGACGGAGCACAAAAACAAGCAAAGAGCTGCGGTGTGAATAAAAGTGGTTACAATAATCAGCTGCTGTGTCAAATTCCCTTGAACAGAAACGGTCATTTCCCTTTAGTCACTCCCTGTTTTCTTTTGATATCTAAAATTCTGCTTTTCTGCTTGCAATCAAAGCGTTTTTTTTCTCACAGCTTCCCACACAGAAATCTTCTGTTAAGTTTGTGATGATATGAGAGCATTGTTGAAGCACCAAATGTTGCAAACCGGTGTGAGCGAATCGAAGGTAATCGGCCTCACAGCTGGAAAGATAATCCAATTTGCTCTTCTAGTAAAGGAGAGGATCTACATAAACATAAGAACATGAGACCCACAGGCCTGTCTTTAGATTTTTGGTCTGGGATTGTTAGATACAGGAACGTATTTAACTCTGTTGCCCTCTTTTAAAACCTTAATCAGTTAAAGTAAGATTAAAAAACCTTTTAGTGACTGTCAGCTGAGGAGATATGAAACTACATTAATACAACCCACAGCGCTATAAAAAGAAAAAAAAGAAGTACTTCTGTTTTTGTTTTTTCGTTTCCTTTAAAGTTCAACAAATGTAATGACACAATTAACAAATATAAAAAAAAAAAAATGTTCAAACAATGAGTTTGTTTATTGACTAATCTGTGTGCGAAAAAGTAATGACCTGATGACTAAAATTGCCGTCCAGACGTTGTTCTGGGTTCTTTTGCGACCTCTTCCATGATTCATCGGTCAGTGTTTTTTGGTTGGCTGACCACTCCTGGGAAAGCTCCCCAATGTCTCATGTTTGCTTCATATGTTTGGCTTTTAACAGATATGTGGTTAATGACAACAAGTCTGTGATTTTGTTTTACTTTCAATTTTTCTTCAACAGTGAGCCACAATGGTTTTGGTTGCTTCTTCCCTTAATAAATTAAATAATCATTTTAAAACTGCATTTTGTGTTGATTCAAGTCATTATTGATATAAAAATGTGTTTTACTGTTTAAAGTGTGACCAAAAAAAAAAAATTGCTGAAGTTAGAAGAAATCTGTTACGGAAAAATTGCTGTCACCGTGTGTTTGTCGTTTTAAAAAGCTTATAAATTCACTCTATTTTACTATAAATACTGGATGTGTTGGTGCGTACAAAGCCGAGGTAGGTCAACATTTGTAAACTGTCATCCTACCACTCCATGATGATGAGCAGGCATTTCTTCCCGTGGTGCATGTTCTCGTAGAGGCTCAGGATGCGAACGATGTAGGGCCCACCAGACACTCGCCAGTGCAGCTCCACCTCCCGTCTGGCTTTGGGACTGTCATAGAGAATCTGTTGGGTTAACAGACATGGAATAAGTGAGTAGCACTTCTTTAAATTTTTATTAACACCTATGAAGATGCGTGCAGATGTTATAAATGTAGAAAAATCAGGTGATCCTAAGAAAGCCAGAAAGCAAATGTGAATTAAAAACCGAAACAAAAGTCTGTTTGTCTGATTGCTTATTTCTGTGGGTGTAGCATCTAACGCTATTATTATTAGCAAGCTTTAGCATGTCACTGCCCCTTAAATGCAATGACATTTAAGGGGCAATGACATGTTGGGGGACAACTAACTCTAGAGGGACTAATAAAGTGTTAGTGGTAAAACAGGTAAGCGCCATCAAAAGAATGTTTTGACAACTTCATTACAGTGGCATAGTTAAATACTCACAAATAAAACAAATCAGTGAGACTTTCAGCTGCTTCCATTCACTGGTAATGGAAGCCTAATACTTCCTGCTACAGTCGTTCTGAGAATGGGGATTGCTGTACACAGATCAGAGTTGAAATGCTGTTCAGAATCAGAGCAGATGTAACTGTAATTATCTAAATGCCTCTAAAAAATATGTTTTGTGAATGTAACTTTACACTAATGTGTTAAATCAGTGCTTTTAAAGGCATTGGTAGGGTTCTGGTTTGTAAAGTCTCCAAGCTGCTGTTCGCCCATGTTCTTACTCCCTGTTCTTTTATTTTTATTTAAAAATCATGAAATAAACATTTTCCTTAAAAAAAAAAAAAAAATAGTGCATTCAAACTAAGGACTTCACCAGAAACCTGCACAAATGGAAACTGTATGAATTGGTGAGAAAAGGATGACATTAGTAAAGGTTTAAATTTAATAAACCTTTAGATGTGGTAAACAGTTTTGTTTTTCTTTCAGTAGAAAGTGTCATAACAAGCATATGTAATTGCCACATGTCAAACAGAAATGAGATAACTAGTAAGAACTCAGCTTTTAATAATGTGCTATAGGTAGAAAAACTTGTTGCTTCCGCCAGCATTAACTCAAGGCAAGATGGCTTCAAAATTGGTTCCTGTGGTAAAACACTGACCAATATAAAGCAGCTAATAACAAAAGGTTCTAACGGACCGGCCCAAAGGAAACAGAAGCAGAGCGAAAGCAGCCCGAAAGCGTGTGTGGTTTCAAACCGTGACTTCCTAAAACCTAAAATCATGAAACAAGTGATAGGTCAGTGCTCGCAGCTTGTGTGAGGAGGTTGGAGTGATGGGTGTTTCAGTTCACCTTCGTTTAATCTTTTTTGTCGTTTTAAAATGTCGTTGCCTTTCTGTTTTTGGTAATAGGTGTGTATTTCCCAAAAACACATTCTTCATTAAAGTTAATGAAGTCAAGTGTCACAGTACGCTTCCTAAAAAGTTTGCTAAACAGCCTGTTTTGCCCACAGGATGAATAGGCTAATCAGCCAGCGCTAAGAGGAGCGCACCACACATCAGTACTGAGCTGAGTACGTGTGTCGCCTTTAAGGGTATTTGTTCAGATGGTGGGGTGTGTTCGACACACGCAGAAGCAGGGCATGGTCACCCTCATTTAAGCTCACATGTAGACGTACACAGCAGGTGTTTGACTTGGACACCGCGTGCAGTCAGAGAGTATTTTTGGATGGAATGATATGCCGTTCACAAGGCCAAATAAACCAGAGTTCGTAACACACACAGTTTGACTGAGTAGCAAGTGGCAGACACACGACATAAATCTGTGCTGTGCTAAATGGCGTCGAACTGTTGAGGTGACCCAAGAGCGAGCACTCTGCCAGCAGCGAGCGCCTGCTTCGGTAACGTCTTTACTGCCTGCTCCTTCGTTCCGTATTCCCCTGTCTGTCTTCACTTCTCTGTCTCTTTAGAAACAGCAACCATAATGGAAAAAAAAGGGACTATTTTAGGACTTTCACATTCAGGTACTGACGGAAAGGAAGGAAACTTCCTAGAAACCCCGAAATGTCACAAAACAACACGAAGCTGGTGTAAGGCCATGTTTCAGCTGGCTAAGGCTGAGGAGGAAGTCAAGAGATCAAGTGGAGCAGGGTGTTGAAAGAAGAAGTTGAGGATTTCCGCTGACTAAACTTGTCCGATCCAACTCTCTGTGTCTCATTTCTTTTTTAGCTTCACCCACTTGATGCTGACTTTGACTAAAAGCCGAGGGCAGGTTTTGTTTCTAAATGTGTTCTTTATGGCTTTATGGCTTCAGTCTGAGCAGCAGGTTTTTCCTTAATTTCCTGGATAGGAAGAGATTGGTGGGCGGAGTAATAAAACTGAATTAAACGTACCACAAAAAACGGGGGAGGGGAAAGCGGTACGTTGAGAGAATACGACAAGCTAATCTCATGATGGACTTTGAACACATAAACCAATCAAAAACATCCCCCAGCACTCAAAGCTGTCTGATTCGTGTCAGGAGAGGCTTAACTCGCACCGAGACACACAATCTGCCCGATCACTTGACTCGTTTTAATTGCCCGGTACGTCTCACAGAACCTTAATTACACGCATGCACACACTACCACTCGGAGATGTTTACGCGCTATTAAGTATCGGCCGTGTGTACAGCTTCATAAAACTGTGGTTTATCTTTACAACCTTTTACCAATAAAGCAGGACTCATAAAGTGAACAACAAAGCGCGAGTTGAACATCCGATCTGTGAGGGTTGATTAAGCAAAGAAACAAAAAAAAGACAGGCCATTCACAAGTCTTGTATAGTCAATGCAAAGACTTTTGAAGATGTTTAAGCCAGGTTTAGGTTTGGAAGACAATATGCCGAGCTCTGAACATCACCGTTCAACCCATCATCTGAAGGCAGAAAGAGTATGACGGAGCTCCAAACGTAACAAAGACATGACTGTTCACTGGTTTAGGTGGACAGTCATGTCCGGCAAGGAGAGCATTAATCAGAAAAGCAGCCAAGAGGCCCATAGTAACTCAGGAGGAGATGCAAAGATCCATGGTTCCGGTGGAAAAATCTTGACTGTACAACTATCAGTTCTACTCTCCGCTGATCTGGCTTTTATGGTCGAGTGGCAAGAACAAAGTCAAATGTGGAGAAGAAGTTGTAATTCAGTTTACAGTGAGCTAGGTAAAGAAGCAGTAATCCAGGAAGAAAATCTGTTTGAGGCTGTAAAAGAAAAGGTCCGAGGTTCACCTTATCACAGACAAGTTCAAACATAAAACAGTGTTTACTCGTATTTTCTGGACAGTCAGGGTCTTTTCACACCTTATAGTCCAGTAGACTCGGTTCAACTGGGAACCAAAATTGCAACCTTTGTTATAATTTCATTAACTGCGGGTCGATTTCACATTGCACTATGTCAAACCAAGCTAATTAAAAAACCTGTTCCTCGCCCTTGAGCTAAAAAGTTCAATCTCTAGATGTGCAGGGCTCTTCAGAAACATACGGCAAATTCCATGCTGCTGTAAATATTGTAAAAGATGGTTGTGAAAGTAGGCCGAATCCAACTGCGCACCTCCTGTTTAAGATTTATCTTCTTTTTTCTTCAAAACTTTCAAGAGCATTTACAGTATGCACTTTCACTTTCAATTCACAATTATGCTGCATCCTGCCTTGGTCTTCTAGTGTTGGCTAATCCTACAGAATTACACTAAAGTTTGTTCTTTTAATGTGAAAGCACATTGTGGGGAAAAGTTTCAGCGGAATAAATACATCTGCAAGACGCTAAACTTAAAATTTCTAAAATCGGTTAAAACAGATCCATGAGTGAATGAAGAGTGTCTCTGAGTTTTCTATCAGCTAAAGGCACATATATGTGTAATTAACACTAAGAGTCTTTAATTTTGTTAACAGAAGACTAAAAACAATGTCACCTCTCACGCTCCGCTTACAATCTCCTGATCTTAAAACCTGGGAGACCGGTTAACTTGTTTAACAAGACCAGCTACTAGAGAACATACAAGATATGCAACAGCAGCTTTGGAAATATTGATATTTTGTGTTTGAATATTGATATTTTACATTTGATTTGCTGCACAGCCATAAACACACGTCACCTCCATTATAAGAAGGTCCATCCTATTCATAAAATGAAATAATTACAGGCGAGATTTGGGCTTAATGGCGGTGCTCCAAAGGCCATCCAAACAACACAAGGAACTCTTTGTCCTGTCGCTAAGTGAGACAAATCTGAGTTAAAAGAAGACGGTAACCGAATTACATTAAAAGGAACGGCTCCCAGCCAGCTCTGCTGTAAAGTAGATTAGACCTATATCCATCTATTACATTTAGGGCTCAAAGCAACTCTTAATTTAAGGCGCAAAATGGACGACTCTTTTGAGTCCTCTCCACCTTAGACCTTTGATCATTTCTACTCCAATTCTATTTGTTTAGAAGCAAAAAGAAGAAGAAGAAAAAAAAACCTTTCACATCAACCCCGTCAACCTAGTTGGCATTGCCACAACAACATGCGATGGTAAAATACCTCACATCTACACAGTTTTTTTCTTTTTTTTTACACCTCCAAGAGGTGTCAGTAGGTGCAGACTAACGTGCATATGAACGTCCTTGGATAGACAGTTGACAAATGAGAACAACGAAACATGTGGCATGGCTCTGAGTCACTTGCCTCGATCTTAAAGCCAATATAAATGAGTGTGAGAGGCCTGGTCTGAGCGAATATCTGTCTGAACAGAAGGGGCGCCTTATGCGATCCGTCAGAGCAAATGAAAGATGAGCACTCGGGGCTGTCTGGCTCCCAGACGAAGCCAAACCACACACCACAGAGGGAGAGCTGCATTAGGAGTGTGTGTGTGTGTGTGTGTGTGTGTGTGTGTGTGTGTGTGTGTGTGTGTGTGTGTGTGTGTGTGTGTTTGTCTCCATCATTTTCCTGTAAGATATTTACATTTCTGAAGATAGCAGCAAGGTTTGTGATGTTTTCTCAGCCTTTGTGTCACAATGACTCTGTGGGCTCACGCTGATGAAAGCAAAAATCTCCCAATAATGCAGTTGTTACGCGATCAGACAAGAATTCAAGGAATTACACAACGCTGCTGTTAAACCTTGATAACGTTTCATGCGAACAGCTCACTTTATCAGTAGGAAATTTGCCTTGTAGCCTCAAATTTTTAGGCAACATGCATTAGCTCTATCTCCTCACGGATGTTTGTTTCTGATACAATATTTTGACTTTAGCGTGTCATCTTTTGGCTGTGGCCTAATTTCTGCCGAATGTTATCTCTTTTTCTCATCTTTTCTGAGGCTTTCGATTACACAGCAACACAGCTGCTGCTGGTTTTGGTCACTCAGACAGATTACAGTAAGCCTGCAAATCTCTGAACGTGTGATACTGTGCTGACAGGTGAGAGGTAAGTGCACTGTGCACGTGCCTGACTTTAAGCGTGCGCTATATTTTCCGCTGCTCGCAGAGGAAGATGTCGCGACCAAAATGCTCGTGTCTCTTTCAATAAGCGATATCACAAAGTGCTTCAGGAGAGCTAGTTTTTAAAAGAGGACGTCGGAAACCTGCCAGAGATGCAATGGGTGCAGAAACTCTCTGACACAACCCCAAGGAAGAGTTTTAACTGGAAACCAATGCTGTTGCATCACGATTGAAGTCACATGTGAAAACTTGGTGGATTTTCTCAGAAACATGGCAGCAGCACTTCGGATGACATCGTTAAGTTTTGTGCGTTAAAACAAGTCTTAGCGTAATGAAACAAAAGCATGAATAATTGTTCTTCCATTCAGAAGGCGAGCCAAACGGAGCTTTGTTTGGCGATATTTCTCATAGGATAAAAACAAGAACAAACCAGAGACTTGACATGTGCATCCAAAGTAAAACCACAACCAAGGTCTGGTCAAGATCCAGAAGGCCCAAATATCTTCTTTCTTCAACACATGGATAATTCTGGTGCAAAAACAATTATTTAAGTTTTTCTTTGTTTAATGAAAGAAAACTGCCATCCACCGTCTATGCACATTAAACTGCGGAGTTCAGACATTGTACAACTGAATATCATCTGCATAGCAGTGATCGGAGATGTCTTAATGCCTTTAAAAGACATTAAAGATGCACCAAGATGTACTTGACATGTGCATCTGTTCCTCAGATAAGCAGATCTTCTCACATAAGACATATAAGCAACTTACAAAAATTATTCACACGTCTTGAACATTTTTGTGACGTTACAACAAACTTCAATGTATTTTATAGGAGTCTCAGGTCAACAAGTTTGTGCATAATTGTAAACTGGATGGAAAATGATCCATATATTTCAACATTTTACAAGTAAAAATTGAACATTCTGGCATGCACTTGAGTCAGTATTTTGCAGGACCTCCTTTCTCTGCAATTGCAACTGCAGATTTGTGGCTGATTCAGAACAAAGATGGGTTTGTACAGATAAAGGCAAAATGAGAAAGTTTTCTGTTAGACAAATTCATTGGATTAAGAGAGCAGCTGTTAAAATGCCCTTACAAAGCAGCAAACAGTTATTTAAAACTGTTGGTGCCTCTGGAACCTCAAGGTGGAGAATCCTCCTGAGGCTTGTGGTGCATGAACCGACTATTGGGCCAACCCTAACCAGAGATCACAATCAGAAATGGTGGCAGTGGGCCCAGCCGTACATGAAGATTAATTTTCAAACAGTCTTGTTCACTGATGACTGCTGTGCAACCCTGGATGGTCCAGATGGACGCAGTAGTGGATTGGTGGTGGATGGCTAGCACGTCCCAACACGGCTGTGACGTCAGCAAGGAGGTGGTGGAGTCATTTTTTGGGGGGTGAAATCATGGGGAGAGAGAGAGAGAGAGCTGGTCGGTCCCTTCAGAGACCCTGAAGGTGTGAAAATGACCTCAGCAAAGTATATGGACTTTCTGACTGATCATTTTCTTTCATGGTTCAAAAAGAGCCGTACCTTCAGTAGCAAAATCATCTTCATGCAGGACAATGCACCATCTTATGCTGCAAGGAATACCACTGTGTCATTGGCTACTATGGGCATAGAAGGGGAGAAACTCATGGTGTGGTCACCATCCTCCTCTGACCTCAACCCTATTGAGAACCTTTGGCGTTTCCTCAAGCAGGAGATCTGAGGGTGGGATGCAGTTCATATCAAAACAGCAGCTCTAGGAAGGTTTTCTGACATCCTGCAAAGAAATTCAAACAGAAACTATCCACAAACTCACAAGTTCAATGGATGCAAGAATTGTGCAGGGGTCAAAGAAGGAGTCCTATGTTAACATGTAGCTCGGTCTGTTAAGATGTTTTTGATTGAAATAGCTTTTGATTTTAGTACATGTGATCACTTAATGCTGCACATTCAAAGAATGACCGTTTGCAGTTCTTTATAATCCATAAAATGTTCAGAAAATCTGCTGTGCATAATAATTTGGAACAGTGCATTTTGAGTTTTTTGAAAAAAATATCATTCTCATAGGGAGCTTGAACTATGAACTATACTGTAATAGTTCATGACTTGAAAATTATACTGACCATCATTTGCATTGACCATTTAAGAAAATCTGAGAAAATATCACTTGCATAATAATTTGGAACACGGTGTATGCCATTCAATTGTAGGTCTGACTGCAGGTTTAGGGTTGCTGTTCCGCAGGAAGGCTAAACCCAGTATGAAGTTATTTTGCACCGTCTAACAGTTGGATTTAGCTTCATTCATCTTCCCATGAACTCTGACTAGCTTCCTGACTGTGCTAAAAAAACAACAACAAAAAAACCCCAACCAAATACGCTGCAGTATCTTGTCATATATTTGTGGCAAAGTATAAACAGGATTTCTAATGGGTTCTCTTAACAGATATTTACTTCTTCCGATTCTACCATAAAGGCCAGTTTTGGAGTGCATGTCTAATAGTTGGCGTGGGTCTCTGGGATGTTTCTTTCTCCCATAAACCCACAGAGATAACATTCCTCCCTAAGTGGAGGTGACGTTATCTCACATAGCTGTGGGTTAAAGGAAAAAGGAAAAAGCATTGTCAGCAACATGTGAAAATCTGAGTCAGAAGTCTTCCATATTATTCATTTCAAAAGAAAACAATTAAAAACAAAATTATAATCAAACAATAGGAGTGATTGTCTAAGGTGCCTATTGTTGCAAGGACTAAAATGTAAATAAGTAAAAACGACCTTTGGTCAGTATTAGTCTCCTTCCCACAGTTCTGCAGGTCAGCATGTCATTGCAAACCAAAGTTGGTATAAGATTTCTAGCAATCTGAAAAAGCAGTTTCACTTATTTAACCATTGAATTAATAGCAACTTTAAATCAAATGTTAGTTTCAGTGCAAGTTTTTTCATCTTCCAGCTTACCTATAATTTTTATTATTCATTTATTGCAATCTAACTTTGAATGAAATAGTGAAGAACACACTATTACTAATTGGATGCATTGTGAATATCTGCTGTTGTATGTCAACTGACTATTTTAGATTAGTTTAACTAAAAGAAAGCAAAGTTGCCTATTAATGCTGCCCACAAAGTGTTGCGCAGCCTTTATTACTTTACAATAATTAGATAATTAATAATTCATTAAAGGGGTGAGCTTCATTATTACAATCAGTAATGACATTAAACACATCAAACATCAGTCTCTTTGCTGTAGCTGCATGCGTCCATTGCACTATGCATTCAGCAACAGATAGATCTAATCTAAAGTAAAACAGCTAAACCTTTTCAAATCTGCCACACTGACGGTAAACAACATAGATTGTAGCTTCCAGAGTTATTTTCATTTTAGTACAAGTTTTTAAAAGTACTTCATTTAAGAATAGCACACCTTTAATCTTATGAACCTCTATGTGTGAGTCAAACAATAACCTTACCCAGGGGACCAAAATAGTTAGTGTGGGCTCTGCTTGGTAGGTTTACACTCCTTTCTGTGTTCGGATGACGGACTGAATAGGAATCTGTGACACATTCCAAGCTTGGGATATTATTTTCTAACCTCACAGATATATTATTCCTGACATGTTTGATGTGGTCATCATGATGACACTTGTTGTCTAAAGTTGTCCAACAAGCATCCATGGTCTGAATAAAGAAGGTTTTATATATCTAAATTAGAAAAACACTGGTTGTCTTTTGAAGGCAGGTTGTTGCACCATATTTTATTTAAGTGGCCACAACTACAAAAGCATGCCACACTTATCAGATTTTTGGGGAGGAAAAGATGTTTGGTTGTAATGTGAAATAATTCTAGGGGTGTAACTACCTTTAAGAGCTAATAATTGTTCTGGGCTCCTTATTTTCCTAAGAGTACAAGTATTTCTAACTCCAACAAGTTTCTCATTTTTAGAGGCATTATGGGATAGAGTTAAAGGGGGAAACTTATCCATAACAGTTTGTAAGGAAGTACCAATGTGACTTATGTAAAAATATCCTCAGATGTTAGTATGTGAATAATTGTGTAATACTTCATAAAATCATCACGTTATGCTTTAAATTGTAATTGAACAAAACAGAGCTGTCATTTAAACACAAAGTGTAGCTTAAAAAAATGTTTCAAAAACTTGCAAAAGTTGAATTTGTCAGATGCTTTCCATTTTTTGAGTACAGATTAAATCTGTTAAACAATGCTTCAAAAATGTCCTCACTGTACAATAACACACTTCCTGAGCTCCAACAAACCTCTCCATTCTTTCGCCTATCTCGTTTCTACAACAAACCGGCAGGTTAAGTGTCAGGTTACTTATTTACCTTCAGAGCGCACTTCTCTCCGGTCTTCTTGTTGAAGCACTCCAGAACCTTGCCGTTGATCCCCAAGCCCAGAACCTGAGAGGAAATCTTGTAGTCGTCAGTCACTGCGTTGCGCTTTATCTCCAGCTTGGGAAAAGCGGGCATGGGGAAGTGAGTGGACCCGGCGTCGGTGCCCTTCGTGTCCTCGGCTGGGGGCGCAGCTGGTTGCTGCTGCTGTCTCGGGTTGTCAGCTGAAGGTTCCGACTCGGTTCCATCGGTCCTTGTTGACTGCGGCGGTTTTCCCTTCCCGTTACCATTTTGAAGCATGATCGCACCCGGCTTGGAGCGAATCTCAAGAGGAGTTGATGGCTCTCGCAGGTCACCGCGTAAAGCCGACAGGTCCGCAACCCTAACCGCTAATCTAAACACCGATGGCACATTTGCTCATCCTGGACAACAGATCCTCCGGCGGCGAGACAAAAACGCCACCAAAAAGCCACCCCGTCTGCTTTTATGAGCACATTAGTAATTTAGTTTCAGTTGTTTTTCCTTTAACTGCGCGCCTGTTTTCAAACTGTTCCCCCCGGGTTCCACCGATCGGCGCTCAATCCCCGCTGATGAACTCAACACAACCGACTCTAAAACCGAACATTAAAAGCGTATTAGGTCCCTTTAAAGGGCTTTAATCTGTTGACCCCGGTGATCTCCGTTTCCCGTTGATCTTGGGTTCTGCTTGCATTCACATGGCCAGCCGCCGTCACTGTTTGTTTAAGCGCCACCCCTCCTTCAGTCAAGTCGTGTTTCTCCGCTGACCTATGGGACGGTCTTAAAGGAGCCGGACGGGAAACTCACTGAGCAAAAGAGAGGTGGAAATGAAAAAGCCCCGACAGAACAAAAAACACACACCAAAGACCAGGCTTACAACAGTAAACATGTTATTTAAGAAAAGAAACAAACAAACAAACAAAAAAATTGTAGAAAAAAAATCTCAAGTTGGAGAAACAATTCGTCACATTCTCCAGGTGTGGTAAGAGAAATCTGCAGGTACCGTCCTTGTGGACTGGCCAGCTTTATGGCGATGAATGCAAGAAGGATCCATGCTATGTGTTCAGTGATCCAGTGCGCAGAGCAGGGCAACCCCTCGTTTGACCCAGTACTTCTGGCTGAGATCTGTGGGCAGCTCCAAGGCAGTCACATAATTACTGGAAAGGCCAGTGGTGGTCAAGTTCCCTATGGGAGAACAAACAGCAGATTATCTGCTTAATACAGTGTCTTAGTTAGGTAATTATTTCACAGACAAAAACTTTAGTTTATTTTGTTTGTACTTTATAGCATAGGGCACCATAAGGTAGCACATGAATGTGGTAATGTGACATATATGTTTCCCAATTTTTATTTTTTTCAAAGAAAAATAATCTGAAAAGTGTGGAATGCATTTGTGCAAAAAAGCATTAGGGCCAGGCTACAGAAAAAAAAACACAAAAAATCACGAGAACAAAGTCAGTATTACAAGAATAAAGTTGAAAAAAGAAAATACAAGACTCAGGTCTTGTATACTGCAACGAGAATAAAGTTGTAGTAATTACCAGAATAAACACACTGTGGTGTTTTCTGCTATTAATAATAAACAAATGGTGATGTGCTAACAGATTATTTCCTCATTTGTAAAACAAATACCAAAGTGTAACTTCACAAGATGCTCAGCATTCTTCATTTTACTGTTCATGTTGGAGTTTTTATAATGTTCTGACTTTATTCTGGTGATATTTCAATCACATTCTCTAATCATTTCAATAGTTTTCTCATCCAATTCTCAATTCTATTCTTGTAATTTCCTTCATTTATTTTGTCATAACTTTAATCTGAAATTTGGATTGAGCCTCCCTAGTTTCACATCCCTCAATAAAGTCTAGTGCATTTAATTACCTTTGAAAATGACCTTATTATTAAGGAGCAGTTTCACTCATAACTAATTCTTCATTTGGCACTCTTAACATTCTTAACTTTGGAAAAGTTAAGAATGCTTAGCTCCCCTAAATACATTTTTGGAATAAATTCTAAAGCATTGATTTTCTTGTCTGTTTTGTAAACTTTTAGTATAAAATTCAACACCTGTGGTGAAGTTTTGGCTATCGACTGTTCAGAAGTCTTCAAGTAGTTTGCTCTTATTTATATTATTTATATAACCCTGATATATCATTTACTTTCAACTTCATAGTTCTGTTTACATTTTTGCACTTTGTGTATTCGCTTTACAAGACCCAAAGTTCAGCATTATTTGTCACAGGCACCAAGTACTTGATTCCAAAAAACGCTATTAAATACTTTTTGAACTGAGCCTGTACAAAATGTAGTAAATGTATAAATATTTAACGTCTGGACAAGCTGACGAGACAGCCGGCATGAGACGTGGGCTTCGTGCTGTGAGTGGAAAACGCAGCACGTACTTTCAGAGGCTTCGTGAAACTCGACACTTAACCGGAGTCTATTTTGGATGAGTAAGAAAACCACTAAAAGGAGGTGCACACAAACACTTGAGAAGGACCCTCAGCTTCCAGGCACCACATTAAGATAAACGTTTATAACATGGGTTTAGCATTGATTATGGATTTTCTTTCATAAATGTCAGATATTAGCAAATTACCACAGCCGCTTACATATTTATCTGTTGTGTTTGGGTGGATTATTTTGTCCACTGTGCAAGTACTGACCAGCTCGGTTGGGGGTCTTGTAGACGGGACAGAGGTAGATCCAGGAAGTTTCTCGACTGCTGAGGGCTTTGGGGGTCAGCCAGATGACGGGCATTTGCGTGTGGAACTTCATGTGGTTGGAATCAGTGAGCTGACATGTCTTGTGATCCCAGCCGGCCCCCTCCAGGAATAGACCGTGGATGTAGCAGCCTATGTTGGGTAGTTCTTTTATCTCTGACAGGGGCTTTGGTATCACCTGGAGGAGGAGGAGGCATTGAAAGACATATGAGAAAAAGACTCATATGTGGAAAAGTACAGGTTCCTTCACATGTCAGGAAAACAGGACAGCAGGAGGGAATGAAAAGGAATGATACAAGAAAGAACACGAAGAAGGAAGATAGAGGAAATGTTTCAGACAGTGAAGAGAATTTAGTGTGAAGATACAAAACAGTCTTTAGGTTGCTTTCAAAAATTGCCACATTTGTTGCAATAAATGTGGCAATTTTGGTCCCTATTTTAGCCAAGTTTACAAAGTCTTCCAGATATAGAAAGAACTAAAATTTGATTCCAGATTTTTCCCCAAAATTAATCATGGAAATATGAAAAAAAAAAAAAAAAAAAATGCTTTGAACTAGTATCACAAATATAGCCTGGTGGACCTTAATGCCAAATCCCAGTGTTTCAATTGGAGTGCTGAAGTGACGTGCGTAATTCTGCAGGGTTCCGGTGAGAAAGGCTTGTGGGAAAAAGAACCCACTGATCCAGAACACAAATGGGTTCCCGTTGCATATCCATCCCTGGAAGAAACTGATCCTCTGCATAAAGTCCGACACCCAAGAACCCAGAGGCTTCATAGAGGGGTAAGCCTGTCGAGAGAAAGCATGCCGGTCAAAAGCTAGAAAGCCCAGACTGAAAGCAGGAAATATGTACAAATTTGGACTTTCTAAACAGAAAACAAAGTGTTTGCTATAGTATGTCCTTGAAACGTTCAGATTATCAGTACATATTATCTATTAATAAAGTAACTTATTCAGGCTTTCCTGAGATTAGACAAAGTTATGTGAGAATTTAGGCTGTTTCCAGTTCTCTGTGGCTTGCCTTGGCTTTCCATATTTCAGGCACTCTGTTGTTGAACAAGCTGAGGGCCATAAGCTCCATGTCTGCAGACATTACAGCCGAACCGTCCAGAGCCTTCAACATATCACTGAGACTCTGACAAATGACCTCCAACAGCTTGTTGTATCTAAAACACAACAAATAAGAATGAAAAGCATCTTATGTATTGATCGCACTATGCCAACGTTTCTGAACACATCAAGGAAAAAAAAAACAAAAAACAAAACTGAAATGGAGCTGAAATAAACATATACACATTTTTAAGTGCTAAATATCACTCAGTAGTCTAAAATTGAGTTTCAGCTGCTTTCAGTCTGGCTTGTACAGCAAAAATAACAACAATCACACTTTTGAGATTTTTATTTGAAAGACATTCAGAAAACCATTCACCCTTTTTCTTTCACTTCATAGATACTAGTTTATTTTTTTCGGGCTAGCACCCAAAATCAACATTGCAGTTGTAACATAATAACAAGGGAAAAAAGTTCATAGATTAAAGTTTCTGAATGTTGTTGTCAGACTGATCTCACCTGAAGACCTCATGGATTAGCACTGCGTTTATGGCGCGGTCATATAGACCTGGGTACCTCTCAGTCACCGTATGAAAAGGGAAAGGCTGAGGGAGTTTTCTAACAGTGCTGATCACAACCTCCTCCACTGTCTGAACTCACAGAGGGCACATAAAATGTCACATGTCTCTCATATTGACTGCAGATTTGGATACATAAAAACACACAGATGTTATTAGTCCAAATGAAGGCAGAAACGTATCAATCAGTTGATGCCAGAACCTCATAAAATGTTTTGTCTTGAGCCGTCGTAGGAGGAGCGTGAGGCTGGAGACCAATCAGAGCGTCCAACAGGGCAAAGGTCTCATTCTGGGCAAACCGGATATTAGCGTTGTCATGGAGACCGAAGAGCTCAGGTGTATCATTGATGGGCAGATCTCGGATGTATGCTAAATAGCCCTTTAGGGTCAGAGGTACAATGACAAGTTACACAATCTTCATATAGGTTACATTCAAATAACATATTTTTAGGCCCTAATGACCTTCACACATCCTTGCTCAGCCCAAACCATCACGACATTGTTTACTCCAAACAGAAAGATACCGACAGTCTCACCGCTTACATTTCCTCATTTATGATTTGGAGATACAGCAAAAACAACACTATTTATTGATGTGAGTGTATCAGAGTGCCTAATAGCATTTTAAACGTATGGTCAGATGACTGATATTTAAATAAGAGTGCACCTTTCAGGGCAGCTTAGTCTTGAAGGATTGCTTTTATACTCCTAATTTGAAACAACACACAATCAGAATTGTGGTGTTAAATTACTAACATGCTGTGTTAGTGTTCAGATGACTGTCCTCAAAGTCACGTATTCCAGACTCGTCTGTTTGCGGCTCCAGACAACCCTCTCAGTTTTGTAAGCCAACTGATGCACTCAAATTTGATTCTGAACGCACTCCATCAATCAAATGGCTCTGTGTTTATCTAACCTTGACGTCCAGATCAGGGTCGACCTGCCGGTAGACACCAGAGTAGACGTAATCGTCAGTAAGAATGGCAGGACAGTAGAAGTCTTCCAGCAGAGTGCGCAGACACCGTCGGTCCCAGACATCCGTCACGTGGCCACCGTAATTAATCTCTCCAGCAGTGCGTTTTAGAAGCTGGTCGTGTGGAGGGCAAAAAAGAAGACAGACAGATAAATGATAATCCCTACAGATACACACTTTTAGTCTCAGAGTAACAGTAGTTGTATTTCAATTAGCCATCACAACATATTTTGTAGGGATTTAAAGTGATAGACCACAGCAAGGTAGTGTCTGACTGGGAAGAAGAAAGTGAAGAAAAAAAAAAATTTTAATAAAGAAAAAAAAAAGTTTGAAAGGTTGACATGCATTTTTGTTCAACTTCTTTTATTCTTAGTTTACAAAATAAAACTCACGTAAATTCTAAACAAGATCCCAAAAGTTCAATAACTCAAGGAGCCTTGGGGAATCAATCATTTAAAAACAGAGCTTGACACAACTCCAAAGCTTTCACCTGCATAAGGTGGCACCAACTCAAATGTAAGACTTTTAAGCATATTTTAGGGCCATTAAGAATGAGATTTAAGATCTGTATCTCCACAGAAATGGACAAACTTCTTCCAAACTTCTTCTTTTATCCATCCCGGATGGATAAAAGCAAGCCAGCCAGCTTGGAAAGCTATGTTAGCAGCTAGTTACCGGTAGCTGCAAGCGACTCAAGTTACAGAACGCAAAAGCAGTAGCGAGAGAAGCTGCATTGTAGCTTTGGAGGTGATGCAGAGATGGTGGGCAGATGGATAAAACTTAATAAAAGGCAACAAGACCCAAAGCTCCAAGTGGAATGAGCTAGATCAGACAAAAGAATGGCCCAGTCAAAGTCCCGATCTATCGTCACTGAGCTTAAGCAATTTTAGAAAGAAGAATGAACAAACATTTCAGTCTCTACACTTGCAAAGCTTTTAGAGACATACCCTAAAATACATGCAGCTGTAATAGCAGCTAATTATTGACTTAGCAGAAATCACAATAAATGCATCCCACACTGTTCATTTACTTACTGTTAAAAATGTTTTTGAAAAGTTTCTTTCACTTTATACATGATCTAATATGGGCTATGAGTTGTTTTACAAAGCACTATACAAGGCCCTGTACAAATATATCATGGAAGAATTTTTTTGTGGTTTAGAGAAATAATGGACATGTTTGGTCTAACCACCTTGTAGGGGACGTCCTCGTACAACTCCAAAAACATTTGCAGCTGGTCTACACAGAAATCCAGGTCTTCGTCAGTGAACTCGTAGGGAGTGTTAAAGCCCAGTGGGCCAAACCGTTTGCGCTCCACGACAACCGCGTGGAACAGGCAAAGGGAGAGAAGCAGTGGCTTGAACTGGGATTCCTACGAAGACAGAAAGTCTTTGTAAACAATTTGAACTACACCCCCTTCAAATGAAACTTTGAAAACAAGACGAAACAAATCCAAATGAAATGTTTTAAGTAAATAATATGGAGATGAATGTAAATAGGGCAACATAGACCTTTGTTGAAGAAGACAGAAACTTGTCACTGAATCTCAGGTAGGCTCTCTCCAGGTGTCCCCTAATGCCTCTCGGAGGCTCGGCGACAAGCTTGGAGCCATTTCGAAAAAGGGATACTGGAATCTTCTCAAGGGGAATAATGGTTAGCCACAGACGGAAATCCTTGTGGACCTGTGTACAGAGGGAGGGCCAGTAAAAGAATATAATATAATTTTTTGAACTATATATATTTCTATATAGTTCAAAGTTATTTTCAAAAAGATGAGCTCAGTTGTTGTTTCTTAAAGTCTTGCTTTTGTATGTCCTTACTTTTTTGGGACTGATGCACGCAATGAGTCGTTCCAGCATTGGCAGCCAGTCGGGCACCAGGTGACAATTTTGGAAAATGACCCAGTGACCAGTTTTCATAGCAGTCCGCATCATAGACTCAGGCGTGGAACCCTGATGGGAATAACAGCAGAAGGTAAAGTAGTTTGAAAAATGGCAGGAGCACAGTGTAATTAGGTAAATATTTTCGGTTAATTTTCCTTTAGATTAAGGCAACAAGTCACCTTAAAATCAGCAGATAGGTTCATTTAATTTTTTCTGGAACACTATATGTGGTAAAGTAGTTTGAAGTAATGCTTGTATTCATCCAGAAACAATGGAGAAAAACACCTCAGAACCACTAGGATGAGGTAATTTATAAAAAAAAAAAAAAAAAAAGAGAAGGAAAAAGAAAGAATATAGTCAGACGTACCTGCCGTAGAGTCAGACAGATGCCGCTAACTTTCTCCGAGAAACCCATAACATCCGCAAAATTGTAGATGTCAGCAACGGGGTCAGTGCCAGGAGACATTATAACAACCATGGGCTGAGTAGGGGATGACTCTTTGAAGGCTACAGACACATCTGACATCTGCAGAGACACAGAACAACATTTCTATGGCAGCAAAGTCATCAAAACCATTGCAGATAAAAGTTCATTCTTGCATTAACTTATTTCTGAGTAACTGTGTCTCAGTTAGGCACGGCCCAGTAAGTGGGATCAATCCCAAGGTTGGAAAAGGATACACTTTTTACACCAACAATTTACCATCACATTTAACTTATTTAAATGAAATGCCCATGCTGGAGTGACCAAAGTGTTCTCTGCCTTTATGTAGCAGAGTGCCGTCCCTCCCCCACCTGTTGCTGGTTCTACGACTAAAATATTTTGACTCCTGAGAAAAGGATAACATAAGCAGCCCCATTTATCACTCCTAATAAAACATAATGTATTAAATTCACCTTGTTTTAAATAGGCCCAGGTGCTTTTCAGTTACATTGTCATTATCTGTGGATGGATATTATTTGCTGCAGTGGTTTCTGTTTTCCTCTCTTTCTGCTGGTATAGAAGCAGATGGCTCGCATGTTTTCTTATGCTCTATCCTTTTTCCTCCTCTATTCTTATCTCCCTCTATTTGTTTTAACACTGTCTCCCACCTCTTTTCCTCCCTTTCTTTTTGCTGTCATTTTCCCTTTTGTTTTCTGTCTCTGTGCCCATTTAATTAAAACATGGACTGAATTCCAATTGAGGTGCAGAGGCATAAAAGGTTGTTCACCAAGGAAAAACATGGATCGGTCCATGTAATCAGTGCAATTCACTTCCAAGGTCAGCAGAGGGAGACAAAACTTTCACAATTGAAGAATTAGAGACCTCCAAGATGCTGGTAGAGAGATCAGAATAACTTCAGAAATGCTTGAATTAAAATGAAAGTTAAGGCTTCAGGGAGGAAAAGGGGATTTTACCTGAGTCTCTATGAAGGGCTCTCCCAGATGAGCCGACACAAAGTCCTGCATGGCGTAAATCAGGCAGTCAGGCCGCACGCATCGAAGGACCAGCAACTTTTGGAATGAATTTAGATCGTCTTTCCATTTCCCTGGGAGCAGCTCTCTTTAGACACACAGTCACAGAAAACCACCTCATAAGACTCTGATGTTTTCATCACAAACAAATGAAGAGTGCATGGGATAATCTTTTCATGCCTGTGGGGTTGCTTGCTGTCAAAAATGCTCTTGAATCCCTCCAGATGGTTTGTGAAGTTTTCTGCCAGTTCCTCAAAGTTATCCAGAGTGCTGAGGTCTAAAATGTCCTGCCAGGCCTGATCCGACAGCCAGCCTTCTCCTGGGCTGGTCAATTTGTGGACTGGCTCCCCTCCAGATAGCAGGAACTTCCACTCACGCTGCCATAATGAAAGATTCAGGGAGATCCGGCAAGTGAACATGTGTTGGCTGATTTTAGTCTTTTACCGACTCTTTTACTTACAGTTTTGATCATATCCTCGTTCATCATGATGCGAGCGCACAGGTAAAAAGCAAACATGAGTTTGTGTTTCTCAAACAAGCCCTGGCACACATTCACGTACAGGCTGAAGGTAAAGTATCCGTTGATATTGTCAATTCTCTCCTCCTCTGTGTCTGTGAGATAGACGATGGAGATATCCAACCAAAATTATATTAAATGTTTTATATTTATTACATTAAACACACACAAACAATTCTCCACAAAATCAAGTCGGTCTTGCTTTGTACCTGCTTTGTCACAGTTGGCAATAGCCTTCATGAAGATGCCAAGGAACCATTCGAAGGAGTACTGGTACATTGGGTCAATATTGGATAACTCTGACACACAGAAGAACAGAATCCGAGCCCGCACTGCCACCGGTGAGTACTTCAGACGAACAGCGTCGATATCCTGCTCCGTAGTCTTTGCTTCCAGCATTTTAGTCTGTCATTAAATTGAACCCAGATAAAAGCAAATCAAAACCAACACAAATAGCAGCTTGAAGTATGCCACGGCAACTTGCAAACACAGTCATGAAATTAGAACCTTTGAACATTTTACTCCACTATAATTAGGGATTTCCATTGTGACAGACCTATAAAGTAGAGCATGTTTGTCATTTGTATTCAGCCTTTTATCCTTATTACTCTAAATAAATTCCACAGCGACCAACTGCCTTCAGAAGTTATTGAAAGAAGTCCACCTGTATGTAATTTAATCTCAGTAAAAATCCATCTGATTTGCAAAGGCCTCTGAGGTTTGTTAGAGAACATTAGTGAACAAACGGCATCATGAAGGTCAACAGACACGGCAGAAAAGTCAGGCAGAGCTATGAAGATGCCGTATCAGACCATGTGTGTTGGTGCCTGCTTTAGAGGATAGATTTGTGGCTCGGAATCAATATTTTACATCAAAACCTGGATTAAGTGCATTGAATTGTGTATGTGACAAAGTGGAAACCAGTGGAGGGAGTAACTTTTGCACAGCTCTGTATATTTTCACTAAAATAATTTTTATTTGCTGGTTTTGTCTTCAGGACGTGCATTGGGCAGCCATAGTAGAAGAATGGCTCAGTGGTTTCAAAGAGTTGGGTCTTTGAAACTAACCTGATCAGCAGTTTAGGAGATCCTATCACAATAAACTCTTGGAAGGTCAGAAGCCGGCCATGATTAGATTCTCTACGATCAAATAGATTTAGATTCCTTTTGCTGTTTTTTTTTTGTTTTTTTAAACCAATTTTTCAGTTCCTGATTTAGATTATTAATTTTTATTAGCTGGTTTTGTCTTCAGGGGTTAGGTTATACAATACAATCCTGTGGTTGATGTATTTTTCAAAGAAGAATTGGCAAAGATTTCTGTCTCTTGATGTGTGCATTTGGTAGAGAGAAAGGTTGTTCAATTAAATATTGACTGAGAGGGGCTGAGTACAAATTCACAACATGCCACATTTTATTCATAAAAACTGAGTCATTCACCATCCAATTAAAGATATGCTCTACTTTGTGTTGGTCTAGCACATAAAATTGCACTGAAACCCTTTGACGTTTGTGGTTGTAGTATTACATAATATGTAAAACTTCAAAGTTTATGGATACTTTTTAAAGGCAGTATATATAAAACATTAAGTGATGACTTCAAGCTCTATCTTTCCATTGGTCAGACCTTGATCTCCTTGGCTCTGATCTTACAAGCCTCCAACTGTGGATTTAAATCCTCATCCACAAATTTCCCTGATGCAGCGATGAGAAGTGACACGATCTTATCCTCGATGTCCTTCAGCTCCTTTGTCATTTGGGCACAGCTGACTACCAGCTTGTTCTTTGCCTCCTCCATGTCTGGAAGCTCCTCGGCTACCACCCGGCTGAGCAGCTGGTCTTCCATGCCGCTGATTGAGCACAAATTGTCCAGTCAAACACAGGGGCTCCAAACAGAGGCATACATACTAGTGCTGAAATACCAGGGTAGTATATGATGACATCTTTAGAATAAACATTTCAGACATGTGTTTGGAGTTCCGATGTGAACTAGTTTGTCCTGCGGTTGCCACTAAATATATCCAGTGATGCTGTAATTGTTATTATTATATCTCCATAAGTCGCTATATTTTGTTGCTTCTTTTTTTCTCTATCTGCAGGTACAGAAGGAGACTTCTGGGTGTTGATTTGTATTCAGTCAAAGCTTCTTTCTCTCCTCCACTCTTATGTCCCCCTAGCTCTTTAAAATAAAATACAACAAACATTTCCAGTGTGAGACGAAAATGCTTGATTTTTTATATTTAGATGTAGATATAATATGATGACTCAGAATACCTGCTTTTATATGACACAATAGAGTTTGCAAAAGATATTTATAATTTTGAGTACATTCACATATTGAGTAGGTAAGGCCCCTGAATCGGTGTAATATTGATGAAAAGCCGGATACAAAATATGTCTTCTAACCCAGTTTTGTCAAACGTCTGGAAAGCTCAACACTTTCACATCTGCCATTTAGGAACCAGACTGACTGACAAGTCTGCTTCTTGAATCTCTTTGAATCCAATATTCAAAGAGACTGGATTTTGTTTGAATCTAATCTTTTCCCCAATAATGAGGCAAACGGTAATGAACAACAAAAATGAAGCTTTTTTTTTTCTTCTGCTGGTTGAACGTGTAGAAGAAAGTGTGAAAGTGTGTGCGTTACCTGGGTGACCCAGTGAAATTAATGACCGTGACGCTGGCAAAAACCTGTGGAGAGTAATGTGGGTTTGGCAGCTTTGTGGTGATGTACAACTTGAAGTCCTCAGATAACGGAACAACTGAGTCACCCAGCTTCACCACCGTCTTGCCTTCTTCCACAAAGGTCTATGAGCGACAAATACAGATTAGACAGTTCCGTTTCCTGAAAATGTTTGAGTTTCTGCCAACAGATGTAAAAAGATGAACATGTAATCACCTGATGGAACAAGATAGGTTCTATAGCTGCATCCAGATCCTCTACTACATTCTCCACCAAGCAGGGTTTACCATCAAGTAAAGCATTCCTTATACCTTGGATGAATTTCCCGTGACTGAGCCTCAAAACCCTCAGACCATTGTCCCGCTCCTGACCACATCAATATAAGTTAACATATGAACTTTGTTAACTTTTCATGCAATACACCAACAACGGCAAGTAATTAAGGCACAAACTGAAAGACTTTACCATGTTTTTGATCCATCTATTGGCTTGACCCCGTGGATCTATGAACAGTGTCCAGCGGAGAGAATACTGGGCAATTATGCTGTTTTCCACTGATGCTGTATCGCTGGGCAATCCTGAAATCTATGCACATGGAGTGAAAACTTATGACAATACAGTCAAAATATTCAAAATTCAGAGATGTAAAATTCAGAGATGTAAGCTTGTCAGAACAGGTTTGACCCAAGATGTAAAAGGACCTGAAAATTTGATTAAAAAAAAAAACAAAACAAAAAAAAAAACAGCAAAAGGAATCGAAATCTATTTGATCGTAGAGAACCTAATCATGGCCGGCTTCTGACCTTCCAAGAGTTTATTGTGATAGGATCTCCTAAACTGCTGATCAGGTTAGTTTCCTCGGTGTGTGGAAGACCCAACTCTTTGAAACCACTGAGCCATTCTTCTACTATGGCTGCCCGATACACATCCTGAAGACAAAACCAGCAAATAAAAATTATTTTAGTTAAAATACAGAGCCGTGCAAAAGTCACTCCCTCCACTGGTTTCCATTTTGTCACATACACAATTCAATCCATTTAATCCAGGTTTTGATGTAAAATATTGATTTAGAGGAACAAATCTATCCTCTAAAGCAGGCACCAATACACATGTTCTCATACGGTACTAAAGTTCTGACAAACTTACACAGAAAGGGCCAAGGTACGTGACGTATCCTGCACACAGAAGCATGTCTCCGGGTAGATTAGAAACCAACTGATCAAGATATATCACCGTCTCCTTCCAGTGCTCTTCGTCCTCTGCTAGCCCTTCTACTAACTGGAGAGCAAACAATAAACACGTGACAAAAGCTTAATATTTTCAGAATGCCATCATTTTGTCCTGAGCTACAAAGTTTTTTTTTTAGTTTTTTTATTTATATGTAAAGCTCAATCTTTCATCCAACCTTCTTTGATCTGACAAGTTGAGCTTCGGTCATCTCATATTCGTTGTCCACCTTTTTCTGCCTAGCCAAACATTCCTGGTACTTGGCCTCTAAAGGGGGAATGCTTTCTTCCACTTCTTCCAGTCTTTTCTGGCCATCAGCAACAACCTCCTGGGCAACTCTCAAGTCCTCTTCAGCCTCCTTGAGTACTTGCTGCAACAGTGTTGACAAGTCCGACAGTTTAGCGGCTCTCCCTGCATGTCTGTGAATCTTATATTTTGTACAGATATCGTTGTCAAGAGAATGTTTCAAGCAGATATTTCAGATCTCACCCATTTTGGTTCCACAGCTTTGAGCACAAAGTGATAGTCATTTATGGCTCGCACCCACTGGCAAATAGAGCTACAGGTGACGGAATTCTTGACAAGAGCTGCAGGCTGAAATTCTTCATCGTCCATGTAGGGCTGCAGCAGACTGATAGCGTCGTCTGAAATGTTGTCCTGCGCCACAGGCATCAGGAGGGAACAGAATCAGTTTTAAATGCAGCAAACAGGCAAAGGACAAATCAAAATTAAAGCATTTGAGTGGCAGCCAGAAATACAAATAAAACTTAACTACTTACTTGCTCATTAAAGTTCCAATCAAATCTGGTTGTAACATGACAAAACAAAACAAAACAAAAAAAAAACTCCAAATGTTAAAAGGCTTTGGATATCTCGCCAAGCATTTCAGAGTGCGAGGGGTAAAATAAACAGCGGTACATGGAAATATTTATGGGCTTAACTATATCTCATGGATCTTTTTGCTTGATTAAAGGCCTTTGAGGGCAACATTGTCTTTATGTCCTTTTATGTAAAGCATAATAAGTGGTATGGCTACTATTCCATGTACCTATATAATGTCAGTGAGGTCTACCTTGTCATAATTGTAAAGGCTCTCCAGAAACACCATAGGTTCTATTAGGAGACCTTCAGCAGGTTCCATGTATTCTTCAAAGTTAGGCCCTTCTGGCGTTTCTGTTTCACTCTTCACTGGTTCCTTGCCTTTCAAGATGCAAACCGATGCAAGTACAAGCTTTATCTCCCGGGTATACTGCTCAGCGTCTTGGAGCTGTGAAATATAAATCATTCAGATTAAAACATATAATTCGGGGTTCTGCATGTTTTAGCGGTTCAACTCAGCTGCATGAAACGTAAAGAAAACTCCGCGTACCTCAACGAAGCTGTTTGCATTGAGGGCCTTCAGGCTGTCGAAAGCTTTATCCAGCGTCTTCAAAGCCTTGTCTATGTCTCGCTGAGCATTCACACTGATTGCCTTGGCGAAACGCTCTTTGTCTAAAACCTTTGTCTGCTCTTCTTTCACAAATTTACGAATTTCCACTGCGACTGCCGAAGTGTCCTAATAAAAGAAAAGCAAGAAAAGATTTGAAGTAAAACTCAATGTTCAACTGTCAGTGATAGCATTTTGTATAAAGGATGGACAACAAATCAGAGTACTGTTATTGTATTTATTGTTATACATACAAGTATGGTTAGTACACTTCTGCTGACATTTGCTTACATGAATGGTCTGCAAAGCGACTTCAACCTCTTTAGCAGCTTCCTCCAAAAGTGGTCGCATCGCCTCTTCCTCCTCTTCCAGCTTCTTCACATCCTCAACTGTGCTGCAAAGCTGCAGACCCACCATGGAATAATCATCAAGTTACTAATGCTCACTCAATGCTAACTAAATGCACATTATTCATCCCGCTAATTAGTTGCCATTTGGCGCCTCGCCTTGTCAAGACAACCGTCTATGCTCTGACGAGAACTGTCCAGCTTCTGTTTCTTGTTTTCGGTCAGATCTGAGAACAGTTTGATGAATTCTGTGAAGGTCTTAGCTGTGATGTAGTTGCATCGAGCCTGCTCTGCCTGGTACTGCGCACTCTTCTTGACCATCTGCTGATGAATGTTCACACACATCAGGGTCTGTGGAGAGAAATGTTCGGGTCATGTCTTCTGCGGATACTAAAGCCACACTCCATTTGTTTGTCTTTCAAGACGTTGACATGCACCTGACTTAGTCACAATTCAAGCCGGACAGCAAGGGGCATAAATAACTGGACCATGAACAATGAATGTGCATTGCTTCACGCCACGCAGTCAGAAGGTTTGTGTGTGTGCTTTGCTGTCACCTATTGGACGAACTGTGGCAATTTCTGTTTTAGCAGATGAACTTTGCCCCCAACACAAAATTATCTAAATGTGCTGAATGCCAGGAAAACTTAAGCATCCTCCCATAAATTACTTTCTGTATTCACAATGATCATCTTTGTCGAAGGTGATCATAGTGATGAAACAAAGACACGGACAAAGACAGGTTCCTATGGTAGTTTTCTGTTGAAGATGACAACTTATTCTTTTTAAGATTGACTACCTGAGAAAGAGTTAGCAAAGATCTGTTAACACCTTTGAGAGAAGACTAGAAAGGTGTTTCTTCAAAATGTACCACATGATTTTGTCATTTAGTGGCATTAATACAATCTTCAGAGGCACAATTATTGACCAAACAGTTGTGAATCATGAGCAGATCCTCTTTCACCAAAATGACAGCACATGGTCTTTTCCTATCACACTTCACAAAGTTATAGAACACAGAGAGAAGAATCTTTGACCATTTGTCCTTTGCACAGTGTTATGTCCACTGATCTCTTCTGTCTGTGCTCTCTTTTATTCAGCTAACCCTAAATGTGTTTGGTAGGATTTAGGTTTAAGCCCTGAGAAAATGTTTACTCTCTCTTTCTTCTCTCTTTCTTTCTCCTTTTCTTTCCTTCTACACAGGTTAAGAAGTTCACAAAACATATTCTTACCACGGCTTCCTTAGTCTCGGGACTTATATCCAGCACAAGAAGCTCATTTAAAGACGCTCTCGCAACAGCCTGCAGCGTCCCATCTGGCCAGGTGTCAAACCAGTCTAATGTGCAATATTTCACCAGAGCAGGATACTGCCTCAACCGCGCATGAAACCCCTTACTTGTAGGGCTAGGGAGGTAAAGGAAGAAGAAAATCTATTTGCAGAAACAAAAAAACAAAACATTAGCATTGAAAAGAAAGGATTTTTGAACCTTTTCTGACTAACCTCATGCAGAGAATCAAGTGAAAGTTTCTGTGAACTCTCCTATGGTAGGCAGCCATCAGATTTTCTTCTGTTAGTTGCTGGTCCAGGTCTTCCACCACTGGCTTCATTGTTTTTAAGATACGCTCTTGTTCCTCTGAGGAATACATGTTGGGAAGCTCTCCAGTGATTAAAATGTTGCAGATATCCTCCAGGAAAAACTCCTTCTTAATCTGGAGATTTGATAACAAACAATTGACTTGCCAAAACCTGTTCTTGTTTGTGGAGGATATGGGTTCAGTAATCACATCATTATGAATTGAAAACACAGCGACGGAGGGTAATATAATTGTGCTGTTTACCTGAGATTGAACAAAGAGGAGTGTGATCTTTTGGTTCTGAAGACCAGCAGAGAGCATGTTGTTTTTAATATCGTTTCTCCACTCTGTCCTACCGTAATTCTTAGACACTTCAGCCTTCACACATTTATATCCAGATCTAAATATGGATAAATACAATGTTAGGACCAGGTCAGAGTGCATCATACATCACACTGGTCTTGGGATATATTTAATAAACCTGACACTAAACCCCATAGAGGATCTCAATGTAAAAATTGAGGGTTTTTTTTTTGGAAATTCAGCTCAAGTTAACTAATATATTGATTTGGTAAACACAAAGATGTGTGGAATACACTTCAAGAATTCATCTTTGTTGCTTTTTTATATTTTATAGCCTATGACCAGACTGATAATGTTTTAATTATGATAATACTATCTTATGTGTATAGTTTATCCTATTTGAACAAATGGAAAACTGCTGAATTGACAAATACAGTGTCATTATTCACAGGGGAAAAAAAGTAATTGCTAAAGAAACTGGCTTATCACAGAACTCTATGTCCAAGCGCATCAACTGGAAGTTAAGTGGAAGAAAAAATGTAGTTGGAAAGTTAATAAATTCCTATATTACACTACTCCCAACCTTAACCTGCTGATATTTATGTTTTTGTTTTCTTTGTTTTTTGGGGGGCGGGGGGTTGTAAAACAGACTAAAATTGAATGCAATCTGCAACTCTGAATGTACTTTAAATAATAAAAACATGTATAAATACCAGTAAATAAAAACATGACAATTTGTTTGACTCTCACATGAACGAGGCAAGTTTGGCAATTGTCTTGCGGCCACCGCAATACCCTCCGAGCAACAGGGCATGGCCGAGGGACTGGCGCAAGATGCGGTTGAGCCGACACACGTGTTCAATGCCGTCCATAAAAAGTCCCAGTGGCTCCTTGTCTGTGCTGCTTTGGTTGAAGCTTCCAACATACTGCTCCATCACTTTTTTGAGCTAGGCAACATCATTTGTTAAATATCACTTAATATTTCATTCACAGTGGAAAAATCCATTATATACACCAGCAAATATACCCCAAACCAACTGGTACTACTCACTTCTTCCTTGTCTTCTATAACTGCGTATACTTCCTGGTCAGATTCAGGAGACATGAAATCTCCAAACAAAATAGGAGGGTCGGGTAAGACGTCTTCAATGAGGCACTCAAACTCGTTAATGCATTTCTTCAGCAGGCTGCTGAACCAGTCCCTGTCGCTAACGCAAACCAGACGGTCGTGGAAAACCCGGCAGCTCTCGTGGTACCACAGGCGTAGCAGCTCAAATTTATCCTTTATATTCAGCACAAACAAAAAGAAATGCAAGGATTCAGCTGTTATATATTAGATTATTTTTATACATTAGCTACAATCTTGCTTAATGCATCACAACAAATCTGAAATTCACCCCAAAGGTGCAGAATCATTGTAGAATCAATTCAGTAATTAATATGCGACATGGTAATCTCTGAAAAGATTTAAGCACCTTTATAGTGTACGCCTCAGCCATAACTATGCCCTGAAAGACCTTGGACAGGTCTTGGAGGCTGAAGGTGTAATGGCACTTTGATGGAGTTGGAAGGAGGTGATGAGTTACGGTGGTGTAAACTTTAATAGTGGCATCAACAAGAGACTCTTGCAGTCCCTGGGCAGTTAGATTATGTCCTGATAGGAAGGGAAAAGAAGAAAAAGAAAAGGGAGAGCATAAAGGAAAAACTTTTAAAATCTGCAGAGTACTTATAAAAGGCACTGAGATGAGTTTAGGAGGGGGTCATATTAGCTTTAACAATTATCCTATATGCATATGCAGTTAAAACTGCAACTAACTTATTTTGGTAATTAATTATGTTCAGAACATCAAACCTGTTTAACTACCAATCAAAAGCAACACATATCGACATCTTTTATCACAATATTTATTGTGATAACACAATAAATGCCCACCCCGGTATGCATATGCATAACTTCGTGCAGATTACAATATTACAAGTAGCAATCTGTTGGGTGTGTGTTTGAAATTTTATTCATTTTAACATAAACGTAAATCTGAGGTTCAGCTCACCCATCCAGTTCCCAATAATGGTTGAGAAAATTGTTTTCATTGAGTCCTCCAAGCCATTAAGGGACAGAATGTTGAAGTGCCGCGTGAAGCGTTGAGTCAAAGAATTTCTGTCTCCTCCGGAGGTACCCACGGCACAAACTAAATTTATATCCACCAAGTAATTGAACGTTCCTGAGCAGAAGTAGCAAGAACACACAGGAGAGCGTGAGCGCTATCGCTCTCTCAGTCTAATTTCTTTCATTGGTCAAATATCGGAAGAGCTAAAGCCACAGTCATCTAAATGTTCTCAAGAGTACCCATCTAGAAGTTAAGAAAACATACCAATCAGCTCTCTGTCATACCAGCCACCATGGCACAGCCACTGCCTCAGAAGTTCAAAAGGAGTCTGATCTCTACACACTTCGGACATGGGCATGTGCAGGTCATCAATGAAGAAGATAAAGTTATCCCCCATTTTAGGTCCAAACACTCCTTTTCGCCTGAAACGGATTGATAAGTCAAAGTCACAAGTTATGCATCTGATAAAGAAGTGGTTGCGTGCGGTGCAAGCTCTTACATGCGTTTTGTTTTGTATAATCGTCATTAGTTTAACTTGGGGTGTCAAAAAGAAAGCGGACAGTTACCTTGATACCCAAAAATTTGTTTAGCTTTATAGGAAGAAAACGTTATGTTTACACCTGAAAGATTTTAAATGTACTAAAGGTTTATTACCAAAGCGTACCTTTTGCTTAGTTTGCTTTCAAAGAAATCTTGAGTCTGACTTGCTGAGATGCTTGCAGAGAATATGAGAGCATGTGTGGTGAAATCGGCAGGCATGTTCCTCATCAGCTTGTTTGTTATGGTCAGGGTCTTTCCTGCACCAGAAGGCCCGACACACAGCAACTGGATCACACAGACACCAGAAAAAAAAAAAACAAAAACAAAAAAAAAAACAAGTTAAAAGCATGATCTGATAAAGTTTGTTCTGTTTGCTTTAGAATATTTATGTCTTCTACCAAAAATGCATCAAAATCTGCTGTAGTTTGAGAAGCACACTAACAGGTTTCTTGTTGGTCAGCAACAAATCCATCAGGTAAGACATTCTCTCTGTGTCAGGAGTTGGAATAATTATGTCCTGATAGCTCATGTGTGTAGTGATGACAGCACTTTTTGAATGTTTCATCCAGTTGGCCCACTGCACCTAAGGCACAGAAAAATCAGATAATTGGAGAAAAACTGTCCTTTTTTTCTCTAGTTATTAGAAATTCAGGGTTTAGACATATTTGTACTTTTCTGTCCTCGTCTTCAACATCGAGCCAGTAGTCGTAAACTAGACCTTCCTCGGGGAAAGATAGTCTGATCTAAAACAGACAAACAAACAAACAAACAAACAAACAAAAAAAACAAGTTTAAAATATCTATATTTATTTATAATTTCATAACTAAAACCTACCACAGTTATGGCGACAATTCAAAACAAATTCTGGGAACACTTAGCTTTGTAATACCAGTAGCATGTTCTTCTTGTTTACGTTTAGATTTAGTGTTTGTTTTTTCATGATGCTTTCGTTCTTCAGACAAAACAAGACAAACTAATATGACCTCTTCTACTGCCATTTTCTTTCGGAGCCAGTTGCTAAAGCCTTGTCGGCTGGCTTCGTCTCCAGTGCCTCCAACGCTCCAGACCAGTGAAAAAAAGAACCAGGGTTCTATCAGCTCCTCAACCTGAACCAGTCCCTTTTGAGACTGTGGCTTCTCGCCCTAAAGCAGAGCAAAGACAACACAGAGAACAATAATCAAAAATACTCAGGCATGCAGGACAATCAAATAGCAATTAGTGAAACTGGATTTGGAGAAGTATTTACATCACTTTACATTTTTTTTTCACCTTGCACCTCTATGTTGTTTTTATTGGGATTTTATCAGGCAGTTCCAATCCATAATGATGCCACTGACATTGAACAAACTGTTATTGGGGCCTGCCATAGGAATGCATAGGAGAGCACTGCTTTGTAAGGCATTTCAATGCCTGCATGCAATGCTTGGAAGGCACCTATTATTCTACACTTCAAATAACTGCCGCCTTCTTTCACCATTAATGCGGCTCGTACCTCTGCGTGTCCCTTCGCATTATATATTTCAAAATGTGAGGCTCGACCCCGTGAGGGATGCTATTACTTTTGTTGGCATTTCAAGTAACTATGGCGATGTAAGTAGTGGAAAACGAGCCAAATTCACGTTAAAAAAATTCTAACTGACACCGTTTTATGTCAGATCGGCTCAAAACAGTGATAGAATTTTGTTTGCCCCTCTGTGGCAGTTTTCAGAGAGGACTAATTACCATAGCAACAGAACACTGAGGAGGGCAGAGATGTAGAGAACTACAGTCATGGTGGAATAGACTTTTAGAACTACAGTGACGCCACATTGACGGAACAATTAATACAGATAAGATGGCAGAAAAGCAAAAAAAGTAAGTTCCATATGACTCATGAAACTTGATGCTCACAAACAAAGTTTGGTTTGTCAACATGAGCCTATGTTGACAACCCAAAGAGTATCACAGCTTGTTTTTTGAAAAACAACATTTGTTGTTAATCTGTTGCTAAGAGACGAACGATTTTTTTTCTCACTTCCATGACAATCCCAGGTAATCATTTTTCTGCAAAAACACAAAATTTTCCCAAGTTGTTTTGGTTTAATTTCTGGTGCAAATACCTTAGTACACTTGAAATTGGACAAAATTAACTTCCAAGTAACTTTTCAGCAAAGACACATGAGTTTGTTTTAAGTCAGATTACTTCACTTATAACAATGACCGTTATAAGTGAATGGAGTAAGTATTTTCTCATCATTATTAAGGGAGTATTGCCTTAAAACAAGCTCATATGTCTTGCTGTGAAGTTTCTTTGAAGTTAATTTTGTTTGCGATGTATAAGAAGATACTCTGCCTAAATATATTTTCAAAGACTGCTGTTCATCAAGGGAAAACAATTTTTTCTGCAATTGCCTATCATTAAATATGGCTGAGGATTTACATGAACACACAAACCTCTTTAATGTGGTAGGAGCTAAAAAAGCAATCCATCAGTTTAAGAAGACTGCAAATAAGGTTGCTGTCCAGAGAAGGGACGATCTCGTTCACTGATGAGCGCACAAATGAAATCGAGTCCTGTACACATGGGGGGAGGGAGGGCATAAGATGGCTTTAACTATCATTAGGTGCTGTAATAAAAGAGTGTTAAAACGACTCCGCTCTCACCGGCAGGAACCTGGAAAACAGTGACTCCATGAGCTCTGCGCATTGTGTGAACTCCTCAGGAATGTGCTTCAGCCAGCACTCTGTGAAGTAGGAGAGCTCTAACAGATAGGGCTCCAAGAAGACCATACCACAGCGAGACGCAGTAGTCGGAGATGCTCCTGCCAGGTCCAGCACCTCAAACATTATGGTCATTTTCTGTTGGGTGGAGAGAACCAGGGAACGTGTTAATGAAAGTAGAAGAAGGAAAAACAATGTGGGAGAAACTCCACACTTAGAGAAAGTTGAAAAAAAAAAAAAAAAAAACTTCGTACATCAGTGAGATTTATCACTTCCCCACAACTAAGGCACAGTTTCTTGTTGTCATCCAGAACGGTGTTCAAGCCATCCATCCACCCAGCTTCCAGAGGTCCGTCTAACACGTACCACCGTTTCTTTTTGTCCGCCGCTGCTGCTCCTTCACGGAGAATAGCCGGGAGGATACCATCCTTCCTACGTGATTGGAAATAAGTCAGAGTTTGAGTCAAATGTTTAAAAATTATTTGTAGCGTACGCTGTGTTTAAAGGACAATGTTGCTACCACTGCTGGTTGTGAGTCTTGTAGTTTCCATAGAGCTGTGGCATCATGATGGATTTGGGGTTGAGCACTTGAATCTGGACAGCCTGGTAAACGCCGCCCCGAGAAGATGGCTTGCCCTCCAGAGCCGTTAATGCAGCAGCCAGAACCTCGTAGCACTAAATAAAGAGTTCATGAGAAGAATTAGGTACAGGTTTTAATGCGTGTGTCCATTAGCAATCACAAACCCCAAAAGGTTTATGGGAAAAATATGCAAACTAATAGCTGTTTGCAATAAGCTAATCCAACAAATGACTCAACACAACGAATAATATAAGTGGTTTCTCCAAATTCAACTCAAAGCATCACCTATAATTACTGCTGAGGTTTCATCACCTCTTCATGTCAAGCATCATCAGTTCTCAGTAGAGCAGTCTAAAAGTGATTCATACACAGTCTTCAGCTTCTAGAAGCAAAACTGAAGAATCTTAACCCACTTATGATGATCAAAAACGTCCGGCTAATATTAAACATTCCACAGTTTGAATGTTGCAAACCCAGATTTTCAATAAAGCAAGTCAGGGAACAATGATCAGTTCCTCTGGGATGTTGATTTGTTTTTGTAATTGTTGCGGCACCTTCTTCAAAAATTTGCGATCGAAGTTGCACATTTTTTAAGCTTTATATTTGCCATAATTACAAAAAACATGAAATTGTTGCACCGTCAGGGAATCTGAAGTGGAAGGAACAGCATAGATGGTTTTCAAAAATATTTTTCATTTCATTAAAAAGCAGAAGTATGGTGCGCTTTTGTTTTCAGTAACACAAAGATGTTCCAAATTGCATCTAAAAATTTTTTTAACCATCTATTTTCCTTGTATTTCACAATCATTCACTACTTTGTGCTGGTCAATCACGTAAAGTTCCAATGAAATACAAGTTGACGGTTGTAAGATGACCAAACTATGAAGAATTCAACCCCGCAAACCTCAATACTATCGGTACTTTTGGAAGCTACTGTACCTTGGTTTTACCAGATGCAGGAGGCCCCACCAGCATTAGACCGTGTCTTGACACAGTGGTCTGATACAACTGAATGCATTTGTTGATATACCCTGAAATGACCACAGTGCTGTTACAGACTCACTCCAAAACGACAGGTCAATCCTTGGAATTTTTGCCAATAAAGACACGAACCAGGCTCATCTTTGAGGTTCTTTGCTTTGCAGATATCACGCAGGGACTCCTCTAGAACGTCATAATCCATGGGTATTTTTGGTGTTTCAAGGAAAAGATCCATGAGAATGGCATTAACGAGTTCCAGGTCATTCTGTGAAAACTGTGGTATGCTTATTTCATGGATGGCTTGAAGGCAGATTGACCACTGATAACAGAAATATTAAGGACAGTGAGAATCTAAGTTCATGGCGAAATAGAGCTACACAAAAGAAAAAAAAAAAAACCTCATGAATGTCGGGGTTGTCTCTCCTCAGATTTCCAGCTACAGAGATCACAGCCTTCACACTTCTTATGTCAAAATAATAGTGATCCTTCAAAATAAAACCAAAAGTGAATCTTTTATTTATTTCAAATTTGAAACAAAATGATGAAAATTATATAAATTCATATCTTTTCAAAACTCAGACCTGAGACGCTAGCTGATCAAATAAGAGCTTGAAAAACGTATCAATCTTCTTGGAGAGGGCATTGGCATCCGAAAAGCCTAATGAATACAAGGAGATCTCCGCAATCACATCGTATTCAGGGATCACCATGGATACGGGACGGAACAGATTCTGCAGGGAACGTCAAGTCATTTGATCCAACCTACTTTTTCTCAGTGACACATAGTTATTTGGATTTCAATTACGATTACATACCTTCAGATTGGCAGGTATTTTGTTGCAAGGAGTGCGATCAAAGTTCATGGTAAAGAATATGGCACAGGAAGGGATTAAAGGAATCTCCATTCCGTCAAATACGAAATTCTCAGCCTAGAAAAAAACAAAACAGTCACTTTAGGGTTACTCAACCCTAACCCTAACCCTACCCTACTGTTAACCACAAAACTAGCCAACAGATGAACTCTAAACTCTAAACTTTACAACTTAACTTTTCAGACAGAATGTTTAGCAGTCAGTATTGATGATGCAAGAAGCAATTTTTTTTAGCTGCAGATGCGTCCTTTGCTACAAACGATTGATTTAAGCGTACACTAAGGGAATGCTGTTATTGACTTTTAGGAAATAAGATGTTTATTATCTCATTTAAAAAAAACCTAATCAAATCATTTGATTATTTGCATTTTTAACAAAATTCTAATTTGGTATGAAATGAGCTCCAGTGCTTGCAATAAAAATTTATTTCATCTCATCAATCAATTTATCATCAGAACAAATCAATAGAATTTTCTATTACTGAAATAATTGTTAGCTGCAGTTCTGAACGAGATACGATTCTAACAGGAAGTAGAATGTAAATGATCGGGGCATTCGGTCTTTGCCTGTTGCTGTTGGGCCTTTTGTATTGTGGAGATTTGCTGTGCCACGACAGAGAGAACCTCCACATGAACGCGAGCGATATCATCCAAAATAGCCCAAGCACCCGAGCTGTAAAATGAAACATAACAAATCTTACGTGAATGTGTCGTGCTTTTTCATCATACTCTTTCACGCTAGCTCGCTTTTTTTCCCCTTTTTTTTTTTTTACCTGGCTACTCCTTTAAGAAACCTTTGCACTGCGAAGGATTTCAGTTTATCGGAGCAGTTGAAAAGCACAGTGTGCATGGCCAGAGCATTTCCGAGATCTTTAATGGTTTCTGTTTTCCCTGAGCCCGATGCGCCTGCGACCCCGCCTCCCAGCTTGTGTTGCAGCGCTCCTGTAAGGCTGAGGTAGCATCTAAAAGTGCCAGAAGCTGGGTTTCAGTGGTTGCGCTGTGTAACAAGCAGAGTGCTTCGGTAAAACCATCCAATTCAAGCACTACCTGTGAGTGAGTGGGGTGATCACCATTCGACTAGCGTTTCCAAGATATTCATATCCATATAAGAACTCTGCGTTCATTGCGTGGATGTACAGCTCCTCATTTGTCCAGTAATATCTGCACATAAATATAGTAGTCAAATAAATTCTACGCAACAACGTCAAGTGGTAAAAGTGTGTAAAGTAAAGCAAACCTAAGTTGGCTGATCCACTCAAAGTTGGTGATGGTTGAAACTTTCTCCTCCACCAGTTTGGAAACGACATCTTTTGCATGGACTTCTATCACAATGAGGGAGGACAGCACGACCTGCTGCAGCTTAGAGACATCTCCCCTCACTCGCTGCACTAAGTCATCAATCTATATAAGTAAAACGATAAAAAGGTTAGAAATAGTCAAATCATGTCTGCACGATGTTCAGAAGAGTAGTTCATTAAAAATAATGTAAACTTAAATCAACAAACTGCGGCTAATCAAACTGGTATGTAGGTTTAGTGCTAGTGAACCTGATTCTGTAGTACAGGAAGAAATTTATTCAAGAGTTTCTTCTCCAAAGCCGTAGACACCTCAGCAGTCCAGAAAACCAGAAAGCTAGCAATCGCCACTTGACCAGGGAATGAAAACACCCACTCAACATGTGGTTGCTATGCAAGGAGAGGGTGAATATGAAGCTTTTAAAAGTACTTCAGTTAAACTAAAATATCTTGTGAGACACAACAACAACAAAAATCCATCAACTTACCTGAGAATAATCTTGGAGAGCACGCTCAATGCTATCCCTCACAGTGGTCTTCATGGATTTTTCTAAGTTCCTCAGCCAGTTGTCCACATTCCCAGCTGCTGACACTGGCAGTGAGAGTTGGACCTTTTCTTCTTCTTTAGAGTACATATGCGTTATGTTTAGGTCTGATTCAAAGTGCAGCTAAAGGCCAACAGAAAACTTGGTCACAAATATTTTTCTTCTGTTGTTCTGGAGTACTTAAGAGAATCAACAAGCCGAAGCAAACCTGTGAGAGGTTCTCAAAGCACTTGTGCAGTTGTAGTTGTATAGCTTTGGGATCTTTGGACTGGGATAAAATCTGCAGAAGCTCAACATCTGACAGGAAGAAATACCTACATACAAAAGTTATGCACAATGCAGACAGAATGTTTAGCAGTCAGTATTGATAATACAGTGCAGCATTATCGGAATGCGTCGTTATGATGGAAAGCAATTCTATGAAGCTATTCACAAGCTCAAGGCATGGATCAATACATGCATGTCACACTACTTAGATTTATACATCAATAAAAATTGAGATGTATTTTTTTTCTGACTTATTATGACCAGAACAAGTTGGGTGCCTCTCCGTTTTATTGATTTCTTACCTTGGAAAAGAACTTCGTTTTTCCTCCAAGTATTTTTTGAGTCCATTCCGAGCATTTTCCAAAAACATGTTGTAGCGCTTCAGTTTACTTAGGAGCTGAACATTTTGGCACATTTCAATCACCTAAAAATAAGCACATACATTGAGTGCACTGTTAACGCTGGTGCTAAGGTGGCAGTTGGCGTATCACACGTTTTAAGCTGTGCATTCAAAAAAGGCAAAATATGAAAGTTCAAACATTTTGGTGTCTGTCGACATTGCTCATGACGTTTCTCCAGCGCTGCTCTATGTGCTTGTACATGTTTCCTTGCTTGAGCTTATTCTTGACCTCATCGCAGCTAAAGATGGGCTCCAAGGTCAGCCAAGCACGCTGGCATTCCAGCCACTCTTCCAGTACATCCTGGATTCAAATATGAAAAGGAAAAGGCAGCAATAAAAAGATGAGACAGAGGAAAAATATTATGAACCTAATATTTGGTTTTGTTTGTACTTGAGTTAGCCTGAGCTTTTTCTCCCAGGCGTTGAGGCGACCCTCGAAGACTTTTTTGACCGGGGACAAGGACAGGTTCTGAGTTTTGACAATATGGTCATCCAGCCTCTGGAATATTTCATCTGGAACCTTTAGCATGGATTTTTCAGCCTCCTTATCGAAAAGCGAATCAAATTCAACTGTCGCCCACTCCTCTTCCATTGTTTCCAGAGCCTAGAGGAAAAGGCGGAGAAAGAGGCGCAACTTCAGTAAAGAGATCCCTTGACAGACTAGGAGTTAATGTCTAGCTTCTTTGATAAGGTAATGAAAAAGAATTTAAGTTGTAGCAATAGTTCCAATAAAAATTAGCAATCTGACAACAATATATAGACGTTATCAAACAAAGACCTTATGGATCACTACATGCATCACCTGTTCAATGCTGTATTCTTGGCCAGCAGTGTGGGCCACATTAACTATTTCATCCAAGTGGTCCTGAATGCCAAGCTCCATGTAGCGAGCAAGACTCATGTTTGCTTTTGGTCGAACTGTTATGTTAATTTTTTCTGAAATCATCTCCCAGTGGTAGCTCTTCATTCCCGGGCTCCTTAGGGACTGAATCAGAAGGGAGAACGGCTGGAAATCCTCTATCCTGGTATGCATTACACTCGTCATTGTTTGAACCGCTAATATCCCAGGACACGAACAGACAAACAAAACAAAAAAAATAAGCAGACAAGTTAATCACTTTTTTTTTTGCTATTAGAAGATTTTCTAAGATAACAAATCAGTTGCCAACCAATATTGCCCTCGAACTGTTTAATTAATCCACTCATGGTTTGTCGGGCTCCTGTGACAAGACGGTCAAGCGGCTCAGAGTCGACTGAAGTAAGTGGGTCATTGAACCAGCCGTCTGTCCAACGTAGCCAGTCAGATGTGGTGGTCCAGAGCTTTTCAAAAGGCTTGAAGTCATTTATCAGCTTATTCAGATGATCAAACTGTAATAAAAATTCATAATTTGAGTTTGAAAAAACAAAAAATAAAAAAAATAAACTAACAACAACAAATCCAAAGAACAAAAGCAGGTACTCCCTGCCGTATTTTTAGCCATCCCTATCCATTGCACTCTCACTGAAGGTCTCTAATCAACCCACATTTGAGATTGGTAGACCAAGCAGACGCTCTCTGGTGTTGTAGGTTTCTGACAAACTCAGGCACTGCTTGAGTTGCGCTTTTGCGCGCTTTGCTCTATTGGCGATCTCATGGGCGAGCTCGATGTCGTCGTATCCCACAAACTCAGCAACAACACCCTGTTCACAAAGGCATATATAAAGTTAAGACCTGGTTTAAGACATGTACAGTCTGTTGCAAAATATTCAATGTGTTGCACGAGGGGCAGGAGGGTAGGGGTGGACAATATGGACTTAAAAGTCCTATTGTGCTATTTTGTGGTACTATCATGATAACAATAAAAGGGACAATGACAACTATTTATTGCATCTTTCTTAGGGTAAGTTTATAACTTACCTTGTTATAAACTTACCTTTAAGTAAGTTTATAACTTAAAATTATAAACTTAACTTTTAAGGACTTTTTTTTAAAAAGTCCTTTTTAAAAAAAAGGACTTTTTTTTTTTTTTAAATGACTTTTTTTTTTTTTTTAAAGTCCTTCAAAAAAAGAATACTAAGTCCAAAAATAAGGAGTTTTGGAGTGTTTTAAACAACCGATTCTGACAACGATAAATTAAAATTCTTATCACAATAGGAAATTTAGCACAATAAATGCTTTATATATTCTGCAAAGAAGCAAGGGCGAAATTATAAAACTGTAGATATGTAGAGCTGGTGGAGTAACACCTCAATATCCTTGCAACGGTATCTACAGTGAAAAGTGGTTAAACAAAAACATTGAAATTTGTGTTTTTGCAAGGCGACTCAATGTGGAAAAGTTAAAAGAGTACTAGTACTGTTCCAGGTCGTTGTGGATTTGGATGAAGAGTGCGGAACATCTTTAGGAAGCAACCAGACAGTTATCCAGAAAATACCTTTTCCGTATGGACTCTAAACATATTGTGATTGATGAAAAGAGATGGAAAACCTGCAGTGCGTCAATTTGCTCCTCGAGTTTGTTTTGGTCTGCTAGTTGGATCTTGTTGAAGCGCTTCTCATCTTCCTCATGCTGGGCATTTACTCTCTCCACTTGACCGTTTATCTTTAGTGGCCACCCAATAGCTGTCCACCTGCACAAAAGAGCCACCACAACAGGACCAATAACTCCTTAGATCCAGTTTGGGATCTTAGATCCATTTTAGGACTCACTTTTACTGTGCACTCATATCCTAAACCATAAAGGAAAAAATCCTTGAATGTAATTAAAGTGAAGAATCTCCCCATAATCTCAATTGACCATGTAAGATTATTCATAGATTAGAGCAGTTTTTCAAAACTCACCCACAGAACAAACCTCTCCCAATAGAGCAAATTTTGAATTGCAACAAAAAGAAAAGTCCTGGAATCAATCACTAAATTTAAAGCCAAAATTTGAAATATTTTTACTAAATTACAGGCCTTTCTAGACTGACATTTCCATATTTTGCATTCAGTTTTCATGTATTTTCAAAATGCAAAGTACTTTGAAAGACAGACAGACGAATGGTTGATGGATGGATCAATGCATGGATATTTGTTGGGTTAAATCATTCTACTTTGAGGACCACATCACAGAAAATAACATGTTACGAAGCAGCTGTTTGGCCTTTATCAACTTCCATTTCTAAAACTAAGTCAGATCTGCAAAATACTGAAATTCATAACTTTTCCATACTTTTCTGGACTGTGAATAAACCCTGCACACTTAATGCAAACTATTTCAGCATAACGAATACACACTTACCTTTTGCCAAAATCGTCGTTTGAAATGTGAAAGTTGAGGTCTTCCAGTATCTCGTAGTCCATCAAGATTTTGGAAAGCTGATCCTGTTGTTAATAGGTTGTGAAGATTATTTGTGTAAATCTTAAATTATTATCGAACATAAACATGCTTAAACTCACTAAGGTGTTCAGTTGTGTACCTTGTAACTCTTAACCTGGTCGGGGATTTCTTTCATCCATTCCCTCTTTTCAGTCAGCTCCTCAATGGTGTTGGGTCTCTCCTGTAGCATTCTGCTTATAAGAATGCACTTTTCACAGGCCTAAACACACACACACACACACACAGAAAATAATATATGCTCTTCAGTGGAGTGCTACTAGTGAACTCTGGCACATTACAGCAGCGTGGGAAAAGAAAAAAGAATGGGATTTTTGGCCCCCGAACAAATGACTTACATCATCAATTTCTTTTGAAAGCATCACAGCAAGATTTTCCAGGAGTGCGTTGGCCATAAACCTCCGCTTCTTAATGAGAGCTTGTCGCACAGCTTGCACACGGACAAAAAATGGACCAATAACAATGTAGGATGGCAGGGCGTACTCAAGCTTCTCCATTTTCTTGAGATGATATTCGACCTGTTTCTTCACCTCTTGAGGGGCCAGCTCTACATTGAGGGTCCTGAGGCATTCATGAAATAAGAATTTATCATTAAGAGGACAGAATCACTTCATTCTGAATAAGACTGAACTGAATTTTGTCTAATCCAGACAAATACACTTACTTGAAAGCATCTATGTCCAAATTGTGTAGGTCAATGAATTTTTCATATCTGGCAGCATAGGCTCTGAGAGGTATCGTTGCTTTCTTTAGGACATTCCGGACTTTTTCCTCCAGTTCTGTTACTTCTTTTTCGTAGAAACTCATTGGCTCGATTAACAGACTGCCCATGATGACCAGTTTCTTCATCACAAACTGGTGAGAGGAAGAACCGAGCTAAATCTTTGACGTCACGGTGACCTATGTTTATGTCGATATCAGAGCGCTTGATTTCCAATGTAAATGCGCAACAAATGTTTGCTTTCTGCTTACCCTATAAAGCTGCGGAATTTTGTGTGTGACCAAAATGGCAGATCTGAACAGTTTTGTGACGAAAGACTCAAAATCTTCAAGCGGAGTACTGTAATGAACCCCGGTGTGGTCCAGAATCAGATCGACAAGGAACAGAGGATTCTTCCTTGACCTCAATAAAGATAGATGTAGAAAAATTACTCACAAAGTACTGAATATCAACCAATATATGTGCGCTTCAAGGATACTTTGTTAGATTTTCTTTAATACAATTATTTAATCTGGGAAATGATCATCTGCGTACCTGTGGTTTATCTTACCTGTAGGGGCTATTGACCAGGTCTTTTCCCCAGACCAGGTCCTGAGTAAACGCCTTGCCACATAGACAAGAGTCCAGAAGGAACTCGCTCAGGTTTTTCAGTGACTCTAACACAAGGGTGCGCAAAGAGTTCCTCATTCTGAAGACCACCTGTTTCATCAGCCTGTATATGATTTCGTCGGACTCAAAATCACAGCGGATCTTGGAGAGGGAATTGCAAGCGGCGCGGATGCTGACGCTGAGTGAGACGACCCACTTCTCCTGGAGATACACGGTTATCTAGAAAAAGTGAAAGCGTGTTGGTCCTTTTTTTTAAATCCATGTGATGAAGAATGTGTGGCAAAAGCCAGTTTCAAGCATCAGGTTGTGACAGTACAAAGTAGGGCTGCCCCTAGCTATTTTTTTTTTCTATTATTGACAGCACTTTTAATAACAGAAGACAGAGATGGGAAAGCATGTCTGTACTGCCAGCTTATTTACCCCATTTTGAACTTGAGCCTGGATGCGTTCAAATTCATCCACTCGCTGTAGTTTGACGATCATCAAGTCGAACAGCCTCATGTCCGTCACTTTGTGGCACGTGTCCAAAATGTCATGTATCACAGCGATCACCTCAGGTAGGCTTAGCAGAGAATTCTGGGTGAATTCACTTTGTTTTACCTTATAGTGAAGGGGAGGAACTGGAATGCATACTGTAGGAGTAAAGGAAGCCGGGGTTTAGTTTCTGAGAGTGTCCCTTCATCTTCATAAAAAAAGGTACATGTTGATTGAAAAAAAGGGATCTTACTGTTTTCTGGTATACACTCAGGAGCTTTTGGAGGCAATATTATGTCTGAAAACTCTTCTGAGTAGGTCGTCACAGTCTTGTCAAACACCATGCGGTTCATAACCCGGTCATAATCCAGCTTGGCCTGGTTCTCCAAGTTTTTTATACATCTCTCAAATCTGCACATGAAATCATAGACTTCTTTTACCATTTTATGTGTTCTGCTTTTGATTGATCTGTCAGAAAAGCATTGTAAACAAGCAACAATGCAGGGACTGACTGGGAATGACGTTACTCACAATTTCCCCTTAAAGCCGCAAGCAGACTTTACAAGTTCCTTGATCCGTTGCAGACTGGCATGACTGAGGGACGGATTTGCCTCCCAAATGGGCATGCAGTCTACAGACGTGCTGTACAGGAGTTGAATTTCTCCCTCCTTTCTCAAACGAAGAGCAGACTCGATTCGGTCTGCAAAGATTCGAGGATCCTCGGCTTTGAACAACAGCCTGATCCTTGGTATCCAGTGCTTAGTTCCTCCATACAAAATGGTCACATCTGTGGCAAAGTGGTTAGTGTATTTTATCAAAAAATAAAAAAAATAGTCAGATGTTTTCATATATTGCATATAAAGCCCTGTATTCATCACTTTCTGACGTTAAATAAAACTAAATATGTTCTGTTTTAGGTCAGATGGGATTGCTAAAATTATTGCAGTTTGTTCACTGACAGAATTAAAAGCGAGAGAATTGTTGAGATATTTTTTTCGTCAAATTCTAAAGATTAGATTAATTTCATGACAAATTTGTGTAATTATTAGTTGATTTTTTTTATGTAACCTTGTTTTGTTTTTTTGTTTTTTCCTGATGATGCCATTTATTTAACCAGTCCCTTCTGCTGCAAATCATCATACTGTTACTCCCGTACCTCGCAGTGACAATAGTGTTCTCAGGATTGCAGGCCTCCTCCTTTGTCTTCCAAATGAACAATGGTCATTATGGCCACACAATTTAATTTCAGTCTCATAAAATCATGGAAAAATGTCCTCAAAAATGAAGTTCTTTGTCCCTGAGTGCTGTTGCAAACAATCTGCTTTTAATGTTGCCTGGCTTCATTATCTCTAAGTACTTCTTCTGCTCTTGTTAATGCAGGACTCATTCCCCTGGATAATGACTTTCTCTTATTAGCCTCAGCGACATACGCACAAGGTCCGTTGCTTTTGCTCGAATTTATATACGCATATTGTGCACCAAGACATAAAAGGCTTAAACCAAGTTTATTTGACATTTGTATGATAAAACCAAAAAAATTAAAGAGCAGACTTAAGTTGGAGGACCTCAGTGGCCTGAACTGTTCTTCAGGTGATAGAAGGCTGAATTTATTATTGTCTGTATGTGTCGGCGAAGGTTAAAGTCTAGCTTCATCGCTACAACCAGATCGCGGGCCTTATTAGGAAGTTTCTAGCTGTAATAAAGGAAGCTTTACAAGAACTCTTGATTGTTCTTCTCTACGTCCAAAGATAGCTTCAGTTTTGTTTCTGTCTGTCTGAAAAACGTATAGCACATCTACGCTTTGATTTGATCTACACAACGACTCTACGCATGGATGTAATATAGAACCATGTGTCATCTGCGTAGTTATATTAACTAATCTTATTATAATCTCAGCTAACAGCAAAATGTGTATGTTAAAAAAGGAGGGCTGCAGGACTGAACCCTGGGGTATCCCACATGTGACTTCTGTCTGCTCTGATGAAAAACATGTCAAGTAGTGTTACTACGCTACGCAAGAAAACAAACAAATCAAATGACTTACTTTTCTTGTGTCTTTTTCTAACAGGTTTTACTTCCTCATCTTCCTGAGTGCTGTCTTCGAGCAAGTTCTCCTCCTCCTTTGTCTCCTGCTTCTTCTTCCCCTCCTTGTCTTCCTCCTCCTCCTTTTTTGTCTCCTGGTTTTTCTTCTTCTCCTTGCCTTCCTCCTCCTCCTCTTTTGTCTCCTGGTTCTTCTCCTCCTTGTGTTCCTCCTCCTCCTCTTCCTCCTTTTCGTCCTTAAGAACCTCCTCCACTAAGTACTGACTTTTTTTCGCACAATAGTCAAGAACCCCAACTAAATGCCATTTGTACTCAGGGTATGAACTTTCTGAATCACGTTGGAAAAAGGACAAAGACACAAATTGTGACTAAAACTATTTTAAAAAAAATTATAATAAAAATCTATGAATTTATATTGTAGAGAAAAAACATTTACACCAAAGACAATGTAATCACCAGTAAGCAGCAGGGCCAATGCAGGAATGGGCTTTCGATCAGGGCATTCTAGGCTTCTGCCCATAGCGAGCCAGCTTTCTGGTGTCCGGCATTCGTAATCATCATTGTCAAATATCTCATAAAATACAAAAAATAAATAAATAAATAAAAAATACAAAAACTCAGATCAAATGAAAAGAAGAAGGGGAGTGTGGGCATTTTGAAAAACGCAACGCATATATGTGAGATGGCTGCCATAGAAGTACCACAGCAACAGCACTATATCTACCTCAAGTGGCAGGAAGGGTGATGCCAGCTTGTATGACTTAGGAACAGAATCATCCTCCTCGTCTGGATGTTCTGGCATCAGGTTGTTAGACCTTATGCCTTTTTCTGCCAGGAGTTGAAGTAAGTCTAAAACCAAGTATCCTCGACGAAGTCTGCAAACAGAAAAAAAAAAAAAAGACTTTAAATTGAATTATTATTTGATAAAAAAAGAAGAACATGCTTTATAATATTTACCACAAAACAGCTCACACCTCTCTTCCACTAACTGTCGAGGAGCGTGTCCTGGGATGGTTATGTATGGAACCTGAACTTTGGGTGTGTCGCCACCGACGGCGAAATACGGATTTTCTTGAACACTGTTGTCAATGCACAGGTCCCATGGAGACGTGAAAATTCCAGCTGTGATACAGAGCGTGGAGAGGAGTTTCTTGTACTGTGACACAATTACGTTCTTTTAAGTAGAGCTACTGTGCGCTTTTTACGTAATATGTACTTCATGTGACCGCCAACCACAAAGCAGCATAACATTGTGAAGTGGGAAGAAAAAAGATTTTCAAATTTTTGGCAAAGGAAAGAAAAACTCACATAACTATTTATGTAATAAAATTCAGCATAACCCATTGTCTTCTGAAGATATCTACTCATTAAATAGACTCCACCTGCATCAGAGGTTTGTTGGAGAACATGTTACTTACCTACAATGGGAAAACACACAGACTTATTGGCTGGGTTTTGAACCCAGGACCTTCTTGATGATACTAAGAACTGAACTGCAGTTCAGCCCTGCTTAATAGTAAATACCGCAATTGAATTTTGTCACATTTTCAATTAAATTAATAATTACTGATGCTCCTGGAACGAGCTGCGAAAAAAACACATTCAAACAATAAAATTCCTTCTGTGCGTTTATCAGGTTTGCTCAAATGATCAGTTTAGCAGAATTATAAATCACAATTCTTTATGTAATGGCTGCTTTCCCCCCCACACAAAATATACAATTCCTGAAAGGGGCATACGAAACTTTTCCAGTGTTCTTGTGTGAAAACTTTGGATGACTATATCACTGTCCATCCACCTCACAATTATAGAATACTTTGTGTTCAATATGATAAAGTGAAGTTTGCTGTTTGATGTGAGAAAACGTTCAGGTAAAAGCGACATATCTGGAATTTGCACACAAAAATGCTGCGCCAATTCACTTCTATCCTCACCGTCTGGTGTATTCTGAGCATCAAAGTCCTGTTCGGAGGCGGAGGTCTTGTCATGGTCCACCAGCTGTCTGACTCTGCGCCTCACAAAAGCAGGCTTTTGCCCCCGAGGTTTTGTAGGTATCATTGGTGGCTTCGGGCCTTTCTTGTCTATTGAAAGGAATGCTGCCACGCCATCAACGGCAGGACTCCGAAGCTAGGGAGAGCAAACTCAACGGTTGTCAAACGGTTGGCTTTCTTTTTTAATTCGTTGCTACGAAATTGTCTAAAAAAAAAAGAAAGAAAGAAAAGGTGACATGAAATGAAATAAAGACAGTGTCCTACCGTAAACTCTAACGCAGACCCAACTTGTTTTATTTAAAGGTCGACGTTAACGTCGCGCTGAACGCCACAAATCTCGGTTTAGTTACCCACAGTAACAGTGAAGTCACTCGCTGTTGCCATGGAGATTCAGTACAGCTTGCACGCTTTGACCATAGGAGGCGCTGTTGCGCATTTACGGCACAACTTGCCCTGTGTAAAAAAATAAATAAATAAATAAATAAATAAATAAATAAATAAATAAATAAATAAATAAATAAATAAATAAATAAAGAGCAAACTTACGTCAAAAACGTAAGTTTGGTAGGAGGTAGTAGTAAAAGAAAAATAAAAGAAACCGGAGCCAACCGAGATGTTTGTTGACCTACACTGTTTCTGGTGACGCTCTGCCTCCTGCAAAGTATAAAAAGTATAATCTCAACACTGAATTCATGACTCTAAATTGAATATAGAGGGTCACAGAATAATTTACTGGGCACTATTATTTGGTGACCAGTAACTTAATTGAGCCAGGCTGTTTCTGGGGATTTATTTTCCTCTCATAAATAATTTAACCACTCTGGTCACAAGATGCCATATCATTACAGGTGCATCGGAAAGAAGATGGTGGAGTTTCAATCAGATTATGTTTTTATCAGAAAATAAGCATTAACATGTAGGCCTGTTCGTTAAGGCATGATAAATGTATAAAATGAATGTAGTGTGCAGTGCTTTGGGGTTCTCTGGACTTCACAACTTTCACTATGTAAGTACAGGTCTTTTTTGTTTTGACTTTGTTTTGTTTTTTTCAGCCAATCAATAATGAGGACATTCTTGGTGAAATGTTTAATGGGGGTCATCTGATCCTCTGTCTGTGTCCCAGCAGAGCTACATTTCCAAAGAGATGACCTCACTTAAAACAAGACATGAAAACAACGCTGTCTCTGAGGATCTAAGCAACCCACATCCCAATAATGGAAATATTAAATCAGAGCAGCATCGGAGCTCGGAACATGCTCACCGCAATAGGTTATTAACGATTGCCACATGCTAGAGCTATGAGATAAATTCATGTCAAAGACTGGAGTTCCAAAGAAAACTCTTTGAAAACCACAAGTTTCTGATGAGGTGGCGGCCCTTAAAACCTGGTTTTCTACCAATGTTTGCCTGACAATCCCTGAATAAAACGTGGAGCCAGGAGGCCACCATGGAGATAAGACCTAAATGTAAAGTTGTGGCAAGCAGCTCTGGTTAAGTCAAACTCGTTAAACCTCAAAAAAAAAAAAAAGAAAAAAAAAAAACCTTGATCCACCCTGTAATCCTCATTCTTTTCAATCTACAACCCCAGCTGACTTTCTGCTGGCATTGAGGATCAACAGAACATCGTATTCAAAAGAATGTCAGTGTAGATTGATTCCACAATCTCTGGAAATACAAGGCATCATCACATCCCTGATTTTTTTGGTTTTTTTTTGTTTTGTTTTTGTTTTTTCAAATGAAAATCACTTACTGCACATTAACGACATCAGCATGGGTTTGCTCGGCTCACCAGATGTTCACCGACAGGATCAAACGCCAGCCAACCCCCTCCATACTGTCACAACTTGTGGGCCAGAAGCAGCTGCGCAGAATTCCTACTTAGACCCTCCACAGAAACGTATATTCTACAGTAACCACAGCTGTGCACTGGCGAAGCCACCTGGTACTCTATTATTGAGTCCAGACGCAGGAAAATAAAAGGGTTGTCTCAAAAGATCCTGTGATCTTAACAGTACAGGTTCCATTTATATTGGGTAAAAAAAAAATTGCCTATGTATTCATTTCTCTTCATTTTATTCAGCTAAAATAGTGGATTGAAAACACATTTATCTTCCCTTTCACTTTTCCCACATTAACCAATTCAACAACTGCAAGTATTGATTTATTTTATCAGAATTTTTGTCAACAGACTATAGAGAGTAGTGCCTGTTTGTGAATTGGGAGGAAAATAATGCATGGAATCACATCGTGTTATTTTTTTTAGATTAAAATCTGAAACGTGTGGCATGGTTTTGCACTAGCGCCATTACTGACATCCTTCAAAGGGTTTTTGAAGCAGCATCTTCAAAAAGAAAAAACGTAATGAAAAATAAAAATGGAAAGAGTCTGGTGCAACTGCTAAAACCTTCGAGGTGAGATGACCTGCTGTTGATGAACAGTGTCCTTCGCAGTTGATCAAACGTTTAAACCGTCACCGTGGCTCGGGATGGCACACAGGTGGAGTTGGCGTGCCAGTAAAGAAGAGCTCTGATTGGCTGAGAGGAGCCTCGGAACCCGGCAGCCCACTGGATCAGGCAGAAGGAGCAGTCTGGAACCCCTCCCGCCCCCCATCACCACCACCACCAGTCTGCGTCCCTCGACCTCGAGCAGCTGTCTCTGATTTCTCCTCTCATTAACTCTACTTCATTGTGTGGCTTTTGGAGCGAAACCAAAGTCAGTACCCAGGGGCTGTAAAAAGGCTCCAAATAGTGAGGAAAAAGCCACATGAGATCAGAAAATGAAAACTGTTTTGAATTATTAAAGCATCAGAATCGTGTCTGCTCGTCTCAGCGATGCTGAACTCCACTGGCGGAGGGCGTGGGGGGGGGGGTAAATTTATTATTTCTCGTTTACCATGCTGACAACATTAGCTCTTTGCTTTACAGATGAGGTCTGACGTGATTTGCGACATGTGCGGCAGTCGGTTTTTCATTGAATACAGTGTGAGGCAGGAGGGAAGGAAAACAGTCAACTGAATCTTTAACAAGTGTCTGTTGGTTTTGATGTCGGGGAAACACAATCTGCACTGGTTTGTCTGAGCAGGAGGGCGATGATGAGAAGAGTTATCAAGTGGCCGTGTCTTTGTTCGAACGTCTGCCTGCTGATGTATGTGTTTATGTGAGGTTGCTGGTGACAAAAAATGAAATATTGAGCTCATTAGAAAGTGACAAAAGCATAAATAAAAGGGTCCAACAGAGAAAGGACGCGGAGGGGTGCAATGTTTCAAGTTAGCACGAGGGGAGATGAATATGTGGACAAATACTAAGCACAGATCCCAACCATTAGCAAGCCACCTTCATCGCAACTGAAGCCTCATTTGGTACACAAGATACTTTCCCTGATATTGCCAAGAACTGCGCGAGCCAGTTCAGGTTCTGTCATCCTCATTAGCGTCGCATCGCTATGTCTGCTGGCCACGCAAATCGGAAACGTGTTGGTCCTTGGAGAACATTTTAAATTATTGATTCTGTAGCTTTTCAGCACCGTCGTCCTGACATGGAGTTCCACCACTTCTTTCCCCCCTCACTACTGTTGACTCGCTTCGTCTCATGACGTTCCTGCTCTGTATGGCATGTCTGCCTGGCCGTCGTCACGGGGACAGGAACTGAATCAAACTTGCGTCTTCCACTGTTCCAACCATTCTTAGGTCAGACTGTGACTATCAAATGGACCAGAATCAGGAATGGCAGCTTATCGATTCCACTGTCTCATCCTGGTAACCTATCTGGGCGAGTGATTGATTTCCAGCAGCTAAAACGTCTCAGTAAAGATACTTTTAAGCGTTATTAAAAATGCTGGGGGGAAAAACAAAAGAGACATTTTTCAACTTGCACACCCACACTAGGACACATGTTGTTTACCCTTGTTTTTACAGTAACTTTTTAAACAAACACTTTATTGCTTGTGGTTGTTTTTGTGCTGCAGTATGATATAAAATTATCCCTAACTGCAGCCTCGTCCGCTTAAGATTTAACATGTTTTGCATTTGAAGGCCCAAATGAGCTCTACGCAATTTACTCGCACAGACGTTTATCGCACTTGCTGCTCTTAAAAATGTTTAACAGCCCCCCACATTAAACCCTGACCTTAAACTTCGGCTTTAAGTCAAACGAAACCTGCCATTTGAAAGCCTCTTCAGAAATCAGAAAACACACCAAAGCGGAGCGAAATTCTTTTCAGAGCTCGCCAGACCCACATCCGTGGTTTGATTCTATGTTTTAACCATTACCTCCATCGTTCTGAGACGCACAAAATCCACACAGGTCAGACCTTAAAAACGTGGAAAGCTCATTTCCGTGTTTCGGGCCGAGCCAAAAGCGGACTCTAAATCATTTCGAGCCGGGCCAAAAATGTGTCTGTCTGGTGATAAAAGTAATGAGCAGCATGCTCACATGCTTTAAACGGGAATAACCTGATCTTTCACAAACATGTAGATTTTTATTGGCACATGTGTGAGACAAAAAGAGAACATGTGAGATGTGAGAAGACAAAGTGGGACTTATTGTTTGAAGCATTTCCAAAAAATAAGAAGAGACAGATGAAAGAGAGAGAGAGAGAGAAACCTCCTTAAATGCCATAAAATAAATAATCACACAGTGTGAACGGTCTCATATTGTGTCACATTGCAACCTCAAACGTAGACTGAGTGTTATATGCCTGGCCAGCACTGAGGGAAGCTTAACAGAGAATTTGGAAAAGTTAAGGATTTGTGCTTTTCAGCAGGTTTTTTTTAGTGGGACTAGGACCTTTTTGAGTAGCTGATGTAGCTGGGCACACATTTTTTCCCCCCCTTTTCTTTTAAGTGGGACTAAATGCTATGAACTGTGAAAATGTCAGGGAGACCACAAAACATTTTCCCTTCATAAACCACATACCAGCATTTAATGTAATGGTAGATGACCCCAAAAACATTCAGTGAATTTTTTATTTTTTTTTCAAAAGCACTTAATTGCTTAGGCATTGAGGAAACTTGAAAGGAACGAGGGATCTGTGTTCTGCTTTTGTCAGAATTTTGCAGGGAAATTGTTAAAAAATAAATTAATAAATGACACAATTAACCAAACAATTTGTTTTTCTTTGAACTGGCCAAACGTCTGGGGCAAAAACTATGTTTCACACCTATATTGACGTTCAAATCTGATGCCACAAAACAATACGGGAACACTTAAAGCCACAGCATTAATGTTTTCCTTTTCTTTTTTTTTTAAGACAAAAAAAAAAAAAGTTTTGGTGGCCAATGGGTACTTTTGACTTAATAATGTCTTTACTGATTGGGTTTGTAACAAATCTCACCCAATACGTTGAAATGAACGGACAAGCCTGACGAAGATGAACTTGTTTTCATATGTGAAAGACAATATTTAGCTCCCAAACAACATGCAGCTGCATTTGCAGCAAAATGTGTAGAAAGCACCAACTCGACATCTAGAAAATATTTTAAAAACCGCAAGTCATTTTCACATGGAAAGGGATTAGGACTGCTGAAAAAAAAAAAAAATGGAATTTTGACTTAAAAGTCAAAATGCCACTAAACTGATAGCATCTTCTTAAACATTGGATTTTAAATTCATTAAGTCAGAATTATTTTTGTTTTTCTTCAGTGACTCTCTCCTCTTCTAGGACCTTCGGCTTTCCAATTGTAACTTCTTTTTTTTCTCTCTTTTTTTCTTCACGTTTATGGTTGTACAGTAAAGTGAATAAAACACACATTAAAGGCATCAACACTTTTTCAAGGGAGTGACGCTGTTCACCAGAAGAAAGTCGAGCCACGAAGAAAACAAACTTTGATTGATGGCAAAAAGCCAATCATTCAGCTTCTTCTAAAACCTCTTATCAATAAGAACAAACTAATTGTCCTCATTTGTTCTGACAGACTTTAGTAATTATGGGTTGGCTTTTTTTAATTATTATTATTATTCTTTTTCCTTTCAGGAGAAAGGCAGATGAACAGGTCTGGAAGCAATTTGTATGTCTCTGAGAATGTTTATAAAAAAACCCCCAAAAACCCATCCCAATTCCATGCGTCCATTCCAATTTTCTGAGCTCCTTTCTCTCCCAGTTTAAACCATTAACTCTGATCAGACAGAGTTCTTCCAGTTCGGTCTGTGTGAGAGAAAGATAGACACATCAAACCAGACAAAGGACTATATGTATACCCTGTGACTGAAATTAATTAGCAAACAAGGACTTCAAGAGTTTGTGATGTGACTTTTTGAAGACTATTTATGACCCATTGTTACAACAAGGAATGGCAAAGAGACAAGCATGGGGGGGTTGGGGAGGGGGTTGAAAAAAAGGAATCCCTTTCTTGTCTGGCTCATTTGCATAAAACAGAAAGCTGCCAGACTCCTCTGGTGCCACAACGCAACGAATCAAGCTGCTTGTGACGGGACTATTTTCCCCTTTTATTACTATTATTATTGCTCAGGTTTTTCTGTGCTCGGCTTCAAAGGAGCTTTCAACTTGGAATGACTGCAGCTGAAAAACAAGTGGGAAGCCGACGATAAACACATTTCTAAGTCTCATTATGGGGCCCCGGGTACTGAAGTGACCGCGTTCGGATGGTATGCGCCGTGATGCTGGTTTATATTAGCGGTATGGGTGAGCCAGTGTCAATAGCGACTCTGTGCCCCACTGTGGTGCCAACCTCTGGAGGAATCTGGGGCTGTAGTGCTGTATCTATGACAAGGAACAAACAAGGACTGAACCCCATGGTTATTCCACCAAATATTGCTTTCTGAACTCTTCCTGAGTTAAAACTTTATTTTTCTTGTTTCTAAATGAATGTTTTCTTTGCATTCTTTGAGTTCTGGAAGCGCTGCAGCTATTTGGTTATTCTGACCATTTCGCGTTTTCTGCAAATAAATACAACATTTTTTCCTTGGAACTTTGGAGAAATGTCAGCAGTTTGCAGAATAATAATAACAATAATAATAATAATAATATCTCTTAGCGTTACATTTGTATTCTTAATATTTAACATCTTGGACGGAGTAGCTCGTCAACTAATAAACAGTTTCAGCTTGGGGATCAATGAAGTATATTCCATATGCTATAATGGTGAAGGAGGGGGAAGAGGATGCAGTCTGTTAGTCAGCATTTTCCAGGGTTGGATATGGTCCCCTCCCACCCCTTGTCCCCCTCCCCCCCCTTGTCCCCCCAATGTGCGGCGCCTCTGGGCGTCATTCGCTGAAGGACCGCCACTGGCCGTGTATAAATAGAGCTCCTCTGCTCAGCCTACACGCGGGGAGCGCACATTGACAGGACGATTCATATTTCAGGCTCGCTGCAAAATGAATAATAGAAGTGTTTGCATGTTTTTATACATATATATATATATTTTTTTTTTTTCTACGACAGAACCAGGTAGTCTCCCTATGAACAAAATGAAAGAGCAGTAAAACAAAAATAAAAGAAAGCAGAGTTGGAGCGCTCCTTTCTCCTTGCATCTTCTCGAAGCCCTCCCGCGATGATCCATCCAGCTCGGCCCAGGATCCCCTGACGGTGCGTTAACTTTGACCTTTTCTTCCACCGGGCGCTGGAAAGGACAATGCTGGCTGGATTCGCCCGGATGTGCCCCGGACCTGGACGCGCGCTGCGTCACCCGCGGAGAAATGCTCTTTGACTGCGGTGGGCGCGATGCAGCGGCGTGCAGTGTGCTGTAACCGCAGAGGGAACCAGGATGGTGCAGGGCAGAGGAGGGCAGCGCATGCTGCTGGCGCTCGGATGGCTTCTCTGGATCGGGACGCGCAGCGGAGCAGGTGAGGAGCGCTGGCGCGGTCCGTCTTTTCCTCCTTTATCAGAAAGGAGGAAGAGAGGAAGCCGAGGAACCCTTGATGCTGCCAGAGTGAGCAGCAGCAGTGATGTCACGGTCAAGTCAGATTAATAATTCATGGAGAACACGAAGAGATTGACTTTGGGGGGGTTTAATTTGTCCATGATGTCAGCAGAAGAGACTTTCTCTGGATTTTATGTGTAGACACGAAGTTATATGTAAGTGTGAAGTATGTTCACCCTGCAATGCTGCAGCCAATGCTGCCAGCCTGGCCACTGACTCTCAGTTGGTTTTCCCCGCATGGAATTTGATGCAACTCATGATGCTGTGACCTTAAACAGTCAGTTCTGACCGCATGTTTTGGGTTGGTGTCCTGCTGGAAGCTGAAGCTCTGCGCCAGTCGTCTGCGCCTTGTTGCAGGTTTGGCTCTACGTTCTGCTCGGTCCAGAAGTTCAGCCGTTAACCCGGCGGAGTGTCCTTGTCAAAGTCTCCCTGTGCTGAAGCAGCAGTCTTGCCCGGCCGCCGGTCTTTCTGCATGAGGTTTGCATGTTCCCTTCCTGTGCATGCTTGGGTTCTCTCCAGGTAGCAAATACATGAGTTGGGTTTTATTGGTTCCTCCAAATTGTCCTTAAGCGTGAGTGTGTGTGGTTGTTTGTCTCTGTTACACTGTCTTGTGTGTACCCTGTGACCTCACAGATGACCTCTCCTACCCCACTACCCTGCAGGATACGATGAATAACTGGATGGATGGTACCAGCGCCTCATTTCACTGAGGAAATGTTAGTCTACTGACGCGCTAAGCATTTGGTGTGAATTCTATCTGCTCCTTCTTCCACATGTACTCTGTGTCGATAGCGAGGAAGAGGTCGATATGACTTACCTGCAGCGATGTCTGTCATCTTGTCCTTCTTGTTTTTTGCTTTCGCTGCGGTGGGTTTTATTCACAGGGATTAGTGTAAAAGGGGGCAGAAAAGCAAGTATTCAAAACACGTAGCTTCTTTTTGCAAAAGCATGTGGACAGTCGCGCATCACTTTCTTCCAGTTTATGCTGTTTCTGTCGTTTTCCTGTTGCTTTTTTTGTTGGTCTGCCACATAAAATCCCTACTGAGTACTCTGAGGTTTGTGGTTCTGATCTGACGCAAGTGGAAAAGCGCAACTGGTTCAAATACTTTTGCGAGGCGTTCCATTGTCCAGTTTGTCTTTTCACCGGCTCGTTCACACTCTGTTTGTTGCAGCGTCTAGATGTGTAAACCAAGCCTGCAGTCCGCCCATCGGGAATCTGGCCAGCGGCCGGCCGCTTCTAACCCGGACAAACTGCTGCGCCGACCATTTCCAGAGTTTGTGCCCCCGTCCTCCAGAGACCCCCAGCTCATGCCAAGAAGACCCTCATCCTCCTTCTCTGATGACCGACGACCCGTTTTCGCATCCGGGCACCTGGTGGGCATCGAGAGGAGGCGACACGGAACAGGACGAGATCCGGTTGGATCTGGAGACAAAGTTCTGTCTGTCTCATGTAGTTTTGGTCTTCAGGTCTCCCAGGCCTGCTGCCATGGTCATTGAGCGCTCCGCTGACTTTGGAAAGAGCTGGGAGACTCTCAGGGTGTTTTCTCACAACTGCAGGGTGGAATTTAACTTGGACGATGACCTCAGAGGGCCGGGCTCGCTGTGCACGTCCCGCTATTCTAGCCCTCTCCCTTGTAGCGGTGGGGAGGTAAAGAAGTTTGCACAAACATGTAAAGCGTTTTCATAACGCCCAACCAGTGCTGTTTACCCCTCTCCTCCCCTCTCTACTAGGTAATCGTACGTACTCTGGATCCAAGAAGTGCAACAACCTTTGACCCCTACAGTCCAGAGGCCCTGGTCCGCCTGACCATCACAAACCTCCGCATCAGACTACTGAAAGCTCAGACTTGTCCTGCATCTGTGAACTCCTCTGGAACATGGACGAACCCCACCGCCTCTTCAGAAAGCCCACCCTCAGCACCGTTTGCCATTTCCACATTGCTGGCCAGAGGGACATGCCTGTGCCATGGACATGCTGAATATTGCATACCACATAGAATCAGTGAAGACAAAAGACAAGGCGGTGACATGGTAAGTGGTGAGTCTTGCACTTGTGTCAGACGAGAAGCTAAAACACGGAGAAAAAAAAAAGTGTCTGATGGTTGCTGTCATGCCTGCTCCTTTTGACGGACGTTAAATCGAACAGGAAAAGCTGATATGCCTGAGCTCGCCTGCGTTCGCGGCTCATCCTCCCACGTTTAAATCTTCCACCTCACTCTTACCTCCCACATGACCACATGGGACGCAGATTTAAGACACCGAGCATCCCATCTTGCTTTCCTTCATCCCACATGCGTGACACTACAAAGAGTGCTCGTCCTTTTTAAAAGCTTAAAATGCCGTCCTGTCTATTTAAAAGGGTTTGAAACAGTTTCAAAGTGGAGCTATTTTCTTGCTGTTGCCGCGAAGCCTGTCACAATAGGCAGAATATCTGTTAGTTGTATGAAAAATTAAAATGAGCTCAATAATTTCCATTCTGATTCATATTTTTATGGTCTTTTGGCATTATGTGTATTTTCGTTCTGTTTCCTGTGCTTGCTTTGTAGTGTACAGATGGGTATTTCCAAAAGTACCTGTTGATAAATGGCTCATCGTTAACACTTTTGACTCTTGAACCTCACACTTTAAGAACCGGCCCGTGTAACAATTAACTAATGTCGTATGAAGAGACTGAGCAGCATCTCGTCTAGGTATTTGGAAAGTGTCTCTGCGTCCATCACACTGACGGGGATCACTGTGAGAGGTGCGCCCCGCTGTATAACGATCGGCCCTGGAGGCCCGCCAACGGCACCGCTGGCGAGCCGAACCCATGTCAGAGTAAGTGATCAAAGTCCTGGGTTTTCATCACTTGTCTTGAGTTTTCGTTAATGACCAGTCAATTTCCCTCCTCGCCTCTCGACCACCTGTGTTTCTGAAGAGTGTGAGTGCCACGGCCATGCAGAGAGCTGCCGCTTCTCTCTCCGGGCGTGGATCGCCACGGACCGAGTCAGCGGAGGCGTCTGTAACGACTGCCAGCATAACACCGAGGGCCGCAGGTGTCAGCGCTGCCGTCACGGTTACTATCGCCACCGGCCCATGCCCCTTAAGTCTCCTTACGCCTGCGCACGTAAGAGTCTGTTGATCATGGCTGAATGGACGGATGCATCTATTGATGGATTGTTTGTTGGGTCGATTTACAGATGGATGGATGTATTGCTTGTTAGAGTCACAGTTGGATGGATTGTCGGAGGCCAATCACATCTTTCATGATCTCTGTTTCTGTTGGCATTGGCTCAAAATGAACGTGTTTGAGATTGAAAGATTCTCCCTGCTAACTTACTGAAAATCAATCGATTGAACTAGTATGAAACGGCAAGCAATAAGTGTGCTAACCCTTTCCGTCTCTCTCCATGCAATAGGCTGCTGGTGTGATCCTCGGGGGTCGTTGCCTCCCCCACCTGGACAAGTGGCTCCCTGGTGCGACCCCAGGAATGGCCAGTGCCGGTGTAAGCCTGGCGTGGGGGGCATGAGCTGCAGCCACTGCCGGCCCGGCTACTGGGGCTTCGGAGACGACGGCTGCACGCCCTGTGTCTGTCCAAGCAGCTGCGATCCAACCACTGGACTCTGTTTGAACAGGTAGACTTCTGAAGTCATTAAAAAAAAAATGAAATTGCAATTTGAAAGAAATGTGACCGTAGATTGATCCAACAGGGAATGAAAACATAAATACTGTTTATGTCTGCAAGTCTTAAAGGGTAAATCTCGACCAACGTCCTGAATAGAACGCATCAGTAAAAAGAAACAAAGCAAATTCTCAATTGGATTCCAGTCTGGGCTTTGACTGGGACTTTAATACATGGGCAATGTTTAAGGTTTAAGCCATTCGACTGTAACTGGCTCACCCTTCCCTCTAAAATCTCTCAAGTTCCCCCACTCAATAAGCTTTTTAAGGGCAGGTTTTCATGTTGATTGGTTCAGTGGGCAAAAAAAAAAAGTATTTCCTCTTTTACAGCTACCCAAACAATCACATACTGAACGTGCCTGTTGGTGGAAAAATCCCAGATGTGGACGACATGCTCCCAGCTGAGGAAGAATGGTCGAAGGAGCTTGCGGTGTCTGCTCTGCACTACACAGGTAATGCTTATTTGCACAATTTTGAAACGATAAAAGCCGAGCGTAACGTACTGTCCTCACACAGGGAAATGCAGGTGCAAGGAGAAAAGTCTGAGAAGCGCCTCCGACCTCTGCAAGACCAAACATGACTACGGTGAGAAAAAGAGCTGCTTGCGATTGAAATGGCTTCACAGAACCCTTTTGATCTTCTTCCTTCGCCGCTCGTGACAGTGATGAAGGCGAGCGTGCTGTCGGCGCATGACAAGGGCAGCCACGCGGAGGTACGGGTCAAAGTCCGCAAGGTGCTTGGATCGGGTCGGGCGGCGCTGCGCTTGGGGGCCGCCAGCGTGTTCCCTCTGCCCTGGACCCACCGGGGCTGCACCTGCCCCGTCCTCAACCCAGGTGAGCACAGGCGCGAAAACTGTGCCGCGTCGAGCTTCAGCAAAGTCAAACGAGCAAGATGTGTTGTTTAAAACGCAGCCCTAACAGATCTTGCTTTCACACCGCTTCCCCCCCCCCCTTTTTTTTAGGTGTGAAATACTTGCTTGCGGGGCCGGAGGAGCCGGGAACGGGTCGCTTGTTGGTCACCATGCAGAGCGTAGCGGTTCCGTGGACGCCTCGACTGTCTTTGCTTTTGTCAGAGGCGCTGAGGAGCGGATGTCTAAGATACAAACAGGCAGAGCAAAATGTAGAGGACATAACTTGACGTGACAGCGAACTACTCAGCAACACAAACTTTAAAAGTCTGAAAGTGACTGAAAAAAAAAAAAAAAAATCCCCAAAGACTCAAACTCAAAGCTTGATGAGTTCACAAATGACCTTGGAGGAGTTTTCCTACGAATGACTCATATTGTCTCATGTCACAAATTTTAATGGATTTTATTGGATGTGTATATATTTGACCAAACTAATGTATTATTGTTTGATCGAAGGAAAATGGTGCCCATCGTTCTTTCGCAGAACGTCAGAAGAGCGTCATGCATTCAGCACCGCAGCGTCAACGCTGTGCAGCCCTTCCTTACAGTTACTCCGCTTTTCAGCATTTCTTTGCCAGCTTCGCACATCTGGATCGGAAAGGGACAGAATCATCCAGCCAGAATTTATGACAACTTGAAAAGTTTATTTTTCTTTGCACAAAGAATTTGCTTATGGGCTCCCGGCGGAAACGTCGGGTCTTCAGATCTCATTCGGTCCACATTTATTCATTTATTTGTCAGCTTTCTCTTGTCGACCAATTAAAACATATTTATTCCATAAAACGTAGGGACATTGTTCCTCGTCTTCAACAGAACAGCAGATCAGAGAGAAACAGAAAACTAGATGACCAGTTTAAGACGGAATCATCTTTTTTTTTTTTGCTACAAACACAGAGACAGCCTGAAAACTTGATGGTGACTTCAGCAACCACTTTACGACTTTTTTGTTTGTTTGTTTGTTTGTTTCCACAGCAAGAACATCAATGACAACATTCATTGGTTGTGCAGAGATTTCTATTGGACAAAGAGCACAGTGAGAAACAGAACACGCTCCTCTGATTTTTCCCTCTGTTTTGGTCTCAAGTAATGAAAAGGGAACTGATGTCACACGTCAACGATATCTTGAGGAGAAAAAAAATAATCAAGCTATTATAGCTTAAACTAATGTCAGTTTGGATTTTAACTCATTTTCTTTAGCTCACACCAACAGACTGACACTGACATACAAAGAAAAAGGCTCTTCTGTTATTCACAAGAAGCAGCGATATAAACTGCTGTTGCATATAATGTAATGCAAGTCCAACAACTCAAGTCCCTGCTAACAACATGAGGGTGACCTTTCATCATTCAGTGGTTAGAAGACAAAGCACGTTTGCAAGTCCTCTGCTGTTGCTCCATGCAAAACCTTTCGCTGGCTAGAGACATTTTGCTTAAGGAGAGTCACTCTGCGACGGTCTGACCGGCTCTGGCTAGCCGTCCGCAGCCGACACGCCGTCTGGTGAAGCTACTGGAGAAGAGTCATTCTCAGACAATAAGGCAGAGCCGTCGGCAGCAGGAGCGTCGCCCGATTCCGCTCGGGGAGGGTTTTCTTTGTCTTCCTCCTGCGGATAGAGGTCGGGGTACTTCTGCATGCACTCCTGCATGCTGCGGAAGTGCTCGATGCACTCGGACCCTTTCACCTCCTCCTGGCTGTGGTGGAAGCACGAGAAGGCCTCCTTGAACTGAGAGCCGCAGGGCCCGCTGGCCATGCCGCCCAGGCAGGGGCAGTTCCAGTTTATTTCTCCACTGGGCAGAATCAGACCTTCACAAACGAGAGAGGTTGACACGGGTCAGTTCAACTTAAAATAACACAAGCATCATTCCTTAGCAAACATCCTTTAAATGATTTTTTTTTTTTAACCATTTCTTTCCAAATAAAATATTAAAACAGTTGACAAATATTTGAGCCTCCATAGAATACATACTTGACTTATCCAGGGAAAGTTTTACTTGTGAAATAAGTCTTTTTTTTTTATTATTATTTTAATTTCAAAATGTGCGTTTGTTTTGAATTTTTTTTATTATATACTTTTTACAGTAAATTAGAAAAATAAATAGCTGCATTTTAATGTGGCTGGTTACAAACATGATTTCCTCTCAGAAATTCAAACTCTACATGCAATTTGGACGTCAGAAACCATCCGTTTTAATCAAAGAGACGTGCTTAAATGCCAGAAGAATGCAAGTATGATTATATGTAAAAGAGAGTTAATCTCCATGCAATTTTTTTTTTATTTTTTTTTTTTAAATAGAGCACACCGAAATAGATTAGTGGTGTGATTGTTGTGAAAGAAAACCACGATCAGAAGGACTTCCACTTAATTCTTCAGCTTCGCGCCAACTGTGGAAACTTGGCGTAGTTGCATAGGTGCAACTCGCAGAGGGATGTTTATCCAGTTACGTCAGGTTGTACCGATATACTTGAGCTCATGTGGGCTACAGTGCACCCAGTTCTTGTTTGCAACATTTATGAAGCCGTTTGGTGCCTGATCGCGCCTCACTTAATTAAAAACACAAAATTACTGTCTTTTATGCCACGGTTCAGCATGCGAGCAAAGAAATAAAAACAAAACAAAAAAAACCTTTTTACTCGAACTGTGTGGCTTAGTGACATCACAACACCTCATTTATTAGAGATGAACTCTTCAATGCGAGGCTGCAGAATACTCACCCTGCTCCTCATAAGGGTCATCAGGGTCATCTGCTATCAGCTCGGCGTTGCTGGGAGTCTCGTGGTCTTCTTTGGTCACGAAGATGATCCGGTCCTTACCTGAAGTGAGAACGAGAAGTCGGGAACAATGAAAGAAGTCAGCAACAATGAACTGTCGCTGCTGTCACTGAAAAATGGACAGACAGCGCCCTCTGGTGTCCACGCTGATTCAAAGGATTACCGCGACTTGTTAGAAAACACCAGACAATTTATCCTCTTTCCCTGTTGTGGCGGAACTCGAGGTGTAATTTACTGGAGCTCCACAGTTAATTTACAGTCCAATTTTACAACTAGAGAAGGTTTCCTTGCTAAGCAGCCGATCTACAGCGACGAGGCTGCGGGAAGTTCTCGCTGTTTCTAGACGTTAGCTTAGCATGCAGCATGCTTGCCCCTAACCTTACCCCGAAACGGACCGAAACGTGACTCTAAAGAACATTTAAACTACCTTCCTGCTTGCAGTACGACATGTCTGCTGGTACTCCTGTCCGTGGACCTTCGTCCCTCTCGATAAAAGACGACCGAGGCGAGAGGCACCGAGAAACAACTGAGATTTCATTTGACAGACTCGCAGGTGTCACACGGGGTTCTGTGACCGGCGGGTTTGGCTCCGCCCCCCGAGACGCCTGCCTGCACGGTGACCTGTCCGGTTTCGCGCACAAAAATGACGTCACACAAGTAGACGTTTGTCATTTAACGTCTCTGGATGAAATTTCTGAATTTTCAGTTTTATATTGCTTGTTCTTTTTTCTTTTTTATAAATTGAACTTTCGACGTTTTGCCACGTTGCAACCGTTAGACGTCAGTTATGTGACAGCGCAACAAGTAATTTATATTCAAACTGAACGTTTTGGGCTTCATGCAAAATTAAAATCTAACATTGCGCAAAACACTGAACGCATCATTCCCATGGTGAAACACGGAGGCATCATCATCTGCTGTCAAAAGAGTGCAACAGGTTGCATTTGGTTATTTTAAAAATAAATACAATAAATACTTTGACAAATTTTACTTTTGAGTAATATTTTATAGTTACATTGTCCTCAGTTGAGTCAAATTTATGGCAGTCCTATCCACCTTTTGTTACTTTCCTGAATGACAAGCAGGTTTTACTCAAGTTTCAAGGTTTTAATGTTATTTTTAATCTTCTTTGCCTGGTTTAGCATTTGGAGGTCATATTACTTTGTCTTCAAGATACAGTTTATTCTTAAACCTCAATGGGCTTCGAACTACAACTTTAATTAAACAGCATGATGACCGTTTTGATGACTTCCTGAAGGTGGCATGTCATACACAACAGGAGCTTCTTGAAGAGACAGCAGCCCAATTTAAATGTTTAAATACAAAGTCAAATTTTACTTGCCATGTTTGATATATATACTATTTGTATAACAACTGCCGGGAACAGTTACTAGATGATATCACTATGTGCCTGGAAAACTTCTTTTTTATTACTCGCCATAAAAAAATACATAATAGTGCGCATATGAGAAGTTAAACAGGAAATAATGCTCCATTTTTCATTCAAAGATCAAACATCATAAAAAAATGAAACAACAAACTGTGTTGGAAAACATTGTCTTTTTTTAATAACACAATTATGTCTTACATAAAGTAAAAACAAAAATGAACCCCTTTCTCAGCCCTATCAAACCCACCCTCATCCCGACCATCCCGGCAGTTTTCAGCAGCGATTCAGTCTGGGGATAAAAGAGCATGGCGACGCAGGCAAACATGTTCCGCTGAGGGCCCAGGGACATCGGACAAACGCTGCTCCCAGCGCGAGACGGCTGTGGATATAAACAGTCTGTGATTTAAAAAAAAAAAAAAAAAAGAAGAAAGAAAATGAACATGACAAATAGTTTGTCTGAGACAACCGGAGACAATTACGAGGAGTGACGGCATATTCTCTATGCTTTCCGCATCCTTCTCTGGGCTCCTGGAAACCTCAGACATGGTTGACGGAGGATGTACGGCATGACTTTCTATCAACTCCCCCCCAAAATGTCCAAACATAATGTTTTCTGCTTGAGATCAGGATCAAAACGATGTTGCCGTCTTAGTGTTCCTTAAACGCCTACAATAAACAAAAATGCCTGAGGTAAGTCGAAGACAGCCACTCACAAACCGTGTGCTTTTAAGCGTCAACGGGCTGCTAGAGCAACCAGAAGGCGATTCAGGCAGCCTGCAGAAACCTCTACAGAAATAAAAAAAAAAAAGATGGATGACGACCAATACTATGCTCAGCTCTCAATGTAACCAAAACACTTTTCTCAAGCAAGAGCAGTACGGTGGAAAACAAAAATGGTGGAGTAAAAAAAAAAAAATAAATAAAAATAAAAATTTCTTATCCCTGCTGCGAAATACACCAACAGAAGAAGTTGCAAAAAAAAAAAAAAAAACAAAAAAAAACAGGTGGATTCTTTGTATGTGTCAGGAGATTGGCAAATTTGATATTAGAAGAGCAGCGCTCCCATACTGCCAACTTCACTCTGCTCTTTCACGAAGATCTCAAAGTACTGGTAGATGATGGTGACGGCCAGGAGGATTCCTGTCCCCGAGCCGATGGCTCCCAGGAAGTCCGCCATGACGGACAGCCCTCCTATACAGAGCCCTCCGAACGCAGCGGCTGTGGGGATATACCTGCAGAGAAGCAGCAGAAATAGACATGCAAATAAAGAACGACGTCACCTCCCTGTTTCCAATAAGGCTTCTCTCATAGCTGGCTAATAAATAGTTTTATGTTATCTACTCATCTATAACCACTTTGTAAATCATTCATTAAGGATGAGGAGAAAATATGCTAAAAAATTGTATTTACAAGGAAGTCTGAAATTTCTACAATAACAATTTTAGATAAAATATACAAGTGAACAGACTCAGTTGAGTCTTTGGCGAGAAACCTTTAGACTTTGTCTCCTTCTCACCCTTATTTAATTCATAATTAACAGTTTTTAATGACTTATAAAGTGTTTAGAGATGAATTAATAACATATAAACCAGTAAGGGGAGCCTTCTTGTGCAGATACTCTGGTATCTAATGCATTCGGTACCTGTTTAGTTCATGCACCATGGAGGTCTCTCTGTGTCCCCTCATCACCATCTGCTGCTCCTTCAGCTGCTTGGCCACCTGATGAGAACAACACGACATCCGTAAACGTTTCCGGCGTCAAACCCGGCCAGCTGCAGATCCAGCTGCGCGACACGGCGCTTACGTCTTTGGCTGACGATCCCGACACCTCGATCCAGGTCTTTGAGAAGAAGGCACAGGAGCCCAGCATGAAGACGATGTAGATGACGGCGTGAACCGGGTCATCCAGGACGGAACCAAACGACTCGGGTGGAGACAGGTAGTAGCAGAGGCCGCCCACTGGGTAGGCCCGGGCTGGTCCTCCGCTCGAAGTGTCCTGGAAACATTTTTTTGGGTTGGGTCAGGAATCGTGCAGGAAGCGGTTTTAAACTCGACGCGATCGTTCGTCATTCAGACGGGTGAAATCTGGAGGTGGGTGTTTCACAGAACTCAATGAAGACGGCCGAGGGTCATTCATGTGGTGCAGGACACAGATTAAAGAGTCCTGCCGTGACAAAATGCAAGACCGGAGATCCATGTTTAAAAATAAATTGAAGTCAGTTTTAGATACATGAGCTTGAGACTTTTTAAGGATGTGCGGACCCCCTGTGTTAAAGGGGAGTTTTTCCTTTCCACTGTCACTACGTGCAAGCTCAGGAAGAGGACAGTGACGGAAAGCCATTTTCCACAGGTCAATCGATGCAATCTGGCTGCTTTCCTTAGACAAAAACTTTTTAAACTACTGCATGATTAACTGAGCTTATTGTACCATTTGATGACTAGGATCAAATGAAATATGTGATTGAATTGAGATTTGTTTCTTCTTCTCGGTGAAGTGCATCGAGAGAACACCCGATGTGAATTGGCACTTTATAAATTGAATTGGTCCTTGTCATCACAAACCAATCAAGTTTGCACAAAACAGCTGGAATAAGACCGATTAAACTTGTGGCGTCCATTTAACGCAACTGGTTGCACTGAGATTTCACTAAAGGGCCTAAGGAGATATAAAATGCAAACTTTAAATAAAAGACCAAGCCAGTGACCCCTAATAACCTTTTCCTTCCCATTCACACTGATGTGATACTTTGTGTAGGCCTACATTAAAATGATTAAGAACATAAAAAGTTTGCTGTTGTACCGCGGCAAAATGTGGAAACGTTTCAGGAGTACAGCACCCGTTATACTCACAGACCAGGTTCCTAAGAGATTGACCAGGAAGTTGCCGCTGAAACGCGTCGACAGCATCTGGGAGATCACGTACAGATTGGACACTAAGGCAGACTGCAGGATGATGGGGATGTTGGAGGTGTAGAAAAGCTTGATGGGGTACGTGTTGTACTGCCCACGGTAACGAGCCGACTTGATGGGCAGGTCCACTCTGAAGCCCTGACGACGTCACAGAAACGGGAACGTGTGATCCAAGCTCGTTTTGCACAACGGAAGGTAGTAAAGCGGCGCTAAAGGCCTCACCTGGAAGTATATAACCACGGCGAACACGAAGACGGTGGCGATGAGGTTCATGAGGTTAGGCAGGTTTTGTCTGTAGAAAGCTTCTCTGAGGGCGCGCACTTTGTCTGTGCGCGTGGCCAGCAGGTGGAAGAGAGCGATAATGGCTCCCTCGAACTCAGTACCTGGATAAAACGCGTTGTTTAGTCACGGTAACGAACTGAGATGCACATTATTTCTGTCTCTAAGTATGAAAGAAACTTAAAAAGAGGATGTTTTCAATGCCGATACCTCTGCCAGTGTTGACAGTGGTGGGGCTGAAGGCCTTCCAGACGATGGTTTCACAGATATTGGTCGCGATGAAGAGAGAAATACCAGATCCCAGACCGTAGCCCTTCTGGAGAAGCTCATCCAGGAGCAACACTATCAGACCGGCAACAAAGAGCTGGAGAGGAAAAATGTTTTGGAAAAAAAAAAATAAAAATCACAACTTCTGAGCAAAAACATGAAGATCAACAAGGATCCATTTCCACTTTTCCATCCAAAACTTTAACAAGTTTCTATTCTCATCAGTAACAACCTGAATGATGATCAGCAGGCAGATGCCAGCACCCATCTCTGAAGGATCTCCGTACATGCCCGTCATGACGTAGACAATGGCCTGTCCGATGGTGATGATCATTCCAAACACTGCACAAGAAAAAAAGAAGAAAAACAACGTTAATAGAGGACGGACTAAAACGATGTTTTTTTTTGTTTTTTTTTTTACAAAAACTATCAAACGGAGACGTCCTCAAACGCAGACGTACATTTCTGAGCTCCGTTGAAGAGAGCTCTGTCTTTGGGGGTGTCGCCAACTTCAATGATCTTGGCGCCAGCCAGCAGCTGCATGATGAGGCCTGACGTGACGATGGGTGAGATGCCGAGCTCCATGAGCGTACCTGCAGTTCAAAGAGGAGGAGAAGAGCTCAGCTACGGCGCTACAGAGGCGACACACATCTGACTAGCAGCATGAGCTGCCGGGAGAACGCCCGAGTCTTTTTGTTTTACTCGACTTTAATACGCAGGAAATGTCAGGGCTTCTGCAGGTTTCACCAATTATGATTCAAGACCAATATCACCACGGAAATGTACAAACTTCGCCCATCCAACCGGAGATAAATTTGTACTTGCCCACGTCAGACGCAAAGAAAATACGTAGGTAGGGTACGTTAGCAGTTACTTAGCAGAGTTTTACCTTCTGCCCAGCACTTCACCACTCAGCGTGAACCGAGCAGATATTCCACATATTCTGGTGGAATCGGTCACCAGAATATGTCTCTGTGGGGTTCTAGTAACGAGCGCTTCTCGTGGATCTTCTAGTGTTTACTGAGAGTGGCGAACGTGCGACGTACACACCTCTGTTGGAGGCCAGGATTACTCTCATCCAGTAGAAAGGATCTGCTGAATCTGATGACATGATGCCAAACAGAGGGATCTGAAAGGAATACACACAGACATCGACGTTAGCCACTGTGCAGGCAAAGAAAAGCGGTCGGAACAAAGCGTCGGACGCGGACACAAACCTGGCAGCACACCAGAAAGATGAATAACGTGATGGCGGTCCATAGTACCTTTTCCCTGAACTGAATCTGCAATTAAAAATAAAATAAAAAACATAAGAAACAGAAAGTTGAGATTCCGACCATACAAAACCTACAAATGTATATATATAAAAAAAGGAGAGCTTACCTTTCTTTCTGGTTTCTGAATCTCTGGCAGGACTGCGCAGAAAGGCTTGATAACTTCCAAAAATTTAACTGCATGAAGAAAAAGAAAAAAAAGGGGGGGAACAAAGAGAGAGAGAGAGAGAGAGAGGATAACTGTGAGACCCCACAACTTTCTCTTGGCAACGTCAGCCACGTTTTAACCTGACCTACACCTCTCTGACCAGGTGAGCGCTGACGCAACGTCACCACTAACCAGCTGCCAGCGAAGCAAAACAACACCAGAGGTGAACTGGTGAACAAGATCAACGCTACATATCTGAACCCGAGAAAGCCTCCGAGCTACCGGTGTCCACAGCGCAGCCCCTTTCACATGCTGTCAGCCAGCTCTGTCCATCGCTGAGGCCGACTGCGACGGCAGCGAGAGATTTAGCGGCCACAGCCCAGGTGACAACAGTCAATGTCAAACAATAAGGCTTCGCGCTGCTGCGTTTAATAACAAACGGAAGACAAATTAGGCGCAGATTCAATTGAATTAACGTTAGCTAAATGCTAACTGCCTGTGTTTCACCGCAAACCAGCCGACAAGAGCGTCCAAAAGCCACAGCCGACGTTCCGCCGACTTTACAAATCTTGTGTAATCTGCAAACTAACTCCGCCGACGTCCAGTGAGCCTCAGCTTCAAACGCGTGGTCTTTATAAGGAGGTTGAACTTTCCACATAACCTGACCAAGGTTAGCTAATTAGCTTCCCTGCGAGAGCTCACCGTTCCTTCCTCCTCCAAGTTTAAAAACGCAGCCGCTAATTCAGGAGCCTTTTCACGAAGAAAAGCAGAAGAGCAAACGGGGAAAGCACTTACTCCCCATGGTGTCCTTGGGCCGACTCCTGCTGCGTGGCTGTTAACAGTTTTGAGTGCACGGAGGAGTCAGTGTGGCTCCATCAGCCGCTGCGAGAGGAAAGAGAGAGTCGGAGAGACACGTCACCAGACAAGCCGCAGGCACACGTCACTTCTCCGACGGACAAACAGAGCAGAATATTATCCGCCACAGGCGGCGAGCACAGCGTTCCGCAGGCGCAACCCAGCAAAGCTTCCGGAATGACTATTTCCATGTGAAAAATTTGCGATTTTTCTCAACGCTTACGTTTTTAACGAGCTTCTGTTGTCCACAAAGACCTCCTGTCCGCTAGAGGGCGCCCCATTCCTGGAGTGACTAGTGGCTGTGATTTGGAGACTTCAACCAGCCCAGCCCACCTATCTGATTAAAGCTGCAAACCGTTTCTTTTGTGTTTTTCTTTTTTTGTCTTTGTTCAAGCAGGGGAAAGGCATCTGCATTCAGGAGAATTTTGAAAACCTAAAAATTGAGATTTATAAGACATTTAATCCCTCACATTTGTTCATTTTCAATTGAAAGTCACAGAGATCACATTCAAAAGTTTTACAGACATTCACTGCTTTCAGTTACAATAAGGACACACCAGAATAGAATAGAATAGAATAGAATAGAATAGAATGGAATGGAATAGAATATGACGGAATAGACTATAACATAATAGAATATAACAGAATAGAAGAAAATATAATAGAATAGAATGGAATAGAATATAACAGAATAGAAAAGAATGGAATAGAATAGAATAGAATGGAAATATTATAGACAGAAAATATTTTGAGACTATTTTATTTCTACAATATATCCATTCCAGCCCCACATGTGTAGCAGCAGGAAGTTAAAGTGGAAGTATTCACATGAAAACATGTAAAAATAAGTATAAGCGCCTGCACAGTAAATCATAGCATGAGATAGTGATGCTGTACACGTATTGACAAAATAGCACACTCAGATTCAAAGGAATGTGCAACTTGTTAAAAAAAAAAAAAAAAAAAGAGCAGACAGCAGAAACATTATATTACGAAAATGAATCGTTTCTCCAATTCTGGCCCCTTAATCTCGGAGGAGTAGGCATTTCCAAATCATCCAGAAGATGGCGCAGTAGTCATTCCCAAAGCTGTTGTCCAAATGTGTCTTTTTCTCAATTTTCTTTTATGCTTCTTTGCTTTGATTTTACATCAACGATAAAAGTTGTGTGTCCACGACAAATGAGGAAATGATCAGTCATGACTTGGTTGACATGACTTTCAAACCATGAAACTTTGTGCGTTTGTTAACATCCAGTTTGTCCTGGATTCCTGACTGATCCTAAATAAAAATGTCAATATCTCCTTTAATTCAATGTTACTGATGCTGTAACATATATAGGTCTGACTTCTTTTTTTTTCTATTTAAGATCAACTCTTTGGTCAACAACAGATGCACTCACTGTCATTCTCATGGAGATAAATAATTAAGAATGTGCTCGAATGAAAAAAAAAAAAAGGAATCAATGGTACTAGTTACCTTCAAAATTTTTAGACTGAAGAATAAATGCTTCAGTCAAGTGAAATTTTAGAAGTACAAAAATTAAAGAATGATTTCAGTAGTAATATTACTTCTCGCCACTAGAGGTCGGTGTTGCCCAAATAATGTATGAAATGATTTTAATTTATTTACTCATTCATTTACACTTATTAATTGGGGCCGCAGCAATGCATATTGGCACCTACTATTCTGCAACTCTTAAAGAAACTCTTTATTATGTTTTTATTTATTTTTATTCTGTTACCATCAAAACTGTTGTAACTTTTATTTAAATAAAAAAAGTTTTTACGTTTGTTAAAACTGTCACCATGTTGTGACAGTGTAATAAGAGACACATAATCTATGAAACAAATCGAGTTGCTTCTATACACCACTCCTGGTTGAAAACAACCAACTAGAGCCACAGGAGGGTCTCTTGCGCTGTCAATCAACCTTGTGATTGCGCTGCTCAGTGTGCAAATGGTGGAGAAACGGCTTATTATTCCAAGAAAACCTTTTATCCTAATGATAGCACGATGATTCACAGAATTGTCAGTCAGCATGCTAAACTTAGCTATTTTTTGAATAAAATTGGCTAAGATTAGCATAGTGGATGGAGTGAGTCATTGTTAGTCAACATCATAGTTGACTAGCCCACATACAGCTGTTAGCATCTAAGCCAAAATTAGCATTTTACATATTTTTAGCTTATACACCTATGTTTGCCTCCTGATTGGAGTAAGTACATTTTAGTCAAAATATTATGTAATATTAATTATTAACAATATAAAATGGTAGCAGTGGAGGTAACATTAGAATTTGAGGTTATTTTGATACAAAAACTAAACTTTATACACTAAATGGATTAAATGTATGTTAGTCAACATGCAAGTGATACCCCACATGCTATTGACTACAGTTTAGCTAAATTTGGCATTGCTGTTAATTTTCAAAATGGTGTGGTTGGGGTCTGACCAACATGCACACTCTGGCATTCCCCTTTTAAATTTCTTCAGAAATGTTATAACTTATTTATTTATTTTGCCTTGTAAAGAGCATCATTTAAATCTGAATGATGGAGGCATGATTTATAAGGAGGGATTTACCCTCTCCAATACATGTTTACATGTTTAATTCATGATTGCTGAGCAGGTTATTCACTTAGTACATGTCCATGCTTTCCCTATGGCCTAGCCTACTGTAATAATGCAGCAGAACACACACACACACACACACACACACACACACACACACACACACACACACACACACACACACACACACACACACACACACAGAGTGGTCTGAAGGCCATTCATCTTGATTTAGATAAAGCGATATTTGTTCGCGCCGTGGTTACATAAAGACCAAAGAGCTGTGAGCTAACACAGAGGTGAGGACAAGCAAACATCGCAAAGAGACCCTTCCAGTCTCTGCTTTCCACAGTCCTGTGAATCGTCTGCCATACTGTGGCTTGAATTCAATAAAGTCTCGACCGTCGGCTGCGTAGGAATTCTGTCGAACTCTGACTCAGACATCACATTCACTTTGTGTCTTAATGAACTGAAAGGTAAATTTGGAGTGAAACAGGTAAGCAGGAACCATTTAAAAATTTATTGACAAATTTTCTACGTGCAAAGGATGCTATTCTCTTCTTTTGGACAAAAATGAAAGATAGACAAATAAAGAAGCAAGAGCGATGACCTGCCTCCTCCCTGCAGGTGGACCTACGTGTCCTTGCAGATGTTCTGTGTGTCCTTAATATTTGCTTTATGTAACACATGGAACTGCGAGCAATGGCAAACAAATGCAGAGCACTGTTTACATTTACAAGAAGTAAGTACGCTAACAAGATAAGAGCACACACTGCACCTCGGGCTAGTGGGGCTCCAAAGCTAACGAGCTGTAGGGGCCATCTGAAGAGACGGAGCAACAAGCGCTGTGGGTCATTGGTCAGCACTGTCCTTCAAATAACTGTGCTTTTTTTTTGTTTTTTTCATTATTTAGTCAAATAAAGTGAGCAGAAAACAAACCGAGCTGCTGTCCAGTAGCTCAGATGTGGCATCGATCTGATGTGGCGCATGGAGAGCATGTCTGATGGATCTGTGGCTCAGGCTCAGCGAACGCTCTTATCCAACGTCCAGCTTTATTAAACCAGGCCTATCAGCCAGGTTTAATAAAACAGCAGCTGCGGGACACAATCTGGACCAAACATCCTTTGCCATCCAGGCAGCCATGCTGATTAATTGTGTTTAGCAAAAATTTCAAAAGTCTGGGCGAGCATCAAATTGTACTTTTAAGTGGCTTTTCTGTCAAATGTCTCAATGGAAGGAAGTTATTAAACTCGCTAAGGCAGACTTTTACAACAACAAAAAAATCAAATCAAATAATCATTCAGATCCTATTTTTAAACATCTACCTAATAGCACTCGGTCTCACAAATTGTTGCTTGACGCACACACTTAGCGCACACACACACAACTGCTGTCATAAAATCAGTTACATTGGATCGAGCCTCATTTTTATAATAAATTACACACATCACCAGACACATATGCCTCCACCTAGTGATGTAGTGCAGAGTGACACAGAAGTGCAGCGTGCCTGAGGGGGTGAGGCTAATACGCGAGGAAGATGTGCTGTGATGATGACGATGGCGATGCGAGCACGTAGATGAGTCATATTTTATCTTATTTATTTATAGGAATGAGTGAATGTAAACAGCACAGTTCACCCCGAGGGCCTGAGGCTCATCTGGGCAGCGACCTCAGCCGGTCATGGATGGACATCAAGAAAACTTGACTGACAGGAGCTGAACATAGTTTTAAAGGAGATTCATCAGGTTCACGAGTAAAAGGACTCAACAGGTTAATTGGAATAGAAAAGGAAATGAAGTAACACTTCCTGCCTGATCTTGAAACACCATCGGGCTGCGGACGTTTAGGCAGCCGGTTATGACTAGAGAGATCCAAAAGCATTTTTTTTGTGTGGACTTTTTAAAATGTAAGTCCAAAACCTCATGTAATCCTCAATTCATCCATTTGCAACGTGGCACTGAAACAAAAAAAAAAGCCACACCGAAACATAACCCGAGAGAGCAGACGATCTTGTTTTTGTTGTTTTATTTTTAATTTCACCTTCACTTGTGAGTCCATGTGAAGAGTTCGTCGTCTGGAGTTAATTTATGCCTGTGATGGTTCATTACAGTAATTAAGAGGTCGGTGTAAATAGTTCTGACAGGGTGAACCGATGCACAGTGGGAGCCTGCGGCCCGGCTCTGTGTCCCGGACGCCTGGCGTACAGCGATCTCTGCCCCAACTTACGTAACACGCTAATTACATCTTGGCTTCAGCTTGCCTTTCCTCTCCTCTTCCTCTGCTTCCAGTGTTCGTTTCTGGATTTTTCTGTGGCTACATAATCAGTCTCAGGCTCTGTGTTGACACGTCGCACTCTTTGGACGGTCGGTTTGATTGAACTGGATGGGTAAATCCTACTGTGCATAAAAGTTACTGCAGGAAGGAGAGGAGAACTGAATGCTTAACCAATGTAACAGGTAACCATTTATGTGATTAGCATCATGCTGCAAACGCTGTATGTTGCTCCAGTACGATTCATTTCCAAAGTCTTTGCGTTGCTCATTTTTTGATTGGTTTTAATAAAAAAATTGACGTTTCATGGTCGAAAATGGTCCTTAAAATGTATCAAATATGAGACGACACATTTTTTTGCACACAGGCCAGAATATTAATCCCCACAATCAAAACACATCTTTATCACGTGTTTATCTTTTTAGCTTTAAATATTGTTCATGTGTGTTGCTTTTGCCCCCGTTCTGAATAGTGCACGCATATCGGGGTCAAGGACGTGGAAGTCGGTGTGTTTTGTTGCGTCACGATGGAGCTATTGTTTCTATAATCAAGATTCAACTGATCACCCGGCAATAAAACAGCAATGCTTCATGTGTGACCCTAAATGATTTCATTAGTCAAATTAATAAAAGAAAAAAACGTCAAGCCAACAGTTTCACCTTCATTTTCATGCATCCAGCATGCAGAGATGAGTGAATCGTCATCAGGGCAGCCAGAATGAGATTCAACAATATTATGTAGCGCTGATGTTTGCTTGCTGAATTCAGGTCCCTGGAGCAAAGCAGTAAACACCTTAAGGCAACAGAGCGATCACACGGAAAACTCACCAGTTTCCACGCGGGAAAAAACAGGAGGAACATAACGAGTGCGTACAGATGGTTTGACCATTCAGCGAGACTTAGCGTAAATGGACACTGACTGAGCAAATTATCGACAGAGTTTATATACGGAAGAGGCACAAACACCTGAGCAGAGAAGTTTCTTAGAAGGCAAACACAGAGGAATAAATATAGAAACCTCAGTGTTTAACCCCAACATTGCGTGCTGGCTCAGATGTCCATAAGTCAAGGTCAAGGACAGATCGTGCAGCGAACAGCCGCCAGCCAGAGCGAGTTCCTGAGCTGCAGTGTGTTTTCTAAAGGCTGCAGGACTTTACAGAAGTTTTCTATTCTTCCCCATGCTACTTTGACAATCAGCTTTAGTGCAGCTTTCTAGTAGGAGCCCTGGAACATTTTTACTGTTTGACTCGATTCCGCTGCAGAGGAGCGAATTCAATGAATGAAGGACGAGGGCAGACGGTGCGACGATTTCAAGAACGAGGATGCGACTACGGGGACCAAAAAGGAAAAAAAAAAAAAAGAAAAATTTGACACCCTTTTAAACTTGGCTGCTGTTGCCATAGTGACGTTACCCGCTGTTATGCAAGAGCTCCACTTGTGGTGGCAAACTCCTCTGGAGTGATGCACAGGTGATACGGAATAATTCAAGAAATGTGTTTGTATTTATTGATTTATTTTTTCTTTTAAAGACGATGAAGCTTATTAAACGTACAGGCGCGGAGGCCCGGACGGACGCAGCACACGCAGCGGTGACAGAATGGGATCATTGAGCTGGCTGAGAGCAGCACACTGACCCCAAGGCTGTTATGTAACACTACCGACTCCCTCCCTCCCTCCTCCCGTCCCCAGCAGCGTGGCGAGGGAAGAGCTGATCTGCTACCTCTCCGTCCTCTCATCTGTTGTTCAAAGCCTTGAAACATCAACCAGACACAGTTCTTTGCAAAGAATTAGTTTGTCAAGCCTTGGTGTATTTTCTTACATGTTCACACAAAAGTCTGTGCATGATTTTGAATTTTTTCCCCACAAATGCAGGTGTGAAAAATGTGCCGTGTGTTCAGATTTGGAACCTTTTGCTCCTTCTTACGCCCCTGAATACAATCCAGTGGAGTCAAATGACCTGAGGAGTCAAACTGGATTAGATCAATTAGATTTAATGGCGGTATAAACACAGCCTGTTCTGAGCAGGCGTCGGAGCTTTTCTCAGAAAACTTTATTGAGCGACCGGCGTTACCGGGACAGTCTTCCTGTTTTAATTTGCAACAAAAGGTGAAACACTTTTCCCTCCGCTCCACAGTCACGCACTGCTTTTGCGCTTTAGCTGTAATGTGACGAAACACGAGCGACTTCAAAGAACGTAGCGAAGCCGCTTTTATACCAAACCTGCACTTTTTTTATTTTATTTTTTTTTCCAATTGAAATCAGATTTGAAACCCTTGTCGCTTAAATTAGGCCTCCTGTTTTATATGCATATGTATGTTTTTAAAACCTTTCATGTGTGTGGAAAGCAAAATGTATCAAAAGTGATTTCCGATCCATGGACAGCATGTGCTCTCCCATCGCTGCCCTGACCTGGACTCTTAAAGGTCACAGCGTCTGTGGCGTCACTCACAGAGGGTTTGACCCACTGCAGCCGAAGAGATTTCCGTCTCAAAGAACCAAACGTGCCTCACCAGTGAAGCACATGGCTGCATTACAGTTATCTGACTGGAGAATTGGAGAAAATGGAGAGATGTAAGACTAGGAATACTTCGTAATATCTGCCTTATCCATTCATTCACACACACTCACTTCCGAGGCCAAAATGCACCGACGTTTTATATCTATATATATACATATATATATATTTAGACATATGTATATATAACTCTTGTTATGTGTATCTCACAAGAGTGGCGATAAATCTGAACAATGCTGCGTGTATCTAAACACGCATCACATTCGCTTGCGTCTATAAGCAAATAACACATGTAAGGGAAAGTTATATAAACCAGTCGCTGACAAGCATACTCTAAGAAAAACAATAAGAATAACTCCTAGGCCATTATTTTTACGGCCTAATTTGCCAGCAGAAAAGTCCCGGCGCTCTTTAGATCTGCCAGACGCTCAGGGCGAGTCGATCCCTGTGATCTGTACCAGCAGATCCACCGCAGTGGCACGTCTCACGGCGCGCTAATGGCCTCTGCACTCTGCTGACGCAAACCCTCATCCGCTCATGAGCTGTTTTATTTATTTATTTTTTGTTGTTTTGTTTTTTTTCACGCAGACAACTGATGCCCCTGTGACTCCCAGAGCAGACGAGTGGCCTTCGTGGCGCCGCCTGACTCAGACCAGCTGGCGATGGCTGAGACTGGCTTGAGGCAGGCCGAGGCGGCCCGGGGACGGGGAGGGAACGTCGTCACCAGCCTCCTGCTGGAACGGTCCACAGTTTCTGTCTGCAGTAAAAACTCTTAATGGCTGAGGGGACAAACGCCTTAGACATGTATCAATGGGAGATTGAAGTTTTAATCACCACGCCTGGTCAAAATCACCGACAAGAATGATAATTGTCGGGGTCGATGTGTTTGCAGCACACGTTAACTTTTTTATAACGAATGATGCCATAATTGTGCCTGACAGCTGGTGCAGTGTTTGACTCCTCAAAACAATTTTCTTATTGTTGCCAAGCAGCTACACTTTTATTCCTCTTGCGCATGAGATGCTGCAAATTTCAGTCAAGCTTGAAGAAGGTATCTATTTTGGAGGAAGAACCATTCTCCACATTGCTGTTCCAGCGTCTTCCGGTTGATGACAAAAAATGTCATACACTATTTCATGACATTTTTTGGCATAAATCTAAATTTGACGTCATTTTACTACATAAACTGAGGTCAAATTTTACGTCATAAAATGTTCGGAGACTGTTGGAGAACGTTCGCCAGAGGAAAGTCAGAGTTTGGGTCCGATGAGTGGAATTCTGTTGTTCCACCAGGATCAGAGATCCCAAGCAAACAAAAGCGAGTTGAGCTCTTTGGTCCAATTTCCGGCCAGAATTTTGCAAGAAACGTTCTGCTGTCTTGGAAAACGTCACGTTTTTTTCTCTGCAACTTGGGACATTTATCCAGAACATTATTGGTTTTTTTTTTTTTTTTGTATGCATATATTTGGGGCCTGTATTATTATATTTGACCTGAATGAATTAGAAAGAATTCACAATGAGTGTAAATTCTTGTTTTCAGTCTTATGGACACCCCTTCAAATCAAGTGCTGGCGCCGTTCATAGGAGGGCTGGACTGAGAAGCAGTCCTTGTTATAAGCTCAGCAGACGCACTGTTCCGCCAGATGTTTGCTAATTGCTGCTGCTAGTCTGAAGGAGCGTGAAAGAATCAAAGCATCGCTCGAGGCCTTTCTTTGATGAGGGCGTAACATACAAACATCCATGTCATAATCACACCAACCTCTAAAGATCAGATCAACAAGAAAGCCCAAAATGAAAATATTCGTAAACGATGAGTGAGTTTGAACCTTTGTGAATGCAAGAAGGTGCGGGAGGTATTTTATTTATTTCTTAAATCTCTACGTATGTGAGACACGAATGAATCCGACGTCATAGACTCGCTCTGGTTTCTGGAAGATTTGCATAAAATTTGATTGCTGCATTCAAATCTACTGAATCATTTGTTCTCTAACCAACTTAACAAACAACAGAAGACATGCTGCTACCACAAAGGTTTTAATTCCCCTCCAACAAAGCGTGGATAACATGGGAAACAAACAAACAAACAAACAAGGGAGAGGTATCCAAACATGCCAAATAACAATATTAATCAATATCATTACTTTAACATTAATAATATGGAATGTACTAGTCTCCGTACATCTTTTCTTTTGCTTGTTGACCTTTTCAGTTTATTTCACAAAACGAATGAAATAAATAAATATCTCTCTATCAACTCTCTGAGATTTGTTTCGCTTTAGGAGACGACGGCGGCAGGAGGAGCATGTAGAAGAAGAACCGAAGCCGCTCCTCTCCTCACACTCTCCGTCCTCTGCTTCTCCCCGCTTCAGTCCGAACACGCGCTGCCCTTTCAGGGCGTGCGTGTGCGCGCGCGCGTATGTGCAAAATGACACTTTCTTTGGAAATCTGACACGAGAACACCTGCTGATGATGGACGTTTCGATGGCTTTGAATCCACGGCCGTCCCCTTCTTCTCATTGGTTACTGGTGTTAAAACGGGACGTTGACAAAGACGGTTCTTTACTGTCACTCTTGGTTGGCTGTCAGTCCCAACGGCTACACCAAAACAAAATAAAATGAAATAAAAATAAAGCATCGATGGTGAAAACAGGAGGCGGTAAAGAAACGTCTACGGCGCTACAGCAGTCCAATCCTGGGACCGAGGGTCTGAGTCAGTGGCTTGGAGCCTGAATGCGTTTTCCGTCCCGCTGCTCAGTCTGTGCAGTGGTTCTCCAGCTCAGAGATGATGGTGATCAGGTTCTGGATGCCGAAAATGTAGCCGCTGTCCTTGCCCTCGTGGACCACGCTGTCCTCGCGGTAATGTCTGCAGGTGGTGTGAGCAAAGTCGATCATCCTCACATCCACCGCAGGGCTGCGGAGGTCCGAGCAGGACTGGCTGACGCCGGAGCTCCCGCCGCCGCTACCGCCGTCGCCAGATGGCGCCGCGGCGCGAGGAAAGCCGGACGCGCCCTCTGTTTCGCTCTCCTCCTCGTCCTCGTCCTCGTCCATTTTAGGCTCAGCTTCCACTTCTTCCTCGTCGTCGTCCTCCTCCTCCTCCTCCTCGCCTTCAGAGTGCCCGTCTTCGGTGCTGGAGAAGTGTCTTCTGCGCTGCGCCCCGTCGTAGATGATGAGCAGGGAGCTGGAGTAGAAGCGGTACGATTCGCAGGACTCCAGGGCCGCCTGCATCTCCCGGAGCCGGCTCAGCACCGGCGAGAACAGCTCCCGCCTCAGACGCCGGCCGCTGTGGAAGAACTTGAACAGAGCCTCCTTGAACTCTGCCACGGTCAGTTTGTGGCCGTGGGACTTGCTCATGAATATGAGCTGGCCAGAGTCGGAGTGGTACACCTGCAGAGATCGAAAGATTTTAAAAGAAGAAAATTAGAACCTTTTTTTTTCCTGTGAAAATGCTTTGCAAACAAATTTTATTTTCATATCTTGGCAGTATTGGTTTTTGGTTTGTTTGTTTTACAGCATAATCAAAAAACTATGTTACCGTCAGTTGTTTTCAAAGTGATATACATATATATCATCACATGAGACTTAAAAGGAGTTTTGCTTCCTGATTTATCGCCTTAAAACTGGGCCTCTGTCTCTTTAAAATCTCCTGCTCTTTCTGAAACTCCGCCTTCAAGAAGCTCAGAGGAGGAGCTGTGCCTTGAAGGCGGGGCTTGGTCCAATGAGGCGATTTTCTCACAGCTGAATGGTTGTGAAAAAAATCCTTTGATTAAAGGATTTCTTAAACATGCAAGAAAGAATGAAGGCCGCACTTCAGATATGTTTTGACGAGGGAATAAAATTGTAAAAAAGTTGATTTTGCGTTATAAAATTTTTTTTAATGAAAACAGAAAGGATTACACCTAGATATTGATGCCTAATATAGACCAACTATCTGATTCTTACAGTTTTAAGGTGAGACAAGCTCAGTGTCTGCTGGGTCAGCAGGGCCGGACTCAGAAGAATAAGGGCCCCTGGGCTAGAGCAAGTTTTTGGTGCTTTATCCCAGAAAATAATATCTTTTGGTTGTTCAAATTACAGAACATTTGAAGGGTCTGAATTGGTTTTCAAATATTTGAGTGTAGTTTAGGTAATATATATGAAGATACAACAATGTTTTCATAAAAATTAAAAATTAAAAAGTGAGCCCTCCCCCTGTGAGACCTTTCTGAAGTCTGGCCCCTGGTGGCAGGCAAAAAATAAGTAAATAAAATAGAATCAATGAAGTAATGATGTCATTTTTTATCAGCAACAAACAAACAAACAAAAAAGTCAAGTATGACTCTTCACACCTGCATGCCACTGAGGCGGACCCCTAAGGCGGCTGATGTGCTCTGCTGGCACCTGCGGATGCGTACGGCCTTCTTCTCCTCAGAGATGTCGTCTCCGTGCTGCCGCGTTCCCATCTTCAGGTCCAACACGCACGGTATCGTGTGCCGCCAGGTCAGGTTCTCCAGCAAGATGAACTCTGAGGCACCGGGTCAAGAAACATGTGGCGCTGAACATGATGCCTGCACATAAAGAAACTCGCGCCCTCATTGTACGACTTGATGGTAAAAAAGACTAAAGCTTTCTGATTCGTCGCATTATTATAACCATGATATTATCAAGTAAATGATGTAACACGTCCTTTCTGCTAGGAAACTGATAGAGTGTAGAATAGCCGGGTTCAGGAACAGACGTTACAGACGCTTTCGGGGGTCAGGAGCTCAGGGAGAAACCGGGGGCGCCTCGAGCGGCGCGTGGAACCGCCACCGATCCAGAGGCTGCGACGCCTTGCGGCATTGAAGGATACTGTACTGGTTGTGGTGCTTGGCGTTCTCCTTCATGCGCTGCAGATGCTGCTGCTGACACTTGAGGATCAAGGGGTTGTGTTTGAGCTGCGGGGCGGCGTTGCTGTGACTGTGCTCCAGGCTGTAGTGGAGCACTTCCGCCTGCTGCGGCTGCTCCATCTCCAGGTAGTCCTGCAGCGAGTGCCACCTGAGTGAAACACGGAGATGTGAGTTAACAGGACACGGACACGCTTCACGGTAGCCGCGCATCGCTTTAAACTTGACGGCGGGGGGAGGCCGTCGTCGGCTCCTGCCTCACCTCTTGTCCCGGTCTTTTCGAAAGTGGTGGCCTCGGCCGTCCTTGCTGTAGATTTCGCTTTCCAAAATGTGTGAGGACGTGACCATTTGGCCCCGGTGGAGCATCTTCCTCTTGGGGTCACAGTCGGCGGAGGGGTCTTTGTTTTCGACGTCGGCCGGCAGGTCGCCGTGCAGGGGGTAGGCGATGAGGCAAAGGTTCCCTTCTTCGTCCTCCTCGAAGCTGACTGACACCACACCTGAAATGGGGGGAAGATACGTTCAGCAATTAATAAAATAGACAGAAATATATGTTTGGGACAACTTTCTTGTCGTGTCCTTTTGTTGACGGACCGGGTTGGAAACTCAACAATCTGATACTTTCCCGATCACTAAACACATCTGTGTGACCTCCAGCGTGTGTGTCACCGACGGAAACGCTTCTCAGAGTGGAGGCTGTCACTGAGTGAAGCTGCTGCAGATGACTCAAAGTCGGCTGTTTTCATCATCTACTAGTCTAAAATTAACTCAGAGGACACAGAAAAACATACTGAGAAAAATAGATTTAAAAAAAAAAAACAGAGCTAATTTTCACATTTCTCATCTCCTGAACAGTATAACCTTGGGACATTTGTGTATTTTCACAACATCCTAACTTTGCTTATATCATAAACAGCAACAACTTTATCTTTTGCGGTGCCTTGCACCCAGCAGCTTCGTGGATTTTTGTACCGCCAACAAACACCAGTACACCGCTTTTTCACCCTGACTTGCCTAAATTATCACTAACAGTAACAAACAACAGACGGAGAGTAACGGTGTCCAGCCGGCTGCCAGCTGCAGCACCCTCTTGTGGAGAAACTTAGTCATTTTTGGCAGCCTTTTAAAACAACAACAACCCTTCTTCCTCACAACAATCTGCTGATCCGTCTCTCATGCACTATGAGCTGGTTGTGCACCTTCACCAGCTCACAAGATGTTTGAATGAAATAATGAAAAACAAAGATCCAAAGTCGTGCAGGTCCACAGCACAGATAAAAGGAGTGTTGCGTTTAAACGACAAGTCGCCGTGGAGGTTAGAAAAATGCTCCCTACCTCTGTACTGCGGGGTGAACTTCCTCATCGCAGCGGGAACGGTCTTGTAGAACCGATGCTCCCGGGGAATGAGGGGCTTGCAGATGGTCTGCTCCCCGAAGCGCAGGACGCAGCAATGCCCCCCCACCTGGTGCACAAAGGGCTCAAGCATCACTCCCTTCTCCATGTAGCACGGCTGCTGCTGCTGCTGGTTCTGCTGCTGGTTCTGCTGCTGCTTCTGCTGCTGCTCTGCGTCCGTGGCCTCCTGGGCCTGAGCCTCCACAGCCGGACTCATCCTCCTCTGGCACTGGCCACCCTACGGCGGGCATCAGCCTCCTCACACCCGCATGCACGAATGTGGAGGAGGGCCTGAGGGGGCTCGGGGACCTCTGTCTTTCAGGGACGCTCACGGGCTGCAGATCTCCTGATCAGAGGTCCTTGCGTGTCGCATTGAGGTTGCGGGTTGTTGCGAAATACTGCCACGGTGTCCTCAGAGGTCGATGTTGTGATGATCCGCTCGGCTCTCGGGGGACTCTGCTGGTTCAAAGCAAAGAAAGGAGGAAATGGAGAGGAAACGGGGCGGAGAAACCAGCCGATGTTTATTCCCCTCAACTTTCTCTCAGGCTTGCAGCCCTTTGACGCAGAGGAGAACGAGAAGAGCGCTTTTCAGAGTGTCACGCCACGGATCTCTGCTGTCCTGCTCTGCTGCAGACTGAATGCTTGTGAGAGCCTCTTCAGCACTGGTAAAAAACCCTCACAAGCCTGACGCTTGGCCCGCCCCGACACCACGAGTCCACCAATCAGGGCCCTCCAAAGCAGGTTGTTGGGCGGTAACGCTGCGAGGCGAAGAGGCAAAGCAAACAAAGGCAGTGGCAGAGCAGAGTCTGGGGGGAAGGGAGAGAGAAATGAAATCCGGAAGGGGATGCCGAGGCTGGGCTCAGCTGTTTCTGTGTTTTTGTGACGGCAGGGTTTTTTTCAAGTCTGACAGGACTTGAAAAAACCCAACATTGTTCCCCCAGAAAGACAAGAAGACCAAAACAAAGAGCATGCCCAGTAAATCAAAGACATCTTCCAGATCAGATCATATTTTCAATACTTGAAGCGGGTCCTTACGTCGTTTAAAAACACAGAAACACATTTCTTGAGACCATAATGTTTGGGAAACAACTGACCAACTGAGTCCATGTTTGTGGCATTAACTGTGCTTTATTAGTAAATGTGACGTGACTTTGAAATTTGCTTGTGACCTGAAAGAATCGTTTCAAATCGGACCGGCCCTGACCAGTGACCAACCAGCTGGAAACACAAAAAGCAACAACACTCTTCGAGGCTGACGTTGTCACTGTGAGAAGAAGACTCAAAACTGGAAAATCTTCTGAATCCGTCATCCGGAAATGGGAAAGAGGACGGCACAGCCGCAAACCCAGCAAGACGAGGCTGAGCTGATCCGAGACCCACAGCTCAGGTGAGGGCTGAGCCGTGGGAGCCAATGTGGCGTTCGCGGAAGAGTGGCGAGAAGAAAGCCGTGGTTGGAAGAAAACCATCAGAAGATCCACTTGTGGTTTGCCAGAAGCCACGTTGGACACAGCAAACATGCGACAGAAAGCTCTCTGATCAGACCAGACCAAACTTGAACTTTTTGTCCCATTAAAGCTCCAGCACAGTTACAGCTACAGTTTGCTATATATATAAAAAAAATCTGTTTTGTATATATTTGTTCAAACCGTAACTCTGTTGTGACAGTGAAGGCACCAGCGCTGTCAATCACTCTCATGTACGCGCTTCTCAATGTACTGCAGGCCAAGGCACAAATTTCTTATCGGTTCATTTCTAATAGCAACGAGAAGAAATTAAAATGTTGTCAATTTTAACCCGAAGTTTGCTTTTCATGCTTTTCTAGACGTGCGTTACTCGCATTCCTTGTGGTGGTTTTCAGACCTCCCTCCAAAGCTGGAGCTGGAAGGCGCTGCCTTAAGCAGGAGGTGCGGTGAGCAGTGGTGACGCACCTGGTGGCTTAGGGCTCGTGTCCTGACAGGACTGGAAACTATAATCCTCATCTTCAACCCTCCTAGCACTTATTGGCACAGATTATCTCAGCGGGCAAAAATAACGCTAGATCAAGCCGGCGACTTTAATAAGTCATTAATAACTGTTACGTTCACTGATGTGCGACGAGTCCATTAGCTGCAATTACAGCTGCAGGCCGATGGAGAACATTTGCAAACTTTTTTGAGTCTTCGCACAGATGTGCAGACTTCCAGTTATTTCAACACCTGGAATACTTCCATCTATAGAGAAAAATACGTGTTAAAAAAAGTTATCTCACGGTGTTGTGGAGAATGTTGCACCGAGCTTCCCAGGTAGATGCAGCCAAAGCTGCTCAACAATCTGCAGGCATCTCTACTTATTTCTATTTCTGCAACGTCCTATCAAAAGCTGTTAATCAGCAAAAATGAATGACCTTTACCTGAGTCACAGGGCTGATCAGAGAGCAGAACAACAGGCCAGTGGGGAGGAAGGAAGGGTGAAGTCGAGCCTCTGTCCTAGTGAGGCCAGTGGCTTTAGACGTGCAGAGAGCTAATATGGAAGTGGTGAGTGATTGTGGACGTAAAACAGGTGAAAGACAAGGAGAGACTGGCAGAGAGCATGAAGTGCAAATTAATCTAAAGTATGATAAGCCCTGCTGCCACAATGGTTCGTCCTACAAACTAACTTTAACCTCTCATGTACGAAGCGCTTGTCCCAGATGCTACTCTAATAAATATGAGCCAAGTCCTGGATGTGTGTTTGAACTGGGATCTGAGCGAAGGAACGAAGCCAAATGAGGTGACGTGATGGTTGAGTTTTATCTCTGAGGATTTTACAGTAAGGCCAACAGGACATAAACGTCTGCATGAACAGAACCCAGAGGAGTCCACACATAGAAATCACATGCTGATAGAGGAGAAACACGGCGCTTCACGAACCCACTGGGTCACGGAGCGACACGGCGTACCGTCACTGTCCCCGTCCCTGGCGTCCCCGCAGTGGAAAAAGGCTCATCTCACCTACATGGACGTTTGCGGGGTCATTTCCAGACCGATCGTCTCAAGTCACATCAAGCCTGATAAACCTGCTAACCAAATCCTCATGGGTCACTAAACACCTAATCCTCCCTTCACTAAAAATACCACCTGCAGTTGACAATTCGGGTCGAGGAGAGGCTATTTATACAGAAAGCCTGGAACATGCCAAATGTACCAGACAAATAAACACGGGGATTACATGGGGAAGGAAACAATCCTCTGGCAACGGGGCGCAGACACCGAGGTACTGCGGAGGTATCTGGTGGTCATGTGTCACCAACATGTCTTTGTCGCACATGCAGTCACATTTTTGTAAAGTGTTACGATGGGCTTTTTTTAATGCACTTCTCTCTTGTGTTTATAAATGAAGAAAAAAAAAATTTTCGTGCTTGATGAAGGCAACGTCTGCAGCTTCATGACTTTCCTTGGGCCCCAAAATGGCTCTCATTGGTATAAAGAAAATGTATATAAGATGTGGATACGTTGAAAGAGGAGTGTCAATGGAAGACATGGAAGCACTGTGCTTTATGTCGCCTCCCTGTTTTTCTCGCAGTGTGCTACAGCAGCCAGAACCGATGATTGGACCGCGAGCTGTGCACCGTACAGTCTTTACAGCTAAAGATTTACTTTTAAAGCTGTAAAGCCCCACAACTGTGGAGGAAACCGGGATGGGGATGTCATGTGTCCAGGATTTATCCTTTGGCACATTTTTTTTTTATTTATTTTTTTGTAGTTACATACACACTCACTCACTCAGGAAAGAACACAGCATCGTTAATCGGAGCCTCTGTTGGCTGCAGACCAGAGACAATGCAGTTTATCAGCTTTGGTTTGGCACAGAATTACTTTTGGGAAAAGCTTGGAAGCACAATGTTGAATATGACCAAAAACTAACAAGCCAAAAAGTCCAGCAGTGTTAGCTCTGCTGCGAGACACCGAACTCTGCTTCGCTGGGTTGTTTTTTATGTTTCGAGACTCTCACACGTCTTGACCGGACTGGCTTTATGTTTATCTTGGCCGGGCCTCTAAGCTGCAGCTGGACAAGGTCAGAAGGGACTCACTGACCCACACTTTTTGGTTTCCTGGAACGTCAGCACGGTTGGAATAGAACGGTCTCTTCTTAATCCCTAAAATCACTTCAGTGTCAGGGTGAAAGGCTGATCATCGGGCCGGTGAAAGACAACATTCTGACTCCTAAAGGAAAGCATTATATTAATCAACAGTTTGACTCAAGAACCGAACAACAAATAGCTGAATATGAGGTAAAAATAAATACAAATAAACAAGCTAACAAAATGAACATGTAAGGTGTTTTAAATCGATACTCTTTGATTGAATGGTTAGTGTGAATAAAGCAAGGCTCTGGTTGGTCAAAAAAAAGCGTCTCCTTTTGAGCCTCAGAGCATGACAGAGAAATCGGTGACATCCTGTAAACAAAAGATACCTGTCGACACATTCGAAGCAGGAATATCAGACTGGAGCCGGAACCGATTTCTAACCGTACGGGTGTTAAGCACACCTTGTAGTATTTCTAAAGATAGAGCACTTAACACCGTTGCAAGCCATTAGCACTCAAATAGTCTCTTGCTATCTTTTAGCTTTCCATGTGGTGGATGGGGCAGCGTTTGCTTTTTAAAGCCAACACTGAGGATGAAGCATGGAAAAACCCATTTCTGTGTTTGTGACACAGAAACCGAGGGCCAGGCATCAACGTGCTTAAGTTTCAGACTGAAACATTGAGGGAGATAAGTAACCTCTAGAATGAAGAATAAAGGAAACCATCACACTGTGAACTCTGCAGCGCCTCCTTCCAGTTTATATATCGCTCGAAGTTAAAGTAAAGTAAAGGCTTTACCAAGAAATAAGATACATTTCTGGCCAAACTTCAATCCTAAAGCTCAATTTCATGCAATGTGTTGAGCAATATTTTGGGGAAAACTGACCAGGTCAGCATCCTCAGGCAGAAATTCATCTTTACTCCACCTTTAGTCTAAGACTGGAATATTCTCTGAAGGGAAACTAGGAGTACATAAAGATGTGGACGTGAGGACAAAAACAATCAGGCTGCCAAAGCAGGTGCTTTTCCAGTGACAGTTTTAACGCAGAGTTTCATAAATAGGAGTCCTAATACTATGGAGCTATTTTGGACGCGAGCACGCTTGTTTCTGTCAGAATAATATCCTTGATGTGTCCCGAGTGTGTCGCCTCCCGTCATGCAGAATGGCACGTGAGAGGGGCGACACGTCCTTTAGCAGGTTGGCACGTCTCTCCCATCAAATATAAACACACACACACACACACACACACACACACACACACACACACACACACACACACACACACACACACACACACACACACACACACACACACACACACCCTCTCCCACGCTTTATCTCATACTTTAAAAAGCTTGGGACTCATAAACACAACAGCTTCCCATTAGAAAGCTCCACATCAAAGCCGTGAAGCAAACAATAAAACAGCAGTGTGCGGCCAAACATGAATTAGATGCTGCTTTCGCTGACCGAAAAAGGCCCGGGTCAACGCAGGGGGTAGGGGAACAACTCAATGTCAAACCGTGTTCATGTCTTTATAAGGACGTGATGGAGACCAGCTCTCTCCTTTAAACAATTCAGTTTGAAAAGGTATGAAGAAAAAAAAAGAAGAAGAATAAAGCCGATGACGGCAAAAGGACGATAAGAAGCGAAGGAAGTCGGTGGTTGGGAAACACGTGCCACCTGTTCCAGGTCAGACCGGGAGCTGACCTGTAAATCCCTGGCTTGAAACTTCATATCGTTAAATTAAAAGTAACACGATCAATGCGGCAAAAAAAAAAGGTTTCACCCAGGACACCCAATACCGTAAACCAACGCAGCGTGCAGAAACCCTGGGTGACCGATGCCCAGATGAATATTAATCACTGGAAAATGGCCCCACACGCGCAAAAGCAAAACAAAACAAAAAAAGGTGATACAGTAAGGCAAGGCCTCCATGTGGAGTACAGTTACAGCTGATTGAAGACCCAGTTCTAACTTTTCTCAAGTTCATGGGGCCTCTCTACATACGCAGAGCTACAGGAAGGCACATAAATAAAAACTCTGAGACCACATAACTAAAGTGTTAACTAAAGTAGCATGAAGAGCTGGTTTTTGTCTGCTTCAAACACAGGTTGCAGTGAAAGTCATATGATCTGTAGTACAGGGTATAGAGAAACAAGAAACAACCTTTCTTTTCACTGTAACTTAACATTTTTGATAGCAAACTGATTTCTGATTTGTCATATTTAGTTATTAGTAATTAAGTGGTGCATCTGAGATAAGAGGATGCATTTTCCTTCAAGGGCCTTTATTATGTAAAATCTACTTTTTTGAGCTTTACATCATAATGCAACCATTCATCTGTGCCAAGCACCTGGAGCGACCTAGCACCACCTTTAAAACAGAGATGCTGTTTCCGGGCTTCTGTCTTCCCTTCAGACTAGCCAGCAGCAATTAGCAAACACCTGGAGGAACTGCGCAATGCAAAACTGGTAAAAACGCCATTAAATAGAGGAGCAATGATGGGACGACTTCCTGATGGCGGAGTTTCAGAAAGAGCAGGAGCTTCTTAAAGAGACAGAGTCCCGATTTCAAGGCCTTAAATTACAAAGTCAAAATTCTTTTAAGTCATATTTGGTAACATACAGCATTATAACAACTGAAGTTAACATGGTTACTCGATTGTGCTACAAAATACATGGGCAATACATAATACCGCCCCTTTACTTGCTTTGCCGAACATTCCTCCACAAAATGCAGACAAGCTCCACCAATATGACGGTTTTTACAAGTCACTGTTTGGCACCAGAATGTTACTTCTTATCTGAGTCCGAATAACCGAGAACAATACTCCACAGTGACTCTGCAGACCACTGGACACAAACCATCCCGAGAGTGTAGCAACGCTCGCTGTGTCACTGCGGCAACAAAGAGCTGTTAAACACAACAACAGCTTCCTCATTTTGTTTGGTAGACTATTTAAAAATCTACCTGTAATTTGCAGAACTGCAGACAAGAACAACAAATCTTGCTCCACAGGTTCATTGTTAGCGTGTGAATGTTCAGATGCATGCGGATCCACATTTCTGTTGGACTCAGTTTACATCTGCTGGTGACTGAATATGCTGTAGGAGCAGAGCTTGTTTTATTGGCAGCTGACAAAAAGGCTGCAATAAAAAAACGTGTAGAGCTGCTTCATGATAAACAATTGTGAATCTGAAAAGAACCTTTTTGAAATGTCTCGAAGCAACCTACAGACACGCCCGATGTAAAAGCAACACATGTCAAAGGGGAACATGATGAGCATCAAATGCTTCCACTTCTGCTGGATTCTGTATTTACCTGCTCCTTTCGTCACAACCGAGAGACGAATTTCAAGTAGAGGTGAAACAATCGAAATCTATTTTTGCATTCAAGAGAAATTTGAAAATTGTTATCATGAAGCGGAAAGGCACTGAATGAGCCGATATTTTGTTGTGCGTTTTTTGCTTATTTGGAATCTGCCTGTAACGTCTTCTGGACTGAATAGCTCAATTTGTTTCACGTCTTTCTGCTCCTTTTCATTCGTGACGTCTTCTAGTTGCGACATGAACGGCTCAGATTTACCATTGAGGGAATGAAGTAAAGCAAAAAGACATCCATGTGACGTTTTGACATGCAATATGACGGCTTATGTCAATCGTACATGATGGTCCCATGATGCAAAGCTCTCTGTTAGGAAATAAACTAGCCTGCCCGTTGCTTCCTTTCTGCGTTTTTGATTCTCTAATCAGGTTGTCAGTCACCGTTGCATTATCAGAGAGCAGAATGTTGCTATAGAAAAGAACTGCTTCAACTATATCATACACCAAAATGAACAGTCGGACTATGTGCACTTTGGCAAATCAGACAAACTCTCCCTGCAGGAGAATAACAGCCATGAAGCTAACGCACACAGAACTGTGGATGACGGCTGAAGGGAAAAAGACAGGAAGTATTTTTTCTTTATTGATATACTCGAGAATAATACTCCGATGGTCTGCTTTCCTAATATTGCGCAGGACAACTCGTGCTGATATAGTGAGTGGCATGTTGGGATCAGCATGAGTAGGAATGTCAGCTGCTGCGTCTCGTCCACTCCCAACGCTTTTTCTTTTTCTTCTTTTCGCCAGATAGACGACTCTGCAGTGCAGTGGTCGTCCTGAGCACGTGAGGAAGAGCGCACATGTCGGGGGATTACAGAGAAAGTCCCCTAGGACTCTTCCCCCCCCTGGAGATAAAGTATGCACCCTGTGCTGCTCAATGCAGCAGTTTCTTTCCCCCCCCCCCCCCAGCTTCAATTTGTCAAGTGAACATCCAGCTTTCGGTAAAAGCAGCAGCATTTATGCATCAGAACAAGCACTTCATCTCCTAATCTGACACGGACAGCGCTTCGTACACAATAACTACGATTTGAGACAAAAGAAAAATGTTCTTTGGGATACTGCATGATCTGCTGAACCCAATGTAATCTCCAAACATTTTAATTCTCCTCCTGTCTCCTGGTCCCGATCTGTTCAAAGACAGAGCTGCGTACCGGCATAACGAGTGTTTGTTGAAAGATCAGGAGGGTCACACAGACAGTTTCGAGCCTGTGGCCTCTGGCTCCAGAACAAAGAGAGAAGGACGGATATGGAGCTAAATTGCGACCATAAAGTTTGCTCAAAAGAAGAAAAAAAAAAGATGAAATTGAAAAAAAAAAAATAAAAAAAATAAACTGAAAACATTTTTGGAAACATTTAAAAAAAAAAATAATAATCTTGAATCGGAAAAGCAGCTTTGAACATTTTTTATATTTTTTGAGAACAAGAACTTAAGCAGATATTTTTACTGGAGATGAAGTGAAGCAATCAACATTTCAAATACGGAAAACGTCTCTGAGTCAAATCATTTGTTTGGATGAATGCGTCGCCATTTTGTCCGTTTCAGACATGTGATAAATTATTCTGCTCTCATGAACGCAGCTTATCAGTTTTTGTTTCTCTTTTAGGTTATTTTTAATCTTTTACAAATTATAAAGATGACTAAGAAATCTTTAAATCTTCCTTCCTAAAAAAAAGTTTAATATATTTTATTTTCTAAGTGTTTACCAAAAAGGAGAACGATATTGCAAAGCTTTATTCTGCTTTCCCAACTGCAGCATTTAGTATCGCCCTGGTGTAACGTCATGGTCAAAACTGGAAGGTTAGTTTTCCAGCTACACAGTGTCAATAGTAGAAACAGGTAGTAGCCTTTTCCTTAATAAAAAGGCAAACTCTAAGCTTAATCTATATGCACATGTCTTAGAGATTAGTGTCATTTCTGGGATTCAGTTTTCTCTCCCACTTTCAGGATTAAAGCTTAAAAATCAAAAACGCAGTCAGAGCAAAAGATTGTCCTAATTTCTTTCTCACCAGAAATGTCCTCTTTTCAAAATAACATGTTGCAAATGAACTCAAAATGCCTTTTCTTCAGCGTCACTGTTTATTCCCCACTACTGTGAAATGTCTTAAAACATAAATGCTGCTGCACAGAGCGTCCTCATTGTCCCACATGCGCGTTTACATAAGCCGGTGTCTATTATTTTGACCCTGTGCAGATTTGACAAATTCATCAAGAGATCTTTTCAGATGCTGACCGACTTCTTGTTTTCCAAAATGGCTGAAGTTACCGTGTCAAACTCACCAATAAAAGCCTGAAATTGCAATTGAAACGATGGATGTAAACGACTCAATTGAACATGAAACGAAAAAAGCATCTGGACTGAAACAAAAACAAATTCTTCCTTCTATTTCAGTAACGTTGCAGTGTCTGCATTAATACAGTACATCAGTGTTTATGCCAAAGAGCATTTCCCTCAGTGTCAAACCCCTCAGTGAGTCAGTGACCAATTTAAAGGAAACTTTCTTTGGCTTTCATACCCTGCAGTCATGTTCCTGTAAGCGTGGCGCACACGCACACAAAGCTGTCCCACACAAATCAGACAGTCGGGCACAAAGACGCAGAAATCTGTCGGAAACAACGATTTCAGCGCGAGAGAGCTCTGACTGCGAGGATGATGATGATGAAAACGGACCAATTTACTTTGCACTCGGATGACATGTGCGAACTGAAAAAGCTGATAGCTGGTGCTGCGCTGGTGAAAATACATCATCGAGCTTTCGACTCAATATCAAAAGGGAGACAGCCCCTTCTTAGCGGGGGGTCAAAATGGGTATCAACACCAGTGGGACGAAGAGATGGCAGCCCGGAATAGCAGGCACTGCCAAAATCTGCTCCAAGAGTCCAGTGCTGGTGAGGGCAGAGCTATATATACGCTCAGTAATCCTCCAAACAAAAGGACACTTTACAGGACTGTGCTTCAGAGATAGCGCGCTGTGAGGAATGCACGAGGCAGAGGTCCAAAATGACTCGACAGCCAACCACAGCGGGTCATATCTCCATACCTTGGAGCTCCGTCAATGACAAATGCCGCGGCCTGTTAGTCTTTTCATCTGGTTTCTCTGGCATACGCACCCAAAAACAACCTGACGGGGGCCTTTAAAGGGCCGCGCTTCACTTTTTACGCCTCTCAAACGACTGACTAAGCAGAAAGAATAAGCCGGTGAAAAGATTATGATGTGCAATCTCAGGATTAGAACCTGTCAGACGTTCCATGACTGAGAGACGGTGACGGGTTGGTAAGTCCCAGACGAGAAGGGCAACGATAGCTCCGCTGGCACTGGGTAAGCGCCTGAATCATTCAGGAAGGTCAAACAGGTCCCGTCGGCTGCAGGGCTGCATCATTATTTGATACTTTGGCCTGAGACTTCAGCATGGTGTAACTTTCTCGCTGCGGCACAAACCTTTCATGGCGCAGCGGTATAACAGAAAGTGAGGAGACCCGAGTCCAAGAGCAGGAAGAGCCGCGCTGCGTGATCTATCAGTCTGATGATCTGTTGCTCAGCAAAGTCTGATGCAGATTAAATCACTCGATACCAACCGAGCTGAGTTTGCCTAACGTGGTTCCGTCATGCCGCCTTCGTCCAGATGTATGTGAAATGGTGACAACCAGGTTCTGACAGGAGCTGCTTGTCCGTTGAGTTTCGCATCACAGAAATCACTTGGTCAACAACCGGATGTCACTACAGGCGGGGAAGATGAAGGAGATGACAGGAAGTGGGAGAAAGATGATGGTGCGGCGTGTTTTTTTGTGTTTACTTAATGCGTGAACAAACTTCGTCATGCGTGATTTTAATTCTGGTTCTCATTTAATGGAAACGTCGTGATTGCACACTTGTGAAGGAAATGCAAATTATGTCAGCGTGCAAATATGTCAAATAGCCAGTCGGTTATTTGCAGAAAATTTCCAAACATTCAACTCTTTTCACGTTCCGACGCCCAAAATAACTGTGCAGCATCTATTTTGAGAGACAGACAAAGAGTTCCAAGAAATCAAAAATTCATCGAGCCTTCACAGGGTTTGCCCAATCAGCCACGTTACCAGAGACATTCCTTTAACAGCGTCTCCTGTGAACGTTCGACATTATTATCATCCCACGAGATGTGACTGCAACCCGAGAAATTAAGGGTCTGTTCCTGCAGGTTTCGGAGAACTATTGGACCAAAAACGGTCTCATAGGTCAGAGCTGGATGTGCTGGTGGGGAACTGGTTGAAGGAGTTTTCCAATATTTTGCTACAGTCACTGGAACCGATGATGAATGCAGTTCCAGGAACTCACTTCATGTTCCCCCAGCACAAGGGGAACATGAAGTTACAGCTTTTGGAGGCTGGTTCCTTTGGCAATTGTTTGCTAATTAGTCAACGTCAACGAAGCACGAGGGACGCTAGTATTTTATTTATTTATTTATTTATTATTATTTTTAAAGAGGCCTTTTAACTTACAAGAGTGTAAGCCTTAGTTTGTACATGTACATAGATTAAATATTTATTTACATAATAAATATTTATTTAATTGTGTAAATAAGAAATTAATATTTAATATATCTAATACTTGAATAATGAATATTATTTAATTTGTTATTTAATTTAATATTATTAATTTAATTAATTAATAATTAATATAATGCAATATAAAACACCAACTGAAAGCATTTCGCAAAGTTGTTCAGCCTTATAAAAACGCCGCCACCAATATAAGATATCTAACTTGTGCCAGACATTGAAGTCATGCCTGATCAGCACCTGTCAGAGTCTACATGCTCTCTGGGGGAGAAGAAAACGAGACACGTATGGGAAATATGTCAGGCTAAAACTCGTCTCCAGCCAGAGGACGGCCTGTCATCGCCGATACGGCCGCCTGACAAGTTTCCACTGACAGCGACGCCATCGCAGCAGCATGGAGGCCACGCATACCAGCCAGAGGTCCTCCACGCCTGGGGGAATCCCTGTGATCCAACGTGACATCCAATACACAGACCAGCCGGATCAAGGGGCGTCCCAAAAGCTTTCGCCATAACAAACCTGTTAACCAAACGACGAATGATGAGTCATGTTCTTAGCAGAAGAAAACAAACTCAGCAGAAACACGGCTTTTATGAGAAACTCTGAAGCTGCGGCAGGATGGCGTCAACTGGGGTAATCTTGTAAAAATGAAAAACCATCGCGGCCCTGTCCAGTTTATTTATTTTATCCAAGTCATAGTATTTTAAATAGGAAATTAAATGTCCGAGTTTTAGTTCGCTCTGCAGAAACGGCCACCTTGGCTTGAACAGAAAGCTTTTCAAAATGTAGACTTAAAGATGGAAATAAGCAAACAATTAGAAAACACTGGATGATAGTCATAAAAAAAAAATGTTGAAGATATTGCAAAATTTAAGTTGCATATATTTCCTGGTTAGTACTATTTTCTGGGAGGTGATTCTGATTCTGTCTTCTCTTTTTTTCCAAGGCAGAAGCACAAACCCCCCAGAAATGAAGCAGTTTGGAATATTTGCTGCTTTAACTCGACCAGCAGATTGTTCACGTTTTGTTTATTTCATCCTTTGCCATGTGCTTTACTGTGGCAGCAGGGAAATAAAGACTCTACAAGACAAATTTACCAATAAACAAAGTCGTGGCAGCTGTGATCTTTATGTTACAGTTGAGCTGTGACATAAAGTGTACACAAATGTAAAGAATCTCTGAAACCTTAAAGGTTTTCCGGCTGCGAATTTTCTGTTCAAAAGGACAAAATTGCAGAAATTATTCTTACCTCTTTCTGTATCTCTTTTAAAAGTACTGGTCTTGTTGTCATAGTAACCGCTTACAATGCAGGAAGGGGCATTTCTTATAAGTGATGTTGTTTGTGTGTCAGACTGGCAGTCTTTCATCCATTGGGTGATGATCAAAAATGTGGAACCACATGTTTCTCCCACTCAGGTGGATTCCTCTCTCCCTGAAGAATTTCAGAAAGGTGAGAGGTCATGCAACAGTTAACAGCCGACTACGATTCCATATTTCAGGGGACGGCTGGCCACCACGTTCCCTCATTCTAACATGAGGCTTGTATCTAAAATACCAGGCATTTTACATCACTTCATATGTATTAGCTATGTTTTATCATACTGAATGGATTGAGTCACATGCTGTTACCCACAGGCTAACCTTAGCATTTTGGATCATTTTAATTTACACACTCATATTAGCATGCTGAATGACATCAGCAGCATGTGTGATGTCATCAGCGTGCTTACTTACATTGACTGAATCCATTCAGTATGACAAAATTAGCTAATACGTGTGAAATGATGTAAAGTACTTATTTTAATGTCAGAAGGATGGGTGTCATCAGCGTATTGAGTGACTAGCATGTTGATGTTTTTTGCAGCACTTAAGCTAAGCTTAGAATTTTGCATCATTTTGATTCATACGCTAATGTTAGCCCACTGAATGGAGTAACTCAGTGTTAGTCAACATGCTAGCGATAACCCTCGTCCGACTGGCAGCATCTACAGGCTGATGGCACCGTTACTCAGCTGCTATTTTGAATGAAGTGAGAAATAAAAACGTGCAGCTGCTCCAACACTTCCTGGCAGTGATGCACACAGGGCAGGATGACAGCATGCTAGAAAAATAATACTTTTATTGCTACACTGTCCCTGCACCGCTAAGACACGGTGACTTTGTAACATCCTGAGCCCCGGCCGTTAAGCCGCGTGACCTACGTGAGCCAACGCCAAGGATGTGAAATGCAGAAGCACATCGATTGATTGACGAGACGCATTTGCGATGTCGAGACTGTGGACGTTTGGAAACGGTGCAGGCTGGATGACTGCAGCCGGTGGAGTCGCTCTCTGAGTCAACCATCTTAATATGGCTTTGAAATTGCAAGGAGGAGAAGTGAGATTTGCTGATTTCCATTTTTTTTTTGCAACTCTGACCTGTTTATGAACCCCAAGCAAATCGATTCTGGATTAGAATCAGAGAACCTAGGAATCAAGAGTTTGCTCTCTCAAAAAAATTAGGAAATTTTTATCAGTCTTGTCCCCTGATTCAGAGGACTGAATCATGTTCATCTTTTTTTTCTAAATTGCATAAGCTTCCGAAGCCCGACAGGCACCATGGCTGCATTGTTCGTGGGAGAACAACAGCAAAAAAAAAATGGCGAGTAAACTTCTGAATTGCCGCTTTGATATAGTGACGTCGATCGGCACCCAGGCATTTGCAAAGGTCAGCGCAGTGCAGAGAAAGAACAGCGACAATAGAGACAACAACACAACGTATTAACACAGAGAAGCAAGTCACCACGATGTCCTTGAACCCCGTTCAAGAAACATGGAGTGGGTTTGCTACTTTCTAAGCAGTCAGTCTGGGGAGACAAAGCCTGCTTTTTGTCTCCAAGGACAAAAGCGAGGTCAAGCTCTGTTCCCTTGGACAACCTTTCTTTGTCACATCGTGGTGGGTTATATAACAAGAGCTCCATAACAAGACTTGTTAACACAAATCTACTGGTATAGTTTATTTCTGCTCTACTAAGGTATTTCTTTGGAGTTTTGTTTCCATCTTCTTCATCGCATTGTCTGTGGCTTTGACGACAAAGAGGGTCTGTCAGTCACGCTAATCGCCTCTGTGAGAACATGGTTTGTCACCGAACTGATCAACTGAGTTTAGTTCCTGGAAACGATAACGGCAGCTTCAGGCTTTGCTTTGGTGCAAGAAATTTCTGCTTGTCACGTTCGTCGCCTTCTGCAGTGTCATCGTTTGAATATGATTAAGATTAAATTAAGTTTTCTCAAAACTCCTCTAAGAAACCTGCAAATGTTTTTTTTTGTTAAAAGCAGTTGTCTTTTTTGGATATGGTCAGCTGCAAGAGTATCACATCATCTTTTCTTTTTTTGATGTTTCTATGTGTTTTTCATTCTCAATCAAATTCAAATCAGTTTATTTATGAATATTCATCTCATCTCAACCTTACACAAAGGTCTTTTCAGTCCAATGCACATATTTTAACTGATTCTAGTTATCAAACACTGAACAAAGTTCGGCATATTTCTGTAGGGGAACCAAGCAGGTTGCATTAAGTCATTGACCTGCAGCGTTTTCACCTGAACTGGATGAGGCCATCATTAGTGTGACTTCACACACTAACACTGAAGCAAAAATTATTGTGAATCTTTTGTAAAAAAAAAAATAAAAAATAAAAAAAGGAAAAAAAATGCGTTTTGTTGCGCAAAACACACATTTTTGTACTTTGTATGGAGAAAAGTTGCATCTTTCACCAGCACACAACATAAATGAAAAATAACTGTTCACATGTGTGATTTTTTTTTAAAAAATAGCTCACAGCATTTTTTTTTTTAAATGCAATTCCATGTGCAACAAACAGAAACTATTTGCAAAAGTCGCTGAAGCGATTCAGATGCGCTCAAAGCAGCACCAGCAGAAAGGACGGAGGCCCCGAAACCAAATCAACCCGAGCGTCTGAATGAGCTTCCTGGAAGCGGAGCGACGCTCGACGGGGCTTTGATTAATTGGAGCAACAACATCCTGTCTCCGCGCGCCCGTCCGGCTTTGTGGACCACCCGCCGCTCGCGCGGTTCTCTTTGACCACCGAGACAGACCCGCTTTGGAGCTTGACCGACATCCACGCGGATTCTTTGAAACCGTCCAAGACCGAGGAGAACAACTGCTGCCAGGAAACGGAGCTGAACGCAGCAAGCAGCGCGTGGGGGGAAAAAAATCAATCAGTCAAAGAGGAGAGGAGGAGGGAAAGTGTTGCGTAACGCCGTCATTGAGCAGGATGTTCAACCATCGCAACTAAGAAGAAGTGGAGTTTATTGTGTATCGTTTTGACCAACCCTCAGAAACAACTGCACTGAAAGAAACACTGTTGGGCCGAACCGGGTTTAAAATGTTTCCTTCTAATCGTCCCACGTATTTGCACTCCTTGAATATTTGCACACGTTATCACACCACATCAATCAGTTCAATGTTTTGTTAGTGTGTGTGTGTGTGTGTGGGGGGGGGGGGGGGGGAATTAAGTAACCTATTAATTTTGGGGAGAGAGAGAGGAAGAAAGTTGATTTTATTTATTTATTTATTTATTTCCATTTGTGAGGTGAAATGAATGTTTTAGTTGTTTTAGGTTTTTAGGCTCTTGTGGCCGTTATTTGGAAATTGGGAGGAGAGAGAAAGGAAATGACATGCAGCAGATTCCCCAGGACTGGGAATCAAACCCAGGTTGACAAACAAAAACCTTTAAGTAACGTCCTAAACAAAACCTAATTTTCAGTCTTAATATAAAGCTGGTTAAAATAAATACCCGAATTGGGCATTTCTGAGCTCCTTTTTCTTCTCTTTTCTACAAGCAGACGACACACGACTGCTTGTAGAAAAGAGAGCGGCTCAACAACACAAAAGCTTTATGTTTATTACAAAGTATTAATCTAAGAATTGATTGAAATGATTTCTGATTGAGTTCTCTGTTTTCATACTTTCATGGATTGTTCTTCATTTTTCCCTTCTCTACATGGTTTTCAGGTTAAATTGCACTTTTTTGCTAAGTCAGTTATACTATATTTAATCCGTTATTCTAAATAAAGACTAACAGAAAGATCTTTATTTAGATCTTTCTGTAACACAGTAACTTTTACTTTTGATCAAACCTGTTTTTTTTTCTAATAACAAACAAACCGGTCATAACAACTTTTGACTTCTTCAGGTCAGAGTATTAAATTATGATTACAATTGTCATCTATGTCATGCACAGATTTAACTCCAATCTTAATCAACACCCTGCAACGTGAAGAAATCCAAACCCGTTAAATCAGCTTTTCTTTGTTTGGTGTAAAAACAAAAACAGGATTTATGAAAGACCAAAAGGTAAATGGACTGAACTGGAGCTTTGCTAGTCATGTTGTCCAAAGCGCTTCACACTCCAGTCACATTCACCCACCCACACATTTACTCCCCGCCAGCAGGTGTGAATGCGACTGAGGAAGCTGGAATCGAACTTACAACCTTCTGGTCACAAGATGACCACTCAGCCACAGTCGCCCCAAAGAAGCCACTGCATGATCCTTTTGCTAGTCTTCTTCAAGATACAGGTTTAAACACAGTATAAAAGTTGCAATTCAGTGGAGTTTAATATGAAAAATGAGTGGAAAAGATAAATGAAAGGTCAAACCATAAAAGCACAAGTACAGTGAAAATAAGCAGAAATCATTCTGCTTATTTAATTCTTAGATCAAAACTTTGCTATAAATATAGAGCCGAGTGTTGCGGCACTAAACCAGCGTCTAATGGACGGCGAATTGAATTGATGTGACAAGTTTAGCAATAAAACACAATAAAATGTGCTGGGAGTTTCTTTTTGGGGGGGCGATTTGCAGCGACCAACTGACCTGACCTGCATGTACATTTTTGCATGTCAAATTTTGCTGAAGGGTTGAGAACTTTGCGTCGTTTCCATCCTTTACAGTGAACACTCTTGACCAGTGATTTTCTCTCTGTTCATTATCTACGCACCGCTGGTTAGCACATCCCCACAGAGAGATCGGTTCGGCCATTCATTCAGGTTTCAATGGCAATGACGCAAATCTCTGACCTGTTTGGCGGGCTGTGGCCCAGGCATGTTCTTTTGGACCGAGGCCCTGCTGCCTCAACACACCAACAGCCTGGCACTCACACGAGCCAGAGCAGCTGAGAAACAGTCTGACCCTGCAATGTGCCAGGAGAGCTCCAACCAACATCCTGTGGGCCGTCTGAGATCCACCTGGCACAATGTTTCCTGATCACGTAACAGCAGTTGCTTCATGTTCCTGTGTTGTGCTCTAACTTCCTGGTGAGAGCAAACAGTTCAGACGCGAAGTCAGCAACGACAAGTGATGGCCACAAAAAAACATTTTCCCAAAGACTATGACTTTCAAATGCTACAGAAGGTGTATATTTAGGTGAGAATACACAAGTCATTCAAAAAGCATGTCGATGCCACCCACTGCCGAAACCCGGGATCGAACCAGGGACCTTTAGATCTTCAGTCTAACGCTCTCCCAACTGAGCTATTTCGGCTCCTGATGACGTGGCAGTCGTGGTCCGGATACGAGGTAAAACGTGAACAGTGTTTCAGCGAGAAAGACAAAGAATAATTGGTGTTTTGGTAAAAGAAAAAAAAAAAAGAAAAACAAAACAACTATGAAGTATTCTGGATAACTGAGGACATATTCGCACACTCTGATAAACATTACATTTTCCAGAAATTACTGTCGTAGTAGATAAATATTTTATTATAACAGGAAGAAATGTGAATGTTTGAATATAGATTTTAAGAAAGGAGCAGTGTTTTTTTTTTCCACGTGTTCGGTTTATGCGATAAACATGTCTGCAATGTCTCAAAGTCCCCACCAGAGGGCGGTCAAACACAAATCTTTGGCTCTCAGCTAATATGTTGAAATCATTTTTCAATTATAATTTTATTATAACTAATGAATTGTGTTTTATGATTTCCCCAAATTAATACCATGGAATATTATGGATCATGCTACGCATCAGTGATGCACGTATTGGGGCAGGAAATAGGTTAGTAATATGTTCGATTTTGTCTGATGTCATTCTAAGGGTCACCAGTTTTGGGGCTGGCCTTTGCTTGAATCTGTTCCCCTGTTTTGATGTTCCTGGCGAGGTTTGAACAAAAGAACTTTGCGTGTTAATCAGAAAAGAACACAAAGTTTTTGAAACTTTAACAACACTATGTTTGTCGTTTTACTTTAGTCGAAAGCAGCTTGAAAGGTCAGACTGTGAGTGTGATGATAATTTAGCCCAGCTCTTTACAGGTTTTCAGGAAACACGGTGCTGAGAGGAATCCCTGCAGACGCAGACCAGGAACACAAAGAACTGCGTTTTTCCTCTGGGAATGCTTTGGAATCTCACAGAACGAGCTGAAAGGGCTTCTGGGAAAAGACTCGTTCAGTTTTCCCCCTCCAGTCCTGTGTCTCTGCAACCCAATTAAGGATCATGGAAGAGGGCAAGACTTGAACTAGGTGGAAAATTAGGTCTGGGATTTGAAACAATAAATGTATTTTACAAATATATTCACACAATTAGTTGAGTTTTAACTTAGATACCAGTACGAATGTTGACGGTGTGCTCAAAAAGCCTTTTGTGAAGGCAGAATATAATTTGCCTAATCGTTAAATTTGAATGGGTTTGTAAACAAAGTGTGGTAAAAGCAGACTCCAGTCACCAGGAAATGACTGGTGACTGGAATTGGCCAATTTTCAACCTGATCGGTCCTGCTGGCGACCGTGTAATTGGAAACTCGAGAATCCAATCTCTTTGCAATCAGGAAGCACATCATACCTAAGAAGGCTGCAATGACAACACTTTTCAGTGACTCAAGGTTAGCCATTTCCATTACCGTTGAAGACGGCGAAATGAAGTCTGAGGAACAGCACCGCTGTAAGGAGCTATTGCAAAGAAAACTGCATTTACTGCAGTGTGAGACGTCTGCGGCTCATCCAGGTTCCAGCCGAGCAAGAGAGATCAAAGAGTTCAACAGATAACAGGATGGCTGCTTGTATTTCTATGTGTAACTGTGATGTTACTTCTGCATAGTCTATTTCTATTTGTCCTATAGGTATTTAAGAGAAACTGGAACTGGCCAAAATTAGCATCAGCAGGGTAAAGCTTTACAAACAAACGGGTTCTGAAATTGGCCACAGAATCCTGATCGGTGCCTTTAATAGGACTCATCAAATTAGGAAACCAGAGTTTAGACACAAAGCCGAGCGTCCTGGTTCTGGAAAACAACCCTGAACGCAGTTAATATTTGTGTCGCGTTTCCAAATTAGCCAGTGGAAGGAAAAATCTTAGATCGCTCATGGTGAAAATGCGAAGAAGTCATGAAGCAGAAAATTACAAGCTTCATTTCTTTGCACCTCCTCTGGTTTTTGACACAGTTGAATTTCTGTGAGTCAGGAGCTTCTCTAATAAAAACCAGCATTCTGCATTGATCGTTCTTTGCAGGCAAGTTGAGAAAATCACTCTCTGTTCTCTCAATGCACGGCGTGAAGGATCTGAGTGAAAAACAAAAGGGACACAAGGTGAAACGTTCATTCATTCCTCACTGTGACTCACTTTGAGTTTGTGCTTGATGACCTGGTTTGGCTTTTGAGAACATTCACTCAACTGGCAGTTTTCTAACATTTACTTCGTCGTTTTCAAGTGACACGACGGGTCTCTATGAAGATCATGTCTTGATGAGTTAAGGAGGAACCTCTGGGTCTGCACGCTGCCTGTCTGTGTTACGTCACTCCAACTAAAGCCACCGCGAACGACTCGACTCACGTTTCTTTTGTTTTCTTCTTTTGGCCGGGTTGGGTTGTAACTCTAACATGTAATCCGACTGAGAGCTGGGGATTGAGCTGGCAAATTATTTTTCACTGTTCCCTAATAATCTCTTCATTGTTAGATTTTCATTCGGGCAGTAATTATTTTTCTGTTTAGTTTTGTGTGCAGCCCGTGACTGCGTGACCCTCTTGGTGTGTTAATTAAAAACTCAATGGGGCATCAATCAATGGAACTGGATTATTTCCGTCTGTGAGGTTTAGACTTGAATTATTATTTATCGTTAGCATTAATTTCTATGTTATGCTCCCCGTTGTGTCTGTGGTCCTGGTTTGTATTCTCTCATATGGGGATGAATTTCGTGTTCATTTTTGAGTTCTTATTGCTGTTGAAGCACCATATTTTATTCAGTCAGTGGATTTAAAAGCATTAGCAGACTGTCTGAATCTGTGCAGTGGTTCTATGGTTATGCTTGTGTGCGCTCAGACAAGGTGTTTGTGGTTCCAGGATCCCCATACTGGTCAACCTTCCTTTATTTCACAGTCAGTTCTTACCTGGGTTTGCGTTTAAGCCACCTGCACGTCTCTTTGCCGTGAGGAATTTTACGGCTTCTCCTTCTTCTTCGTTGCACTTGACGTGTAGGAAAGCAGAGCACAGACTGATGGCGCCATGCGTCAGAGTTGTTGGTTCAAAGTTTCTGCTTAACATTGTTTTTTTGGTGTCATTGTAGCCAAATAGCTCTTTTTTTCCCAACTGACTATAAAATGTGCCTGATGCGCAAGCGAACTCCAATCCAAGGTGCAAATAGTCTTTCCATCTCATCTTCGTGTTGGTTTATAAAAAGTAAATATGTCAGTTTCCTCATTAATTGCGCCCCGGTAATGTGAGTCATTGGCTAAGTGGGATGTAGAGCTCCGTCCTCTTACGTCAGGTGACTCTCTTGTGCGCAGGTATTGTGACTAACAAAGCTGCGTCATCTGAAAAGCACTTTCTTTCTTTCTTTTTTTGAACAAATTACAAGCATCTTGTCGTTCAGGTAAAAGATCATACCATGCGTATATTTGGATCCTCTGCTGCTGTCCTAGTCAGGACATGCTTCCATGTCCAGGATTCATTTATTAAACATAACTCAGTCTAACTGTGTCCCTACTGAGCAAAAACTGATTTGAATGTAAAGAAAAACTGGCTTTGCTTTCTGTGTTTACAAGTGGTCAGTGCCCTGCATCTTTGTCTCTGATTTCTGAGTTCTTGGTTGGAAAGAAGCCCCTGAAGTTTGAGAGTTAAGGATCTCCAAGGAACCTTAAGTGCAACATCCAATAGGAATGAATGATAAATAGTCTGTGTCTTATTTTATCTGGTTAAAGAGGAAAAATTCAGAGAAATGCGTTGTGAAGAATCTCAGTTTCTTCTTATGTAATCAAAATCGATCGATAGACTTCTAAAGTTCATCAGATTGCTTATAATCTGGAAAGATAAAGTACAATATAGATTAATTGTCGCATTCAAAATGTAGAAATGACCAAATGCAGATATGAACTAACGTCTAAATGTGATTTAAATCTCAGCTCTTGTGGCCAAAGTAGCATCGAAACGACAGTTCAGCCCGACCATCATCATCATCATCATCATCATCACGAGCATCATTTTTGTTTTGGTTGAATTTGGGCGGGACTTAAAGGCTAAATAAAAGTCCAGTTTACCGCAGTTTCTGGGTCAAGAACAATGATTGGCTGGAATAGAACAGCAGACATGAAACCATTGTGTTCATTTCATCCCAAAACCTGTGATGTGATGTTAGTTATTTGTTTTCAACCAGCAGATAAAATTCATCTGAGGTATCGGTGCCCTACTTGTTCTCTCTGCTGAATTAGCCTACTTTGCCCTGCAGGCTTCATCCCACATAGATGACCCTCTTTTTAACTTTCCTGCTGAGGCCTGCAGCTCCTCCTTCCCACGCAGCACAGAACCCACGCAAAGTTGATTTCTTTGTTTTTTTAATTTTGCCAGCTCCAGAGCTGGTGTGTGTGTGTGTGTGTGTGTGTGTGTGTGTGTGTGTGTGTGTGTGTGTGTGTGTGTGTGTGTGTGTGTGTGTGTGTGTGTGTGTGTGTGTGTGTGCAGGAGGATCCACAGGGAGGAGCGCATGCTGAACGGTGCCAGGTGGACGCGCTCAGTGCCCACACAGGGATCCAAAGCTGGACATGGATGCTGAAACAATATGGCGTCGTGATGGAGCTCAAGTAGGTCAGTGGGGAGGAGGTTCAGCGAAACGATTCCAAAATCAACTCGGCTCCTAATTTTCTGACTGAAAAAAATGATGACACGCGTCAACATCTCGTCTTATGGAAAATATAGAATATTGCTCTATAGAAAGGTTAAAGTGGTGATCTGTGAGAAGAAAATGAAAACTGAAGTTGACTTTCTAATCCGTCGGCATAGACAAAACTGAACATTTAACTTGACATGTAACACACAGTTCATAGAAAAACAAAGAAAGCAAATTAGTCCTTAATGTTTTTTTTAGATTTATTAAAGTAATCCACTGGTTTCTGATACATTCACTATGAAACAACACCATAGAGAACACATAAATATCGCGTAATCTTGGTGTGAAACCGCATCATTTTGCATTTTCCATGTGTTTACGTTCAAAAAAATGCATGGCGGCAGCTCACACGGATGCAGTGCGGGCACATCTTCAGACCGGCGAGCGCACAAGCAGGAAGTCAACAGCAACCACGTGTCCTAATGATGATATTAACAACTGATCCCACTGAACAGGAGTCGGCTGCCGTCCCGTGTGAAATTCTCCTCTGATCTAGAAAAAGTCGGCCGAAAAAACTCTTTCAGAGCAAGTCGCTTGTTTCGAAGAATCACATGTAAGAAACCACAACCGGGCGATATTTACAACATGTACACATGTTTCTTAAAAAGTCTCCAAAGTTTACGTGAAGTACTTTTTTTTTTTTTTTTTTGCTGTTTCTACCCATTTTTTCAGGCTCAGTTTGACTCATTTTCTCAGCCACAAATCTGTCAACATTTAGTCTTTCTTTTGAGCTCACTATGAATCAGAAAAAAAAGCCTAAAACGTACGCTATGTCTGGCCAGTTTCTGCAGTGCCTTGCATAAGTGTTCGTACCTGTTGAACCTTCTCATCTTTTGTCTCATCACAACTTGAAACCTTGTTGCGTTTCATTGGGATTTTACTCCACAGAACGGCAAAGCAGCGCATGATTGTGAACTGGAAAGAAAATGTTACACGGTTTTCTGAATTTTCTACAAATTTCCACCAAAAACACAAATAAGCCGTACACCACGTTCAGGGGGTGTTTGTTGTTTGTCCTTCATTCTCCAGCTCAACATTCTAACCATGTATTATTTTGTTTTTTATAATTTGGCACTACTTTTTGTCGTTCTATGCGAGGCACTATGTCGGAGAGAACAAAGCAGAGTAAAAAGACGCAGCGATCAGCTAATCTGCAAGCTTCTGCAAGATGTTAGAAACTAGGAAGAAAAGAAGTTGATGCAAATTTTTTACATAACCCTGTTTCATCTGTGCAAAACTGCAAAGCTTATGTTACACTTTTACTGTCTTGAGACAGGATCTTCATCTCTAGACCAAATCCTTTAGCCTTCCTTATTTAGATTTGTCCAAGTTTATGTGGCAGTGTTTATTTTTTTTTCCTTGTTAAATGTTTCTTCTGCAAACTGGAAAGCAGGGCTGGTATTGATCAGACTTGAAAAATGTCCCTGTATTCAAAGTGAATGAACATGAGATCATTTGAGTGGGAGAGCAGATCAGGTCATTCTCTGGAGAAACCCATTCTTGGTTGCAGTTACATAAAGGCTTTTTGTGTGTAAATAAACCTCAGCGTTTGACAAAGTAGGTACGAATGATGCAGCCTCATTTATATGCGTGGAAGCTGGGTGCTCCACTCTGACGACAGCGTCCCGTTTCAACCCGGACCTGAGGTGAGCGGAGCCGTGGTGAGCCGGGCCTTGCTGGTGGTTACATTTAAACGTCTCCCAGAGGTAAAATGTGCTCTTCGCATTTTTTACAGTGGCTCCTCGCTTCGGTGAAGTTCACGATGGAGCGCACCTGCGACCTTATTCTGCTTTTTAATTATTCCAGCTGGACCCAAGGGCCTCAAAGGGCCTCGGCCAGGTGACGGTCTGTGCCTTCGCTTGCTTCCAGCCGCACCTGTCGGCTGGTCTTCCTGGTCTCCACCCAGGAGTTGTGGATCACCGTGCCCCCTGGGGACGGGTCCACCTGAAGCAGAGACACCACCCGTTTCTTCACCTTGGCACGAAGGGCGCGGCGCAGTTTCTGTCGGGTGAAGGCATAGAGCAACGGGTGGGAGACAGTGGTGCCATAGGCGAGGGCCAGGAACCAAAGCCGCAGGCTGACCAGGACGTCACTGGGGCCGATGCTTAGTATGAGTATGTTGGTCACGGAAAGAGGAGCCCAGCAGCCCAGGAAGGTCGTGATGATGATGAGGGACATCTTGAACACCCGTTTTTGTCGCTCTCGGCGATCTCGATGGCGTCTCACTGCCCGACGCAGCGCTATTATCGCCGAGACAGAGGCCTGGACGCCCACGGTGGCTGGCAGGGCGGCGGCAGCGCCTGCCTCAGAGGCGATGAGAGGAGCGGCGGAGGACTGGGCGGGGGGAGACGTCGCTGTTGGGGTTGGAGACTGGGAAGGAATGAGTGGGGGGTGGCTGAGCTGTTTGGTGCCATCTGTGGTGCACTGTTCCCCTCCTGCCTCTTCGTCGTTCCTCCTGAGTCCCACCTTCCGCTCTTTCGGCCTCTTGTGGCGGCCCCTCCTCCGCTGGCTCTTCCTCATGTGAGAGCCGATGCGGATGTTCAGAGCCCTCAGTATTCTGGAGTAGGTGAACAACATGACCACCACGGTGACGAAGAAGATGGGCACCTGAAGTATGAGATGGTAATACATTCCCAGACCTGTGTAATAGCCCTGACCACCGACACATAGAAGGGTCCTGTTCCGCCATGCTGGCACAGCTGTTCCGCCAATACCGACTGAGGTCACCTGACTTGTTTCCTCTGCTTCTGATGCACCGGACCACTGGACCTCCAAGAAAGGCATGAAAAACACTGCAACCGATGTGATCCAGACGGCAGTCAGGAGCAGCGCCGCTCTCTGTGTTGTCAGCAGCCTGTTGGCCGGACGCACCGAGATGTCGTAGCGGTCCAGGCTGATGACCAGGATGTTGATGGCCGTGGCGATGCTGGCGAACGTGACACAGGCCTCGTGGAAGCAGCAGAGCAGGGCCAGGTTGGGTCCTGGCGGCAGCAGCACCACCACCAGAGTGAGCGGCACACACAGCAAGCACACCGCCACGTCCAGCACGTGCAGATTGACCGTCACCATGTTGCTCACGGAGTCCACCAAATTAGACTGTGAGCAGTAGAGCACCAGCACCGTCAGGTTGCTGCTGAACCCCAGCACCAGCTCGAGCATGAGGAAGGCGGTGAGCGGCACCTGGAAGCCCAGTGAGTACGGCATGTGCCAGGTCACGCCACTGACCGGTGAGGCGTCGCCTCCCTGGTCCCGATGGGGCTCCGTAACCTCCAGGCCCGCTCGCGTCCCCATCCAGTCAGCGGTGGCCGGGCCTGCGGTGTAGCTGTCAGTCTCCATGACGACCCTTCAGTCCTTGTCGCGTGTTGTGTCTGTTCCTCTGCAGATTGGTTCCCATGATGCTCCGGCCCGATCCTCCATGGTGAGGTGGAGACGAACAGCGTTCTGGAGAGACGAGAGCACAAAACAGACCGATGAGAAATGGACTGCGTGGGACAGAATCCAAACGTCGCTCCCAAAGGGTCTGAGCGTGGCTAAGTACTCAAATGTCACAAGACGTGACTGTAACCAATGCATGTTGGCCAAGATATGTCAATCTCATGCATATGCACACTGATAAACTCCATCTCCTGCACGGAACGAGCTCTGAATTATGCATCAATCAACATGCCGTCAATCAGTGTCACTGATTAGCATTTTGTCTTAGCCACAGATGGGACACGGGATGCATGTTAGCTGCTAGAACCACGGGCTGCTACAACACGCTGCACTGGAGCTCAGGGGGACCAGCCGAACTGAACAAAGGGAAGAAATCAGCTGCACTCAGTTCATCGGCACTAACAACACTTTGAGCATAAGATATGAAATTAGCCACGATTTGAGCTTTGCTGCCGGTGAAAGACAACATGGTTACATAAAGCCATCTGAATGTGAAGAGGAGCTATAGTCTCTATATATTGCTGTTGCAATATACAGTGTGTTTAAGGCGGCACACTAGAGACCTCATGGCAGAACTTACCCAATCACAGCGAGTCATTAAAACCTTAATTTAGCATTTAAGGTGACAAGTGCTGAAGTAAGCGACATCGCTTGATGCATTTCTGTATTTAAGTTTTTGTGACAGGCCTACAGAAAGTAGCACATAATTGCTAAGCGAAAGGAAGTCGAGGTTTTCTTCCATGATGAACACGTATTCAGCTCCATCCATCCTCCCACCCACTTTGACCGGTTCCCTGTTTACCGAAGGAAACCGACGGTGTTGGGATGAAGGTCAGAGAGCATTTATTCTGACCGCAGAGTTGTCTTCCACATTTTCACCGTGTCCCCAACATGGCTTTTTGATTCATACATTAAAAGTGGTTTCAGAGTAAAGGGGGCTGAATGTAAATACCTCCAACCTTTCCTTTAAATATGTACAAAACGGGCGTCGTTTTCCTTCCACTTCACTATTATGTGCATCTTGGTCTTGGTTTATAACATTCAGTCTTTGTAAAAGGCAAAGACGTTTGTGGCTGTAACATGTTATATGCCAAGAAGTGTGGAAAAGAGGAATGAATATTGTTTCCAAGGCGATGAAAAGCGATTATTTATAGCATTTCAGAGTTTAAGCAAGCACTGCGCGTGCTATCAAGATCAACAAGATGAAATCTTTCGGTAGGAACTCTTTCTGTTCTCTTGCCATCTTTTCCCCCAGAGCACACCCAACGCAGCTCCAGGCCTGCTGAACGGAGTCATGGAGTTATTCTGGAAAGGGCAGGAAGAACATTATAGCAGAAGGAGTTTAATTATGTCCCTGTTATCTCTGGCTCCTGAGCAGCCCGTCCCCCCTGCTGTGATCTTGGCAGGTTGGTGCTAGATTGCCTCAGATTAGTTGTAGATTTGCGCTGCTGCGCCGTGAACGGCCTGTTTTCAGGCGACTGACGACTCCTGGGGCTTTCGGCAATATCACAGGGCAGCTCAACGGGCGAGTCGTTTAATGCTTAATGTTTTACCTTCGTTATTTAAAGACTTGGCCACGGATCTTAAACGGTTGGCCAAGCGCAGTTTTCACCGGTGGTTAATTAGGATTTTCACACAGCTAGTGACAGCAACACATTTCTAGATTGGAGCGCATTTGATGAAGCCCACCAGGTATTAATGGAGGGAATGTTGCACATTTAAAATGTTGAGATTATAAGTAATTAGTCGTAGATTTTTACATTTTAGCTGCACTGTCATTCAGCTCTTTACCACAGTGTAAACTGTAACATTGCAGTCAATCGAAAAAGGCGAAAAGGAGAAGAGCAACCCTGTGTAAAATAAAAAAATATAATAAATACTCTAGTTGCCTCTTTGTGTGAATGATAACTCCAAGCAGGAAGTGACAAAATAAGTCAGGAATAATAACAAATAAGACACACAAGGTAGGATGGAGGACTGAAATAAAACAAGAAACAGGTGAAAACAAAACCCAATTTGATTAAGAATAAAACCACAAAATGAAAACAAACTCCTTCAATTCACGCGTCGATATTTTTTAGGGATATTCCCTCCGACTGTGAGGCAGTAATTCCTCCCCCGCCTCTTGATCCGTCGTATATCGATGCTTCCTGACAGGCCGCTCACCTGTGAGATAAACGATGACCACCTCTCATAAAGTCCTGCGCGTCACTGACCCGGCTCGCCGGTACCATGACCCCATAAGCACGCGCTCTTCTGAGCCTCCAAGATCACAGTTCTGATCACTGTCTCTTTCTATTTCGTCCACTGTCGGATTTGTTTGCGGCGCGCGGCCGCAGCCAGCCGGGTCGCTCTCCGTGAGCTGCTTTCTGCTGGAGGCTGGTTTCTCCGGCAGAAACCATCGTGTCTGCTCCACGGGAGTCAATCTCCACAGAGGAGGAAGTGGCTTTAAAGCATCTCTGATGGCTTTTGGTGGTTCATATAGATCAATGGCAGTAAAGTCCTTGGGAGTCATGTTCATTCAAATAAATCTCTCCCGCTTTTTGACGTCGACTTCTGCGGGAATTTGTCTTTGAACCATTTGTGATGTTGGTTGCATTGAGTAAATAGTAAACAGCGCGATCAAATCAAATCAAATCAAATCGCATTTTGTTTTCAAAACCATCCAAAGAAAAACGAGGTCACGTGGAGCTGCTGCTGTCAGCATCCCTAAGAGGAGCAGACTGAAGCCGCTTTGTGTTTCTTTGAGGCTGGCAGACGTCTAGTTGGAGTGGGTGCGGCTACTTCAATGTGGCTCTACAAACGTATTTATGTGGATATGAAACTGGAACAGCGTCGACAGGCATGTTCAGAAAAACAGGACGAGTCAGACATTGTTGGAAACGTCATGCAGCTCATCACACCTCAGTCTTACCTCTTGCCACGTTGGCATTATTTTTGAACTTTGGAAGCTTTTCTGGAATCTGGGTAGAGAGATTTGCAAATCTGACTAAAACTTTTTTAACCCCCAGTAAGAGGCTTCTGCAAATATGCATTAAAACTCAGGTAATGGGCAATTTAAACATTGGTGTTACTTATTTAAAACTGTAGAATAATCTCTGTGGAACTGTTAGAACAGCGATTTGGTCCTCTGGGAATAATTGTTTGGAACTCTATTAATAGCTATTTGGAACTTGGAGAACTTGGAGGTTTGTTGGAAATTTGGGAAATGTGTATTTGAAACTCTGGGAATGACTCCATGAATCTTTCAGAGTTGCTATTTGAAACATTGGAAAACAATACTGGAATATTGGGAATAGATATTTTGACCTGTGGGATCATGTTATGTTGAATAATAGCCCTGAATCTAGTTGAGGGATCCATTTCTTTTTTTTATGTGATATATGATGGCAACATCAAAAGTTTCAGCCAACACAGGCTGTTTGCTCAGTGCTTGGACAAGACAGTTGATCAATGGCGACAACCAAATTGATGAGAATCCCTCAGAACTGCACAGGCTTTATTTTTATCACAACAGTGACTCGGGTTGTCCAGGTGGAAACCACAGAGTCCACTGTCGGATTTGAACCCAAACAGCTGAAACTGGTGTAAAATGCTGAGCAAAGTGCTTCCCTGATGTCTTTTTCTTCAAAGTTATCTAATTCTGAGAGCGCAGCAGCTCGACTCGATGAGAACAGGCTAAAAGCCAACGTTTAAAATACACTCATCGCTGATTAGAGGGGTGGTGACTAATTGCACCCGCAGGAAGCTGTGATTTAGAGCAATTGCAATCGCGGCCTCTTTTCATCCGCGCCGGCGAGCCAAAGTTTCTAAATCAAGTGTTTAAAACACTGATGACAAAACACCGCAGAAGTGTCAAAGGCAGGAAAGCGCCTGTGACGCGCGCGTCCGCGCACATCTGCAGAACAGCGACGGGACGTTCAGTCGACAGATGGACTCGGTTTTTCAGCCGTCCTTTGTTGCTCCAGCAACGGCACCGGAGCTCTCACTGACGAGAACAAAGGTGATATGACACTGGAAGTGAGTTTTGTCATGACAACATGCCTGCTTCTGCGACTTGGCCACGAAAAAGGAGAAAGAGCAAGCAAAGGTCCAGAACTGTTGTTTCTCGTGTGGAGAGCAAAATGATGCTCTTCACAGAATCGATCGGCAACTCAAAGGTACACGTTCTGAAGTTTAAAGGTTTATCACCTGAAATGGCTTCCAGATCTATCACAATATTTTGTGACACTTTGGTGCAGTTGTTGTAATGTCAATAAGAACAACTTATTATGTCTTTGTTTTAGGCAACTGACTACATGGCACAACAAACACAAAGGATGCTCTTGATTGAGAAACATTCCCATTTGTAATACGCTTCACTGGGGCTCCAGTCATAAAGAAATGCGGTTTGTGTCATTTAATTACATTGAATCCCATTTTCTATTTGTTAACATTTACAATCCCGACAACAGACAGTTTTTGTGGGGTCTTAAGCATCATTCGTTGGAATTTATTATCAAAACAGTGAATTGCGTTTCTTGCCATGATAAGAAGTTTGTCATGATAAATGATGACCGTGAATGCCCTAATCTGAAGTACCACTAAACAGCATTTAAGCGACAGAAGAGTCACAAAGGGCTCTTCTGTCTCTTCTGTTGGACATTTTGACCGAGCCGTGTGGACTGCGATTGGAGTTTCTGGTTCTAATGGCGAGAAACAAGCCGAGGCGAGTCAAAGAGAGAGGAGAGCTGATGAAGGAGCAGGTGGAAAACGTTCAGGGGTGAGATGAGACGGCCGCGATCACAAATGACGGCGTGCAGAAGTCGGCCCCGCCGCTGGCCCCGCCGCTGGCCCCGCCGCTGGCCCCGCCGCTGGCCCCGCCGCTGACCCCGGTGCTGACCCCGCCGCTGACCCCGCCGCTGACCCCGCCGCCTCGCGCTCCCGGCCGGCGTGATGGGCAGCGGGCTGATTGCCACCAGAGGCTTCAGATGAACACAGGACAGAAATGGAAACGCTCACCATCGGGGAGGCAGAGGATTCTCATTTGGAAAAGGGGCGCGCGGCACCTGAAAGTAGGCTACCCGAAACACCTGCCGGAGAGGAGATTTTAGCCGAGGGCGGGGAGCAAAAGATGCCGAATGGAGGCAGGAAGCGAAGAAGCGGGAAGAAACAGCGAGAGCTGGTAAACAAGCTGCCCCAGAGAGCAGAGGTGGCAGGGTTTGTTTTTTTTTGTTTTTTTTCCACTCTACAGTCTTACATCAGCCCTCCTCTACAGCAGCTCACGGTTTCCTGGTTTCCAGCGGCCCCCAGAAGGCTGCTCCGGTCTCCAAAGGCTCATGATTGCCTGAGTGAAACGCTGCATGATTACCGGGCTGCACACATTAAGGAGCAAAGGTGGAAAGATATTCCCAATCTTAAAATCACAGCAGCAGAGCAATCTGATCACCGAAGGATTACGCCGAACCCAACTCTTTTTCACCTTGCACCAATAATGGCCTCTGTTATTATTATTATTATTATTTTTTTGCCGGAAGTGAAATGACTTTAGCAAAGGTGACGTTGTGATACGTTGGTTTTCCTCCAGGGATCGTCGGATCGGCTGTTCCAGATGTATTCTTTAAAGTTGATCTCTAGGGGATTTGCAGCTCTGGTGTGATCTCAACCCTGCTGCTCTTCAGGCGAAAGTACAGTTCAGTTCCTATTTTTAAAAGCTCCACCGTCTAATTAAAGGGCTGCTCATGCGGCACACACATCAGCCGGTGTGACGCTCGCTGAAAAGCCTGACCCTGGAGAGGAAAGAGCTTTGAATGTTCTCCATCTTTAAAGAAAAAAAAAAAAAAAAGCCCAATTAGACCGAATCTTTGAGGTTAGCTCTCTGCAGACAGATCATTTTCTAAATGCAGATAACAGTCTTGGCGGAGGACAGCATGGACACTCCTGCTAACTAGCTGAGTGTCAAAGGCAGGAAAGTGTTGAAGTCGTTGCATTTCTGGACGTAATTCATCTATTTAAGTCAGCACAAGTGGAAGAGGATCAGCAGCCGCTCCTCCAGGGGACTGAAACCGGGAACATGTCCAGGATTTGAAGAAACCAATAATGAGAACAAGTACAGTCTGTAAATGATCAGGCTTTTAGGAACTAATTATGCCGTTGCTCCTTTGCTATTATGACAGATTTGCACCTGCATACACCTGGGGAAGTGCGTCTGCAGCTGGATATGATCCAATGTGGCTTTCCACCCTGGGCGCCATCATTTCAGAGAGCGGCATTAGCACTCAAAAACAAAACAAAACAAAACAAAAAAACTGTTGGTTCTGTTCTGCTTGTTTTCTGAGACTAGAAACCAAACAGAGAGATCCAGCGGCGTAAAGCAGCGATGCTGAAGTCGGTGTCTGATTGAGAGGTTCCAACTTGGTTCAATTCAAATGATATTTAAGTAAAATCAGAGGAACTGATCACTTTAAGTGGTCCCTTGATTTTTCATGCTTCTTGTGTAGCCTTTAAATTTAACACGAAATCACGACTTAACGCGATAAACTGAACCCTAAAAGTTTTACTGTGTTGGAATCTCAGATTTTGAATCGAATCAATGGTCACCGATGCTGCCCCCCTTTTCCAAACAGACGCATCAGAAAGATCATTGACCAAACAAACTTCAGTACAGTCCATTCAGTTCAATACACACGCACCGCCAGAGACTCAGATTTTACAGATAAAATCACAAATGTAGAGCAGCGGCGCTCTCTTCTACACACACATCTGATCCGCAGTGCTTCTCCCCTCCAGTGTGTGGAACCAGACCGTGTGAGACGAGAGAACGCCTGGCATGTATAATTGAACAGCTCTGGACACGTCGGCTTCTCCCAGAGGCAGCAGCTCAAAGATTAAAAAGATGAATGGCAGCGGAGATAATCTCGCCTTTCCTGCGTGACATGCTGATGTAACAGGTTGTCAAAATGACAGAGCCCGTAATAAGAGACACAGAGGGGGACACATGAACGGGGGATCCGTCGAGGAGCGGTGGATGTTTTGAGGAATTTGGCCGGAAACAGAAACGCTTGAGAACAAAAAAAGGTCACGATTGAATAACAGCGGTAGCAGCACGGGGATGTGTAAAGCATGCGCTCGGTGACAACTGAGCCAATCACATCCTCCTGATTCTGTTCATTGTGACTCGACTACCTCGACTGATCAGAAACAGAGAACCAGTGAATCATCAGATTGGATGGGAGTCATGTGTCAAACATTTTCAGATCTTTTCAGTGACGCTCAATCGGGCTCGAGCCCCGACCACTCCAGTCCGGTAAGCTTCATACCGGCTGCCATGTGCCTTTTATTAATGAACAGCTTTGGTCTGGCCACATAAAGAAAACATCATAAAGCAGCCTGACACTTGCCTTCTGGAAAGTGAGTTTGGTGAGAAATTGTGTACACAAATTTTTAAACAATTTGTTCTGAATGATCCCAGAAAAACCGTCTGTAATACTGTGGTTTACACAAATGAGGCCAAGTTCCACTTTTCCCAATCCTTTTTTTTTTTTTTTCCCTCTCAATCCAGTTTGACCCTTCCCCAAAAATCATCTGCAGTTCTGTCATCACAGAACTATAACAAATGGTTAAATCACGTAAAAAACAAAAAAAAAACAAACAAACAAAAAAAAAGACAGTCACGAGAGAGTGATCTGCCTATTTCTAATTCTATGCCAATTACAGCATAAAGCACAAAAACGACTTCCTGCGGAGGCCAGCGGGATGCAGCTGCACCAGTAAAGTAAACCTTCTGCATACAGAGGCTGAGCGCGCTGCTTGAGACTGTATGTTTACTGGAGACAGTGATTTAAGCAGCTTTCAATGTCAACCACATGGCACGTCATGCACAAATGAAATGTGTGCTGTTTCTTGAGGAGCGGTTTGTTTCAGACGTGTCCCTCCGTAGCTCTGGTCCATTAAGAAAAGCAGTGAAGCTCCATGCGGACCTCATTTAGACAGGAGTCGATAAAAACTCTATTGTCAGACGCATGTTGGTCGAAGACGGAGCTTGAAATCCACAAAACAAAAAAAACAAAAAACAAAACAAAAAAACCCCCGCCGGACAGCAAAACTCTAAAACAGCTTCATTTGATTGAGCATTAGACAATAAACTATGAACCAAGCAAAGTAGCAAAAGTCCAAGATGATGAAAGCGTGAAAAGTCCAGCACTCTGCTGTAGCAGCCAACTAAAACACATTTTACAAAACCTCTAATGGTTTCTGAGATTCCTCTGACTTTGTTTTTGAAGACCTCGCTGATACTGAAAATAGCTAACTTTCAGCTCGCTTCCCATGGCAACAACTTCAAACCCAACGAGTGCAGCGGCTGCTGTGGCGCGTTCACTGATCGGAATATTTTTATTGTTTTTTGTTGTTTGTTTTTTTTACTCTTTTCTTTTAGTCCAGCTAAAAACGATCCAAAAGCGGTCGACAGATGCCACTGCATCTCCAAGAAGAAAAGAGAAGGCGTTCTCATCATGCATGTCTCTAAAGACACATTACGGATGGAAACAACTGTGAGGAGGAAGGATCTCCTGTAGAGGGTTGTGCTGCAGTGGTTAGCAGTAGCCTCTGACTGAAGACGCTGTGTTGTCCAGTCACTGTATTATGAATGCTGTTCTTTTTCTTTTTCTACTTCCCACCATAGTTTACGGACATAAACTAAGCAGGCAACATACACACCTTACATTAACACATGAACATATTTTTGGCACCAATGGAATTCCTACTAGTGCATAAGCACACAACATTTAGATACAACATATCCTCTTGAAAGTGTCACTTTCCTAAAATAAAAGCCAAGATCATTTTTTGCCATGTTTTTTTTTTTTTTGCCAAAAAAAAAAAAAGAGGTGGTGATTTTTGGTCAAAATGTCTTTTGGCAAAAAACTTGGGCCATTATTTTACACACAAGTCCGCTACATTCGCAGCTTACATATGTACAGAGACACATTACATTACCTACGCAGGCATTTACATTTTTGACACTAATGGAACCCCACATTAAAGTTCACCAGTACAGTCTGTTGTCCAGGGAGACGGAAAATTTACTGCTTCTAAAATCTTCACTCTTCTCCTTCTCGCATTAAAAATACGACAACCGCAAACGCATTTAACTGTCTGAACTGATGTTTTCTTTTTGTTAAGTTAGCTATCGCTTACAGAAAAAAAGTACCAACTTCAATAATAAGCAGCCGTCTTAACAGTTCATTATAATAATCCTCCACATTAGCAGGAGTGTAAGTGTCATAAAGCTCCCCTCATTAGCACAGTCACTCCTGCAGTACGAAAGGTTAAGTAAATAAGGAGGCATTCGTTAAATACCTCCACTTTTCTCTTCATCCGAGGGCTGACATGCCGTGCTTATGTTCAAATACCCTCATCTTCATTACGATGCAAAGTTATTCAAAGAGGCTCCCTAAAATCCTATCAGGCTGTCAAATCAATCAAGGGACTCTGTCAGGAGAATGAAATTTCTGTCATCTCCTGTTGCCGAACGCGTCCAGTGTGGCATGATTTGCGGGGTTTGATTTTAATGGTCAGACGTAATTAAAGATGGTTCCAGGTGCAACCTGTGGATTATGAATAAATCAGAACATGCAGTCACTTGTTCACGTGTTTGGCCTCGAGGAGTCCAGTCAGTTTTTTTGTGTAAAAAAAAACAAAACAAAAACAAAACAAAGTTGACCTCCATCACCTGCTGCAGCAGCGTGGGCCCAAAGCGAGTAGAGCAATGAGTTTCACGTGAAGGTATTTTTGGTCCAAATACTTTAGTGCAGTGAAAAATACACTTAATTTTTTTACTATGTTTAAGATCTTTAATTTCCTGCAGTTTATCTGTGAAGGTCTAACAGTAGTTTTGTGTCTGTGAGTGATAAATATTCAGAATTTATTTTGTTTTTCTTCCCAAAACATGTGTCATTTGCTCTGATTCATTGACTCCTGCTTATAGTCCCGTCTAAATGGCTTTGTGGTCATCATCTCGGCCGAAAGCAGAGATGATGAAAGTCAGGAGTGTAACACGGAGCTGTGAATGTTTGATACCAGGAGATGAAACGCGTCTGACAAATCAGCCACGGGGTCCTCGGGTCGGTCAGCTCTATTTCTGTCCTGCTCACACAGACCGGTCAACGCGTCTCCTCGGGGACGGCGCGTCGTCCTCGGACGTTTTGTGGCTTTTCCAGTAAAACGGTACTTTTTACTGGAAAGCCTTTTTTCCTTTTCTTTATATTGCCAAAAAAAACGTCTCCGTGTTTCATTGGATTTCATGTGATAGGCCAACACAAAATAGACCATAACTGTGAGGAGGCAGGGAAAGGACACAACGATGAGAAAAAGTATTTACGGCTTTACGGATTTGTTTGTTAAATAAAAGCAGATTTTTGCATATTTGTTAAAACTGTCACCGTGTTGTGATGGCATGAGACAGATAATCTGTGGGAGGAAAAAAAAAATCTAACTCCTCCACCTCCTTCTTGAGCTGCTATTGCCGTCTGAAGAAATTCACCGCCTCCGACAAAAAGACGACCAATCGGAGTCAGGGGGAGGGACATAGTGCTGTCAATCATTCCCGTTTATGGGCTGCCCAATGTGCTGAGAAACAACTTAGGAAAACAGTTTATCCACCGTCGTTGGTGGTGATGCTAGCTAGCCTTAGCATTCACAACAGCATCTGTTCACAGATTGTCTCATAATAAACCGTCCAGACATAGGGACAGTTTTAACAAATAACTACTAAACATTTAGATGAATTTTGCATTTCCGGGCTTTAGGAGGTCCGTCGTTATTTTTATTTATTTGTATTTTTACAGAGAGACGTTGCCCAGACACTCATCCCCAAATGCACTTACAGTCGACACAAATGTTGTGGATCAACTTATCAGAAGCCTGCAAAGCCATGATGTCGTCGTCTGGAAAGTTCTCCTGGCTCAGCCCTGTCGTCTTTTCTTGAACTGAGCCACCGAAAGAGATTTAATTTGTTTTTGTGTCACGTAGAAAGCATGGCTGAACAGGTGCTTTGTTTGTTTGTTTTGGTTCCTGTTGAAAAGGGGGGGTTCTTTTCCACTGTCGCCACTTGCTTGTTTACTCTGAGGAATCGTTCCGAAACGAGTTTGAGAATGCTGGATCAACTTGGCTTTTCTATTTAGCAGTTCAGTTGAGTAAAAAATATGTAATTTTCTGCTGTAGCTAGTGAGAAGCTGGAGGAAAAAAAAAAACATACTCAGAGGCATAAAGCTTTAAAAAACGCAAGAGAGCGCCTTAAGGGAGAGGATAAATACGAGAAAAAAAAATCAAGTAAAAGCATTTCTTTTACCAAGTTTTTTTTTTTTTTTTAAAGAAACTGCTCTCTCTTTTTCCTTCAGCTGATTCTAAACGAGAGAAGATTATTCGGCCACATTTGTCGCGTCTACCTTTCGGCCACTTTGCACCGACTGGAGCCAGATCCATTATTCAGGTAGACTTTCCAAATGCCAGCTTCAGGTTTGAGGGGAGAGCATCGGAGCTCTAAGTGTTGCTTCCCATGCCGCCTGAATTATTCATCACACACATGAAATATGGAGCCCAAAACAGGCGGCCGCTGAGAAGCAAGAGAGAGAAGGTGGACAGAAAGTTGTTGGTGAGGAAAAGTCAACTGAACGAGGGTCAGAGGTCAGTTGATCCATCTGGCCGACTGGAACCAGTGGCGCGCACGCGCAGGCTTTCTGTCTTCAGTGTTTTCCTCCTTAATGTTGCAATCAAAGCTCTCAGCAGCACAACAGAGCTCCTGCCACTCGCCTTCATCAAGGCTTCTCCCTTTTTCTTTCTTTGCTTATCTCCACCTCCGCAGCGTTGCCAGCAACGCCTCCCTGCTCGGACGCTCCTCTCGCTGCATCTCGTGCAGTTTCTATCCGTCTTCTGCACGTCCATCTCTTTAGTTCTGTAGGATGTTCCTCTTATTATTATTCTACAAACAAAAATCTGGATGGATTTGAACTGGATTTGTAAGTTCATACTTGTCCCCATGACGACTAGAACTACTTTTGGCATTTGTTTCAACTTTGTTGTCGTTATAAATTGCTTGGACTTTCTGCTTTCATCCTCACCTTTGAATGCCTGGAGCTGTAATTAATGAACAAGAGGAAAAAGTTTTGTCTTTCCAAATGAATAAATCATTAAATTTAAAACAACTACCAGCGTGTGCCCACCCCCCCACCACTTTTGCACATCCAGAGACAGAAACCTTTGACTGTTCATCTTCTCTGCTGAACCAGAAGACTGGTCATTTTAAAACCCGGTGTCCAGCCCTTCAGCACCTTCAACAGCTTTTCTGTCAGGAAGTTGAGCTTCTCTACATGGCAGACAGGAAGTTGTCTTCTAAAACCTGACCTGTGCGGCTCTTCGAGGGTCTGCGTTCGCTGGTTTGTGTTGTTTCATCTGCTAGAAATCCAACACGCATCTCCAACCAAACTCTGCTTTCAACTTCTCTGCAAACTCTCTCTCTCTCTCTCTCTCGACCTCCTGGATCTCCATGATTCCAGTCGCTCACTGATGTTCTCTATCAAACCTCGGTCGCAGTGAGACAATAAGTTGCACGTGAAATTTGCGCCCAGGCGTTTCAAAATCAGGGCTTCTCTTCTTTCCCTGTAATTATGCTGCTTCTGTTGGCACATCACATTCTGTGGCAAATGAAATGCTCGGAGGTTTGGGTCTCTTGGGTAGAAAATTGTGATAAGTGGTGTGAATATTTTTCCAATGACTTAGGAAGTAAAGAAAACCAGAAAATAAAAAGCTGGATGGTGTAACTGTTAGTGTAATCTGCTCTCTTGTTTCCCTGGAACAGAGTTGTTCTGTTTTGGGGGGGTTTCTGTGTATGGTGTGTGTGTGTGGCCCAAAACAGCATATATGGCTATAAATATAAAATAGGTATATAAGTCTTTTTAAAAATCTGACATTAGTAACGCAGCTGAGAGGAGCGTGGGTTGCGGGGGGGGGAGCAGACAACCCACTCCCACAGACACGGCCCGAGGTTCCCAATAAGACCCAGATACCAATGCAAAATAAATAAATAATAATAATCAATCAATATGCTATGCGCCGCGCCAGCAACAAGCGAGCATCACGCAAACGACGAGAAGTTGAATGTCAAATGTTTCAGACACTCGAAAGCAAAAGTCGGTTCCGCGTAAAAGTTCACCAAACGCAACACGACAGAGCGAGCTTGACCACAATGACGGAATCATGATAGGAAATCGCGGCTTCAAAATGCTTTTGAGAAGATCGACGTCAACTATCCCCGCGCTACTCATCCTCATTTTAAAAAGAAAGCGCAGACAAAGCATGAAATATCCAGAAAATCATCTCACCTCCCGCGTCCGGACCGCGCGCTCAGTGATGCATGTCTGCAACCTGTGGAGAGTTGATGTGAAGCTGGATCCCGCCTCGGTCCTGTGGCGTTTTGTTTTTTTTTTTCCCTCTCTCTCTCTCTTTCTCTGTGTGGAGCAGCAGCAGCAGCAGAGCGAACAGCAGCCGAGCGACCCAATGAGAGACAGAAGAGCTGCGGCTCTGTCCGCAGGCAGAACTCAGGCTCCTCCGAGGACCCCGCTCCTGATTTAGATGTAGTGGAGTAACCACTGCAGACTGAGATCCCTGAGGTGAGCAACAGGAACTGTCTCCAAAAAGGTGCGCATTAACCAAGAGATGAGAATATATATATATATATATATATATATATATATATGTCCTTTTCAGAAAAGCTCATTATAAACATGAACTCTCTTCTCAAAGTTCCTTCCTTCATGAAGCAAAAGTGAAATAAGCATTAATGCACTCTGTCCACACGCCAAGGTGATCTGCTTTTTTTCCAGTGCTCAACAGTTTAAAGCTATTCAACAGGAAACCATATTTGAACATTTTCAGAAATCTAAAGTCCCTTCAAAGTGAAAAAGAGTGAGTTTCAGCAGATAACAGGAAGGCTGAATGTATTACAACCAGAGTAGATTTATTTGAGTAACCTTATACAACTAATGCAACACTTTGAGTAGTTTTACAGCACTATTTTTTTTTCTACTTCTTGAGTATTGCTTCTCTACCAACCTCTAGTTACTCTACTAGTCAAAGAGAAAGCATGTTTTAACCGAAACACACACACTGAGCTTTTTCCTCACAGCCACTTTTCATTCAAAAACTTGATAAACATGTTTTAAATTATAAATGAAATGTCAGCTACATCAACAAAACCCAGGAGATAATATACATAGCATTTATTATAATTCACACATTTACATTCAAGTACCAATTCTTCCCCACATATGTTGCTTCCATCCCCAGTTTTACCCAACCCTCCTCCTCCTCCTCCTCCTCCTCATCTTCCTCCAGCAGCTGCTGCCAGTCGTTCCCTGTATTCCTCCGCCCTCGTCTTCCTCCGGTTTTCTCAGGCGGAGCTGCAAAGCTGCAGCTGACAAGACGGTACGGACCGGGCGACAATTGGGGAAGCGTGGGAGAAACAGCCCAACCTGTTGCCAATTACGATGACCATGATCTGGAACGGCGCATAAAGCCGCATTAATGGGCTCCCAGAGCGCGACGCAGCTCACCCAGCTCCACCATCAGGCACGGACATAAAACAAGGTGCTTTTATTCATTACGTTTCCGTGGGAACAAGTTACACACAGAAGTAAAAAAAAAAAGTGCATTCGTAGGAACAACTTGTCAAAGCAAACTGTAACAGCAAAAAGATCAAGAAAAGTGAAGTTTTAAAGGTATGACACAAATCTAACCGGATCTGTTCGTTGTGTGACATCTACACGGTGACCTAATCGAGGAGGAGATGGCATGTCTGCCTGCGGCTTCAGGGGATCGTCGTCAGTCGGAGCTCTTCCCCAGCAGCATGCTCTGAAGCTGCCGCATCCGGCTCTCCTGCGGCAGCGCCAGCCTCTTCTCGGCACGCTCCTCTTCCTCCAGCAGCTGCTCGATGTAGCAGGAGGAGCCCAGCAGGATGTGGCCTGTGGCCTGCATGGAGAAGACGGTCCATCGCAGAGCCTCCCTACGGCGCAGAGCGCAGGCAGAGTGAGGAGGAGAGCGGGCGGAGACGGCACACAATGAAGACGTATGGAAATAAAAACCACACACAACCAAAATCAAATAAAATGGATCTAAACAAATCAATCACACCTTAAAATAAATCAAAAATCATATCCAGCTCATGTTAACTTATGCAATTAAACGATGATTAGTTGCATAATGCGACTGGTTCTCTAAATCCAGGTTTGAACCGATTACAACTTCAAAATTTTGGAATTAGGTCTGAACTTTGACTGGACCATTCTGACATGAATATGTTTTACTTGAAGCCAGTCCTCTGAGGCTCCAGCTGCGTGTTTCAGATAATTATCTGACTGGCTTTATTTCAGTCTTCTTAGACCAACTATCTTAAAAAAAAAGCCTCTCCATCATGTTTTTTTTCGAGGTCTGGTAACTCGAAACGCCAGACCTTTATGGTGAGGTGAAAGTTTGTTTGGATTTTATTTAGGCGCATGAGAGTAAAGAGAACAAAAATGTTCCACTTTTCAGATTTGAACTTATAAATATTTTTGTCCTTTACTTTGTGTTGGTCTTCAACATAAAATCCCAATAAGCTACAGTACAGTGAAAAGTGTTTGCTCTCCAAGACCTCTCATGTCCTTTCAACAGCAGAGCGAGTATCACATTTGACAAGTCTGCAAACCGTAATCCTCTTTGGCTGAGGCTCCGTGTCAAAGCTGGAAACCAGCCGATCCAGGCAGTGGTGACATAACACCTCGGAAAATTAATCTCACTAAAATCTGACCTTTGTTCTTCTGGCGGCTCACTATATTGCCACCAATAGAAAATGAGCAGATAAATTCCTGTTTTCTCTATTTAAGGTCCAACTAACAATCTTGGAAAGTGATGCTCAGAAACATAATAAAGGTCACCAAAACACATCTGGAAAGGGGGGGATTTAAACATTGGTTTGTGGTTTGTAGATGTCAAGTCAATCTTTTTTTTTTTTTTAAGACAAGCCCAGACTTTATATCTACTCAGTTCGACAGGAGTTCATTTCAAAAGGTCAATTCCTTAGATGGGACACAGCAGCCTAGTTTGTCTTCTTGCTACTAAAGTCAAATATTAGGCAGCAGTTCTGAAAAGGCCTGGGAGAGAACAGCCCATGTTTAAAGCTCATGAATCACCGTTGAATCCATCCATTAAAACTAGAAAGTGGCACAAGAAATACAACTTCCTGGTTCAGTTCGCCATGTAGGAAACATGCAGACGAAGCCCTTTGGCACGATTAGATTTGAGAGGATACTCCAAACTAACGCCCCGCCGCAAGCAGCACACTATTCTTATGGTGAAGCAGGGTGATGGCAGCATCATGGTGTGGAGCTTAATCACTGCAACTCCATTTAATTTTGACCAATCCTCGTAGAGTTTAGACTTTTGAGACGTTTTGTTGGATTTCAGCCCATGATAACTTGAATGACAGATTCATCTTTTGCACTTTGACAACTCGGAAGATGATTTTATTTGTATTAAGGGCACCATTTCAAAAAGGCCTTTAAAAAAAAATTATTTGCACTATAATCATCAACGGTGCAGAAAAAAAAAAAAAAAAATCCTGTCTTGTTTTATAAGACAGGATTAATTGCATAATGCTACAGGTTCTCTAAATCCAGGTTTGAACCACAACTGTTTTGTAAAATCATATTATAGATTTTACAAAAAAAGTTTATGTTGTAGAAAACCTAAACCTTGCACAAAATATATATTTTTTAAAAACTGACAATTTTTGGAAAAAAAAAAAAAAAAGTGCTGCAGCTATAAGTAATTTTATGCTGCAGCAATCACAAAGAGACATGGCAACATCCTGAAGGACAGACTAGGAACTCCTAATGAAACCCTCGTCAGCCAATCACCTCGCATCACCCATGTGTCAAACGAAATGACCTCCATGCTCGCTTATAAATGAACTACTGGATGGTTTATTGATCAGAAATCCTGGTTTCACCTGCATTATTCAAATAAACTAAAATCTCTGACATACGTTTAAGACTCTCACTCACTTGAGCATCTTTTTGGCTGCGTAGCATCGCAGGTCGTAGGAAACAGTGTAAGCGCCGTAGAATGTCGCTTTCATATTAAGGCAGCCAATGAAATCCTTGGGGTTGTTTTTGTATAGGTCAAAGGTCACTTTGGCCACATCTGTACGGGGCTTCTGTAGGCGCTCGATGGCCTGAAATCTGGAGGGGCAGTTCTGTAAGGAGGAGGGGAGACGAGAGAGACATCGTTTGATTGGAAGAACATCTTATTGGCAACCCAGTAAATATTCATAATTCATAAGAATTTCTCCTTATGAATTATTTAATTATTATACATTATGAAAACACCTTATGTTGACCATCCCAGTTTAAAGAACAAACCACATAATTAAAATTGTTTATATTCTTTAGGTTAACTATCTAACATGCATAAAGCTGGATCAAACGCCTGACATTTCCCTACCAAATAAACAAGTGGCATTCTGAGGCACGGTTAGACTGCTGAAGAGTGCCATCTAGGGGCAAGAGTGAACAAGAGTCTTACAGGATGTAGACTCCATTTTTCTCCCTTCTCCAGAACCATCAGAACCGTGTTCTCTGGCAGCGTTTGGAAGAACTCCTCAGTTTCCACGCCGGTGCCGTCCTCGTCCAGAACCAAGGAGCTGACGCACTGCAGACTGAAAGAGTCGCTGACCTGGAGCCAGCAAAGAACACCAAAGAGAGTCAATACAGTTATAAAATATATATATATATATATATATGATGACAGACTTTATTATTTGCTAAAAATGTACAGCAAAACTGAATTTAGATGCATCACATGATTAAAATCCCGGTGGTCTTCTTTGAGAGAGAGTCTGACAAGTAGAAACCCATCAAGACAGAAGCTTAAACCAGATGTACGATGTGACAAATTGAAAGACTTGGACAGATATCTGATATTAGTATCGCCATTTATATCCCGATAAACAATATACTGTAAAGATTTCTACCCTGACACCATGACACTACGACCACATGACTGACATCAATTCGCTATTTCAGTTAAACACCCAACAATCTTGATCTGAATCACCATCGTATGACCAATATAGGCTCCACCATTATCTCAGGATATCCTTGCCACTGCCAAGTCTTCAGCTTACATTTCACTTTTCCATCTTCTCACCTTATTCATCAGGTCTAGAAGCGCCTCTGCCATAATTCCTTTCTTCACGCTGCGGTCCGCATTCGTCACCCTGAAGGGTTTTGGTCGAAGCGTTCGACTTGAAAGCAGCTGGGAGGTCATGGAGGCGCTGGCCGAGACGCTGGACGTCACAACCCTGAAGAAAAACCGAAACGGTTTGAGTGAAAACCTGCTGCTTCAACCGAGCAATGCCTTGATCGTGCAGGCTAATGGAGGACAGGCCTTACTTTGACAGGGAGGCTGGAGTCAGAAGACTGAGAGACTTCATGGCATAATCCATGTGAGCGGATGCAGACCTGCAATTAGAAGCAGCGTTGGTTGACATCTTTCTACAAGACAAGATTGTAGAAAGCAGATGGAGCCGTCTCAACTTGGTAACTCAATACTCCAAATAAAACCCAGACAAACTGAATCTATTCCTCAATTCAGACCAATGTTTGACTTGGAAGCCCAAAACGGTAAGTTAAAAACAAACAGTCTTACATTTTGAAAATCGTGACTAATCCCCAGCAGCTGTTCTCAGTTTTCTCTCAAGGGAAATCCTCACACTTTCTTCCTCCAATCCCGATCCAAGCTCACTCAGACTCCTCAAACACCAACACGGATGCTTGTTTTCTCTCGTCTCCCCTTCTTGCAACACTCGGTCACTGAACTTTGCGCTGATGACTGCTGAACTGGTGGCGAGTCATCAGATTTATTGAGAAACTCTCCCCGGACACTCCCACTGGCTTTGGACCACACTTTGACCCAGTAACACAAACCGGGGAGCCTACTGGCCACCCAGACAGGAAACTGCTCGTCTTGCAATTTTAACCTTACCCCAATGCATTCATCGGCGTTCAACAGCAGGTTTTAATTTAATCATAAAATAAATTCAACGTTATTCACTGTGCAGCACTGGCGTTGAGTCCAAACGAATTGAGCCAGCTGTTCCCCGTGTCACTTCCGTTCTAATGTAGAAAAATGACGTGAGTAACCTTGCACTGAGATGGACTTCAGCTGGAGATTTATGGCGCTGATTATTCACCGGGTCAGAGGTCACGCTGACTGTTGCAGCGATTATGATGGGACGGATCGATCGGGTCATGGTTAGTGTGCGGTACACGCCAGCAAACACGCCGTGTCAGCTGCTATAAAATCAGAGCAGGTGTGTTCAGAACACCTGGTTAATTATCGCGGTACGCCTGGAGAGGGAGGATAACCATTACTAAAAGGAACACGATGCTCTGCCGAGATATTGACGAACGAATGACGAAATATGGATATTTAACACGATAAATTAAACTTTTAGGCAGAGCAGGACGACGGGGAAAGCGAGAAGTGGATTTGACCGAAAGAGAGCCCAGAAACTGTTTAAAAAAAAAAAAAAAAAAGTCATAAAAATACTTTTAAAAGGTCGACAAAAAAAACACAAGACACTTACTTTTCCTGTGTGTTGCTCACGCGAAGTTCTTCCAAACGAGCCTGCGTCGGGGTCCGCACCATTTACACGCCGGCGCAGGAGTGCGGCTGAGGAAGTAGGAGGAGTCGGCAGTCTCTCTTAAATCGGCACGTCAGCTGCCTGACGCAGAGCCCAAAGCGCCAGCGTCCGCCAAGTTAAGGTTGCAAAAACAATACCCTGTGCTCCACAGAAAGAAAAAAAGACAAAAAGTAGAGAAAGACTGGAAAGCTCTTGTGTACTTTAGCTCGTAGCCATCCTGGTTTCATATATATATATATATATATATATATATATATATATATATATATATATATATATATATATATATGTTTATTTGATGTTCATGTTGGTGTTACGCTTTTTCTTTTCTTGTTTTTGTTTTTTGTTTTGTTGGCAAGTGAGGACACAATATTTCTTATTTGTTCTTATACATCTTCTCCGTTTCAACACCAGCTCCCTCTGGAACCGCCCTCACCGCTCGCGGCTGGAGTCTGTGTCGGGACTCAGACGGAGGAGCGGACCTGATGTCTGACTAACACCTGGGATGCATTAATTAAAGGAAATGCTTCCAGGCTGCAGTTTTCGGCAGATTATTATGTTTTGTTTTGGGGTTTGTTAGTTTTTTTTAAGTGTTTGAGCTTCTGTATAAAGTGCGGATACAAAAATACATTTTAAAGCAGGGCCGTGCAGAGACATGTGGAGGGGAGGGGGCTCGAAGTCAGAACAGGTGATCAGTGATCACCATAGGAGAAATGTTTGCTGCTTATGAAGCATGTTATGAAATGAGTAAATGTTACGCTATTTTGTCAAATGAGCCCTACTGTTTAACCTTTAACAACTTCGCTGCAGATTACTTTAAAGATAAAAAAATAAAAACTAAGAGAGCTAACTACATAATGTTTTTTTAGGTTAGGACCTCAGAGATCTAGAATTGTAAGACGCATATATCAAGACAGAGAATTCTGTAGCTGCTGGTAGGGGCCCTCCAGACATACAGGGGCCCCTATAAATGGTTGAATTGTAACACAGTCCACAGTTCTAAACCTGTAGCAATCATTTATTGAAAATTACAATGCTATTAAATTTTCTTTCATGGATTCAACAGAGAATTAAAAAAAAAGTGCATTTAGGATTTAATTAGAAAGTTTACTTTGTAAAAGTGCAAAGAACCATCTTGAGTTTGATTGTTGTGTTACCATGGCTACAATATGGCCTGGGTTTGTTCACAATTTTTTTGGGCGGATGTTTACACCTCCTTTTTTCTACCATGACTCTAACATGTTTGTCATAGTAACCCTACTGAAATAAATCCTTTGTTAATTAAGAACTACTATAAAATGAAAGCTGGAATAGCTTAATTTTCTTTCGCGCCTGCGCACTGAGTCCCTACACTCAGGGGTCCCCACCGTCGGTCCTCGAGGGCCTGTATCCTGCATGTTTTAGTTCTCTCCTTGGTGGTAGTGACAACCTTTTCAGCATGTCAATTTTCTTCTTAGGCCTCTAACGAGCCATCGTTTGATCCAATCAGGGAGATTAAATCAGGGAGATTTACCACGCTTTCAGGCGGAGTAAAAAGTAGTTCCCATCAAATCCACCTTTAGGAAAAGAAATCACAATAATTTAGATACTTTCTAAGGTGCACTCGTTAGGATACATTATCTAAAGTGGCTCAAGTATGGAAAGTATTTATACCTGACTTTGAGAATAGATTTTAAAGAATAAAGGTCGGCTAGCGGACGAATAGATATTCCAGTATCAATCCGCACACTTTCACCCGTCAAAAAGCGAAGAAGAAGAAGGTCCCTCCATTAGCGGATTGATAGTCAGCTTTACTCGTTGGGTTACTAAAAAGATTTATTTCCATAAAAATGAGGGAAATTCTCCATCTTCAAGCTGGTCAATGTGGCAACCAGATCGGTGCGAAAGTAAGTAAACATTCATTTTTGTTTTCAAAAATGATACCAAAATTCGTCGGGACACCAAATGAAAAGTTACATTTAGTTTGGGCGGGCTTCTAAATTAGCGTTAGCTAGCTTAGCAAAAGAGGGAGAAAAGGGAACGGTAGGTACTAGCTAAATGACATAGCATGGCATTAATCCATCTTACATTGCTTAACACTGTCTGAAAATGTACGTTTGGGTTTGAGGCCAAAAAATAGTTAACATAACCGCCAGCCGTTGGTTTTACGTTCCCGCTCAATCCGTTAGCTTGTCATTTTCCCTGTCTCTTCGGTTGTAGTTCTGGGAGGTAATAAGCGACGAACATGGCATTGACCCAACCGGGGTTTACCACGGAGACAGCGACCTGCAGCTGGACCGGATCAACGTTTATTACAACGAGGCGTCAGGTTTGTTCCCACTTCGCTTAGCAGTGCAGTTAGTGGAGGAAGCGCTTTGGTACCGTTAACACAGGAGGGCCGTTGTGTCGTTAGATTTTTCAAAGACGCACACGAGGGTAGAGCGCGCGCGACAAAAAAGCGCTCGATTCCCCCTGCCTGACCGGTCTCAAATAAAAATAGCTAGGAGTTGCTAACATCTTTCTGGAACTGCTAAAAACTGATTATGAGTGGATATCGGTTTCTGACGATTCTGCTGCAAACAGTTTATACTTCGCATTTTCCACAAATCATTTTTGATCCATTCATTGCAATGTTATTCAGATTTTATTTGTTTATTATATCCTCTCTTCTAGGGGGGAAATATGTCCCTCGTGCTGTGCTGGTCGACCTGGAGCCAGGGACCATGGACTCTGTGAGGTCTGGACCTTTTGGCCAAGTGTTTAGACCTGACAATTTTGTTTTTGGTATGTATATTTCTGTAAAAATGTAGTTTTGATGAAAATAAACTACCATATATTGGGCTGCCAAACAAAATCGGAGTGTTAATGTTTTACTTTCTCGAATGTTTTCCCATATAAATAAATGAAACTGGATATTTAGTTTGTCCGGCTTTTTATAGTAAGCTGAATTTATTATTATTTCTTTTTTAATTAAATACTTTGATCTGTCACAGGTCAGAGCGGTGCTGGTAATAACTGGGCTAAGGGCCACTACACCGAAGGAGCGGAGCTGGTGGACTCGGTCCTGGACGTGGTGAGAAAGGAGGCAGAGGGCTGCGACTGTCTGCAGGGCTTCCAGCTCACCCACTCCCTGGGAGGAGGCACCGGCTCTGGCATGGGCACGCTCCTCATCAGCAAGATCCGAGAGGAGTACCCAGACCGCATCATGAACACGTTCAGCGTGGTGCCCTCACCCAAGGTTTCTGTCGTTACCTTCCTTAAATAATGGCCCAGACGGCCCCCTCCCTGCCCCAAAAGGATTTTATTTATCTTTGCTTTACTCATCCTTTTTGCAAGAAGATGCAAAAAAAGACGCATCTTTTTTTGCGTCATCACCACCTCTTGGTGGTGCATCATTTATTTTATTTATTTATGTTTTTTCCAAAGGCAAAAAATGATTGAGGTCATAATTTTAGGGAGATGATGATGATGATGATGATGATCACTTCTGTTCTACTCTGCTTCCTCAAAGTTCAATGCAAACTTAGGAAAATGCATTTATCTCCAGTTGGGCGGACAACATTCATCATCTTTTGCCAACCCAGCTTCTAATACAAGAAGAACAAAGCTACAAATTTCTGTTGTACGTTAACCCTAAACTGGGTTCCATGGTTCTCTCTCTGTATTCCGCTCCTGGCAGGTGTCGGACACCGTGGTGGAGCCCTACAACGCCACCCTGTCCGTCCACCAGCTGGTGGAGAACACTGACGAGACCTTCTGCATCGACAATGAGGCGCTGTACGACATCTGCTTCCGCACGCTGAAGCTCACCACGCCCACCTACGGCGACCTGAACCACCTGGTGTCGGCCACCATGAGCGGCGTCACCACTTGCCTGCGCTTCCCCGGCCAGCTCAACGCCGACCTGAGGAAGCTGGCCGTCAACATGGTGCCGTTCCCCAGACTGCACTTCTTCATGCCGGGCTTCGCGCCGCTGACGAGCCGCGGCAGCCAGCAGTACCGGTGAAGACGCTCAGTCCACGCTTAGATTAGGATTATCCCCCACTTTAGATGCTTAATTCCAACTGAATGCCTTCCCTTTTCCAAGGGCCCTGACCGTCCCTGAACTCACCATGCAGATGTTTGACGCCAAGAACATGATGGCGGCGTGCGACCCGCGCCACGGCCGCTACCTGACGGTGGCCGCCATCTTTCGCGGCCGCATGTCCATGAAGGAGGTGGACGAGCAGATGCTGAACGTTCAGAACAAGAACAGCAGCTACTTTGTCGAGTGGATCCCCAACAACGTGAAGACGGCCGTCTGCGACATCCCGCCGCGTGGCCTCAAGATGTCCGCCACCTTCATCGGAAACAGCACGGCCATCCAGGAGCTGTTCAAGCGCATATCGGAGCAGTTCACCGCCATGTTCCGCCGCAAGGCCTTCCTTCACTGGTGAGTTGGGGTTAATCAGACGCGAGCCTGTTTGCCTAGAGAGTTCGTTTGGGGAGGTGTGAATGTGCTATCGGACTGACGTGAACCAATATGACAAATTCTGCTCCACCGAAAAACCTCTGTCTCAATTTGGATGAATGAACTCTGATGCGTTTCAAATTCATATGTGAACGTAAGCGTCCCAGAGACCTCTCCAAAAGCACAAAGCCAACTTTAACGCAGGGGATTCTGGGTAAATGCATCCAAAACAATGTGTTGGCAGAAGAAATGGCTCATCGTCAAAGAAAGATGTAAAATTTGCCGTCACTCCGTTTGTTTACTTTCCTTAGATCCAGGAGATAAACGGGTTTTTCAACAGCTTTGGTCTGTTTGACACAGTGCAGTGTGAAAGTGAACCGCACCATTTGAAAATATAACATGTATTTAGCGAGTTTATCAGATGTACTAAAACACAGTGGCGTCCTAGTGCAAGGCATACAGTAATGTCGTCTCGTCACAGGTACACTGGCGAGGGCATGGACGAGATGGAGTTCACCGAGGCAGAGAGCAACATGAACGACCTGGTGTCTGAGTACCAGCAGTACCAGGACGCCACGGCCGAGGAGGAGGGCGAGTTTGAAGAGGAGGAAGAAGACATGGCCTAATATGGCGGCTTTGCTTGGGCAACATTGTTGGATTTCACCATTTCTTTCTTTGTTCAATGTCACCAGTTTTGCTTGTTCTAAAAGTGTTAGGATTGCTTTCAGGCCTTGCAGAAAACATGCAAGGCCTGATCCTAATTAATGTTAAATATTACACTAGATTTTTTTTATTTTTTCTGGAACATTAATGTATTCACCTGTCATTCTGCCCTGCAGTATTTTTGAATGTTTTGTACGTTGAAGCTTTGATCTGTGAGCAGCGTGTTTTTATGCTCATTGTTTTTCACTGGGACTGTGATGATGAGTGTTTTTCTGAATGTTGTAACTCCTCCAGTCTGGCCTCAGCATCGCCTGCTCACAATGCATTTCTTTAAAGCTGTTTGTTTTCCTATGCAACCCTGCCAGGTTGGTACAGAACCTGTCTAGTGGCAGGGGAGAAGAAAAAAACGACTACATAACATCTTGTGGGAGCCACTTCATTATAAGTGTTTTTTAATTCCCAGGTCACTGGATGGACTCTTAAGTTTGTCCATCTCTGGATTTTGTGATTTTTCTATCTGTGATGTATTTAGGATGGTTTCACTGCACTAATAACTTGATGGTATGTTCTTAGAGTTTAAAATAAAGGTTTTTTGTTTTGTTTTTTCCACTGTGGTACTGAGCTGTGAATTGGTGTTTTTGTCAGTTGAAGGGCGACATCTGCTGGCCAAATGACAGCATTGTATTTAAACGCAGGGAACTTTTGAGCCGTATGGAATTAAAATTCAGCACATGCGCAGTAATGATGTGTAATAAAACTGATAGAATATTTTCCAGATCCGTCAAACATACAGCAGCTGATTTGTCCCTATCTCCTCTGGATCTTGAGGAGATGGGGACATGCGCTTAAAACTTAATCTGAGCTACTAAAATATTATGTAAAGTCATTGTTATCATACTCCAAATAAAAACGTATCCTTTTTAAATCAGCATTTTTAACAGTAGGTTCTTGCGTTGCTACAGTGATAAAAACCTTACCAGTTGACTTTTGTTTTTCTTTTTGCTCATATGTTACCCAAAGTCAATGCACCCCCTAATTGTGGTCTCAGGATTCATTTTCTGTGTGGACAGACCATCACGAAGCAGCTCCTAACTGCAGTGAAAGGAAAATGTTGAATAATTAAGCATAAACAGACGTCAAAATCTGAGAAGTGTGGCGTGCATTTATGTTCGGCCCCTTTCACTGTCAGTTGCGTGGTCTACAAATCATCCTGCGTGCATTTACGCCCCCTTTCGTCTGTGTAATTAATTAGAGCGACAGTACTCTGACATGAGATAATCCAATTCCGTGCTCAGCGCCGAACAGAACAAGCCGAACGCAAATCGGGCGAGCAGCTCGTTTCCCCACTCCTCCTCCCCCCCCGACTCCCCATCCCGCCGCATCAGGAGCAGGAGCGCAGATGACTCATCAGCGCAGATATTCGCCTCATCAAGAGCAGATAATGCGTTGAACTTAAAAATAGCCGCGCCATGTTAAGCCAAATGCATAAAGTATCAAGTGGACAAAGGGTCCGGCGGAAAGGATCCGTTCATTCCGCCCCCCCCGGAGGTCAATATCCTGCCTGGGCCTTTGTCCCGCAGTGAAACGATCAGATACCGCGGTCAGGGTGACGCAGGCTCCATCAGCAGTGCTTTTTTTACGGGCCGCTGTTGCTTGTAATTACGATCTGATAATCGGTTCTGAAAATGAGGAGGAAGCGTGATCGTCACATCGGATTTAATTGAACAATTTTGTGTGTGTGTGTGTGTGTGTGTGTGTGTGTGTGTGTGTGTGTGTGTGTGTGTGTGTGTGTGTGTGTGTGTGTGTGTGTGTTCTTCCAATTTAAGATCACATATGCAAACACGAGAGACGTTTCACACCACAGTGCAAACAAACAAACAACAACAAACGCCACGTCACTCTGTCTGGTTATTTGGACTCCAAAGTCAATAAATGAGGTGAAGTTGAAGTTATTTATCACGAGTAGAAAAAGTTGCACAGAACAAACACTGAGCAAGTTTGAGACAAAGATTTATGTTACAAAGTTTTGTTTTAGTTCATTTTAATTTTTTTTCTTCCCCAGAGCCGGTCCAAGGTTGAATGAGGCCTTGGGCAGAATTTGATTTGGGGACCGAGCTTCCTGTCAGACCCACCGTTTCGAAATGGAAAATGTTTACGACACCAATAACTTTTGTTTTTTCTTTTTAATGCTGTTTTTTTTTTTTTGCTCTTATTTTAAGTGCATTTCACTCAAAAGCTTTTTATATATTTTTTCTTTTTTAAAACATTTTTTGTTGATTTTTTATTTTTACTTTTTGTCTGTTTGAAATAAATAAATTAATTAATAAATATTCTCACAAATTTAGCACAAAAAAAAAAATTGTATCTGCCCCCAAATAAAACAATTCAGTTCTTCAAAGTCGAACGGCTCTGGAAATTCCAATTTGTGTTTTAAACCTAAAACGTGCTCGAATGTTATTTGAAACACTCTCAGCACAGTCACTCTGAGTATGAAAAGATTTCATCTTTGAAAGCACTCATTCGTTTGGAGCCTGAGCGGCGCCGCCATGGCTTCACTCATGCCTCGGGCCGGCTCTGGGTCTCCGGCTCCTGCTTTCATTTCCTCTTGCCGATCCTCGCCATGAGCTCCGCGTTGGCCGCCGCCTTGGTCCTCATGTCCTGGTTCTTGGCGAGGTCTATGAGGACGCTGAGGATGCTGGTGGGGACGTCCAGGGACAGGGCGAAGCGGGAGCCCGGCTGGGCTCTCTTGGGGACCCGCGGCGCGGGGCGCGGGGCTCTGGCGCGCCGCAGCAGCAGGTGATGCTCCGAACGGAGCAGCGAGTTCAGCGCGCCGTCGCGGTTCAGGAAGTCCACGGCCAGCACGTCTCTTTGCGAGTCCTCGTCCAGCCGGGCGAGGGCCGCGCGGCTCGCCTGGCTCTGGACGCAGCGGGGCAGCAGCAGAGCGAGGCAGAGACACACACACACACTCCTCATGGTGAGCGCGTCTGCAAAGAGACACACACACACAGAGAGAGAGAGAGACGGATTTGAAACATTTTGTTCTCTGCATGTTTGGTTGTTGTTTTTAATTTTGAACGTTTTTTATCATTTGTTTTAAATTTGACCAGAACTTTGCTCTTTCAAGCCTTTTTCATTCTGCGCTTTTTGTGCAAGTGACTCCAATTCAAAATTGGGTTTTTTTGTAATGTTTTTTTTATAATGCACTGATGGAATCTCATTTGAGATGCTTTATTCAAATAATAATTTCTGCTGAAATTCTTTACTTCGTTTAGTTTTTTTTCTACACACCATAAATGAACCTAATTGTAAACATTAGAAAGAAAGTTAATTCCACTTCCTGACAGTTTTTAATTATTATTTCACACACACACACACACACACACACACACACACACACACACACACACACACACACACACACACACACACACACACACACAAAAGAAAAAAAAAACACAACTTCTGAAAACGGACCACGATCAAAAGTTGGAAAAATGTTTATATGAAATAGCAGGGAAAAAAAACACTTTTTGTTGTATTTGGTTTGACAAACTGCACTATAAAAAGTTAACATTTCTTCTAAAGTTATTGATACGTTTAAATGATCCAATTCATAATATATATATAGCCTATATTTTTTTCTTGTCATAGAAAAAAAAATATATATATATATATTTCTATGACAAGCTTTAAAACAAGAAACAAACAAACAAAAAAAGAGCATTTTGCTGGATCTTCCAGGTGCAGAAAACTTTAACATGCGACAAAACGATCAAGTCCGCATCCGCACAGCAGAGGCCGCTCATCACTCACTCGGCTGACGGAGAAACCAGGAGTCAACTTGTTGCTCCTCTTGTTGCCGATCACCTTCCCTGCGGATCTGCGGCGTCCTCCTTCTTCTTCTTCCGGCCTGTCAGATCTTCCTCTCCACTCGCGCTCTCTCCTCTGAGACGCCGCGTCCATCCGCCTCTCCGTTTATCTCTGGCGCCCCCGGGCGCCCCTCCCCTCCCCTCACCCCCCCCTCCCCTCCCCCCCCACACACACACACACACACACACACACACACACTTCCTCCTTCTAAAAATAGACGCAGCGATTGCCCATCGCGGCGTGGCTTTGCTTTTAATTAGTCGGGTTTCTGCTGCGGTTCGGCGTCAGATCACGCACGTTTTCACATGTTGAGGTGTTGACTTTCGACGGCTGGTTGCGCAACCGTGGGGAAACAGATGCGACATAAATGTGCGTCTGAACGGTTTTGGAGAGTTTTCTGGATGAACGAACTGCAGAGTGCGAGAGTCCCAACGTCAACTACTAAACTAAACTAAACCGGAACTTTTGCAGAGTTTTTTCATGTTTATTTATTTATTTATTTATTTATTTATTTTTTGCTGAAATTTTCTGTTAAAAATCAGAGTAGCATTTGTATTCCCCTGCCCCCTTTTTAAAGGTGATACTCTGAAATAAAAACAATAATTAAAAAAATCTAACTGCTTATGGAAGTGATCTCGATAGTAAATAACATCTCTATCCTGTTTGAGACTCAGAAAACATGAGCAGCATGAGCAAATATTAATAGAATTAAAAAACAATATATATGCCCAGGGCCGTGCAGAGACCTTTGGAGGGGCAGGGGCTCAAAGTTAAAAAAGTGGCACACAGAGGGAGCAGACATGTCTGAAAATGTCAGAGCAACATTGCAATTCGGTGACGTATTGATGAACCGAGCAGATATACGAGACTTGCACACCTACATTCTCGCATAAAAACGTTGCACCAAATCACGTTGTGTCACTTAAAGTGTAAAATAGCAAAATAATTTGCTGCAGTCCACCGCCATCAACGCTCTGCCTGAACGCCGCAATGAATTATGGGATATGGTGGGCCGTGAAGGACACGCCGGACCCGTCCCTTCGAATTTGGGGAAAAGAAGGACGGATTTGAAGGAGTCTTCGCATTCGGACGGGCTATGACGCTATCGGCCTACAAATCCGTCCTTCCAAGGAAGCAGACCCTGAATTCAGACTCACCTGATAAAATGTCTTGCTCCACTTCCTCCTGAGACCGGAGCCGGCGTCATGTCAACTCTGTGTTTCAGTTCAGATAGAAAATAAAAAAGGCGACTTAAACACCAACTCTGACAGACCGTCAGCAGAGCGTTAGCTAATCTACCACAGCGATCACTAATCAATAATCCCAAAATAAACATCAAGCCATAAAATCATAAAACTAATGGACTGGATATTCTGTTTTTATGTGTGGCGATATCAACATTACTATTATACTAAGAATTATATTAATTATATACTAATAATAATTCATATGAACAAGTTAATGTAAATGTTTCCATCATCCATCTATTATCTAATGTCCACAAAATCTTTTTGGACTGTAGACTGGAGCAGACTGGAGGAAGCTAAGCTCCTCCAACGTTTGCAACAAGATGCTGCAGCAACGGCAGCAGCAAGAAGAAGACCCTTGTTGTTGTGCTGCATGTCATACAGCACAACAACAAGGGTCTTCTTCTTCAGCTTGCTTCCTGGCCATCTTTTTTGCCTCCTCATAACAAATATAACATCCAGGTCTTTCATATTTGTAGGGGACTGGAAGCTCTCCGAAATGTACCGATTTTTTCTTCTCACTTTTTCCCAGATTGGGTGTCGAGTGTTGGGGGCACACATGTTCATCGTCTTCCCCAGCCGGGGAAGTTCCTTCTTCAGGATCAGATGTCGCTGATCCAGAAGCGACGATGAGATCACTGTGGTTCTGGGGGAATGTCTTGCTTCTGATCGTTGCTATGGAAACGGTCAGATCAGTTCTGCATTACTAACTATCAACCCTATTAAAGGGTTGATAGGGTTCAAATGATCACTAAATCATTTGAGGCAAATGATTAATCATGACGGATGTTGGAAGTGTAGATTTCAGGAGGCTACGGATTAAAACTGGGATTTTAATAGTTAAATATTAAGTTCAGATCGAGAATGGTATAATTAAAGCATTCATTTAAGTAGAGCTTTTTAATCATTCTATAAGGTTTATACTTTGAACAGGTTTAAAAATGAACAAAACATTCCTACATTGCTATGAATATCTTATAGTTAGAGCCACAGATCCGACCCCCTCCTCACCACGGACCCTCAGCGTCATTAGACTGAGGGCAGCCAGACCAGCTTATGTTGATCAATTATTATATTTAGCTAAATATTATTGCTGAGGGGCACAAGCAGGCCTTCTGACATACAGATAAAATATTGAAAAAATATATATATTAGAAGACTGCTGCAGTTCAAAGCAGCTTTAAACGCTGTGATCACAGAAGCTTCTCGATCCAATCTGGCAGAGAGCGGCCTAGTCAAAGTCTAGACCTCAATCCAAATGTTTATCATTTTTTTGTTTTTTTGTTGTGTTTTTTTTAGCAAAACGTAATAAATGCTGCTTACAGTTTGAGTCATAGACACGCAAAATCGGTTCACCTTTAACAGACCTGCAGCAGCAAGCCTCACTTTTCAGGTTAAAAACAGAAAGAAAAGGAAAAAAAAAATCGCACCACTTTTGTCGTCTTTCGTTGTTCATCGCGTCCCAAACAACGAGATGAAGCGATGCATTGGTGCGCAATTGCAACGTCGCAAAACGCGAAAAAGCTCAAGTTCGTAAACATCCGGGCACTAATTTTCAGATCTTGTTTTCTAAATAACAGAAGCCAGAAACACGCGGAGGATTAAAAAATAAATAAATAAATAATGCATGCAGCATCAGAGTAACTCCTTATGAGGAGGAAGAGAAGGAAGAGGAAGAAGAGGAGGAGGAAGAGGAGGCTGCAGGCCCAGAAATGAAACCCACCGCATCTTGCGTCACCTCCCTTCTACCCCATCAAAGGCCTCCTGCTCATCCAACTAATGATACAGAAGGGTAACAATGTTCAGGCCCCGGGGCCCCTGGTGGGGGGGTGAGGGGGAGGGGTCATCCCAGTGACGTCAGTGCAGTGAATAAACGCAGTGGGTCGGACCAGCAACATGTCTGTCTGCCGTCGAGCCATCAGAACCTGAGGAAACTCAGCCATCAGCTCAAGGGTGAAGTTTGGATTTCAATGTTAATCAAAGCTCTGAATGACTGATTTCTAATATCTGCTTTCAGTGGGAGAGAATGTGAATCAAAGCTGTTTAGCTTTTATTTTTAGAACTGCTCCTAACATTTTTACAGAGGATTCACCTTAATCTGATCATTTTGGGAATAGCAATGACTATGAGATTAAATATATATATATATTAGGTTGACTTAACATCCATTGTCCAAGAGTAAAAATGATCTTGCCATGGTTGCACATAGTTGTCTAAAGTAAAGCATATAAATCCTCCAGCTGCACACCAGTTGAGTTTTGCCATTTTTGAATTGAGGTCATAGAATAAAACGATTCACTAAAGCTTTATTGTTTTTATTTGTATCTTAACGACAACTTCTGGTATGTACAATAGTGGACAGAAAACAAATGTTTACAGAATGTATAAATATTCTCTCGTTGCCCCAATTTGGATACTGGATGAATTGCGTTACGAAGTTAATAATCAAGAATTTGCGTTTGCCCTCGCTGCCAGTTCAGCAACAATGATGACAAGTACAATCAACACACGGAGAATATTTCAGAGGCTCCGACCGGCTGCTTCCCCGATGGGTAACTAAGGTACAGAACGGGTGAGATGAGAGGAGGATCCTCAGGCGTTCGCATTGGTGACAGAAGAACAAAGGTAGGAGGAGGACGAAATGAAGAGCAGCAGATGTTTTCCTAGAACCGGAGCCAGTACATGGCGCTGCGCATCCTGTTGTAGTCCGGTAGCTGCTCAATGGGACCTGGTGGAGACGACAGATTTAGAGCGCGTACAACGGCACCCGGTTCTGATCCCACAAGAACGGGAAGGGTAAAGAACTCACCGACAGCCGCCACGGCGGGACACTTATCGTAGATGTATTTGGAGCAGACGTCTCGCACCATTTTGGGAGTCACAGCCTGGAAGACCAGAGGACGAAGCGAAAACTCTTCAGACCGGAAAGTTGTGATTTGTAAAAAAAAAACGGCTGTGGAAAGAAGACTCACATCGATGCGGGCGCTCCACTCTGCGAGAGGAATACGACGTCCGTAGTTCAGGATGTGTCTGCCGATGTCGTCACAAATCGGTGTTGTACCTACGAGATTGAGCAGTTGTTAGCTTAGATTGATGTGCAGCGTGTTGACTCAATTGTAGACATCCACGATAGGGAAGGGAAGCTACAAACCTGTAGCTCTGGGGATGCATTTAGTGTCTGTTTATTTTCTATCTAGGACTTTCTGTAGCAAAATATTCTTATTACCAACAGGCCTTATCAAGGTCAAACTCTGCCTTAATGTGGTTTTCTTCCTTATTTAAGGTTATTGATTAAAGGAGGAATGGAGGTCTGGTGTGAATTCACCTTTGGCTAAAGTTGGTAATGGTTAGGCTAAGAATAGAAGTCAGTACATACACTGACAAAATACATCCTACCAAGTATCTGTGGTCTAGTTTCTACTGCAAATTGAAATGAGACAAAAACCAACAAGTAAATACCCAACAGCATGTAGGAGCTTGTTTTAAGTCAATAATTCCTTAATATTAATGAACTATTGACTAGCTACAAGATAATGTGCCAGTAGAACAAGACATTTTATAATAAGCTAAAATGTCTTGTTCCACTGGCACATTATTGATCTTATAACTAATACGGTTTTATTAATATTAAGGAATTATTTACAAATTCCTACATTTTACTATAAAGTTATGTGTAAGGTGGTTTTGTCTAATTTCAAGAGTACTAAGATATCTTTGTGTTTTTGCAGAGTTGTCCTCATACAGGTAGAAATACGTTTTGTCTGAGTGTGCCACTGGAAAGAAATATTTGTATTATTTATCACCTAAAAATGTGTTTCATCTGCCATTGTTTTATGTTTTTATTTGCTTTACGTCGACAAATTAAATTCTAGTTTGGCGTTAGTTTGTTTTAGATAACGTTAAAAGCTTGATAGTTTTGAAGACTCGTGACGGTTTTGCAGCTCCAGACTATTCGTTTAATAGTAAGTCAAACAAAAATCACTGTGTAGATAGGAAAGGCTGCAGGAGGAGACCGCGGTACCATTGAGCTGTCCAATCAGGCTGGCCTTCAGAGCGTTTTGGGCTCTGACGACGTCACTGTCTGTGACCGTGGTGCAAAGGTTCATCCTGCAGGGACAAGAACGAGGCAGGAATCACATGAAGCACAAGCACTCAGCGTATAACCAGTGGGATTAATCCACCTCTCTGACTCTGGATGAAATGATCTCGGATCGGTTTCTCACCAGGCGTTCTGGGTTATGTGCATCATGTCGTCGATGTTGTGCTTATCGGTCACAAAGTAGATGCCCAGCAGGCCCGTGTCGCTGTAGGCAGAGTGGAAGGCCTGGAAGCTGTGGCACAGATTGTCCTCCACCGCCAGGCGGGCCAGACGGCTGCTCAGGTGCTGAGAGACGGAGAGGGAGGAAGGACCGCAGTTGGGGTTAAAAGCATTTCCATGGAGACGCGCAGAGAAATCTGGGGAGGATTTTCAGGTTGACCGGCACTGAGCAGTGAGTGGCTGGTTATAAACGGACTGATCTGGAAAGAGGTTACATTCTTTAAAGCAACTTATCTAAGCACTGACAACAAGTAATTACAATCTCCTTAAAATGAACAATATATGTCAGTCAAATAACCTGGAAACATTTTAGATCTACGATCATTCAAAAAGCACATTTCTGGAAATAAAAAAAAGCTTGCTTCATTAAATACCATGTGGTTCATTGCCAAGTAAAGAAGAAAGGAAGAAAAGATATTAAACGACACAAAGAACCAACTGTGTCAGACGTATGTTAGACCAAAGACATGCAAAGAAATTTAAGACACCCAACAATCCATGGCGTAAACGTTGTGTTCCTCCCGACAGGTCCGGAGGCAGAGGGAAGACCCCTGACTCAGGTTTTTAGACAGGCGATGCTTTACCCCTCCATAATGGCCACTCAGGACATGGAGAGTCCCGAGTGGGCAAAGCTTAAAGGGGATTTTCTTTTTTTCCCACCAAGTCATGAGATGTTACTGATCCGACGGACTTTCACCCACCTTTCCACCCCCGTAGGTAAGGTCATAGCTGCCAACGATGGCGTTGGCGACCATAAGGGGAACGATGTCGGGGCTGGTCACACTGGCGCCCTCCACGGCGATGGCGATGTGCGCCAGGGGAAGAGCGTCATCCCGCATGCGGATCTGAACAAGACATGGGTTTTACTGCGACTGTAAACGTTCCAGTCGACAAGTCAATACGTCTGACGAGTGACGGCGTCCTGCTGAAGCATTCACACCCACTGAACGTTTAGACATTATGCCTTCACTACAACCAAAGACTGCAGTGTGGAAATAGTTCTGTCATTTATTTGTTCATTTAACTCAAAATCTAAATTACATTATGAGGAAACCTGAACTGGGTCATTTAATAATGAATAATAAACCTATATTGTGTTTATGAAACATGAAAATTTATTCGCATGTTTTTAATTTAAAAGAAATAAAATTGACCCGTCTCCTGCTGTGGGCTGAATGTGTTGCTGCTCCTCTGCATTTATTACTTCCACTTTGTTCTCAGAGGCAACAACTAATCCCCAAATTATTCACACGCCCACCAGATTTTGATCTAAAATTAAGATTTAATCATCAGAGTTTGCAGAGTTCATCTCAAAAGATAGAACTTACAAGGATTCTCCATTCAGAAGAAAAAAAAAAAACATTCTACTTTTAATAAATGTTACTTCCAGTCAAATGAAACATGCTGGTCAAACTGAAAGATTAACTTAAAACTGAATACACTTGAGGATTCTTTTGGGGGATGTTTGTTTTCAGTGTCTCACCTCGCTGCCCGTGAACCGGCAGGGAGACAAGACGGGGACGGCGTCTCCCTCATACTGATAGGAAAGTCCGCTAAAATGAGACTTGGCCATGCCCACCAGCTCGTCGTGGTTAATACCTATAGACGGGGCGCACGTTGCAAACGTTAAAACACTGGATCCCACCGTCATCACACAGCAGACGGAAGCTGTGGACCCACCTCCTGCAGCCGCCAGCACCATCCGGGGGGCTTTGAAGTGGCTGTTGACGTAATCCACCAAGTCCTGACGGCTCAGGTTCCTGTCGGCGTTCGACACAAGAAGCAGCGTTCATTTTGGCAGCCGTGTTGTCTTTGTCGTCAGAGGTTTTAGCTATGTTACGATAAATAATGTGGCAGCTGGGCTCAATAAAGAGTAGAGTCCAAAACCACAGACAGAGCAGGTTCAGCGGCGGCGGCGTTATTCTAATATTGAATACCAGGGTTTGAACACTTTTCCTACAGTAAATGTTTACGATGTTTTCAAACGTTTCCAGCGCCACTTTGGAAATACAAACAATACAGGTCAAGTAAAAAAAAGACCATTTCATGACATCACTTGTTACCATTATTAAAAATCGTTTTGTGGTAGTATTCTTCGTTCTACAGCAGAAACAAGGTAAACTAAAATACAGTTTTCTGTTTGAAATGTTTCTCTCACACATCCTGTAGGCTCATCTGATTGGTTCATGAACACAATACTGATGCAACAGAAAGTACCCGATTTCAATGATGATGTACAGGGTACAAAATATAATATAATCAATAAATAAGGAATAATAAATGTGAATGAAATTGAAACAATCTAACCAAACTGTGTTAAGGTAAATTAAATACAATATTCAAAGTTACAAAAAAAAAAAAAAAAAAAACTCTAATCCTTGTCATAAAGTTTTCTAACATTTAGCAAATAGAAATAATTTTGTTCATCTTGAAGCTAAAACATAGAAAGTTTAGTCTGATTTAACTTCAGACTGAGAAAAAAAGAAATCTGGTTTTGTCTGTAACTGTAATCAGCTTTAGGCTTTTTGTCAAGCCTTAGATCGATTAAAAGCTTGATATTCAAACTGTGCACTTCCAAGGACTTTATACAGAATTCAAGCACTTTCCAAATGAAACTCAAGCATTTTTAAGGATTTGCAGCCATACGAACGCTGTGAACCGTGACTACACAAGCGGTGAGCTCCCCGTCCCTCCTACCTGGCGTTGCTGGACGGCCCCAGCACGCTCTGTCCCAGCGGCGTCCCCTGGTAGGCTGTGGCGTGCAGCAGGTCCAGACAGACTTCCTGCAGGTTGCCCTCCACCTCCTCCAACTCCCGCAGCACCACGCTCCTCTGCTGCTCGATGTCCGCCTCGTTCAGCGTGCAGCTCTGCACCACGTCTGCCAGCAGCTCCACGGCTGGAGGACACGGGTCAGTTAGTGGTCGGGATTTGAGGCGATGTGGCAGAGATTTAACGTAATCGTTCTGAATTGCTAAACATTTCGTGGCTTCTAAGAAACGAATGAGGAAGCCAGTTTGTTTTCTCACCTTTAGGAAGGTCTTTGCTGAGGGTCTTCATGTAGAAAGCGGTGTGCTCCCTGGAGGTGTAGGCACTCAGGTGAGCACCCATAGACTCCACCTGCTGCTCCAGGGCTGTATGGGGGTGCTTCTTTGTTCCCTGCAGAAAATCAATTTGTACACTTTGTTGAGACAGCTGCATCCTGGAACATTGTTTGGTCTTTGGCTCCCCCTGCTGTCGCTGGCTTTAACATTACAGGCTAAAGGAAATCTCTGAACCTTGTAGGTGGGAACTGATCAAGCCTAAAAGAATCAGGAGAAGCTATCGAAATCTACAGGAGGTGCAGCAAGAACAGGACTGTGTTGTTTCATAAAGACAGACTTAAATAGAGGAACATGTAATGTCTGCTTTTTGTTCTGATGAACTGCATAACACAGGTGTCAAACTCAAGGCACGGGGGCCACATCTGGCCCGCCGTAGTTTTTTATGTGGCCCTTTAAGCTCCAAATTACATCTTTAAGTTCTCAGTTTTTCACAAATCTGCTAAATTTACACAATATTAACAAATCTCTGCATTTTTTAAAATTTATTTTACTGCAAATGTTCTCAAAATTGGTCGAATACATCGAGCTCAAGTTGAGTGACGACTCCACCTTGAAAGCCATGTGCTCCAGGAAAAAGCCTGCTCCGTTGTTCTTCTCGTTCTCATAGCGGCTGCCAGTGCTGATCCAGACTCCAACCTGTGCAGGTGAGATGAGGTCAGAGGTTAGGTTGTTGATGTCCATTATGTGCATCAATACTGTCTCGGCTGGGACTGAAAGGACAAACGAATATGCTCTTACGGTGCAAGTTGCATGTCCGGTATCCTCAGATGCAACTCTCAGACCGTTGTCCAGGGCGGAGAGCTGGGTTTCAGGGGCCCCTGCCAGGCTCTGGGCATAGCTGACTGATGTCTGTCCGCGTCTCAAAGACAGCAGGACGGGCTGAAAATAAAAATAATCGAAAAGATTGGATGTTTGAATTAGGTTCAAAATTATATTTTCGACTCATCTCTTTTGTGGGTATTACTGGTTGCAGTTTAGAGATACCCCGCTCAAAACATAAACATACCCAGAATATTATGAGCTTTTTTTTTTTTTTTATTCAGTTAGGTCAGGATAATTTTTTTGACATTTTATTTTAACTTACTTTAATTACTTATAGATATGTTTTTAGCCGTCTATCTAATGAATAAACTGATTAGATGTGCGAGTAAAGTTTTGATTAGCCAGCTCAAATCCATATTCCATCAAAAACACAACAAAAATAGACGTACTTTATATCTAAAAATTTAGATGCAACTTTGTTGGAATGCTATATTTTTGTCTCCCGGCTAAATATCTGTCAGTATTTCCAGTGCCATTTTCAATTATAAAAAGTATATTTAAAAATACTGATAGTTATTCTTGCCACCAAGAAAGTTAGCTATAGTGTTAAAGTCAGAAAACTGTGGTGATTTCGGGTTAAAACATTTCAGTGTAAATAAGGGACATAATAAACTCGAGACATAGTAGTTGACATAAAGACATGATCATGTGGATGTGTTGATGCAACTTCTCTGAAAGTTTTGCAAACATGTGGCATAAATGTCTGATACCAGACATGATCCAACAAGTTAATTATTCCTATAAAACAGACCAAAGTAGAAAACACATTTTCAATCTCTGCGGTTTTCGATCTTTGGTATAGTCACCCATTTTAATTTCAGAAATGTAACTGATCACAAGTAGACGCTGCTCCATTAGCTTCGGCGCAAACTCTGTCATTTTCCTTCCTTTCTAAAGTTGCTGTCAGAACAAAATATGCAGCGCAAAGACTTAGAATCTGCCTTTTACAAGTCACAATGCTAACGCTGCTACCCAAGAAGCTCTGAGGACAGGAGAGGACAAATGGAAGTTATTACAACAACTGACTTCATGGAGGACAACAAACAACGAAACCAACCGGCATCCCTACTGTATCAACTGGACATTGTGCTATAATGAGAAGTTAAAAGATGTGCGGCTCCATTTGGCAATTGACCTTGCATTCACTGTTAGCTAAACTATGCTAACCGGTTAGCTACTCGGCACAGCTAGCTCGAACACCACACCGGTTTGGCCGTTACACTTCCGGTTATTTAGTTCAGCAAAAGTACTACTACTCAGTAATTCATTAATTAACTAATTAAAAGTTTGCCGAAACACTCACACTACGGGTTTTGGCGAGGACTCGCCCAACGGTGCTCCCTACTCGGCACACGGACGCCGCCATTTCTAAACTCGGTGAGAAGGCTGTCGCCGCGTCACTCTTCTTCTTCTTCCGGCTGAAAGAAAGTGATCTTCAGCTTTTCAAGCGGCCGGTACTGCCACCACATGTCCAGTATGCGATACTGAACCTACAAAAATGTAATGTTCCTTAGAATTGCAATTCTTGTAGCGCTGATGCTGAGACCATTCTGCTCCAAAAAAGTTAAAACGAATTAAAATTCCCAATACAAAACTATCAACAAGGTTTCATTAAACCTCTGAGCCCTTTCATTTTTTACAGTATACTTTATCTGTACTGATAAAGCATGGAGGATGAGGATGAAGGAGAAAGCTTGACTGTGAACTTTTATATAATTCACTTAATGTCAGTTTTATCAAATCTCCCAGTAAAATAAATTATTGAAAGTGATTGCCTCCTTTCAGTTTCAACTACAAATGTTATGAATTTGTCCTTCATATTTTTTTCCTGTCAGGAGGCACGTTAACCTGCTTAGTCACTGTAGGAGAGATTCAAGTTAGAAGCGTTTAAATGAAACACGTAACGCATGCCAAATCCCAGATTTTATTTTAAGGGAAATAAAATCCCTTAATGGAAGATATTTTAGGCGTTTGTGGGGCTGCTGGCTATTTTACTGGGCTGTTTGGAACGCTCATCACCATGCGCAAAGAAGCTTGCTTTTTCTCTGTTGCTGTTGTTGGCTGAAGGCTTGATACCTCTGCATGTTTCTTCGACAAATGCTCAAAGTTAGAGCCTCCATCGACTGAAAGAACTGTCACTGGCAGGTGAAATGCAACTCTGGAGATTGATGGTTCAGGAAGAAAAACAGGAGATGGTGTTGCTTCGCCGCTGCTGCTGCTGCTGCTGCTGGTGGTGGTGGTGGTGGTCTTGTTCTCTTGTGCCTTTGGAATAACCTTTGGCAGAACCTGAACCTTCTCTGGTGCAGGCTCCTTTTCTTTGACTGCACCACACCGTTTTGAAGATGGCGATTGGGAAGATTTCAGTGGAGGAAGAAGACACTGAAATCTTCTTGAGTGTTTAACAGCAATGCCCTCAACAACCAGGTTGATCCCTATGTATAGTGGGACTCCTACCGCCACCTGCAGACGAGGAATGACATCTGAAAGACCGCTGACACACACAAACAGAACTGATTACGCATATTATGCTCTGGCCTCAACCTTACCTGCCTATATATGAGCTGAAAGTCCCCTGTGTTTGCGGAACGGTCCACTCTACGGTCCAGAACCACTCGTAATGTGTCCTCCTGCACAGCAGTGCAGAGCTGGGCGGTCACACAGGTTGAGGGTGCCATTGTGGGACTAGCGTTGATTTCTAATAACCATGGGTGCAGGCTGAAGTCTGGTCAGAACACAAGCAAAACTGTTTATCGAGATGTCAATTTTAATAGGCATTGCGTGGCATGCAATCATAGTTGGACACAAAATAACTACAATATTAAGGCCAGATGCTTTAAATTGTGGCTTCCACCAAAATGGCATAGAATTGTGGAGATTCTACCAGACCTCCAAAGTTGTGCTGTAATATTTAGTCCTGAGAAGTCATGGGTCAACATGCGCACCACCTCATCTGCAGTCTGAGCTACAGTAGCTCACCTGTTGGATCAGACCACTGCGCTAAACTTTGTGCGCTACGAAGACGTGGTTTTTTTTTTGTCTGCCTTTTCAATGGGCTTTTCTCACATCACAAGAGTCATGTGATCAACAGCCGATGTTACTACTGGCAAAAACGACAAAGAAGACGACAGGAAGTAGTAGGAGGATGATGGGTTGTTTTTTGGGGGTGAGGGGGTTTAGGACAATGTGCAGCTCGCAACATCGTTGTATGTCAAAGTTGTATGTCATTCTAAGGTGTTGAATCCATAGCTTTTCTGTTAGTGCTGTGCTATTTAACAGAAATGGTAAATGGCCTGTACTTGTACAGCACTTTATCAAGTCTAGAAGATCCGAAAGCGCTCCTACGTTCAATCATTCACCTATCCACACACTGATAGTGGCAAGCTACAGGACTGTAGGCTGGGGGAGTCTGACAGGAGTGAGGCGCCGCCGGGCTCTGTGACCACCACAAGCATCTTTTCCAAGGACACAAAGACAGACGCGGACAGAGCAACGACTGCGGGACGAACTCTTACCATCATCACCACTATTGTCCCATCAAAACATCAAAGCTGAGTAAGCTGCTTTAATTCTTCATACAAAAACAATTTTGCAACTCCCAAAAGGAGCAGAGTCAGGTTTGTGTTTCAGGAGAAATGCTAGCTCGCTGTCTTGTCATCTGTAGTCATAAATCAAGTGCAGCATACCTAACATAAAATCAGCGCCGTAAAGCTCAAATGTGTTCTTGCGCGACTCTATCAGATCCTGTGCTGTCAGCAGTGAGTGGATCACTGCTTTCTTCATTCCTGGGACTACAACAGTCTCCCAAAGAGCTTCCTTGCCCTGGCGGGCCAGAAAGGACTTGAACTGGTCATCCAACCACATGTTGTGTGCTGGAATGCAGTGATGGCGTTGATGAGAGGGCCTCAGGTGCTTCTGGATGGAGTTATTGCACAAGTGCACAGAGCTGAAGAAAGAAAAGAGAAATCAGACTGGGGATAAAATGAACCCAAACAGTGGCAAGCACACAAAGCTACGCCGGGGTTGGTAAAACCGCTGAAGGTTCTGTACAAATGCAGCCGGGTTTTTATAAAAACAAACATTTCTGCCGAATTGTTTTAAAAAAAATAATAACATTGTACACACGGTTGTCACGGTTTCACAACCATTTTTAGCACACAAATATCCCCTGTGTTGTTTTAAACCCATAGGGGGCAGTGTAGTGCAAAGCTAAAACCTATGACAGCCAATCAGATTCAGTTTCTGTTAGGAATTAAACTTCACAAGAGGTTAATTAGTGGGGATAGACAGATAGGTTGAACTACTTTTAAATAGCTTATCAGTATTACAAGTCGATAAACACACACAGCAATGTTTTTATCAAGTATGTAGATATATTGGTGCGTTATTTGTTGCAGATTGTAATGTGTGGGAACCTAAATCTCCGTCTTCCCACGTACACACGCAAACAAACACAAAGTTTGCTCACATCTTTATTAAGGTCAGAGTTTTTATAAATTATTGCTTTTCATTTGTGATATTAGACATTTTCGTGTGGACGAAATGCCACACAGAGCAGATATAAAGTGTATCTGTTTTCCCAGATATGTGGCTACATGTGGCTATGCCTAAATCTTAGACTCAATGAAAACGACTTAAATCATTTCAGAAATATAAAGGGACATAAAAATGGATAACAAGGCACAAGCTGTCCTTTGTATTCTTAAAATAATTTAGAAATTCTTACCACTCATAATTATTTAGACTACATTCATGCACATTAATGTAGTCTAAATATTAGACTACATTTTTGTAGTCTGATTTTTGAAGAAAATCAGGGAGATTAATAATTTGACTGTCTTTTACAATCTGCTGAATCGTGTAAAACCTTCTATTGATTTAGAAATACAGTTTTAAACGTGTGTGATAATGTGACATGCTGTGTTGCTCTATTCCTAAAAGGTTCAAAGGAAATTCCAAAAAGAAAACACAAACTAACTACAACGCCACAGATGACGTGTGTCTTTCTAACACGACCTACACGTGAGCAGCTTTCTCTGCTCCCTATGGAGTCCATGAAAGCTCAGACGCGTTTAGGTTCAAGTTTCAGAAGCCGCTTTTAGTCCAATTTGAATTTTGGCGCCGCAGATGCGCAGATGATAATAATAACCCGCCCTTAAATACACCATTTGGTGAAACGGCTTCAGGTTACACACGGATGCAAAACCAAATCCTTTTTCTGAATTTCACTTCCCGTTTCTCCATTTCAAAATTAATCATTGACTCATAGTTTGATTCCCCCAGTATTGAATTTACGGTCTTACCTGTCCAGTGTGTCTAATGAGTACGGCTGGGTGGAAAAGCGCAAGTAGCACCTTTTGTAGAACCACACAGTAAGAGGGTTCCAGTCAGTGACCAGAAACCACTGGCGCACGTCAAACTTGATGTCGTGGACCAGAAAGGGTTTCTCGATGTACTTTTGCACCACCCACTTGCTCTCCTTGATAAGGGTTGAGTCTATGTTCACTAGTCTGAGGATCTGATCAAGACGCTTTTCACATTTGATACCTTGAAGACAAATTCAACCGATCAGACGGGACGTTTCAAATGCGGCGTGGCTCTGTCTGACGGTCTCCGGTGTCCTACCTCTGCCCCGGGACTTTGCTCCGGGTTTGACAATCCAGATGTTTTGTGTGCCATCTATGCCCAGCTGTGGGCAAACCTTCTCAAGTTTCTGCAGCATGGCCTTGCAGGAGCTAACAAAATTTTCACTTTTCTCGATCTGCGCTCCGCCACTGTGGAGGAAGCAGAGAAAACAAAAAACAAAAAAAAAGCAAGCACCATAAAGATCCTGAAAGACACGTTTTCCCCGACAACAAAAAATCTCTCACGCCTGATGAACACTCACTGAGCAACAAGATAATAACTGTTAAGAAACCCTTCCCACTGCGCCTGTGTGAGCGTCTGCGGTGTTTCCAGGCTTTTGTCAATGTCTCCGTGCTCCAGACTCTCCAGGTATTCCTGGCATACTTTGAGCGCAGTAGTAACCGTTTCGGGAGGGACCGGTGGTTTACAGCGGAGTTTGCTCTGTTTCTTCAGCCCTGAATGTGGAGGGAGAAACCGAATCTTCAGGCGCAAGATCAGGTCAGTGCCTCGCAAAATGTGAGCTGAACACTTCAAACCTTTTCGAAATGTCACTTTACAAAACCCAAACCTGTGTATGATTGAGATTGCACGTGGAGCATCGACACAAAAGTTGTACATTATCTTGCGGTGGAAGGAGAAGACAACCTTAGATTGGTTTAGATCGACGCATAATCGTGTTCGATTTCATAAATCCAATTAGGAATCTGTGATTAGACGCCATCTAAATCTGTGCAAGCTTGAGTTATTTTGCAACTAAAAATAGGAACAAAATGGAGTTGACAATGTATAAAACCAATAATGTTTGCACTTATAATCGCAATATAATTTCTTCTAATTCACTATCATATGCTCTATTGTATAGCATAAAACCCCATTATAATACACTGAAGCTTGTGGTTTGTAATGTGACGAAATGTAAAAGTGTTCACAGTGATCAGCGGATCATACACCGAACATCCTGGAAGTTCTGATGCATTTCGTTCCACTGAATGTACTGGTCCTTCTCCACAACGTATTTCAGTAGACTGGTGCACGCAGTCCGCCTGTAGTCCTCTACAGAGAACAACACAGAAAGATAGTTCCACATGAACAAACTTAGACCAGTGGTATGGGAAAGTACGTGGTCGGAATAATCGACTGCTAAAATAATTGCCAGATCTGACCAATGAAAGCGTGCTTCTCGTCGCGGGCTGCGAGTTTGTAACAGCGGGGGAAGAAGCTGTCTGCGTCAGCCGAGTCAAACCAGTGGAGCTTCCTTAAGTTCACACACAACCCCGCCTGTCGGAGTAAAAAGGCTGGTGATGAAGGTGAGTGTGAAGGGCAGAGGTGGAAAGAGTACAGAAATAACCTACACCAGTGAAAAGAACTTTGAAAAAAAAAAAAAATTAAAAAAGTGTTGTAAATCTACCTTTGTGGTGAAACTGCCTGCCTTAGCAAAATGATTGACAATCTGTTCTTTCTGCAAGCTGTTTGTGCAGATTGCGTCTCTCCGGTTCGTCCAGTAGAAATAAACCATCTCGTTGCGCACAAGACGAGACTGAAGAGAAATTTTAAATAATGTTATGGGCTGAGCCACTCGGGTACGTTTTGATACTTTTAGCGACCAACTCTGCATTTACCATGAGACTGTGCAGTCTATCTGGCTCCTTTTCTTTTTCAGTTTCCTCTGAGTTCTCTAAGGAGAAGGCCCAACACTTTAAACAACCCATTCACCACAAAGGACGTTTCGATCAGATGCTTTCAGCTCACCTTCTTCCGCATCATACGATTTGCTGTCGCTGTTCTGACGCGGCAGGACCTGCTGCGGCATGCGTTGTTCAATCCAGCCTCTGGCCCTCAAAGCCGCCCTGACGACAGGATATGGGCCTTGGATGGTGAATATCTTGTGCATCTGAAACAGCGGGATCAAAAGTTGTGGTTTCCTTCTTCTTGGAGTTTCTGGACTCCAAGAAGAAGTAGTCGCGGCTGACCTTAATTGCTTTCTCCACCAAGCTCTTGGCTAACTTCACTCTGCTTGGGTTGAGGTCGGGTAAGCCCACTCTGATCTCAGGAGGATCTGTTGACACACAAACACATGTATGCACTTATTTTATTTTATTTTTTTTATGATTTTGGACAAAGATCTAACGGTGCAAAGCCAGCGAGAAAATGCAAACAGTTTTGCCAGTTAAATGGAGGAAATCTCCATGAGTAATTTCTGCGATAGAAAATGTGTTCATGCTGGATAATATTTCTAAAGGCCTAAGGCTTGCACCAAAAAAAAAAAAATTATGAATTATTATTTCACAGCTTTGACGTTCAAACATTTGACTCAACGTCCATGTCTAATGTTTCAAGTTGAAAAAGGTCTTTGTAGTGCCACAAACCAGAACAAAGTAACTTATCATTTTAAGGTGAATGGTGTTTGATTTTTATTTTTTTACAGAAATAAAATCTGAAAAGTGCAGCATACTTTTGTATTCAGGGCCTCTGAGTGTGTACCTTATTACTACAGTAAGTCTTTTGGTGCACACTGACCACTGAGTTTTATTCTTGCTGTACTTGCTCAATTGGATTTAGATCTCTTATTTACTCATTAAGTTTTTGGCAATTTTTTTTCTATGAAATTTATTTATATATATATATATATATATATATATATATATATATATATATATATATATATATATATATAATTTATTTTATGTATATTTATTTATTTATATATATTTTATTTATTCTGGATATCAGTCAGGAAAAAGATGAATCTTTTGTTGTTGGTTTTTTGCTCGCTCTACATTTGCGTTGCTCACTTACTGCTTGAACACGGTAAACATTGTTCCTTGTCGTCCTGCAGTTTCTCTAGGCTCAGGATCACAGCGTTGTCAGAGTCGGTGGCCTTCTTCCCCAGGGAAACCATTTCATGTGTCTCATCAGCTCCCACCGTTTGGCAGCTTTGGGACTGAAACAGACGACATAAAGGTGAGCAAGCCGTTTCCGCAGACACAATACTGCGTGCGTTTTAAGCCCCTGCCCGTATCCTCGTGCGGCGTTAAGTGGGTCAAACTGCTTCTGTTGTGGACAGCTCGGCTCCAGATTTCAAGCGTGTGAAACTCTCGTTACGCTACCGTAATAAAAGGAAAGCAAACCTAATCACCAGTGTGTTTATGAGTCTTTTTGTTATGCGTTTATTATTTTTATACACAAGCTATGAAACCGCCAGGGCTTAAATTGTCTATTAAAACTGACCACATGCTGAGCCGCTTTCTAAAGCTTTTCTGTCCGAACTGCTACAAACTCCACCCGCTGCTGGCAGCAGGACGACCCCGGGGTGTTTATCAAACGCCATTAGTGCAGAGATGTCCCCCTCACCTGCTCTATTAACCTTGTACCGAGTTTCACCACAGGAATCCCCGATGCGCCAGTGTTAACTTGTTTAACGTTACTATGGCAACCTCCTTTACAGTTACTCGCCAGGCGTGGCGACGAAGAGCTGCCCATTGTTAAAAAGTAAAAAAAAAAAAAAACATTAATTAAAAAAGCCGCAAAAAATTAAATGGAATTAATTCTCAGACGAAATATTTATATAAAATAAATCAATGATTTTTAAAAAAAACAATAATAGGAATATAATGAAATAAAAATAATCCAGCCATTTTCTGTTGGAAAAAAGAAAAAAGAGTGAAGGAAGCGAATGCCTTTTTATTGTTATTTTATCCTACGACATGTATACACAGTAATATCTATACCTATATGATTAATTCATTCTATCTTTTAATGTGTGCGTGTAAAATACATTTTCGTACCCAGGTTAATAGCAATAATCAATCATTTGCAATGTCACTAAAAAGCTTGTTTTTCATTAATTTAATACAAAAGCGAAACATATTTTATACATTCAGTTCTCACATTGGATTTCACGAAACTTTCTACCCCGTTATATGAAAATCATGAGTGCATATCATTGATTTACAGTTTACAAATGCTTATAGCACAGGTGAAGGGATTTGATTAAAAGTACAATGAAAGATTTTTTTTGTTATATTTTAATTTTTTTTATGGGTTCAAATGATATATTTTCAGGTTTATATTTTATTTATTGTTTTTATTATAATAAAAATAGAAGAAATATATTCAATTATGAGTTTTAATTTTAATATTACACTGTTAATATTACCCAATTCCCTCACTGAAATCAGAAACAAGATACCAGATAATTACTTGTATCTTGTTTCTGATATTGTATCATATATTATATCATATTATCATTTTGCATATAATTTATAATACTATAATATATAAATATATTGTGGAAGTTAGCAGAAGAAGTTGCATATTATAATCTGACAGCATGAATTGATTCTGATATCATATTTATATATCTCCTGCTTAACACTGTGTTTTATTGTAGCAGCTTTATGGAGTAATATATGGAGGACCTCAATAGGTTGTAGTGCTGTATAGTAGACAGGCTCTTAAATTACCATAGCAACCAGCAGTGGAGGGTTTACGAAACTCTTTTGTGGCTTACAGCCGCCATATTGGATCCGGGGCGGGGAGAGCGCTCTGACAGCTTCAGTGTCCTGCCCATACAAATCCGCGCACTATTTCTAAACACGGAGTAACTCCCAGCACGTCGAGTTTGACATTTATACGTCAATACTGACAAACTGGTAGGTTTTTTTTACGGGTCTTAATAGGGCGCGAGAAAGACCTTCCGTTTCACAAAGTCGCTGGAGCCCGTTTCAGCTTTCTGAGATGTGTGGAAGAACTGCGTGCACTCTGGCTCCGGACGAGGTGAGCCGAGCCTGCTCGTACAGAGACCGGGGCGGACAGCGGAGACAGCCGCGCTGGAGGGACGGAGACGCGGACAAATACAGACCCTCCTACAACAAGAGTCCCCAGTCCATGAGTCCGGTCCTGGTGTCGCAGAGACATTTCGACAAGGTGACGTCAGCTGTGGTGAAAGTGTATGTTTTACACGGACTTTTCGAGAGGGTCTTTTCTCCAACAAGCTGGCCCACTGTTTCCCTCAGCTGAACGGTTCCGAGTCAGATGACTTTTGGTTCCCACCCTTAAATGGTTCCGAGCCTGTGCTTTGTACCTCACTTTATATGAGTTTTTTTCTTTAAAAAAAAGGTTGAATTGACTGCGTTTTGTGATAATTTATTGTTTGAAAATTCTGTACAAATTTTAATGAAGTTGTATAAGTTTTTTTTCCAAAGCATATTTGAATAAGTAGTGCATCTGGAAAGTTTTAGACATAATGTGTCCAGAAATATTACCGTCCTTTGGATTTTTGAGTACTTTGTTGTGTTTAATTTAGATTTTATGTGGTACACCATCACAAAGTGGTGGATAATTGGAAAATGTGAAGCAAATATATACAAATACTAAGCTACAAAAAGTGACATGCATTCAACTCACTTAAATCGAATACATCTAGAAATATTTTTAGAAGCATTCCTCTTTACAAACTAGCTCAAGCTCCGTCAGTATCTATCCAGACATTTCTTTTCATCTCTCAGTTGCATTTAGATATGAACAATAAGAATAATCTACGCTTTGAATATGCAAAGCCAGCCCTATGGTGAGGACTGTCGTACTAAAAGTTGCTGATTTATGTCCTCCCCAGGCTGCTCCTGTGGATGAATGTGTTTTGGCCTCAATGCGTTGGGGTCTCATACCCGCCTGGTTCAAGGAGAGTGACCCCAGCAAGATGCAGTACAGCACCAGCAACTGCCGCAGCGAAAACATTCTGGAGAAAAAGTCCTACAAGGTGTGCACTTCGTTGGAAGTCATCCTTTCCTGTGTTTTGTCGTCCCTTTATTTTGAGCTTGTCGTCCTGGCCTCTTTTCAAAGGACCCCCTGCTGAAGGGGCAGCGCTGCGTCATCATGGCTGATGGATTTTACGAGTGGCGGAGGGCGGAAAAGGAGAAGCAGCCTTTCTTCATCTACTTTCCTCAGAAAAATGGCCCGAGCCTGGAGAGGAAAGAGGACCAGCGGCAGGACGCCACGTCTTCAACCTGCAATGCAGTCATGTCAGAGAAAGGGGAAATCTCGCATGACCTGGCAGAGGTTTGCACTATCTCCTGTTGGAATAAAAGCACTTCAAGTGATTTATTCATCCAGAACACAATTGCAGAAATCATAGTGTGAGGCAGACGGGTTTTCATTTTGGAAACAAAATGTAATTTGGAAGGCAAGTGAAGCTGCTGCCGAGTGGACCGGGTGGAGGTTGCTGACGATGGCCGGCGTGTTTGACTGCTGGACACCGCCAGGCGGTGGAGAAGCTCTTTACAGCTACAGCGTCATCACTGTGAACGCTGCCCCGAACCTCCAAAGCATTCACGACAGGTTGGGGACATTGTCCATTCTATTCCCACTGCTATACATCATTTGTTTTTCACACAAAACAATTTATTTTTTGATTTTACAACTATGTTGAATATTCTGTAACCAAAATCACTTATTGTTAGGGACGTACGACATATCGGTACGATATTTTACTAACATCGGTATCGGCCGATGTTAGTAATTTTTATTTTTACATATTCTAATAAATTCATTGAGAAAAAAATATATACATATTGATGCAAAATAGACATTTTAATTGCATTACCCGGATAATAAAATTTAAACGGCTACCTGTTTTATTTTTTTTCTCTTGTTAGGATGCCAGCCATCCTGGATGGAGAAGACGAAGTGAGAAGGTGGCTCGATTTTGGGGAGGTGAGATCTCTGGACGCCATCAAGCTGCTTCAGTCCAAGGACGTCTTGACTTTTCACCCCGTCTCGTCTTTCGTCAACAACTCGCGCAACAACTCCCCGGAGTGCCTCCAGCCGGTGGATCCCAACAGCAAAAAGGTGGCAACGCCGACAAGCAAGCGACTGTCTTTCAGTAACAGTCGAACGAGTGCATCTCAGTGAATGAAACTATCATTAAAAAGGGAATTCATCTCAGTTGTTCGATTCAAAGTGTTATTGGTGCTATCTTTGTCTGTCATGCACTTTTCCCATCCATGCCACGCCTCTTTAATTCATGCAAAACAGGAGCTTGGAGTGAAATTAATGGATGGGAATAAATCTTGTGACATTTGCAGAAAGTTTATGAAACAATACCACAGGGAGCGCGAACCAACAAAGTAGCGCGACACTTCCTTTTGGTCTCACTAAAAAAACAAAAAAACATTGACCTTCTTTACTGGCTGACATGTTTGCATCAAAACACATTTAGAGAAATTTGAATTTCAAGAGTTTCTTTTCCCCATCAGACTGATTTGCCTCTTGGTTTTCCAGGAGATCAAAGCCACAGCTAGCAGTAAGATGATGATGAGCTGGCTGTCGAGCGGCAGCCCGGCTAAAAGGAAGGAGCCCGACACGAACGGGACCAAAGGAGAGCAAGACGGCGAGGCGAAGAGTCAACGCAAGCCCGCTGGAGGACTTCAGCTGTGGCTTCAGGGAGCCAATAAGAAACCGAGAACAAAATGAACACAAGAAATGTAGCTGGGTGATGCTGGAGATCATTTCAGTCTTCCATTTTTGTAGATGAAAATGTTTGTATATTTCTTATGTTGATGCCATTTATGTTTTTTGATTGCCCAAGATTTAATAATAAATACCAAGAACTCTTTACGCATAAGTCAAGATTCTTTTATTATCCATATTACTTGAAACGCAAAGACATTTTGAAACAATGTAGATGTTGTGCATTACCATATTATAATAATGATGAATGCCAAAGACTTCCATGTTTCTTTGTAAGAGTCAGAGTTACAGTATGTGTGCTATTTTAGACTCTACGATGAATTTCTAGCTCTCAGTATAATACAAACCAACAGTTGAAGATCCAATCAGTTAAAATAAGATGAGAAGCACTTAAACTGTTTGCCACCACAGGCGAGTCGGATATAGAGATTTACAACAGCTTTCTTTGCCTTCCCTAAACCATGATTGAGAAATTCGCAATTATACACAGTCTTGTAAAAGAAACATATTTAATAATAGGAGTTATTTCAAAGAAAAAAAAAACAAACAAAACAGCTCTCCTCCCGGTTTATCTGGCATGCTGCATTGATGCAGCTGGTTCCCATGTCAAGTGGTGTGAGAACGGAAAAAGATTACAAGATGAACCTTCATTTTCCCAACAGAGGAGCAGCGCTTAGACTTAAAGTCCCAACCTAAGCTACAATCACATTTATTGTGTGGCTCGAAATGAGTCGTCTCCGTAAATTTAAGCTACTCCGTATGACAGCATGGTTGTGAGGGAAAATAACTGTACATATTTGTCAGATTGATTCTCAGTTTTATGCTAAGTTTTTTTTAAAAGTCAGCCACCATTGTTTTCATCTAATTCACTTGTTTAGTTTCACACAAAAGCCCCGCTGAAGCAGGGAGATTTCTTTCATGCGGTCCAGGCTGTGTATACCACCGTAACGAGTGTTGGGGAAAATACGGAGCAGCAGTGGTTCCTCTGTTCGTGCAGCAGTGGTGGACTGAGAGAAAATGACCACCACAATTACAGACATTTTGATTATTAAAAAAAAACAACAAAAAAACAACAAAACTATTTGTCCAACTCAGAAATTCAAAATAGATACAGAAGTAATGCTTTGATTTCCCACTTTTAAGTATCAAAATACAAGCAGTTGGGAGCACACTGGGAGTGAAAGCAGGAAATACGTGAAACGGAAGGAAATTCAGCCCCAAACCACCAAGGACAAGTAAGAGGGGCAAAGACTGGGGAGGAGACGAGCTTCAAACAAATAAACACCTAACTCTTTCCTTAAAGTGTTCTTTGGACTAAAAGACTATTTTATAGAAAATGTATTTTGTATATATATATTTATATAAGGAGGTGGGTGCAGCATGTTTGTGTGTAGTAATATACTCTTATGAGCGGGGACGCTGCTTGTATGTCGGACGTCGGGGCGTAACACGGCGGGGCCACGGGGCAGGGGATAAATAGACAAGGCAAGACAGGGTGATGCGGGCGATGACGAGCCCCTGATGATCCTCAGAGGCCTCAGCAGCTGCAGGTCTCTGCTGAAGGCTTGGCTCGCTCGTTCCTGTCCAGCTTTATTGGCTCGGGGAACTCGTTGTACAACTCCACTTCGGTTTCCTGAGGTCAGAGCCAGAGCGAGTGGCGGGAACATTAACTAAACTTCAACAACAACAACAACAAAAAAGGCTGATGCTTCGAAATGACAGTCACCGTCCTGATACCTGTTTAAGAGCGTTGCGTGCGATAGTCTGGAAAGCCTGCTCCACGTTGATTGCCTCCTTGGCGCTGGTTTCGAAATACGGGATGTTGTTCTTGCTCTGACACCAAATCTGTGCCCGTTTGGTTGGTACCTGAAACGCAACAGGAGCTAATGTTATTGGCTGAAAGATAAAGAGGTTGGTGATTGATCGACTGGAACGCCTTTTAACAAGAGACATGTACCAGTATAGCAACATATTCAAATCAGAGATTAAAAAAAAAAATAGATACAAAAACTTTCTAGCCGAGAAATATTTCTGTAGTTAAAACATCACTTAACCTGTCTGTTCTCCAGGTCAATCTTGTTGCCCAGCACCACAAAAGGGAAATTCTCTGGGTCTCGTGGGCTGGCCTGGATCAAGAACTCGTCTCTCCAGCTGTCTAGGGTCTTGAAGGTGTTGGGTGCGGTGACATCGAACACCAGCACACAGCAGTCAGCTCCACGGTAGAAAGCTACACCCAAAGACTGGAACCTCTCCTGACCGGCTGTGTCCCAAATCTGAAAGGCAGAACAGTTGCGGTTCTGTACCAGACGGATACAAGCATCCGTCTGGTGCTTGTATGCACCAGACGGATGGAGAGAGTCAGAAGTAGCTTCAGTACCTGCATTGTGACAAGTCTGTCATCCACCATCACTTCTTTCGTCAGGAAATCGGCTCCAATCGTGGCTTTGTACTGGTTGCTGAACTTCTTATTCACATACTGGTTCATTAGCGAGGTCTTCCCAACTCTACAACAAAACAAATATGAAGCTCGTATTAAAAACATTAGAAAAAGAAAAGTCACCGTAATCCCAGGATTGCTGAAAGTGGCTTTTCAGCCGCCTGAAGAGTCGTTTTTAGAAGCAACGTAATGCTGCAACAACGACTCACCCAGAGTCTCCAAGGATGATGACTTTGAGTAGAACTTTCTTCCGTGATGTCATGATTTCACAGCTGTGGAGACAAAAAATTTTAGAAAAAATAAAAGCAAGAGAAGTAATTAGATTTCCTACATGTTCTCTTTGACAAAGTTTTAACGTTTCAGTCTTAAATCTCCAAAGTTAGTTCATTTTTGAATTGAGACAGTTGGATGTTAAGAACCCATAGACATGACCAGGATGAGCATTATGTGGATGACTGTGGATGGATGGATGGATGGATGGATGGATGGATGGATGGATGGATGGATGGATGGATGGATGGATGGATGGATGGATGGATGGATGGATGGATGGATGGATGGATGGATGGATGGATGGATGGATTCCATTTACATCCATTTACAAACCACTGCGGTGTTTCATTGACAGTAAAAGGAAACAGAAAAAAGCCTAGAAATCCAAAGATTTTTTTCCTACTATTGTTTCCTATTGTTACTTCAAGGTTGTGGATAAATCCTGAGCACATTAAGCGACCCAGACTCAATAACTGATTTATTTTCCTAAAACAAAAAATCAATTATAAACAAGTTAAACAAATCTATCAAAGTTTTTAGAAACATTTGAAGAGAATATAAAACAACTGTTTGAATTACAGCAGTCAAGATATAAGACAATTTTGTGACGGTGATAAAATTGGTAAATGTTATGATGATATTGGTAGATATATATATATATATATATATATATATATATATATATATTCTTTCCTCTATTTTCCTCTGTGCGTCCTGCATCTGCGACCTTCAGCGTTTCAGCCATAGTCACTTGTGTGTGAGCATCTGCTGTTGTGAGACTCCAGCTGACTAGACATCACATTAGCATATAAAATGAAAGTTCATAACACTTGAAATAGATCCGCCAGCAATTACTGCACTCCAATATGGCTCTTGAATAGTAATATTACGCAATCGTCATATACTTCAGCATTTGGATTTGGGCCAAACACTGTACCTCTTCTTTAAAGAAATGCCTTGAAATGCAAACGCAAGTAAACACACATACTTTAGCTGAGTTACTAACGTGATGCTAAAAATATCTGAGCAACTGACTGGACTGGAGATACAAAAAAAAAAAAAAAGCTGCAGATTCAGATTTTTCTCCTAACAATAAAACATTTAAAAATAATAGTACTTTTGAACCAACACTCCCAAAAAAGCAAGAATTACAAGACAATCTATAAGCATGTACTTCTCTTTTTCCCGAATGATTTGTTTTGTCAAACTTGCTTCTTCTGATCTCTGACTGTCTGACATGGACAGGTTTTACATCCACAAAAACAAACGCAGTGGCTCATGCCAAACAACCCAGTAAAGTATGTACAAATCTTGTGTGACTAAAACGAGAAAGCTCCTAGTTTTGTTTGTTACTAAAACAAAACAAGATGATTTGTTTTAGCACGTCCGGCAAATCAAATGTAATACATAACCTCCCCAACTTACAATACGCCTAAACTTTGATAGCAAACAAATCCTCCAATCGTGGCAGCGAGCCTCGGGAAGACTTTACAGAAGACTTCTGACTTCAGTCTAGCCCCGTTGCGCAATAACAAGCTCCTCGTAAAGCTGCAATTCTCAAAGTCCAAACTCTATTGCTCTATTATTACAGAGGAGTTAAAGCTATCACTGCTATCAGGTGACGCAGTTAACAAGCCCAAACCGAGAGGAGTCGCGGATTCCCAACAAACCAGCGTCTTCAACTTTGATGCGCTCAAAAAGTTGCCAAACTAGCATAGAGCTATCTTCGCAGCTCGCATAATCTGAACCCCATGACACAGTGTCAGGACCTGATCACATGGCTTCAAACACACGACTGACGGAACCATGACTTGGCAGGCTGCGTTAGCACAACAAGTGCTGTTAACTGGAACATAATTGGTCGCAACCGGCGTCTTTCACAACGTGACCCGTTTGGTTCTATACGTTTCGTGGCGATCCACTGCACCGTGTGTCTAAAGGCCATAAACACGGGAATGTAAGGCTTGCAATATACTTTCAGATAGTTAGCATTGTAAACAACTGAGAAAAGCTACACGGCAGGGTGACAAATGACCAGAAAAGAGAAACACAAGAAACAACTTCTAATCGGTTCCATTACATATATGTGAAATAAGTCTACTTGAAACTATTTCGTGGTCTATTTTGCAACACCAGATAACCATCTAGTAAACAATTAGGTAACATACCGCTGGCTAATGGAGGGGAATGTTGATATTTATGATAATTAGAAAACGACAGCAATGATTATATTGTCAGTAATAAACAGATTGAGTCACTACAAACCAACCTGGGTGACGAGCCGTCAGATTAAAAGAAGATTTGTCTTTCTTTTTTCTACAAAGATCAAAGGTGGACTTTTTGTTTCGCCTTTGATGGAAGACCTAGCTTAACGCGCAGGACGGCTAGCAGCTCCGACAAATATGACACAAAACAACACGTTTAGAGCGACGACAGCTGTCCGAAAGTTAGGCTCTCCACGAAGTCCACGTGTTAAAATCAATACTGTCAATGTCGGAGTAAAATGACTAAATATGACGGGCGATTTAGGCACTCACTTTTCCTGTCAGGCTACGCGGCTAGCTGCTAGCTGAACGGAGCTCTCTTCACTTCCTCCAAAACAAGCTGCGCTCGTGAGGTCTGACGTTGCGCGCTGGCCACGCCTTGTTGCGCAAGAGCCAATAGAATTCGCGCATGCTGCGAGCAAATCACGGAGCGAGCAACCCAGACCCCAATAACTGATTTATTTTCCTAAAATAAAGAAGGAAAAAGCGTGATAGTTGTAAACTTGTCAATCATATGCACGTTAAAGAAATCTCTCTCCTTTTTTAAATTTTTCTTTTAGAAAAATTAGAAAAGAATATGAAAATGTTTTAATGTATCTAGAATGTCGGTGTACTGTCTAAAATCTTTACAGCCTAAATAAAACTTGTTGAGAGCCGCAAATGTTACATAACATTTTGGGAAAGGGTCACTCATAAGTTTGGAAAACGTATCTCGTGGAAAACTTGGTGTCATTTTTGAAGAACTGCTATTTTATTTATATTTCTAAGAAACACTTTTTTTATGTCTATCACTACCAATCTGTAGGGTTGGTTGTGGGGGGTTTTAAACCCATACTTTACACCATAATGACAAGAAAAAGAGATAGAATAGAATAGAATAGAACTAACTTTCACTGCCCCTCAGTTCGACAGTGAAGGTTAATAACACAGTTATTAACTTGGTGTCAAGTTAATAACTGTTATTAGCGTCAAGTTATTAACTCTGACGTTGGTATTTCCAACCGTGACAGTTTCAACTGCAGATTGCAACTTGTGGTATCGGCTAAATCATAAACATCTTAATAAGTTGAAAGCAAAAGCTGTGATGTGTTGGACATTATTTACCATAGAGCGCATTCTATATGAAAAAAAGACACGATCCACCGTTCCCTGCCGAAACCCGGGATCGAACCAGGGACCTTTAGATCTTCAGTCTAACGCTCTCCCAACTGAGCTATTTCGGCGCGGGTAATGCATATCCACCACACAGCAGTTTTCACAAAATACAAATATGTCCGTGTGGAATTCTGTGCCTATGAATGTTTTTTCCACATTGTAAAATACGTATGATATGACTCTCTGGCCATGTAGCAGGCTTATCTGACGTGTTATCTGGTTTATGTACTCCTGACTCCCTGCACGCTGTTGAGTGCGCAGTGACGCCATCACGTTCGACTGAATGAAGCGTCATCTTTTCTGATGTAGAGAGCGGCGCGGCGGCCTTTTTTTTGTCAGCTGCGCTCCGTTTCCCCACTGCAGACCTTCTTACTCCAGCTTCAGCATTTTAGTTCTTATTCCCCCATCAACGATGACACGAAGGTCGGCGTTCGTGGCGGCGTGCTTGCTGCTCGTGGCCGCTCTGGGCTCGGAGGTTTCAGCGGACGGTTTGGTGAACGAGGATGTGAAGAGGACGGTGGACCTGAGCACTCATCTGGCTAAGATCACCGCGGAGATTGTTCTGTCCAATCAAGGACAGTCCTCCGTCCAGAGCTTCATATTGGCCGTGGATGCAGACCTGGCGCCTCACATGGCGTATATCGGCGCTTCGGTGAGTCCAGCGCTAGCTAGCGTCATGTCATCCGCTAGCTAGCGTTAGCTTGTGATCTTTTGTAGGCGCAGATCACTGGCGTCAGAAAACCGCCACGAAAAGCAGCTCGCCGCTGTTTTATTATTCAGGTTTCGACTCCATCCGCGTGCGCTCACATCTTGGAAGCGCGCGTGTGTGTGTGTGTTTTGTTTTTGTAGTAGTAGGCATGAAAGCAAAGCAAAAAAGGACAAACCCCTTTTGGTTATTATATTCTGCAAGCTAGGAAGTCAGTTCATTGTGAATAGCGAGTGGCTGCAAATGTTAACAGCTGTGTGCTAATGAACGCATGACATTTACATCGCTTCACAGGACTGTGGTGCAGCAACTAAACTCCAGAGAGAATCAATGGAAGCCGATGAGGCTAACGGTGCTAGCAAGATAGCCTCTAACTTCCGCAGGGATCCACGCTCTGTCAGTGGCTGAATGACACGTATGCGCTGGGCAGGTCACTTCCGGGTGTGACTCCGCACAGCTCTGCCCCCTTTTTTCCCCGTGAACGACTGGCACTACAACTCATTTTGCCGGACGATGAATTCTGTCAGAAGTTATCGCGGTGATGGAGGACCATTGGTCTCTTTTGAGAGCATTTTTCCAGTGATATAATCGCAACGGTGCAATTATAATAATAATGCAAGAACGAATTCTCAAAGATCAATGAATTTTAAGTCCATTGATTTTAATATCCAAAATAAATAAGCAAAACAACAGAGACATGAATCATAAAGCCTCTGCAAACAGTTGAGACCAACGCACAGACGCAGACTGAAGACCTTTGGCAGAAAGAGAAAAACAATACATCATGAATATGGAAATCATTGAGCTTGTTTCAGTTAATCACCCAATTAATTGTTGTATTGTTTACTTCTGCAAACACAGTTGCAAGGCTCTGTTCACCGTGTCGTCAAGCTTGATGTCCTCTCGTGTTTTATATCTTGTTATTACAGGTGAAGGGCGATGAAGAGGAGGATGGCACACTTGAACTTCAGCAGACATCAATCCAGGGTCAAAGGTAATTGGATCTCCTGAACTGCAAGTGTTCTTCTTTTCCGTTGTAATTAAAGTACCAAGTCAGTCGTTTGCACACACTCCTTACCAAAAAGAATGGACTATCAATTTCAAATATTTCAGATAAAAGCAGAATCAGATGTTCCTGTCACTATGTTTGATGGTGTTTTTAACATTGCTCCTGTCATTGTGACCAAATATCTCAGTTTTCATATATATATATATATATATATATATATATATATATATATATATATATATATATATATATATATATATATATAAAGTTCTTCTCCAGAAGGCATTCCGGTTGTTCACTCAAGTTTAATAAAAGTCTGCGGATTATGGAAGGAAGCGACAAATTTCAATGAGCTTTTTGTTTTAGAAAAAGATCAAATTGGTCCATAAGATGCGGTTAAAGTGGTTCCAAATGTTTGATGGCTGCAAAATACACAGTTTTAAGGTGCTGCTTGGTAATGATATTTGAAAACTTTCTTAGTTTGGGTTGCATCGGTATATGTGACCTATATGCAGATTGGAGTAAATTCACAGTAAATTCAAACTTCCACATCAGATGTTTTATTAAATATAAAAAAAAAAAAAAGGATTTAAATTCACGATGACTGGAAGCAAACTTCTGTCTGGTAACCAATCCGAATTTTTCTTCTTCTGTCTCGTGTCAGAGGGGAGTTCTACAAAGTGCTGCTGCCCTCGACTCTGGCCGCCGGTGCTCAGCTGAAAGTGAAGGCCGAGATGATGTTTAGCCACGTCCTGAAGCCGTTCCCTACGCAGATCACGCAGGCGGAGCGTCAGCTGGTGGTTTTCCAGGGCAACCACTATCTGTACTCCCCGTATCCCACCCGCAGCCAGACCACCCGCGTCCGTCTGGCCTCGAAGACGGTGGAGAGCTACACCAAGCTGGGCAACCCCAGCAAGACCGACGAGATCATCGAGTACGGACCATTCCGCGACGTCGCTCCGTTCAGCGAGGTATGGCTCCGCCCACGTCTGCTCAGCTCGCCAAAAAGGTGCCAACTGGCGACTTAGGTTCGGTTTTTGCTTTCTCAACCCGTCAGGATGCGTTGAAGATCCATTATGAAAACAACACGCCCTTCCTCACCATCACCAGCATCACTCGCACCATTGAGGTGTCTCACTGGGGGAACATTGCCGTTGAGGAAACCATCGATCTGAGGCACACAGGAGCCATTTTGAAGGGCCCTTTCTCGCGTTACGACTACCAGCGTCAGTCGGACAGCGGCATCTCCTCTGTCAAGTCCTTCAAGGTATAAATACCATCCATCATTCAACAAAAGAAAATCCTTCAAATATCAACACCTGAAAAGCTCAGGCCTTTCTACTGGACATAAAGTCAAAACAATGTAGGGCTGATCTGGTGATTTTCATTTATTTATTTATTTATTTTAGATTGAAACCCATCTGGTTCAATTCGATCTCTTGTTTTCTCTGGTTTGTTGATGACATACGTTGACTGACGTCTCTTCTCCCCCGCAGACCATCCTTCCTGCCTCGGCTCAGGACGTCTACTACCGGGACGAGATCGGCAACATCTCCACCTCCCACCTGCAGGTTCTGGATGACTCTGTGGAAGTGGAGGTCAGACCGCGGTTCCCCCTGTTTGGAGGCTGGAAGACTCACTACATCATCGGCTACAATCTGCCCAGCTACGAATACCTCTACACCCTCGGTGAGTTCTGGAAATGCTTAGTCACTGCACTGCATAAAACTGAGATGCTAAAGTTCTTTTTATTTTTTGCATCATTTTCCATTCTAGGCGACCAGTATGCACTGAAAATGAGATTAGTTGACCATGTCTATGATGACCAGGTCATCGACTACATGACTGTGAAGATCATTCTCCCAGAAGGCGCCAAGTAAGTTTCTTCTTTTTTTTTTCCCCCTGAGTCAAATCTGTCTGGTAAGTAAACAAGATGAAAATGAAACTTTGGCCGACATTAATGTTTTTTTTGTTTTGTACAAATCAGAAACATCCATGTGGACACACCCTACAAAATTGACCGCATGCCAAACCAGCTGCACTACACGTACCTGGACACGTTCGGCAGACCGGTGTTGGTAGCTACTAAGAACAACCTGGTGGAGCAGCACATTCAGGACTTTGTGGTAAGATGATGGGCACAGTTGAATTAGTGATCTGGTTATGAAACATTAGTTTTGTTGTTGTTGTTTTTCTGTTTTAGACGAAAACCTTCCATTTTTAGCTGTACCTTGACTTGATGCATGTAACAACCGTGAAATAAAGGGATGTTTAAGTAGCTGTGGTGTTTGCCACCCTAAGAAAACTAGAATAAAATGTGAGTGGTTGTACCCTAACCCTGCCCTTACCCTTATGAAGGTGTAATTATTCATGTTCAGAAACATGGTTGTCCACCAGTCTGATTAACTCGTCGTTCCCTCTTGTCATCTGCAGGTTCATTATACCTTCAACAAGATCCTGATGCTGCAGGAGCCTCTGTTGGTGGTCGGGGCCTTCTACATACTCTTCTTCACTGTGATCATTTACGTACGGCTGGACTTTGCCATCACAAAGGTATAAAAGACCGAATGTCATCACGAGTTATGTTTGTGTAACTTCTTCGTTGGCTGTGTTCATTTTCCTGTTCTGAAGATTCGAGGCATCGCCATATGGCGCTTGGCGTTCCTAACAGCTGAATAAAAGCCGTGCCTGTCCTTTGTTCAGGATCCAGCGGCCGAGGTGCGGATGAAGGTGGCCTCCATCACGGAGCAGGTGCTCACTCTGGTCAACAGGCGTCTGGGTCTGTACCGCCACATGGACGAGGTGGTGAACCGCTACAAACAGTCCCGCGACACGGGCGCGCTCAACAGCGGCCGCAAGACCCTGGAGGCCGACCACCGCACTCTGACCAGTGAAATCAGCTCGCTGCAGGCCCGCCTCAAGACGGAGGGCTCCGACCTGGCCGAGAAGGTGCGCGGGGTCGGCTGTTGAGAATCGGGAAGACCGTTGAACCGCCGCGTCGCTCACCGGACTGTGTTCTGTTTCCCAGGTCGGAGAGATTCAGAAGCTGGACGGCCAGGTGAAGGAGCTGGTGTGCCGCTCCTGCTCGGAGGCGGAGCGGCTGGTGGGTGGCAAGGTCAAGAAGGAGACTTACATTGAGAGCGAGAAGAGTCTGACCGGCAGGAGACAAGAGCTCATCAGCCGCATCGACAGCCTGCTGGACGCCCTCTAAACTTCACACCCGCCAACATGCTGCTTTCATCAAGTATTGGTATGAAAATGACAAGAAATGTGACATTGGTTTTTTTTTTATTGTTGTTTTGGGGGGGTTTTTTTTTTTGCTTTTTTTTTTTTATTACCATCATTGCATCCAGACATGGACTATCAACATCTCGTTTTATGGAAGTGATGAGTTTATCTGGACATGTACCTCTGTGCCTGGTGATAAACTTGTGTTTCACTGTTTGCTCGGGTTCAGAGCAGCTACATAACGATGTTTGTTTCTGATCCTCTTTGGGTTTTTTCTCTTTTTTGTTTTTTTTTGAGCTAGCCCTTAATCTCTGTTCCATTTGCCTCAGATTTCATGTTCTGGTCTTTCCCTCTGAAGCATGCATGGATTTAAGGTTTTTGAAATGGCCTCACATCTTTACTCGTATACTGTATTCTGAAGCTAAAGATTGTAAGCGTTGAAGAGGATGCTTTTTGTTCTGTGCTGACCTCAGCTGCAGTTTTTTTTTTTTCTTCCCCCGGACTGACGTTTTAAAATTTGAAGCTCTGAATCTGCATCAAGGCCAGCGCTCGTTTCGGATGTTCCCGATTCATATTTTCTACATTTTGTATGATTTACTTTTTTTTTTTTTTTCCACTCTTTGAGATTAAAGACTAAAGGAGATTAGATTGTGTGCAAGACGAGACATGGAAGCTTTTATTTTGGGAAGGGGGCATTGATATGGATCTCGGTTAAATTTGGAAATAAAGTTTGGAGAATCTCATCTTTGTCTCTTTTAATTCTTTCTAGAATAAACGGTGTCCTTCATTCACCACAAGAGGGCAGACTGGTGCAAAGAACCGCCTTTTTGAAAAGCTAAAAATCGTCTTTGAAATGTCAGTTTCATATTTTTTTCCTTTAAACATCTTCAGGAAAGACGAATCCGCATTTTTGAGGCGGCTTCTGGCTCTCGTGGTGAAGTTCCTGCAACTTTCTAACTCCAATCCCACCAAATAGTTTGGTGAAAAGTCCGGAGTGAGGACAAGTGCAAAGAGGGTCAGCTGAAGGTCAAAGCTTTCCCTCCAAGGTCACCGGGGGTCCCGGCAGGTCATTTCCTGCTCCATAATAACAGCCCGGCTTCTCTCACAATGACGGCGCTCATGCATTGTGTGCGCCGTACAATAATCATTCTCAAAACATGCCGGTGACAAACCACAGACAATGTCTGTCAGCACAGACGCTTAGTGGTGGCGAAAGGTCACACAATGGCATTTTTGTGTGCGTCTTTGGATTTGAGTGGAGCTTTCTCTGAGTCACAGATGACTTCTACTTTCACAAGCTACTTGGATCACGACTGCCCTCCACTCTAGCGTGACATAACCAAACGTCTGTCAGACGGATTGGCCAACTTATTAAGAAAAGTTCAGGTCTTAGTGAGAATTTACACATTTCCATTCCATGTCTCCAACTTCCTTAAAGGTTGTAGACATAGAAGTGGTGCCCCATGAGTTAGGGGACCATTTATAGTGTCACAAGACCAGCATGATGGGTAACGGTACTAAAAAGCCCTGCAAAGAAAACGATAGAAACGAACCCGTCTGAAGTAAATTAACAGAGACAACTGTGAAATAACCAAAAGAAAACACCAAAAAACTGAGTTAGCTGAAATGCAAAATGAAAATGGACCAAAGTCAAAACATCTAAAACAAACGTAAATTAACTACAAGAATCTGTAATAGAGCAAGGTTACAGTGTTGTATGTTTGTTGGGTTGTGTGTTTTTCCTTTTGGTCAATGGGATTTTATTTTTGATGCAATTCTAAAAGGTAGGATTGCGTGCATTTAAATGTGCCAGAATCCTGGACTTCAACATTTTTATTCTAAACCGGCTGCTTTTGTTACACCCGTTTTTTTGAAGGATGGACTGTGGGGAAGATGAAAGCAACTGTATATTAAGTTTTGTTTTTTATATATTTTGTACTAAAAGTATGCATAGCCTTACAAGCTCTGTTGTCGCATTACAACTACAAACTATAATTCATTCTAATGCGATTTTATACAATAGACCAGCAGAAAGAAGCTGCTCGGTGGGACATACTCACGGTTTCTTTATAACAAGAAGGTCCTGGCTTTGACATCAGCCTGGGCTCTATTTGCCCCTAACTGTCCCATGAGGTGCTGTTTGTCCTGTGTGGTCTGCGATGGACCGGCGACTTGTCTAGGATGTACCCAACCTCTCACCCAGTGACTGCTGGAGACAGGTACCAGCGTCCTTGTGACCCTAGACAATTGACGGATGGAAATCTTGGGATATTGTTTTGCAACGTAACCCTGCTTGATGCATTCCCTCAACTTTCTCCCTAACATGTCAGCTGTGTTTCTTGGTTTTCATGATGCTGTTTGTTCTCTAATGTTCGTTGACAAATCTCTGCTTTACAGAGCAGCTGCATTTATACTGAGAGTGAGGGAGTGGACAATCGGGTAAGTTATGAAGGCAAATACTCACTATATCCTATGTATGGACACCGGAGTTAATTGGGGTGAATAAAATTGGAAAATGAAAAGTACCTGCACCATAAAGAGACCCAGCTGAATGTCAGTGGGTATTTCGGGGTTGTGCTGCTTTGTTGGAGCCTCCTCAGATGGCTCCCTGCATCCCTGACAGGCCACTGTCACGCTGTGGCTGACTGGAGGCCTTGCAGTCCTTTCAGTTCTTAGCCCAGGATATGATTACCGGTCGCACAAGCGCTGCGGTTTATCTGTTGCTGTAAACTGAGCAGAATACAGTTTAAACCGGAATTCGTGTGCAGCACTGTATCCTGATGTGGCCAACCGAGCGTGTGTGCGAGTCTGAGGTGGATGCTGGGGTTTGTGCAGGGCGTGTTTGGGACTGGTTTGGGCCATGTGGTTGAGCTGCTCATGATCCCCCCTCAGGCACGGGCTTGATTATTATCTTCCTTTTCTGAAACATGGTGTTGATGCAGCCTGTGTTTTGCCTTTTATCTGCCAGGAATCATGAATATGCAAAATGAAAAAAAGAAATATGGACAGGGTTTAAACTAGACATCAGGTGAGTGTGCGCCGCGCAACTTCTGGGCCCAGTGACGCGGTGGTGATTGATTACATTCGGGGCTCACCTGCGATGCTCTTCCTCTTAATCTTTCTTGCTCCATAGTAGACACACACAATCGCACACCGACACACACAAAGACAGAGGCAGAAGTCACCAGTCAGGGAACAATATCCTGCTTAGAAGACCCTTCACAGCACACTCTCATAAATCACTGAGACAGAGCCACCACCCTGACTGTCAGCATGTTATTATGCGCCCACTCTCAGGTCTGCATTCTTCACAATATAAATTCATTCAATTCCCCCAATCCTACAACACTGCCACGAACACACGTCATGAAAAAGAGAAGAAATACGAGTTCAATCTGAAGACACACACACACACCCACACACACACAAAACCCTTCCTCACCTGCGCTGATTCCCTCTGGCTACGCTCAAAGTGCACAGCATCACAAGGGCGGCCCTGTGTGCCCCGAACCCACCGCGGCCTTCTGCAACCGGCCATTCCTCAGTGACAGGGTGCCGGGACGAGGGGGATGAGAGGCTCTGAAGGGCGAGGGGGAGTGGATGAAAGCCTCCGCGGCTCAGCAGCCTTGTGCAGGTGGCAGGTGTGATGCGGCCGGGTGCAGAAGCGCGAGGGCGAGGAAGAGGAGGACAATGAAGGCATCTGTGACCCTCGGCGCAGCTGCAGGAGGAGGGGAGGAGCAGGGGCTGACAGACGAGACGGTCCGACAGGAGAGAGGAAGGGGAAAGGATGGCCCCGGTGAGCGCAGAGATGGAGATGGAACTTCAAACGGAGGATTGGGTTTGTGGGTGTAGAGAGACACATTCTTGTCTGGCACGGAGTTGGTAGGGACATGAATGGCTGGGAGGGGCGGGGGGTCAAAAGTAAGGCTTGAGTGAACCAAACCCGAGTCTACAGACGTATCCCTGCTGTGTGGATGTTATTGCGCCATGCACTTTCCCCTCAAAGCCTCTTGTCTCCGTCTGTGTGCATACTGATGTCAACCACTCTCTCTGTATGGATTTGTATTGATGAGACAGTAATCCTCTCCCCTAGCTGCCCTTGTGTGAAACTGTCCACAGCTCCCACTAAGGCCCACTGATCTCTGCCACATGGCGCCCCATCAAAGCATCCGGCGGTCATGCCTCTCAGAGCACGTTTTGCCAAACATGCGCCGAGTGGCTCGCACACGGTCCCTCGGCGCAGAGGATAAGCCACAGATGAAGGCCTCCAACGCCAGACTTTGTATCATCTTGGATCACGCGAAGACGGAGCGAAACAAGGCTGCGCTGTGTTAGAACAGACACACGCCCGCGCTCGCTTCCTACTTTCTCTATCGGACCTGATTAGAGTGACAGGGGCACTTCCCATTGGCTGTGAGAGTGGCCCTCTCCTTTCCAGGGCAGCCAATTTCCCCTACTCCAGAGCTGATAGGAAACTTTGATTGTCCACTCAGCTCAGGAGAGACAAAGAGATTTTTCCTCCCGCAATCCACATATCGCTCCATCACATCTCTGCCTACAATACCCCCCACTCCCCTCTTCACTTGCCTTTTCCTCTTTCCCTCCACCATCTCTCCTTCTTAGACTTTCTGGGCGTATGTCTATGAAGCTATAGCCACTTTCTGTTGCGGGCTGCAGATGGTGAGTCCATTAAACAGGCACTGACTACTTTGATGGGCAGGAAGTTTCACTTCATGTGGTGACATCTGCATCCTGTGACAAAATCCTACCCCCTGTGCATGATTTACTCTGTTGGCTAACCACCGTCCACTGATAGCATTCCTTGATGAGATACATTTGCAGTCCTGCCGCATGCAGAACAGCGCCATGGTCTTGTTGGGTGTGAAGTAAAAACAAGCACGGATTAAAGTTGGGGGGTCACGCTTAGAGAGGCTTCTGAACATGTCTGGGTGGGTCGGTGGGGGTGAACAGGAAACATCTCTCCCTTTCTCTCCCTCCACCCGAAGCTGGCGCTCCATGAGAACACACTTCCTGTCAGGCCTCCTCAAACTTCCTGTCCAGCCACCGGGAATCCCAGCTGGAACATTCCAGCTGTGCGCCGCTCCTCCCTCCCTCTCGCCCTCTCGCCCTCTTCATCCAGTTTCTTTGTTACAGGGTTCGTTGGAGATATCCACTCACATTTATTCCAACGCAGGAAGAAATCAAGGCGAAAAACTCAAAATTTCCCATTTGGCAATTTTTACTTTACGTCGGCAGTCCGGATTGGTTAAACAAGCAAAAGAAGACGAGAAAAAAAAAAGAAAAAAATTACATTCCACGGGAGGATAAAACAAACAGAGAAAGTTTGGGAAGGAATAGAAGCAGAGCAGGTCAGAAATAGAAAGACCTGAAACTGTGACCAGAACCAGATAACGTGAATCGGAGTGGTAACACAGAATCGGACAATGCAAAGTCTCTGCAGAAAGATGGGGATTCAAACCCGGGACCTTTTTACTCCATCTGTCGGACCTGATTGGAGATCCTGATCTCTTATTTATTCCATAAAATGAATGATATACACTTCGTTTCACATACAAACGATTATAAAATGTCCTTTTTCATCCTTATTGTTTTTTTATATTATTGAAATTTCTCCATGTGGTTCAAAGTCAAATTAAATATCCGCATGGTCAATTAGACTTCGATTTAGACAGCCTCTATTGTCATATAACATTCACAATATATGTGAGCGAAATTCCATTGGACAGCTCAGAATAAGAAGAGTAAAAACATAAATATATACAATAAAAAATGATTAGTAGGAGTTTAGCAATCTCGTGGCTTTAGTAAAAGGTTCCTGATCTTCCTCTCAAGGTTGTGCAGTCCAGAAATCTGGCCTTTATGGGACAGTGGCAAGAAGAGAACGCTACTGTTCAAAGAAGTCAGAAGTCCTGTTTGCAGAGGGCCACAGAAAACATCTGGCAGAAGGTCGTCCTGTCAGATGAGACCAACGTCCCTGGTCTTTGTTTAAACGTATGCGTGGATGAACGTTAGCGCGGCACTTCACCCCGAAAACACCATCTGACGGTGTGACGGTGGCGGATGCAGAGGGTTTTCTGTTCAGCAGGGAGGATGGAGATGCAAACGACTTGAAACCGTTCATTGACACCTCAGAGCGGCCTAGTCAAAGTGCCGACTTTCGTACAATTCAAAACCTGTGACAAGACTTTGAATTCAAATTTCACAGATGATTTCCATCCGATTTGCCCAATGTGAAATGAAGACTGAAGAAGCAGAGATTCATTCATAAAAGACTTTGAAAATGATGAATCCTTTTCCTTTCAATGCAGGACTTGTGTTGGTCCACTGCATCGCGCCCCAACAAAAGGTTCGTGTAAGACAACTTCCCTATGTGCCATACCTAGAAAAAACGAGTCAGTCAGTTCAATCAGAGCCCCGCTGCTGAAGTTCATGTCTTTCCCGCCAGGGGTCGCTACATAACAGCACATTCCCTTCCCCTGCAACTCGAGTCTCGCAGCTTCAGTCCCAGAGGCTCCTACCTTTCCGAGCTTCGCAGCCTCCTCGTTTCGACGTGCACGACTTTTGTGTGAAAGCGGGGGAAAATGTGTTCGGGGCTATTAGTCTAATGGCATGAAATGAAAATGGCACAGGCATGCTTATGAATGCGCCCTGACACCGGGGGCCCCGTATGGCGGAGGAAAAGAGCAGGTTTGGTGACTTTGCGTATGACCTTTTCGGAAAGAGAGCTAATCCCGAGCTATAATAGACTCCGGGACCGATATGGAAAACTGCAGGCCCGTTATCTCGGTTGTCTAGGAGACCATCAGAGCACCGGAGCCGGTGGAGATGCGGCGGTATTAAAAGAGAAGCGTGTGTGTGTGTGTGTGTGTGTGTGTGTGTGTGTGTGTGTGTGTGTGTGTGTGTGTGTGTGTGTGTGTGTGTATGTGTATGTGTGATGTGTGTGTCTTGGAAAAATATCCCCCCCCCGTTATGTTTTCTTGGAAAAGTGTCGCTCAAATATGCTGAATCACATCTTATAAACCCGGAAATGCGCATTTTTCCCCCTCGTCGTTTTTTCTTTTTTCTTTGGTTTTAAATCCAGAATAGCAAAGAAAAAGGTTCCCAATGAGGTCTTGTCATTTTTCCTTAAAAAAAAAAAAGAAAAAGAAAACTCACCTCACCTGACATCAACTATAATTCATTTAAAATAGGTCTGATATGATTTGAGCTGAAATTGGCGCAAAATGCCACTGCAGTTTGTTAGAAAGATACCAAGAAAGAGAGAGAGAGAGAAAAGAAGTCAGGTTCATTTGGCCTGCAGATAACAGGGCTGGTAAAAACAGTGGTGCTTGTCAATAACGCCTCCGTCCTGTTGTGGAGGTGAAGGTGGTGCCATCATAATTAGATGTGTTTATTAGCGAGGAATCTACTAGGAAATTAGGCCTTATCGTGTTATCTGCTCCCCCCCGCCCCCCATCCCCCTCCACCCACCTCGGTGTTGGATAAATGAAAAGTTTATAAATCATTACAGGCCAAATTAACAAGGCGTCGTCATATATTGCCTAGCAACACAATAAGCATCCCAAAAGGTGACCCGAAGAAATCACAGAACTTCATCTCGCCTAAATAAGATCAATCGGGCAGATAGGCTTGGCATTATAGCGGTTGACACTGCGTTAATGCGCAAAGTGCGTCTGGCCCAATAAGCTCCGCGCGTGACGCCAAGCAGAGACTATTGGTGTAGAAAAAACCCCAAAACAAAACAACAACAACAATAACAACAACAAAAAAACAACAACAAAAAAACAAAACGTGCAAATATGTCTCCTTCCCCGCACGCCTATCTGTCTGTATCAACCTGCGGCATCTCTCCCCCCGCCTCGTCGGCCCCCCTGCGCCAAATGATGCATTAGATGCACTGAATGTATTTGTTGTGCGAGTTTGAAAAGGCGGCGATAATCTGGGAGGGAGAGATAAGGAACACCAATTTATTCAGCGGCACTTTGGACCCTGCTTCCAGCCTCGGTCGGCGCTGACACCCCCAGCAGTTTGCTGATAACGATTAGGCCATTTATTATCTTCACGGAGAACAAAGATTACGTGGTGCCGATGAAATATTACCCCTGGTAATAATCAGAAGGAGAAGGGCCCCGGCATCCATAATGCGGTGTGCATCTATATGCACATTTTATACACACACACACACACACACACACACACACACACACACATATATATATATATATATATATATATATATATATATATATATATATATATATATATATATATATATATATATATATATATATATATATATGTTTTATTCCGTCCAGGAATAATAATAATAATAATAATAATAATAATAATAATAATAATAATAATAATAATAATAATAATAATGTTTTTGCTGATGTAAAAATGTTACACAATTTATTTATTTATTTATTTTTATTTAATCTGAGCCAGACGTCATTGATGTTTGCTGCCTAAAAGTCAGACCACAAAGAGCCCACAGTTGTACTTTTAATCTCATAAGATTCTGATTAAGGTGGTGATGTTAGAGGCATCAACGCTGAACTGAACTATTGCTTCAGGGATAATTGGATTCATGTTGAATTCAGGGGAGGAAGAAGAAGAAGAAGAAGAAGAAGGAGGAGGAAAGGAAATAAAGAGATCAGTCGGATTCCCCATAAACTATGAACTGCATCACACTCAGCCCGCATCTTTAACTTTAACAAGTTAAGTGAATTTTATGACTGTGACGTTTACGATGTTTATGTTTGTTATATTGACGCTGAGCAGAAATCTGTTGGAAAGTCACGTCTTCGCTCTGCTGCTTTTAAAGCATTTCACGGTGATTCCGGCAATGCTCCTTTCTTCTTCTGTTTTTTTTTTCCTGTTTTTTTTTTATTATTATTTTTTTATCGTCTCCTCTTTTTGTGTGTGTGTGTGTGTGCGCGCGTGTTGCACTCTGGGGAGCACGAGGCCCGAGCGACAGAGGTCCTCGCCCGCCCCCCACCCCTCCAGTCCCCCTTTGCACCTGCCCGGCTGCGGCGCCGCGCACGAGTCCAGGTCGCGTGCAGGAGATTTTAGGAGCTTTGCATGTTTTACAAAGTTGGATGCTGCTCTTCTGCTGTGTTGTGGGGCCCACAAAGCACCAAAAGGAGAGGGGCGAGGGGACCGGGGGTGGGTAGGGGATGGGGTTGCGGGGAAGGAGCAGGGTGCATTTTTCTCCTTTAACACATTTAACAAAGTGGCTTGTGGAGGAGGGGGAGAGGCTGAAAGCGCGCATAGCCAAATCTCGGCGAGTTAATTAAGGCGCAGCGAGCTGTCAGGGTTCTCTCGACTTGGGTGACCGTCCAAAAACCGAGAAAAGAGATCAAATGACGCAGAAAGCAAACAGCGAGACTCTAACCCACGTGGAATCAGCGCACCTTTTTACTGGGCTCGATTTCAATCACTATTTCTGGGCGGAAATGTGCAGGTAAAAGAGAAGCACGTTGAAGATCATCGTTAGCAAAACTTTCCTAATCGGAACCCCACGTGTTCAACAGAAACGTGAATTGGTTTTATAGCTAAAACTGTAACCACAGCAAACACCCCACCCCTACACACATACACACACACCGCCACCCCCCCCACACACACACACACACACACACACCTCCACCTCCCCAGGGGTGAGAAGCTAAATGTGCTAGCCGGTCTGGTTTTAGCTGAAACCAGACCGGCTGAGACTGGTTACACAAACTGAGGCCTCCCGAACTGTCATGAAGGTTCTGCAACTTTTGCCAAATTTCATACAACCCATGTAAACACGTGCTTACATTTCATGGACGCCACATTTTTTAATTGCATTTAAATTTCCAAAAAAACAGCTTTAATTTTTAAAAAAAAATAATTCAAAAAGAATAAATTTCAACAACTATTTATAAAAATGCACAAAAGTCAGTTGCCTCATATTTAATAGACCCAAAGTACGTTTTTATAGTGTGAACAACAGAGGGCCTAATAAACGACACAATCTTTTTTTGTGTGCGTGAATAAACTATTTCTGCAGCTGCAATGAAATTGTTTTTAAATGCTCCAAATAATTTACGCATCATGCAATAGCGGTGCAGCCATTACGGTTTCCTTGTAGCTTCCTGTAGCTTAATGTCATTTGAAAAGGGGCATTGTCTCCAACGGGCCTCTGTACAAAACAATAGTCACACACCATAAAAAGCAGCTTTGGAGAGCGATGAATGCCAGTCAATAAAAACGATCTGCTTTTCACTCAGTCCTAATATTCAATAATCGGTTGAGTTCTAATATCAGCCTGTTTACTCTGACAAGAAAACCATCCTGGACATTTTAAGTGGCATTAAAATGAACACGTTGGTTTCAGTGAGTTGTAAAGCAAGGAATGGTGAGGATGTTCTGTTTGGCTGCTTTTAGTTATGAGGACTCAAGGTTAAGAACATTTCTCCAAAGAATGCAAGTATGCAACTTGTGGTTGTGAAAAACAAGTCTTTTTTTTTTTTTTTTCTTTTCTCACAACCACAGATGTTCAAGGTTTACCACTGTTTCAGCAACATTTCATGAACTGACCAGAAAAAAAAATAAAAAAATGATCTGAAGATCATTTAAAACCCAGGCACGTTGTTGCGTTGATCCATCAGATCCGAGTTTTTAACGGCGCAGCTTCGTCGTGACGCTGTATCTCTGCGTCTGGCACAAACTCAACAATATATTTACATTTATTCGTCATTTCAAACACGCGTTTTCGCCTAAAGTCAAAGGAAAGGATGATAACTAGTGCGCATGTACAGGAAAAAAGAGAAGAAAAAAAAGAAAAAGAATAGAGAAGGACTCTTCATCGCGAGTCGATGTGACTCCGTTGGCTCTCCTCTCATGGATCAGGTACAACCATCCGCCGTCGGTGTCTGTGTTTCACCGGGACCCGGAAGACAAGCCGCTGGCTGGCTGGCTGACTGGCTGACGTGCCATTACGTCGGGTTGTGAGGCCATCGTCTCTCTCTCTCTCATCCAGCCACGCAAGTTTTTTTATTTAGCTCTGCGCGCACAGCGAGGCTGAGCGCAGAGCAGACAGGAGGGGAGAGTCAGAGCGCAGCACCGCGCTCTGCCCGCCGGATCTTACAGCCTGTTCGGAGACCGAGACTTCATTCAACCCCCCCCGCCCCTCCCCTATCCAGCCGAACCAACGGGACAGGTGTGGACACTTTCCTCCCCCCTTTTTTTTTGACTATTTTTTTTTCCACTGAGCGTTATTATTATTATTATTATTATTATTAATTTTTTTTGGAGAGCGAACCAGAGGGAGCCGCTTTTCACTGGACGCGCTGTGACTTCAAAACAGCAGCCACACGTTTTCTCTCAGCAGAAAAGGTAAGCGGCGCGTTTCAACACCGAAAGGAAGAAATAACAACGATAATCGAAGATGAAGTTTGTTGAGAATTATTTTTAAAGGAGGGAGGGGAAAAAAAATGAACTACTGAATTAGGTTGGCAGGCTGCATGTTTCACTGTCGCAAATATTCCAACACTTACTGACAACTACATTCAAATCGATTATTCTTTTATTACAGTGAAGGAGGCTGCGTTTTATTTTATTTAGTTTTCACGTCTTCGACACAATTCGGTGTTTTTAATAAGGGCAAGCAATACAATGCAGCAAAATAATTAGAAGAAGAAGAAGAAGTAGAAAAAAAAATAACATATGCACTAGAAATTGTAAATATATTCCAACTATTAACTCCGCTCACCACAACAATGACGCGCCAGGCGGGAGTGCCCACTTTCTAATATTTCGCTGTATTGCCCGTGCGGCACACATGCGGCCAATAACGGCTCTTTTTAAAAAAAACAAATAAAATAAAATTATTATTTATGCGGCGCTTGCGGGAAGGGAGAAGGTTGCGCTCCGCTCCTGGAGTAAAACCCCCCTCGATCGCGAAAAAAGCAAGAAAAAAAACCAAAAAAAAAAACGGTCCAGTTAGTGTGTCATCAGCATTGTATTAGCGGCGACAAAAGTATTCAATTGTCACGCATTTGAAACGCATAATGACTGCGGCGGTCCTCTTTCATCAGCAGACAGAGCAATCACACCCGCACAATGGTGGAGCCGAGGATAGGGGGGGCGGGGGGGGGTCTCCGCAGGCATGCATGGAGCAAGGAGCGCGCACACACACACACACACACACACACACACACACACACACACACACACACACACACACACACACACACACACACACACACACACACACAAGCGAGAAGACTGACACCTTGTTATACCCCTTTCAAATACCTGATGGCTGATTTGTGTATATTATTCAAGCAACATGCAGTGGCGCCACCGCGGAAGGGGTGAGGGACGCAAAGGGCCACCACTGTAAATTGGCACACTGCATCCCTGATCCATGCAATCTTATAAGCACAATATTTTTTTATCAGTAAATACATACATATATATATATATACATATATAAGTGCAAGCAATACAAAATAAGAAGAAGAAGAAGAAAAAAATGACATATGCACTAGAATGTATTGCTTTTCTTTTTTCACTAAATACAAATTGTTGCAAAAACAACAGTTTTTCCTGTTGAATCTGTATGGAGACAAATCATTAACTATAACTGAGTTCGCTTGTTTGTTTTTTTTTCTTTTACATATAAAACCTTCAAATGGCAACAGCATAATAATAGCAATAATATAACCCCATAGGGTCACTCCTTTTAACTCCTCTCTGGAGGCATCCTTGATTTCACCAGTGACCGGAGAAACAACCTGCATTGTTTACAACGTTTTGCAAAAATCTGGCTGAACTTTTCTGCGATTTCTTTCCCGCACCCTCTGTGCCCTTTGCTTTCTCCGAAATGTTGTTTTAATGTTTTGCTCGTTCTCGAATGAGGAGGTGGAGTGGTGCCATCCGAGCAGCATCCAGGCCCCCTCTCACAACGCTTTTATGGTCTTGTGTCTGGGTGCTTGTGTCTATAAAGCCCTCCCCAGCGCCCTGGCTCAATCTAATTAGCCGTGAGTAAAGGAGACAATAATGCTTCAGCTGGTTTGTGTCATTCTCTTCTCTCTGCCTCTGCTTATCTTCACAAGCCCCACTGTGGCTCTTCACATAAAGACACATACACACACACACACACACACACACACACACACACACACACACACACACACACACACACACACACACACACACACACACACACACACACACACACACACACACGCACGCATGCACACACACACACCTCTTCAAGCAGCACGCAGAGCCGGGCGCTGCAGTCACACACACCTCCACTCCGGATAATGATGGATGGCCGTGCCCAATGGGAACAAACAGGTAGATAAAGCCAATCCCATTTAATAACTCCGTGGATCGGAATGATAATCTTGTTGTTCATTAGTGGCTGCGGCCGCACGGCGCCGCGGCCGCGGCAAACTCCCCCTCGCCGCCGCTATGAGGAGGATGTGTCCTCCGGCGAAGGCGTAGGACAGGGGAGCATCCTTGGGTGGAAACAACAATGCCTGTGTCCTTGAGAGAGACAGACAGAAAGCAGCGGCGCGTCCCTCCCCTCCGCTCCTCTTCCTCTCACCTCCGACACACTCCCCCATCTTTTGTCGGGGCGCATACACAAATGGGATTAATGGAGGTATGAATTACAGAGAGCTAAATCCTGCTGAGTAATCCATTTGGCAAACACCACAAACAACAATGGGCATGCGGCAGCCGCTCTCCTGAGCCCGGGCCTGCGGTGTTTAACGCAGCCCAGACAACACAGGCTGACCACTTGGCTCGGTGACACCTTACAGTATCCATATAAAGTGTCCTTTCACTACGAAACCGCAAGACCAGCGGCATCAGCAGCCACTAAGGGATCCAGGCTCAAACAGAGGCGAGCCATTAGATCCTACAGGCTCTGCGATTAGTCCACTCAGAGGCGCTAAATTCCTGTAAGTAATGCTTTACTGATGACTGATCATCTACAAAACACTCAGTTACAGGACAGAATATGAGGGTAAGAATGCTCTCATACTCACACCTGACAAATTTCACCCTGTTCCCCTCCTTTGCTTTCCACAGAACGATAGAACAGAGGCTGTTGGATTAAACTAACACTGTGGGTGGAAAGATTTGAACTGGATGTATTTTTGGGTTCATTTTTAAAATGTCTTTTAAACAACAACATATTTAGCCAAACTCCAAACAACAACTCCAACTTGCCAGGTTAAATTGGTCACATTCTTCTACTATTTATTTCTGTTAACTTTTCTCCTCTGGTTTGTTCTCCCATCTGAATAAGAAACAGGTGAGCGGTTTAAGATGAAGCTGTTCTGACGACGAAAGCAAAAGCTGTCATGTCAAGATAACCGCTTCAGCTCAGTTTGTTAGGAAGCTGTAACTAGTTTGGCTAGTTTAGCGACAGTACTAACCAAACCTCGGCTTGGTTTGTAGACATCTTTGAGAGAATACTCTAATTTCATCCTCATATTTCGCCTTTTTAAAATGTACAAACAGTCGGCTAAATTTCAAGATTCAGACAGGCGGGTGGAAACTATACGGCATATTAAACCTGAAGGACAGGAAGTCCACTGACACTGTGATTCCCCAAATTTCAAGCAAAATAAAAACGTGAAAAGGTCATGACCCCAACTCTTGGTTCAACATACAGGCATTTTCACCAAGCCGGATTAAAAACACTTTACAACGACAACACAACAAGCATCAAGAGCTATCATATCAGCCACCATGTTTCTCCCGTTCTTTGTCTTTACAACATTTCTAATATCCGTAGGCGCTCTCGTCGTCATTGTTGGTATTTCTTAAGAGTACCTCCTGACCCCAGAGTTACGTCTTTGTGACCCCAAGTGGGGCCTCGACCCCAGCTTTGGAAGCTACTTCTCGAGCAGGTGGACAAACGTCCGCTGGGCTGGTACGAGACATCCAGGTGCCAAGAGTTCTTACCTGAAAAACCTGGGTACAAAACAAACAAATGATCAACTTGGAAAAGGTCAAGCACAAGCAATGTATTATTAAAAACTCTATTCTGACGTAGACATGGCCAAAAAAACATTAAGGGTGTGAAACTATTAATCCATTGTCATTTATTGGTCACAACAGCAAAACTGATTCTAGTGTGAGAATGTGGTTTCCTTTAAGTTAAAGTCATTTTAAAGCTTTAAAAGTCATAAAAACAAACTGCTGTGGTTCAACATTACATTTAAAAACTTATGCTCAACTAAAATTCTAATAATTAATCTCTAATCGCCTACAAAAAAGCGTAATCTTCCTTCTGTTGCGGCCAGTGCACACACCCACACTAATTTGTTGATTTTAAGAGTTGACAAGCTCAAAGGGGCCAAGCTCATCAGGCCCCTGCCCCTGGCAACATGCCAGTGATTTAATGACTGCTGACTGACACACACACACACACACACACACACACACACACACACACACACACACGCACGCACGCACGCACGCACGCACGCACGCACGCACAACAAACCAGAGGCATCATTTAATGGAGGGACTTCTACCTGCTAGAACGTTCACAGGTACCTAAGGTCTGACGTCACTCAATCTACTGCACATTTTCTGACATCAGATCAAGGCGTCTGTGTCGGATTGGTAAATGCCCCCGGCAACCTCCATTTTTTTTTTTTTTGTACGTGTCAACCACAGTCGCAACCAACCAACCAACCAACCAACCAACCAACCAACCAACCAACCAACCAACCAACCAACCAACCAACCAACCAACCAACCAACCAACCGCATGTTGCGCATTTCAAGTTTTATCTAGAAAACAAAAAGAAAAAAGCTAAGCAGGCCTATCGGGGTGAACGTAAACCCGCCGTTTGTTCTGAGTAGTTCTGCGGCCTCCTGTGCGCACTGCGGGCCCCAGACGCAGAGCGGCCCCGAACGGCCGGACCCCGTTTCCTCAGGAGGAATGGCCTAGTTAAAGACAATCAGGCCGCTCCCCGCACAATGCAAAGGCGCCCGGTTTCAGGAGGGTGAGGGGGTCATAAATTCACTCCTCCTCTGTTGTTTTAAGAGGTGCTGAAATCGCTGTTTATTTACGCAACAAGCCCCACACAAACAACAGCACTTACTTGTTATTATTATGATTATGATCAGAGGGCCTGCATGCAACACACCCAACTGATCGCGTCTCGCGTGCGGAGAGGTGACGAGTAAAACAAGACGTCTGCTCTCCTGACGGCTTCCTGCAGGAGCAGGGAATTGTTCTTTATTAGAAATTAGAATAATGCTGTGCAAGCAGAATTTCCTCCCTTCGTTTTTGACGTCTGTCTTTAAGCTCTTAAAAACGCTTATTGGTTTAAAAAAAAAAAAAAAAAAAAAACTTCGCTCCGTTTGAGCTTCTGGCAAGAGAGAGAGAGAGAGAGAGAGAGACAACATAAAGTGGGCTGCTGATTGATAAGTCGTTTAGTTCTGTGGGGGTTGAGGAGAAAATAGAGAAATTTAAAAGCAGGGGAGAAGAGAAGACCGAGGATGCAGCGAGCCAATTGTGGCAGCGCGCTCCGTGATTGGCGCAGAGCGACGCTCCGCCCCGTCCTGGCTTGATATGGGAATTTACTGGCGCCAGCCGCATCAGTCTGCGCCACATCTCATTAATGAGCCCGAGCTCTGCACGGATCAAGAGGTTTAGCACATCCCGGCTGCGTTTTGCTGCTTGTGGGCGCTCGGTCGCGCGCGCGCGCATGTGTGTGTGTGTCTCCCGTCAGCTGATCGGAACCGCAACAGGTAGCCGCTTTACCGCAAAAAAAAAAAAAACGGGAGAGAACTTTTCCCTGCTTTTCAGTTTTGCAGACACGGGGTGTTGCTTTAAGACTCTCACACACACTCTCTCACTCTCACACACACACACACACACACACACACACACACACACACACACACACACACAGCCGTGCTCTTTACTTTGCCACAAGGACCCGCTGAAGCCCACTTCACGTGTCATCCGATCTGAGTGGATAAAACACGCGGGACGCTCCTTGTTTCCCGTCGGGATGCGGAGGTGAAACGTTAACGCTTTGCTCTCATCACTTCGCAGGTCGTCGCTGAAGGAAGACGGAGGGACGCGACGCTATTTATCAAGGATTCTATTTCTAAAGCCGATAAAAACCAACAACAACAAGAACAAAACAACAACAGCTGGGAACTTTACACTGAGAAGAGGAGAGCGAGCCGATCAGGAGACGGAATCGGACTGGAGGAGAAATAAAAAAAAAAAAAAAACAGGAGAGAACGACAGAGAAAAAGAAAGAGAGAGAGAGAGAGAGAGCCATGGAGGTCGCAGCGGCGGATCAGTCGCGGTGGATGGCGCACCATCACGCGGTGCTGAACGGCCAGCACCCGGACTCCCACCACCACAGCCTGAGCCACAACTACATGGAGCCGATGGCGCCTCTGCTGCCGCAGGACGAGGTGGACATGTTTCTGAACCACTTGGACTCCCAGGGGAACCCTTACTACACCAACTCCCGGGCGAGGGTGACGTACAGCCAGGCGCACGGTGAGGCTGAGAGAGCAACGCGACATGCAGGGGAGCCAGCGGGCAGAAGCAGACAAATAGACTGTGTGTCACTCAATAATAATAATAATAATAATAATAATAATAATAATAATAATAATAATAATAATAATAATAATAATAATAATAATAATAATAATAATAATAATAATTTGTGGTAAAATTGTAAAAAGCTCCTCCTTGCAATTCTGGGCCAATTCACGGACATAAAAGGGATTTCTAGCAAATGACAGCGAGAGGAAAGGGAAGTATGTCACTTAACCCCTCAGTGTTGGGTCAGCAAAGTGAGAGAGACAGAGAGAGGAAGAGGGAGAGAGAGAGAAAGAGAGAGAGAGAGCGAGAGAGAGGCACTTCCCGGATATAAAATAAAAACCGCAAATTTACTAATAACAATCTTTAGTCCGAGAGCCGCGGCAGCAGCAGGAAAAGCTGTCCGGCAACGTCCAGACCTGGAGCTGCTTTCATCTGCGACCAGCGGGGCTTTATTGTTTCGACAACAATGGGCCTGTTGTCGTTTTGGTGAAACGAGGCCTATATGATTGGACAGTAATTAGATCCACAATTTAAAACCGGCCTGAGCGTTTTATTTACGTCTGGAACTAAATGTCGGATTTGAGCCACTTTGAGGCTTTAGCTGGTGAGACTTTTTATTTGGACTTTCAGAACTTGCGTCAGGATTGCTCTGCCCTGAAAGTTGTGGGATAAAATGTGTCGTGCAATGCTGAGTGTATTACAAAGAATTCAATAATAATTTTGTAAAAGAAAAGAAAAAAAAAATATATATATATATATGCATGTATTTTCAGCTCGCCTCACTGGAAACCAGGTTTGCCGGCCACACCTCATCCACAGCCCCGGCATCCCCTGGCTGGACCCCGGGAAAGCCGCGCTGTCCGCCGCGCACCACCACAACGCGTGGGCGGTCAGCCACTTCAGCAAGCCGGGCCTCCACCCGGCCAGCTCCGGATACCCGTGCAGCAGCAGCGCCGGCACGGCCTCCGTGTCCTCGCTCACCCCCGCGTCCCACTCCAGCCCGCACCTCTACAGCTTCCCCCCGACGCCTCCGAAAGACGTCTCCCCGGACCCGGGCCCCACCTCCCCGGCCTCCACCCGGATGGACGAGAAGGACTCGATCAAGTACCAGGTGCCGCTGGCGGACGGCATGAAGATGGAGAGCTGCAGCCCGCTCCGCGGCGGCCTGGCCTCCATGAACGGCCAGGCCGCGGCCACGCATCACCCCATCCCGACCTACCCGGCCTACTCGCTCCCCACGCCCCACGACTACAGCGGCAGCCTCTTCCACCCGGGCAGCCTGCTCGGCGGCTCTTCCTCCAGCTTCACGCCCAAGTGCAAAAGCAAAGCCAGGTCGAGCTCAGGTGAGTCTCTGGTGTTTTTATTAACAGATTATTGAGCCAATTAAAACACATTCTCCCGGTCCAGCCTTTCACGGAGCGCGTTCTTGTTTTATCTGGCACGGTGATAATGTCGGAGTTGTTGTTGTTGTTGTTGTTAAACACGCGTTTATAATTGTGCATGCATTGCTTGGAGAGTATTTGCATATTTTGTCTCAGATTTGTCTCAGATTTGGACCTGAAATCCCACCCAGTGCAGTTTTTACATTTATTTGCCTCTCTGTCAAAACAACAACAACAAAAAAAAAAAAAAAAAAAGAAAGAAAAAAAAATCTCTCGTTTCCAAGCAACATTTCCTCTCTGACACCTCTTATCTTTGTTCCGTCTCGCTCTTTGCAACTTAACTTTAACTGGGGGTGGAGTGGGGAGGGTTGGGGGTGGAGTGGGGGGGGGGTGGAGGTGGTAGTAGTGGGTAGTGGGGGGGTCAGTTCAAGAAGCAATCCACTTCAGCTTTTAATTAAATCACTGCGATTTAAGTTTTGTTTTTTTTTTAAACAGGAAGTTGAACGCGCTTTAATTGTTCGACTTATCGATTATTCGTGACTATGTCAATCGAACATGTTATCGCGCAATTATTAGACGGAACTGACAGAACTTTGCAGCGACTCATCCGGTTCTTCAGGTTACCCCCCCCTCACCCCCTCCCCATCACCACAAACCGCCTAAATTGCTTCTTCTTCTTCTTCTTCTCTTTTTGTGCCACGACTTATTTTCTTGTTCTTTTTTTTTTTTTTTTTTTTTTTGCCTTTTTAAACGTGGCCTTTTTACTCCGCTTGGAAAATAAAGCAGTCACGACGCCCTGGCTCCTGCCATATCCTGTATACCTCCAAGTGAACAAATCACGACCTCCACCCCTCCCCGCCCCCCCACCGCTCTCCACAGTCCTAACAAAGCCCAGGCGACAGAGTCCTGCTGTTTGTGTTTTTAAGCATGGCCTTGGCTTCTCTGTGAAGATGAGAATGCATTTTTGCAGAGCATTGAGTAATTATCATCATAGGCGCTGTGTTGTTGTTGTTGTTGTTGTTGTTTTTCATTCTTGCACTTAAGTCTCACGGTGTTAATTTTTTTTTTTTACTTAACATGTTTTCGCGACGTTTATGGAAATTGTGCGACTCTGTGTTGCTCTCCACTAATGGGAAACCAAGTGAAAAATAGTGATAGAAAAAAAAAAAAAAACCTCTTGTAATGAGTCAGTAATTTCCCCACATTGTTTCATTTGTTTTCCATTGAATTAACAGACAAAGAATGTGCATGAGCAGCTTGTTAACTACTAATGCACCAGTCAGCTGCAAGTCAGCTTATCTGTAGGTCAAATTCTGGCAGGTCTTAGATTTATTTATTTATTTATTTATTTATCTATATATGTTTTTTGCCCATAGTTACATGCATCAAAAGAAAAAAAAAAAGAAAAAGAAAAAGAGATGCACTGTGGGACAGCTTTTCGTATTCCTTTGAGTTTTGACAATCCGATTCCACCTTTGACCTATTCCACTATTTTTATTCTGAGGAATAATGAATATAACAGAAAATGTGCCGCAGGTTCCTGGATAAATGGCATAATTAAATTCTAAATAAATGAATAAAATTGAAAAAGCTCATGTTGGTAATTTCCAGCTCTGGCTGGATCATTTCTGCAGCTGGAAACGTCTTTTTAGCTTTGTGGTTATCAGTCGTCCAGAAATCAGTCGATTTTTCTCTCGATTGTCTCTGATAAACGTTTGGCTGGTTGAGTGTAGAAGATTTAGATAAAAAAAAAAATCTGTTCTTTAAATGTATTTAAAATCACAATTTTTAGTCCATAAGCACCCAAAACTACACCATTCTCTTTGCACTGTTTAATGAGCCACAGATCGAAACGGGACGATTTTTTTTTTCTCCATCTGTTTTCAATAAGTGATCAAATGATCAAAGCGTCAAATATTGTTTTTTTTTTTCGCTCTTTGTTTAGTGCATTAAACCTAAAGACGGCCACCATTTTCTGCATATAAACTCCTCAAGAAAAAAAAAAAAAAGAAGTATTTTAATACATTTTTTTCAGCTTTATAAAAATCAGATAAAGGCCGAGGACATGAGTTTTGACACGTAAACAGACACAGTCTTGCAGTGTCCTGTTTTCTCTATCAAAAAGACAACAAAAAAACCATCAGACCAGCTTTTATTTTTTACTTTTTATTGGAAAAAAAAATAAAAATAAAAAAATCGAACCGTCAGAACCGGCAAGTCAGATTTCAAAGAAAATTGGCAACCTGAGAAGCTCGATCGGTGCATCTCTGCTGTTGGCAAATTGTTCCGGATGCAGTTGCGCAATTATCAGCACTGTCATCTCTCTGAACTACACGTGGGAAAACGCTGGCCGCCCGACAATCGCAGTGAATATGAGCTGCCGTGGCAGGAGAAATGCTATAGTGTGACATTTAAAACAAGCCGGCCAGTCTGCGCCCGAGTCAGTTACACAAACATATCTGCTGTACGGCATTCAAAGAAAATAAAACCCCCCCCCGCAAAAAACAAAAAGACCTCTTATCTGTCAAACTCTCTGCCCGGTGCCCGTAGTGTTGATTGACTGTTGTACAAAATGCCACAATGACATTTCAGCTGTCAGCACGAACACCTTGCAGTCCTGCGGCTTCCTGTCGAGCTGACCTCAAACCAAGAGCTCTGCGCCCGCCTGACTTTCTTGTGCTCGACGCGTCTTCACCCTTCCCATTTTCTTTTCTTATTTCGACACAAAGCGTTGCATGAAACAGAACATCGAAGTCACGGCTGATGAATATTTGCAGCTTTAATGAGGGCCTCTTCAGTCTGGCCGCTGGACTTGTGAAACACTTAAGAGGAAGGAGAAGGGAGGTCTAAGAAAGATGCATTTCAAAAGGAGAGCCCAGCTTTGTACTCAGGTCAGATTCCATTGTAGAGCAAAGGGTGGGACTTTGGGTGTCGCTGGCTTTATAACAGGAATAATGAGATGGTGCTCTGGGGAAAAATAGGGATTCTTGAAGTGAATTGTCTGTTTAGCAATGGGCTGTTTGAAGTCAAACCTGTAAGGGTGAGACGAGGGCACGGACGGAAGATTAAAAAAGCCGATTTTTTTTCTCTCTCTCTCTCTCTCTCTCTCTCTCTCTTTCTCTTTTTTTTTCGCCCACAAAGAATGAGCATTTGTGGTTGGAAACCAGCTCAAAGTCATTATTAGCAGCCAAGTGACATGCAAGCCTTTCGTCAAGCCCTGTGACACTATCTGCCGCATTTAATACCTCCAACTCGCACTAATGCTTCCTCTCACGGTTGCCCACAGAGCTGATAAATAATGCAGTCCTAATTTGATGGCGTGTCTCATTCTTCTTGTTGGACACCTCTGGACATGCTCTCGCCGCCTCTGGATCGGTTTACACGGAGCCGTTTGTGTGTGACAAGCGCTCGCTCTTTGCTACACCTGCACGCCGCTGCGGACATTGTCCCCCGGCGGCAGGCGGATTTTCTCTTCATGTTACAGTGCCATCTGGGGTCACCCGGCGCTATCGGGACAGTTGCCCGACAGCGCCGGACAGCTGCCACAATGTGCCGCCTCTTACAGAAGGTGAACTTTTTAATTATATAAAATTTCTTTCCCTTGTCTTCCTCTTGAACTATATGCAGAGGGTCGAGAGTGCGTGAACTGCGGAGCCACGTCCACCCCTCTGTGGCGGCGGGACGGCACCGGCCACTACCTGTGCAACGCCTGCGGACTGTACCACAAGATGAACGGCCAGAACCGACCGCTCATCAAGCCCAAGCGGAGACTGGTGAGCCTCTCGACTCTTGCTCTACGCCCCGAAGCTGTGCTCCGAGAGCCGGCTACCCAAATATGAGCACAAAGCAGATGCCGGCAGAACAATTCCAGGAAAGTTATATTTTCCCTATGATCTTCCTGGAATTGTTTGTCCCTCTCGCCCCCCGACGATCCGCCTTCGCGGCCTGTTACAATACTGCTACTATTGCCATTGTTCCTGCTATCGTTATTGCTGGTACTTCTGATACTGTTACTGATACCGATGCCCAGGCTGCTTGAGTTAACACCATGATGGAGTCAATGGAGGGCTGGGAGGAGGATGCTCACACATCTGTCTGTCTGTCTGTCTGTCTGTCTGTCTGTCTGTCTGTCTGTCTGTCTGTCTGTCTGTCTGTCTGTCTGTCTGTCTATCTATCTATCTATCTATCTATCTATCTATCTATCTATCTATCTATCTATCTATCTATCTATCTATCTATCCATCCATCCATCCATCCATCCATCCATCCATCCATCCATCCATCCATCCATCCATCCATCCATCCATCCATCCATCCATCCATCCATCCATCCATCCATCCATCCATCCATCCACCCACCCACCCACCTCTTACTTCATCTTTCCTACTTGTAAATAAGCAGTTTAAAATCCGTGTACTCAAACCATTGCAAATGAGTATTTTAATATTTGAACCTGTTTATGAATTACGGCCCTAAATAGCCGTGAAAATGCTGAAATCTCATGTGCATTTTAATCTGTTTGCATTTTACGGTGCGTAACATTTGCGTCACAGCGTTTCGCTATTTGTTTTGGCTCTTGATTCTCGTTTGGGTCACCAGACTTTACCGAAATATGACAGATTTGAAACTCTGACCACACTAAAAAATAACTCTAACCGGCTTTGATATTTGCGACAGCGTTTAATGGTCAGGCTCCTTACAGTAGACACCGAGGAGATGAAATAAAATTGGGTACAAAGCATCTTCTTGTTGGGTCTGAATCAGAACCCAGTGTCCTAATAAACACAATGTCTGTCGCCCCTTATTTTAAGACTTATACTGGCTCAGGTTGGATCAAACGAATGAATCACCCACTGGCATCGCTGCCACAAATAACATCAGCAGGTCAAAATTGCTACCTCAAATTATCCCAAAGGCTGCAGCCCTGATCAAAATGTTATCATAAACATTAGCTGGTAATTAGTCTCGCCATTAGACGATCTCTGCAGACACTTCTGATTGGCTCTTTCCCTCTTCATTTCCCCCCCCTCCCCTCTTCGCCTCCATCACCTCCACGCCGCTCCTTCTCCATTAGCCCGCATTTTCCACTGCCCATGTGGCCGCGCGGCGCTTTGCATTTTTCAGCTCAAGTGTTTTTCAGAGTTGTGTTCAAAAGGGGGCATCCAGTTGTTTCCTATCCGGATATCTGGCCGGGCCAGATAAGGAAGTCAGGCTCCCGGCTGTTTCCGCCTGCGCCCGGCGCGCAGCATTCTCCGCGGCCGCGGCTGACATGTACTGTAAAAGAGATTATCACAACACTGAAGGAGCCGCTTGTGTGTGAAGGGACGGGCCGAGAGGGGCGGCCATTGGAAAATAAGTGGACTGATGGTCCTCCCTCCTGTTTCGTGGAGGCGAAAATGTTAATGCGCGGTTGTTGTTTATTTTATTTTTCCCCCAATATTTGTTGACAGGAAAAAAAAAACAAAAAAAAACAAAACAGAAACGCGTATTTTGTGGAATAAAAAAACCCCCAAAAAACTTTGCACCTGTAATTGATTTAGAAGGGAAAAACATGAATGCTGCGTGCGTCAAAAAAAAAAAAAAAAAAAAAAAAAAGAGAGAGAGCGATAGAGAGAATCGGAGGGGCTCGGGCGTGTTCGCTTAAATGTTTCTCATTATGCGTGGAGAATTGATCCGCAGCGGATGCGGGAGCGCGCTGCGCTGTCGGTGAGGACAACCTGTGGCTGGATCAGGGCGCGCGCGCTGGGACCCGACCGGGTCCTACATTACAAACCGCTTTACGTCACGCAACGCACAAATCACCCGCAGCGACACGCGGAAAAAAAAATTGAACGTGCGAATAAACATATATATATATATATATATATATATATATATATATATATATATATATATATATATATATATATATATATATATATATATATATACTTCTTCCTCCCAAACTTATGTAATAGTTAAAAAAAAAAAAGAAAAAAAGGAAGCCATTTCGTACCCATGTATAGGTTGGCTTCTCTATGCGCTGTTGTCATGCTGGACCTGAACCGCCTCAAATGGAAACTGGTTGAACTGCAGGTTGCAGAAAATCATGTGTGAATGTGTTGCTTCATAATATGTGAAAAATCAATGATACAACACAATTGGTGTAATTGGTGCATGAGTATAAAGGTGAACAAAACTAAATAGGAAGAAATGACCAGGTGTAGGAAGGGGAGAAACCTCAATTCATGATAATAATAATAATAGTAATAATAAATTATAATGATCATATGGATTAACTGATGCAGTGTCTCTATGGGAAATGATGACCCCAGGTGTTTTCAGAGCATTCCCTCAAAACACTGAACTTGCTGATTCTTTTTAAATCGTTGTTTAAGGATTTGCGTCTCCGATTTGATTAAAAACAAAAAGTTATCTTGAAAACATAACATGTTGTTGACATTGTTGCTTCCATCCAAATTTGCCAAAGCAAAGACTTGGGTAACTCCAGCCACATTTACATGTTAATAGTGGTGCTTTTGAGCCAGGCATCTTTTGCTTTCACGTCTGTTTGCACCAGAGGTTTCTAAAATCGGGGTCAGGGCCCCATTTGTTGGCTTGGCGGGTCACAAACCAACAAATGTGAGGTCCTGGCTTCCTCTCCATAAGTCAAATTAATGGGGACAATTAGCTGAAAACCACCTTCGAAAGCGACGGAAGCGGTGGATGCAAATCGATGAATAAAATACATTTGCAGCGGTGACGTGTAGAGATATTATTTATAGTTTCACAGTCAGCCGATGGGGTCAAAGGTTTTAGCCACTGCTTTAGAGAAGAGACACCCTCAACCGCATGTTGCCAGGGGGGCGTTGCGCCCAAACCGACCCGTTCCTAACAAACATAGCGGAGCTTTATTTACAATGTTTACGTTCGCTCTGTCTGCTCTCCTCAGTCGGCTGCTAGACGTGCAGGCACCTGCTGCGCAAACTGCCAGACCACCACCACCACCCTGTGGAGGCGCAACGGGAACGGAGACCCGGTGTGCAATGCCTGCGGCCTCTACTTCAAACTACACAACGTGAGTGAGCTTAGAGAGTGAACACACACACACACACACACACACACACACACACACACACACACACACACACACACAAAGACTTTCACCCAAGTGTGGAGTTTTCATGGGGGCGAAGGTGGTGCTTAACCGGTTAAGTGGGCGGACAGCGTGTATCGATTTAGGAGGGTGCGAGCAGAGGCTGCTCACCCTGTCGTGCAGAACCCACAGCGGTCGTCTCTTTTTATTAATCCGTCGTTGTTTCAATGGGGGGCGTTGCTCCCCGGAGAGGCTGCCGGGTGGGACTGTCATTCAGTGTAACGGCGTCGGTTACACTGATGAGGATTTGTCTGAGGCTGCTCCTTTCACACCCAGCCTGTCCTCGTCGCCATGAATTCATATTGACCGGGAAGGTTCTGTTTGGCTCAGACAATTAGACAAAAGCTAAAATGAAACGCCCCCGACTGGCCCCAGAATGCAGCCAGTGGACATGCAAAGCAGCTGCTCATTATTTATGGGGGTTTACTTTACACTGGTACGATTCATGAAGGGCAACTGCCATGACAGAAACGCCGTGTACATGATAATTGGCAGCAAGTTGAGAGATTCCGGCTGACATTTTCGGCCAAAGTTAGAAGGCAAAAAACAACCTTGAAGCACAATAATGTAGCATTCACGCTGTCAGAGCGGCTTTTGTTTGGCCTGCCTTGAGCTAATGTGCCCACTCCTCAACAGGTCAACAGACCCTTGACCATGAAGAAGGAAGGCATCCAGACGCGCAACCGCAAGATGTCCAGCAAGTCCAAGAGGAACAAGCGGGCGGGGGACGGCTTTGATGAGCTCTCCAAGTGCATGCAGGACAAGGCCTCGCCCTTTGGAGCCGCGCCGGGCCTCACCAGCCACATGACCCACATGGGTCACCTTCCGCCCTTCAGCCACTCGGGACACATGCTGCCCACTCCCACGCCCATTCACCCGTCGTTCGGTCACCCGCACCACTCCAATCGGTCGCCGGTCTGGGCCGAGCCTCACTGAGGTCGTCCCTCTCCGCCCCGCCGGGACGCAGGACCCCGCCGCATCTCCACAGACACTAAACGGCGGACTTGTGTCCCGCACGGCGGTCGGTCGGAGCGCAGCGGCTTTCAGTTGGACCGAATGACCGAGGGCCTCGTCGGGCCGCGGCCTCGACGAGACGGGGCGGCCGTCGCGAACTTTTGCGGACTCTGTGAAGAGCCAGCGCGACGAGGGGGGTTTGTCCGTTCCACCCGCCTCCTCCGTCCCCCGGGGCGAGTGGGGCTGACGGGAGAGGAGTGAATGGAGAAGCTTGTCATTCTTTTTTTTTTTTTTTTGTTGCTTATTTTTACTAAGTCACTTTGGTACCCACCTCTCCCTGACCCTGTAACAGGAGACACCAGAGAGGGCCTGAAAACAACCGCTGTTTCTCACCTCATGATCACACCCTCTTACCCCGAGATACGTGCACCTCGTCCATCCCTGCGCTGTCGTTCAGAACCGTCGCCATCACACACACACTCGCGCGCGCGCGCACACACACACACACACACACACACAGACGGACTCCTTGGTGCTGAAAGCTGCCTTACAGGCAGAACCGCTGAAAGGCAGCAACCAACCAGTGCTCTGTTCACATGCTGGATTGTGCACCGCAGTGCTCACCTGTTTTTCATAACTGTTTTATGGGAAAAAGAAAAAGAAGAAAAAAAACAAAACAAAACACCCCAACACAGTAAATAGAGTGTTTATAAATGCTTAATTGCTATCATTGTTGTTATATTTGATGTTATAATTATTGCTACGATAATTTATTTTCACTCTTTAAACTTTCACCGGACACACATGGAAACGTATGATTTTAATTACATGGTTATTACGTAAAGAAAAACACTGACCTGTCTTGGGCGAGTAAAAGTCCCTGAGCTGTACGTTTTTATCATTTTTTCCATCTCACAAAGAAGAGAAAATAAAGTTTAATACTGAAGTAGCGCACGTCTCTATGATTCTTACAGATGTACGTCCCAGCAAGCAGAGCGGAGAGAAAAGCGAAGACAAAAAAAAAAACTGAAGGAATTTTTTTTTCAGGTGTTTCTTTTAAAGAGGCTGCGATTTTCAGTCGGGTCGCTTTGCAAAAGTATTCACACCTTTTGAAAGTGATTTGGTGTGTTTGAATGTGCAAAAAGCAAAAACAATTAAGCATTTTTGAACAGGAATGCTGATCATGAATTTATTTCCAATATTACAACAGAAGAGTGAAAACTGTGGAGTGTATTTGCATTCTGTCCATACTTGTGTTGTGACGGTACAGGCTTTGCCACATTGAATGGAGACACTATGAACAACCATTCTCATGTCTAAATTGTCTAAATTTCCTAACTGGATTCAGGTCTAACGTTTGACAGGGCCGTTATAACTCATGAGAAATCATTGCGTCGCAGTTTTGGTTGTTAAAGGTCGTATTGAGCCGGTCTCAAGCTTTTTGCAGGACCTGACAGGCATAAGTCCAAGACTCTCCTGTGCTTCGCTCCATCCATCTTCCCATCAACTCCGACCACTTCCCCTGTCCGCGCAAAACTAAAGCATCCCCATGTAACTCGGCGGCTGCCACCGTGTGTCACCGTGGTGACGGTTCAGGCCTCTGGAGGAAAACCAGAAGCTCTTCCACATGTTTCTTTATGCCACTTTTTCAGTGAAGGACAGATTGGTGGACTCCTGAACTAAAAGTCGACTAAAAGCTCTGGATCTCAGTTTAGGTTGGACGGCCGTGTCTCGGTAGGTTGCACTACATGTTCAGACGACGCTACAGACTGGGCTCTGTGTGACGTTTACGGGCCGGGATGCTGTTTTAGACGTTTTTCTTTCCCCTGACCTGCTTGCAGCATCGCCTGGTCGTCACGGCGCCGTTTGTTCTCTGTGAACCTTTCGAGTCCTTCACAGAGCAGCAAGTCATCGTGCGTCTTCTGAAGGCGACTGGTTGCACTGGGTCTGATTTGAACGCGAAAGCGACTCACATCTTCCAGACTTTCAATGTTTCCTCTTCACCGTTTGAACCAACGCTGTTATTGGCCTCTGAGATAAAATCCTAATAAGTTACAGAGAAGCGCGGTGAAAAGATGACATGCTATAAATACCTTTACAAGCTGCAGCCTTTTGCCTCCTTTTGCCTTTCGGACGCGTCTCTTAATGAGTCCCGCTTCCATGTTGGGCCTGTTTTTTTTGTTGTTTTTTTTTAGTATTTTCTACATGTTATTCTAAAAAATGTTTGTGTGGGACGGTGCACAAGTCCCCCCCTCCCCCTCCCACTTCACAAAGAGTGCGTGGTCATTAAAATCATAAGCGGTATCAGATGCATCGAGAGAAGCTCTCTGATCCCTAAAGCGTGGTAATGCTTTGGTCAGGCTCCTCCTCTATCTGTGATGGCTCGTTGTTAAGAGAAGGCCTCTTTGTGGAGCGAAGGCCCCGGGCTGCAGCATTGTGCCCAGACAGCAGGCTCCAGCGAAGGGCTCCGGAGTCACACACAGTCATGCATATGCGCGTACGTACCGTCATGCTTACGCACACGCAGCCACGAATTCACACCCCGTTCGTATTTTTTTTTGTTTTTTTTTTTGACGAAAACAACGTGTACAGGCGTCCCCCCCCCCCCACACACACACACACACACACACACACACACACACACACACACACCCCACACACACACACACACACACACACACACACACACACACCCCACACACACACATACACACACACCCCACCCACTCAGTTTTTTTTTTTGGCGTTCAGAAGTCCCAAGCGTTTGGCGTGAACTCGCGTGTTGTGTGAAAACTACTGAGTCATGAGAGCGGTGTTTTTCTCACTCCCAGCGTCTGTCAGAGAGTGACTTCCCCCCCCCCCCCCCACCTCTCCCTCCTGTCCCTCGCTTTTGGCCCGGGCGACTGGAGTGAGAGGAAGGACAGCGGGGTCTTTAGTGGGAGAGCGGAGAGGAAGGAAAGGCAATCAGGCGACCTGAGCAAACACGTGGGGGTCTGCGCAAAACCCCTCCACACACAGATGTGCTCGCAGCTGAGGCTGCCAGGAAGCAGGCGTCGACTCTGTTTCTCCCTCTTTCTCTTTCTCTTTGTTTATTTTTTGTGCTCTCTCTCTCTCTCTCTGCTCTCCCATGTTTTCTGGTCTCCTCCTTTCTGCGTCTCTCTGCCTCCCATTTGGACGATTACAGTTGCAGCCAAGGGGGGCGGAGGGGACGGACTGGAGAAACTTTGAACACCGCCGAGCGACTAATGAGTCTGCTCGATTAGGGCCAATTTTCGGTCATCATTGCCGGGCTCGACATGGCCTCACACGCCCACTGCACAAACCGTCCGATTAAACGGTCTAAAGCTAAAAGCGGACAGCTACCCCTTCCTGAACCCTCCGCCCTGTTGACATCTGCTGGGGTTTTCCAGAGGTCTGGGCTGTTTAAATTGTGAAAAAAAAAAAAAAAAGAGAGATTTGTCCAGGGACTTTTATAGGTACTGTTTTTGTTATCCAGTGTAGGCGAAATGCTGCGTCGTCCGCTTCAGAAACCCTGACAGTACGCAGGACCGGGTGGCTGAGAGAGAGAGAGAGAGAGAGAGGAGAGAGGAGAGAGAGGAGGGGGATCCTCTTGATTTGATTCACCGGTGAAAAAGACGCAACGCACGACTGGCAGCGGGCTGGTCCGGCCATCTGTGAGCCGCGCCGAGCGCCGAGGGGCCGCGGCTCCAGCGGGCTGTTGAGCCGCCGCAGCCGAAGGGTCCGCTCGGCTGGGCTTTGGCCGGGCTCCCAGAGAGCAAGCACTCTTCAGGGAGGCCCTCCGGAGGGAAGCAGCAGCCCTCCCAAAAATAATACGGCGGTCTGAAGCGCCAGAGACTCCCACATCACACATGAACATGCGAGTGCGCTGCACAGATGGGGACCAATTTATTGGTCTAGCAAAAAAAAAAAAAAAAACGAAGAGAAAAAGCCTGAGAATAGTTTCGTTTTGAGTGTTAGCAGAATCTTGTAGTGGAGAGATTATAGAGAACTTTCAATTGGACATCTATTAAGTGGGATAAAAGTAAAAAAACAAAAAAACAAAACCTCCATATTAAGCTGTAAATGTTTTTTTTTTTTTTTTTAAAGTGAACAATAGTGGCCCCAGAAAATGTAGGGGGGCACAACTTAAAAAAAAAAAAAGATGAATCCGTGACATGAACATTACTCTCTGGCAGCTTTTTTTAAGGCTAGGGCTATTGGCCCCCCAGACCCTCCCCTGAAGCTGCCACTGCTGGTGACACAAATAATGGATCCGATAACAGAACAATAACAACAAATGTAGCTGAAGCATGTTCAGTTGGTCCTTATTGTATTTGAAAGCTAACCAACGGTTCTCTGATGCTCCAATTAATAATCCATAATGTTCTGTTTAAACGCACGAGGTGTAAATGCAGACGGCCCGGCTGCACGGCTGAACGACAGTCCAGATTCGTTTTACCTCCACGCTCAGGAAGAAGGATGCTGAAGGAGGGAAAAACAAGAATCAAAACGTTTTGCTAGACGACTTCAGAAACCTGCTGGGGTCGAGGCCGTCTCACAGACAGTCGCCTCCCTGCCAATTGGTCCTTTTGGAGGGAGAGTCTTTACTTTAACTAGACTGACTAATGAGACTAACATTGAGCTAAAAGTAGGTGTTGCACAAAGCAAAAAGATAAATATGTGGGAAAAATAAGAACGGTGGCGGGAGATGTCATGCTTTCTCCTCCAAAGAGCCTGGTAGCCGGTAACCTCGGTAGAGTTTATGAGCTCTTTGAAATACCAGGAAGGATAAAAAAAAAAATCAATAAAAATAAAACAAAAATGGTGACCTCTGCCAGGAAGCAGAAGACGGCTTGTAGGTCTTAAGGTGAGATATTGAAACAAGACATGTCGAAATCGACAAGGAAACAGTTCAGCAGACACAAAATGAACCGACAAGGTACTGATGAAAGGCAGTGCAACGGGAGAAAAGCAGAAAATTATTTCTAATGGGTATTTATATAACATATATATAATCAAACATGTCATTTTTTCTCATGTTTTAGTACAATATGCTGCTGACTTTAACACATTTTTGTCACCAGAGCAACAAAAATGCACTTATTGCTGTTTTAATGAGGCGGTAGAAGGTTGTGCATGTTTCATGCCAGCGATCATCAGGACTGAGATACTGATGGGAAACAAACCTGTGATGGCAGGACGAGAAAGTTAAAGCCTTTCAGAGTTTGGACTTAAAAAGTATCTTATCTATGTGTCCGTATTTTAGGCCTTGAATTTTTTTTAAATGGGCATGCAGGAAACCATATTTGGATAACTATTTGCATCTGATTAGCTTAGCCTCACTTTGGCGTATTTCAGCCATAAACATAGAAACCAACGTATCTGCGACAAAGTAGAGCTCAAGGTCAGTCAGACTGGATGAAGAAAATCTGCGAATGATTTTTTGACATTTTGCCACAGATTCTTTCTGCTCAACTCGCCGTTTGTTTGGTCGCTGCCACCCGACCAGACAGACAAACCCGTGTCCAATCCGCCCAAAACATGAAATGAGATGTTATTAGCTGCAAAGGCTTATTTATCATCCCGATGCTGATATGTTAAAAAAAAGACAATAATATCGGCCGATGACATTTTATTGCTGATTGTGAAATCACTTCACAGTGACGGTGAGCAGAGCGCCTCGTTCCACCAACCTTACATCACAAACCGCAAACGAGGCGTTTTGTGGCTTCTTCGATTTATTGTGTTGACACCTGCTCTCCCACCCGAGCTGTGGATTTCTGCGGCTCCTCCAGAGTTCCTCCAAAAAATTTCAATTTGAACTCTAAAAAAGTGGGATTTATTGTTTTCCTGTCTCCACCAGTTTCTCCCAGCGCTGTCTGGTGTTGATCTTCATGATGCTGCTGCTCGACTACAACTCTTCTAAAATGACTTTGGGCGGCTTCCAGAAGCAATTTTATTTCTGATAACCCTTTTATTTAGGATTATGAGAGTAAAAGCGGGTCAGTACGAGGATCATTTTTCAGAGATTCTACATCATGTGTTGCTCTGGCGCATAAAATCCCAATAAAATACACTGAAGTTTAGGGTTAAATGTGACAAAACTCACGGGTGTGGAAACGCTGATGGACCCGAAGATAAGGCCTCAACATTCACAGTTGGAACGAGTTTTATATCTTGAATGCCGAACACTGTTTTCACCATTGCTCACCCGTTCAGATTTCTTGGCCCGTTATTCTGGTGAAGAGGCGAGGGCGTTGTGTGTTTTTCGCCTCCCTGGGCGGACGGCTGCGCCGAGCGCGGAGGCGTCCCCTCTTGACTCTCCTCCTGAATTATGTGACACAGAAAAACATAAAGTAGGAAGTTACTTATCTCGGCTATCAGAGTGGCATTCCTGAGGAGAGATGAAGAGGAGAGATCTTCGATGCGTCAGTGGGGTGAACATGGTGGCCACCTAGATCAGAGCACCGGGAGGTTTTACGACTTCAACCTGGAACTGGATGTTTTAGCTCATCTCCCACTCCCTGCCTCCTTCTCTTTCTCCCCTCCGCTCTCTTCTGTTTACACTCACCGACTTCCCTCGCCGCCACCGCCGCCTCCCTCGCTCCCTCCCGGGCCTCGGCGCGAGCGTCCGATCTCCTCGTCCTCCTCGCCGTCCATCCATCCCCCCTTTGCTACTCCCACTCTTTCCTCGTCCCCCGTCTCTCCCCCGGAGTATTTGTTTTTCCATCAAATTGAATTAGCGGAATCAAAAGGTATTCCGAGCATCCCCTCGCAGAGCTGAGTTAGGGAGAAGGAGACGTGGAAGATGAAAGGAAGTGCAGCGCGGTTCAAATGCAGGTCTCGGAGAGTGCGTGCTGTAAAAACGGGCCGGGGTGGAGGGGACGGAGTGGGGGTGGAGGGGGGGTTTGACCTTTGTCTGGGCCTTGCTGGTAAAGCATCCCTCTTTCCTCAGACCCATAGAAGGATATTAAAGCCGCAGGACAAGAAAGAAGTGAGATGAAACGTGGATTGGAGGAACCGATCTGTGCCATTAGAAGTCCTAAACCCATGTGGCCTGAAGGCGGGGGGAGGGGGTCCGAACCTTTTGTCAGGTGGGCCGAAATCATTTCATTAAAAGTACTTGAAGGGCCAAAAGAAAACAAACAAACAAAAAAAAAACAACCTTTAAACAAATAAAGTTGTCAATTTTATTATCTTTTTTTTTTTGTCCAAAATGGATTTTATTCATCATAGATCCAAAACTTTAACAGGATTTTGTACGTTTACTGTGTCAATAGAAAGGAATCCGGTTTTCAATTTCTTTCGGGCTCGACTAACCAAATTTATTCTCGGTCGTAAAAGTGGGATTTGGGCCACTTTCTTTCAAGATGCTTGGTATACTTGGCCGTGTTTAATGAATTAAGTTAAATCTGATTTGGGTGCAGCGACTTTTCAGTGAAAGTCTCTGGATAAATGTGGTTCTACTAATTATAAAAGCTCGGTTATAAAAAGGTGAATACTTTGTGTTGTGATGAACATTTTCCATTGCAAGAAAATTACGTCGGTAATGATTTCACCCTGACTGGAATAAAAAGTCTGACTCCAGCGTCCTTCCTGGACGGGTCACAATCTGCGTCATTAAACTACAGCGTCCTCACAAAATCAGTACAGGGACCTCGAATGGCCCCCGGGCCACACGTTGGGACACTGCTACCTGAAGAAGAACTTGAGCAACACCATGACAAAGTAAATCTATGAAAAGCTTCACTTGCAATGGTTCTCAATTTATAGGGTTTCTTCCTATCAAGAGACCCAAAAATGAACTTCCTCTTTTGCCAGATGAAGAGAAATTCATAGAAATACCCCGAGTGAGAGTCTTACAGGAAAAAGGAGTGTATATTCAGTAAAGCACCTGGCCCGGGGCTAGTCATGGAAACCTAAGCAGACACACCAAAAACTGACACTTGAATAACCCTGCGCACTTCTAAGATTAGCCGAGCGCATCGTGTGGAGCGATGATGTGATCAGCACGGCCCTGACAGGAATAGCCGTCAGTCGCAGCGTTTCTGAGGTGAGAGCTGATCATCGGCGATTATCGCCGTCCCGCTGAGAGGAAGGAGGCGCATCCTGACCTCCACCCCCCCCTCCCCCCCTCCACCCCCCGGAAAAAAAAACACACATAGCCAGGACTCATCGATGATCGGTATCTCCGTACTATGAAAGTTTGTACGAAAGTAGCGTTTCTTGATCTTGTGTAATTCTGCCTCTGTCGACCTTTAAACCTCTCAGCCTCTGCGCCTCAGAACCGCAGCGGAGAGACTCTTGAGCTACAGCTGCGTCTCAAGCCTGACTGAAGAGAAGTCCTCCGAAACGCGTGGAAAAGAAAAGAGAAGAAAAACAAGAAGTGAGAGATTCAAACAGGAAGTACTTATGTGGTGCTATTAGGAGCAATTAAAAGCATAGACGTTTGACAGGGACAGTGAAAGGAGATTGATTGGAGCGGCTGCGGCACTTAAGAGCAATTCTCTCGTCACAGAGCTCACCACTGATCATGCTGTAATATTTCATATTCGTTTTGGTCATTACGCGTCTTTTTTTCCCTCCGCGGACGGCACGCCGCCTCCTTCAAAATGGCGACACAAACGGTCAGGAATTCAGCAAAGGTGAATATTCTCTGCTTCTGCTGCGTAGCGGCACGTCAGCGGCTCGTCGTCGAAAGTAGAAAAGCGGAAAAGGGAAAATGAAAACATTCAGAGCTCGGCCTTCTCGCTTGGTTTGTGGTCTTCCAACAGATTCTCAGTAAAGTGCAGTAACACTGAAAGGAGCTTATGAGTTGTGCATGAACTCACTGAATTTTTGTGGTCACTAAAGTTGTTCTCGCTTAAGATGATCTGCCTGTCAGTGAGTGTTCTCCGGCTCCATCGTAGTGATTGTAATGCGCCTTGTAAAATAAACGCTTTTAGCTTCATTAGATCCGCAATGTGCTTCATCGCCGAAAAGATATGTGAAAACTACATGGAACGAGAGAGCAGGAGGTCACTGGGGTAAAGGTGAAACGGCAAAATAATCATGCCGCCCTCGTAAAGTTAAAATCACCCTGAACAAATGAGTCACTAGTTTCTGTTGTATCAACATCAGGACAGTAATCATGCCTCAGTTTAGACCTAAATTTCCATGCAAAAGTATTCACACCCCTTCATTTTTTGTTTTGTTTTATAATGACAAAAGTGTTGCCTAAATATTTAGTCTGACATTGTAAAATGAAAATCCAGTGGCATGAAGGAGTTTGTGATTGGTCCGCTTTCACTGAACTCGTTTGTTTGCATAGAAAGTCCGGTTCGTTTGAGGAGGTGAGAGTGTGTAATCCAACGCTGAAGCGTGCCAAAAAAGCGAACTCTGGTCCGCCTATAAACCCAGGTCTTGGTTCGGTCGAAGCAGGAAGTGGACGAGAGTGCAGGGCATTCTGGGTACGTACAATCCAAATAAACGTATGAGTCTAACTCTGGAGGGAGAAATGGGTTGTGGTCTTTTACCAAAGAAAAAAGCTACAAATCTGACGCTCCTCCATTAGTCTTTACATTTATGTGTTAGAAAACCCAAGTCAGAGTTTGGACTTAGATCCTATTGCAAACTGCAGCGTGATCTGAACCGCTTGGAGCATTTGATGCGTCTGATGCGCCTTCAACGCGCCTCCACATAGACTGTAAATGTAAACCGGACACGGCTGACGCACCAAGCGCCTGGTGTAGAGCAAAATTTCAAGCATCCACATTCAAAGTGCACACGCGTTGAACTTGAAGCGTCAGACGAGTCTTTGATGCGTGTAACGCGTTTGGTGTGAACGCACCACGCGCGAGCTAGCTGACCTAGCTTACCTGGCTGTGAGAGGTTGAGCGGTTAAAGTCTTTCCTCTGCCTACATCTCCCAGAATGCTGTGCGGTTCTGGATCAGAGTTCTGTGAAGTGACTGAATCTTCTACCTCACACATTATCTATTGATATCAATCATGTGTTTATCATGGTGTTTTGTTATTGATTTATTGCCATACATCGTTTTCCTTCCGTTTCCCAAAGCGTTTCTTTGTGTCGGTCCACCAGACAAAGTCCCGACATAAAACCTTCCCCCCGAAAAACATGGAAAGGCCCAACGGATTTCATCTCCTTCAAAAGGCTCTGAAATTGTTGCAATTAACCTGTTCTGGAGGTTTTCACAAATTCTTCGCTGATAGATTAAAGTGTGTAATCAGCAGAGAAGCAGCTGTGAGGACACAGGGTGTGGACGCGCTCCCCCTCCCTCCATTCACCCTGAAAACCAGGCCAGTCTCCTCTCACCAGGGACGGGGAGCATTCAGCATGTCCACCTGGGGACAGGTAGTGTTCAGGTCTCATTCATGCCTCCTGCTCACCTGCTCCGACAGACAAATTCTTCTCTGCCGTTTGAGGACAAATGGGCCCATTCATGTTGAGGCTCCCACTGACATAGTGAGGCTGGGGGGGTTGGGGGGGATACAGTACCAATGCCTGGGAAGGCTCTGGGGAGTGGGCGTCTGGATCTGGCAACCTCTTCGCCGCCCATATAATGTCGCCCAGCATTCCCAGCCTCTGACCTGCTCCCCTTGCTTTCACCGGAACGTAACAGGAGACACGCATGAGTGGGTGAGTCAAGGGCATTCTGGACCGTCGCCAGGAGCGAGAGGATAGGACCCAGGTGCCTCCTCCCGGGTAGATCCTCTGGACGAGGACGGGGGGAGGTGGGTGGAGGATGACCAGACAGACAGAGAATGGGACAGCAACAGAGGACGGTCGGAGCCCACAGAGACCCGATGTCCTCTACTCAAACTCCCAAGCTGTTCTGCAAGCTATTGTGGACGAAGCGTAGATGCTCGAGAGGTGGATTAAGTGACAAAGCTGCCCTGAATTTATCCACTGTGTTTTGCTGGCTCTTATGGATGAGGTGATGAACTAGTCGGGCTGTCAATCGACTGCAAAATGTAACCAGATTAATCAAACTCCAGGATGGGGCCGTTTGTATTGGTTAGGGACGGTAAAACTGAGCTTTTCAATGATACATTTTTATCTCAGATATAACATTTCAGGTACAGAAGAGGAGTTTATGTTTTATTAGTTAATTATTTATTTATTTATTTTTTTACCTTTTTTGTTTTCTTTGCTTTAATGTCAGCAGGGCAGAAAAACACCAGCTACTAAACTCAGAAACGGATTTAAATGCACAAAAATAATTAAACTAAGTTAAATACAGTTCAGGGTTTTCAAAGATTTTTTGTTTGTTTGTTTGTTTGTTGCAGGCAATAAAGTGAACGTGATATTTTGAACGACAAGTTCTGTACAACTCCAAGATGCTTTTCTGACCTTTTTCATGAGAATATTTGTTTATTTGTTACTGATGAGGCAAAAAGAAAATAATTCACAGTTACATTTTTTTAGCATTTTCAACAGAAAAACAACAACAAAACAAAATAAAAAATAAATTGCTGAGTGCTTCCAACTTCATAATTTTGGCTCTCTGTGCAAAAACGTTTGGACATCACTGATCTGCACACTTGACTGTAAAAATCCACGTTTTCAAAAAGCTTCATTGTCTCAAACCAAGCAACTCAGGTTTGCAGATCTTCAATTCATTGCTTTAAAAGAAAGCAATGAAATTTACATTTTGCTTTAAAACGTAAATTAGAAATTTAGCTTTCCAAAGCTCGTCAACCAGGTGAGATCATCTGTGCTCAACGGTGTCCGCTCTTTCAAGAACCCGGTTAGCGATTCTGAGAGCTGTGAGCTCAGCTGAATGTCATCATTTAACATGAGGCTGTTGGTTGATAAGTCCCAATATCATCCGTGCAGTTAGTCATAAGGTTTTTCCTCCTGCAGACGTACAGTCATGAGCAAACGCGGTTGGAAACCACAACACTACGAACGAAAGGAAACTTCCCTCACAGGAGCCGGTCGGCCAGGCCTCATTTCAGCTCTGCTCATCTGGCCACTCATGCAGAAACACCACATGCAATGAGGGCATTCCTAGACCGGTTTGTTGCTGCGTTTGTCGTCACCGGGGCATCTTGTTATGTCTTGCGTTCTGTTTACTTGCCGAGTAAACACGGACAGGCACGCACAAACACAGCCACATACGTGTCTAAGCCAATTTTAAGGGAAATAATACGTGAGAGACGATCGATTTAATGCGACGCAATGTGAACTCTGCCATTGAGTTCAATGAGCTCAGACAGGAATGGCTGTAATTATTATTTATTAAACGTGATTGGTCAGTTGAAGTTGATAAACAGCACCAATCCAGTCTGCGAGACCTTAATACTGTTCAGATTCGCGGTGCGTTCTCCGAATGTCTCCCATTCAACTTCTGCTTAACTTCAGACAAGTTTCAGGATCGGACATGTGTGCAAACTCCAGTGGAGACAGAAATTATCAGGGGCATCGCAGACGCAAGCGCTTGCTCACGGACTGAAGGCCTATCTTTGGAGGATCGGTATGAAAAAGACGTTGTGCTCACTCATTGGCTCGGCGGGATGTTGCAACCCCGGCACCTAACTGGTCCTTATCTCCCCTGAGCAGACTGCACATCTTGATATGCATCTGTCATATTTGTCAGGGAAAAAAAAAAAAAAAGACAGCGGTAAGAACACGATGAGTCAAAAAAAAAAAAAAAAAGAAAGAAAAAAAAGACACAGTGACATAAACTCGCTCCTCTGCGGTTTCTGCATGATGGTGACGATTCGCCTCCATGTTGGAGAACATGCAAACCTCTGAAAGCGATGCTAAGTTTTTGTATTTATGGATGCATAGTGTTATTTTTGCAAAAGTCGCTTAACCACGTGAACTTTTTATTTCCCATGTCGCAAACTTCACTGGGCTTTATTTGGATTTTATGTGATAAATCATCACAAAGCGGCGCTAGATGTGGAAGATGATTCAGCTCTTCTTTTTACGCCAGTACCCTTGAAAAAACAAAAAACAAAAACAATCCAGCCTAACCAACTGCGTTCAGGAAACGTGTGAGCAGCAAAAAGACTCCACCTGCATTTAATTTGATCTCAGTATAAATCCAGCCGTTCCACGAAGGCCTCAGAGGTTTGATAGAGAACATTAGTGAGCAAACAGCCTCATGAAATCCAAGGAGCACCGCAGACAGGTCGGGGGAGAAAGTTATGGAGGAGAGGGGTCAAAGGTCATCGTTCGATCATCCGTCCTCCGACAGTGGGATAAGTGCGGCGGAACTGCAGACCCACCGAGACGCGGCTGTCCGGCTAACAGGGAAGTGATAATCACAGTGACTTTGGAGGAGCTGCAGAGATCCACGACTCGGGTAGAAACACGTGTCGAAAAGACAACTATCATAAAACTGGCCTTTATGGAGGAGTGAGGGGGAAAAAATACTGCTGCCCACAAGAAGTTAAATTTGAAATTTTCTACAAACTTCCTCATGTGGGGAACACAGCGGCCCTTATGTATGTGTTGGAGCAATATCAGCAGAAAATATATTTTTAGTACTGTTTCCGTGCTACGTTGTTCAACCAGTAACAATGTCCTTTTTGTTGCTAAATGGGCCTTTTCTTTTCTTTACTACCAATAAAAATAACAGCAACTTTACCGGCTTTGCCCTACAAAACAAAATCTCTTTCCCCTCTGCGAAACTTTTGAGATTTTTTCTTTGCACTGAAATCTAATTAAAACAAGTCTCTCTTGTAAATAAAGGTCAAGTAGTACAAAAATAAACAAATGTATTCTGATTGTTTAAATATTAAACCAAAATCATATGAATGATGCCACTTTCCCAAAACGTCAAATGTTAAGATCGACTTCGAGAATCACTCTTTAATCTGTTAAATACGTTAAAGTTTGGTTCTGCAGACTGATAAAAGTTATGGGAATGTTTTTTCTTGCAAGGTGGCACTGCTGATCTCTCAATCTGCTGAGATCTCTGCGCCGGTGTTTTTGTTCCTTTTTCGTGTGCCGCCTTCATGACCATCATGTTCAAATTCGCCAGAAGAGCAGCTTCGTCGTCATTCCATCACCTCGGCGATAGATAAGGCCCCGACCGCCGGTCGTCACGGCCGCTCGCATCAGCTCCTGCCGGCTGCCGCGGCCTGCAGATGCGCGATCGGAGCGACGCTTCTTGTCCCAGGAAGGTTCAGCAGCGCCTGTCCGCGCATTTGCGCCGCTGATTGACGCGCAGCCTGCCGAGTCATCGTCAGCTGGCACGGCCACGCATAAAACAACACACACCGACATCTAATCCAGCTAATCCGTCCGGACGGTTCAACAATTGCTAACGCGGTTAATCACCCATGTCAAAAAAATACAGACGAGACCAAATTGGCTGATAGAGCTATTCCATTTACTCGTTTGATTAAAACGTTTCCCCGCCGCCATGGTTCACTGGAGATCATCTTGGGTGAAAAAAAAAGAAAAAAAAAAAAGAAAACAATGCACTGAAATTAATTAAAGCCGACGCTTCAAACAGCTTCATTCAATTATTTGGTGCAAATAACAAGCTGTGACGTACGATAGCTGCAGCATCGAATTAGCTCAGAAGGAAAATGGGGATTCGGCGAAGCGCTGAGATGTTTAGACAAAGGCCCGTTCTCCAAAAAGAGGGGGACACGTTCCCGAAAGGCAGGAGAAAGCATTTTACTACATCCTTTCAGCTGGCGTAAACACCAGCTGGACACGCGCTTGTTAAGTTTTGGGTCAGAGCCTGGAACCCTTTGCTCCGCATCTGACCTGTGACCTGCTCAAAGCGAGGAGCGCTCACAGGACGGCGCGTACGCCTCCTCCTCGAGTCTGAGCCCCGAGAGCCCGAGTGAGACAAAAGAAAAGTGTGGCGGCTGAAGGGAAGCGCTCCGATTCGTTTCCTTGGCAGCTTGACAAAACTGCGGGGAATGCAAATGGAGAAGAGGAAGAGAGGTGATCAAGAGCTCAAGACGGGACGGAGGGAGAAAAACGACACAGCAGACGAGTGGAGAGAGGGGAGTGCTGGATGAGCCGGGGCTTTCAACCGACTCGCTGTTTTATTTAAGATCCTACTCTTGTAAATGTGCTCTCCAAACGCAGCGCTTCTGCAAACGTACTCGTGCCTCTTGAGCTTTTTCTTTCTCCACTTTCTGGCACGTAACAGCCGCAGACTTTACCGTTATTTTGTTGGGGTTTTTATTTTGTGATGCAGTTTTCAAAACGTCTTGCAAATAAAGGTCGGACATTTTGCTCTGCTTTTGTATTCAGTCTCCTCAGTCGGCAACTTTGCATATCTTCATCCTTTCTTCTTGAAAACGCAGCCCGACCTCAGCCTGATTGGATGAAAATGATCTACAGACCCCAGCTCTCTGGTTTTGACAAATATTCCCAGCTGGATTAGAGTCAGGGACTTTGACTAGGCCACTCTAACTCATGGATAGGCTTTGATCCTCTGCCAGTGGCAGTGATGTGTTCAGGGTGATGTGCAGGGCTATTTCTACACGCTATGTTTTAAGTTTGGATCCTTGAGCCTTCTCTAACAGTTTTGTTGTGCCCCTGACAGAGCTTGTCCAGTCAGCACGATGCCTTTCTTTCGCCACCGGTTTTCTTCTTCTCCCTCGTCTATAAGTTAAGAGCACGACTCATGTCTGTCCTGCGGAAAGAGCTGTGCTCGTCCTGTCAGAGCTCGGCAGGTCTAACGTTGCGCTCTGCTCTGCACTGTTGGCTTTTACAGCGTAACTCCACTGGATTTTCCTTAGAGGTATCAGAATGGGGGGGGGCGGAGGGTATAATAAATAAATGAAAACTACAGCATATGCCTTCCTGCGAGTAGCGGCTCGCGTACACACATTGAACTGTGGGCACATTGGGAGAAACAAACACACAATGACAGTGGAGAGGGCAATGGGCTGCCTCTGTCAGGCACATTTCACAGTGGCCCATCATGGCTAGTTACAGCAGGCCTGCGGCCAACCGCTGCTTATGTTCTGGGTAAACACTACCACTTCAGTTGCACGCAGTCTCAGGCACTCTCCGGCGGTGCCAGCCAAACTCGCAGCCACACATACGCCGGATGATTAATGGTTTGTTAGTGCTGGGGACGACACAGTAACTAAGCCTCAGAGATAAAAACGTTCGACAAAGTCGTTGCGGCTCCTTTCATCCGTATTTGTCTGCTTCGCCCCCCTTCGCCGCTGTGCTTCCTTGGAATATTTGGTTTTTAATTTAGCAGTGATGCAATCTTCTGGTTTTTCATATCTGCAAGTCCTTCACTGTTTGTAGGGCAAAAGCGCACAGTTATGTACTGTAGCGATGCCGCAGTGTGTAACTTTTATCAAGAGAGAGAGAAAAAAGTGTTTTTGTTAAAACTGTCACTATGTTGTGAAAATGTAATATGAGACAATACGTGGGGAAAAAATATTGAGCTCCTCTGTCTTCTCCCTGTGGACCTGCTGCCGTTTGCACACATACACAGCTCGGTCAGAAGCAACCAATCAGATCCAGGAGGAGGGACTTAGCGCTGTAAATCACTGATTCACAACAGGGTGAATGCTAAGGCTAGCTACCATAGCCACCGATGACGGCAGATAAACGGTTTTCCTGGAAAGGTAAATCGAATCCCTGCCATTAGCACACTGAGACTCGGCTCAATGTATACAAGGTTGATTGACAGCGCTAAGACACTCCCCCCTGCTCTGATTGGTTGTTTCTTACAGGGGGCGGTGCATTTCCTCAGACGGCGTTAGCGTACGCAGGAAGCAGGTGGAGGAGCTGGATCTTTTCACAGATTATCCGTCTCATGTTATACTGTCACCACATGATGAAACTTAATAGATAAGTAAAAAAAAAACATTGTTACTGTAAAACTGACGTCCTGCAGCTTTAAAGGGGCATTGGTAAGTCTCAGCATTTCGGTGCAGTTTAGAGGTTTAGAGGCTGCGAAGACGGGATAGGTCGACTCTGGAGTCAAAAGTATACCCTCTGGTTTATTCAGAGGACTGAACTGAGGACACATGTTTACACAACCCAAAGTCGGGTCATGAGTCATTTGTGCAGTTATTCAACAGTTTGAATATAGTTTGGCTTCATTATATGCCCATCATGTGACAGCAGTCAGCAAGAGAACCCCCTCACCCCCCCACCCCGCCCTCCACCGCGCCGTAGCTCCTCTCCCCTCGCTCTGAGTCTTTTCTCTGAGCGTCTCCCCCCCCCCTCCGCCCCCAACAACCTTCAACTGGCGCCTGTACGGTTAGTTAGGGAACGCCACAGGACATCATGTGACGAACAAGCAAACACACACGGACACGCTGCCACGTGCGCGCACGCACACACAGCGGGCAGAACCACTGCGAGCACGGACACATTCATTCGTCATTCCCCCATCCATTGACTTCTTTCATGTGGGCTGAGCTGAATGAAGAGTCGGCCGCCCCGACAATAGGAGCTATTCTACTGGCCGCGTCGAGGCCGCCTGTCCGTGTGCGCTTGCCCCGGCGGTGGCCAGACGCACCTTGAGGCCAAATGTTATCGCCGACTGCAGCCAGAGAGGCATGCTAAATGTAAAAATTTGCAAGATGTTCTTTTTTTATGTAGCAAGCAAATTTATGTTAGTTTAGCTTTCATGTTTGAACGGTGTGTCCTTGATGATTTTGTGGCCATTAATATTTCTAAGAAGGAAGACAGCTCACCCTTCAAGTCCTTTGATTTATCAAGGTTGGGGGGGGGGATTCTCCCTTTTTGTGACAAATGGACGCTGGAGCAACAGAAGATATTAATATTTAATATTTCAAAACAAGGCCATTATGAGATAACCGCCTGTTGATCGCCGTATTCATTGCTGAACCTCCTTTACCTAAAACATCCAAACACAGCGTAGCTCCACTGAAGCCCCCCCTCCTCCTCCTCCTCCCTGGCAGACCTCCAGCATCTGAAACTCTAGACGGTGCCGGTTCGACCTTTTACACAAAATTTAGGAAGCCATTAGTGACATCAAATCATTATTGTGGGGGATCGGAGGGGAGGGGGGAAAAAAAAAAAAAGACGAGATTGAGAGGGAAAGAGATTGGAAGGAAGAACAAGAGACACACAGAGAAACAGACGCGGAGAACGGGATCAGATTTCTTCTGTTTTCAGTCGCCCAATTACAATAATGTGCAAGGCCCCGATTTTACTAATACATATTGGAATGATACCCAGAACACAAAACAGGCTAAATCTCCGTCGCAGAGGTTAAACTCGATCCGTTCAGCCGGCCAGCCAGCATGCGAGGAATGCCATTTTTTTTACGGGATACGCACATGAACCAGCTTTGGATAGCTACCTAGATATTCAAATCAGACCTGAGAGGGCAAATATCATAACTTTCACAAGCTTTTCAGTTGTTTACGGTTTCGTAACACGTCATATGTGTGTCCGTTTCCGTAAAAAAGGCTGAAGAGATGTAAAAAATTGTGAAAGAAAAAAAATAAGCAAGTAGCCGAGAATACTGCCAAAGTTTGCTGAACAGAGATGAGATTATGTTTGATCCCGATGTCTGCCGCTCCAATTTGAGTTAATAAAGCAAAGATTTATGAGGCAATTCATCAGGTGAGGAGGAGGACGTCAGAGCGAATGTTGTCTGAGAGCAGCAGCTCTGCAACCTAACAAACTAGCAACCTCCTGACACATTTAAAAGCTCCTTGTTGAAAGTCTAGTTTGCCAGTAATCAATCTCTAGATATCGGGCACAATTAAGACACATAATTCCTGTTCCTGTTCTGACCAGCATTGTTACTCTGATGTGAATCAGCACCTTCCTAAACTGCCACTAAAATGGAAAACCTCACCTTCCTCCAGCTAATTGGCTTTAGTTATGATAGTTGAAGTAACGTTATTCCAAGGTCACATCAAACTCTTCTTTAAAAAAAAAAGAAGCAATTTTTGTTGAGAAAAACAATCAGTGGACTACATAAAAGCAGATCTAAATGAAAGCTGATCAACATGCTGGGAATTACAGAAAGGTGTAGCAACAACACGTCCTTTTAGAAAGAATGGACCGGCAAAAATGAGTTTTTGTGACTTTTCGATGTAATGAGAGACGCTGCGTAAATCCTAGAACAAAATAAGCTCCTTCATTAAACAACAACAACAACAACCTGCGGCTGATTACTGACAACATTTCTACCGCTGTTGCTTCTTTTCCCCAACTTTCCCTTCCAGTTAGCGAGTCTCTTCACTTCGCCGTCGCCCCGATTCCAATCCGGTTCAAATGTAAACAGACTTAGGTCTTCATTCCTCACTTAAACCATATCAAATGCATCAAAGCAGAGGCTCGCTGGTGTCCCTGGCTGCAGAGGGGTCAGGCCACGGCCACACGGGGCCACACACTCTACTCAATTAGTCCAAGAGCCAGCTAGTCTGTCCAACTAACACCACGTTAGTTTCAGCTCGACGTGCGTGCCACACGGGAAGAGGCTGTGAGTGTTTGTGCACATCCCTGGCTTTATGCGTCCACATGTTGCGATCGCAGGATGTGAAACCTTACTTGTGTCTGTGAGACTGAATGTAAATGGTGCTGTGTGCTGGGTTAATGGGTCAGTTCATGGTTATAAAGGGCATGAATGTGTGTATATAATCAAGGGTGTGCGCGCGCGTGTGCGTGTGTGTGTGTGTGTGTGTGTGTGTGTGTGTGTGTGTGTGTCCTGCAGAGACATGAAGTCTAAAAGCTTCAACGACCAAAAAGGAAAATATGTGAAAGGTTGTCTGCAGGCTAAGGACAATAATATACTCTGTGTCTGCAGAAACATTATTTCTCTGGTTAAGCCAGAAGCCCTGGAGGAGTCCTTGATGGCCTTGAGAGTGCATCTCTGATCTCAGTGGAAAAATTATTCGTTTTTTTTTTTTTTGTCTTTTTTTCCTCCCCGTTTGAAGTCCCTGTGAAATCAAATTCAATGTCAAATGACAAAAACCTTTAACGTCACGTGTACGTCTGCACTTAATAAGAGAGCCGTTGTTTTGCAGACATTCTTAATAATATTTTAAAGTTTGTCATTTCCTGGCGGAACAAAACACATGTTGATATCCCAGCCCGCCTGGCGAGGCTGCAGTCGAAGGCGGTGGGTGACCAGTGGGACTGGACTGGCATTTCATGGAGCAATTTTTACCCTTCACTTTGTAACATGTAAAAATAACAGCTAAACTTAGACAGGTCTATTAGAAAAAAGCGTGTTATATAACTTTGCATTTGCGTAGAGGTTGTAAATCAGTCAAAATGGACCGTAATGACCCTTAAACACCAGGCCTGTGCTCAAAAGCCCATTAGTGGTTATGTGCAAAAAAAACCCCTTTTTTTGTGCTGTTGTGATGCAAAGACTGGCACAACGTCGAGCAGAGCAACGCTCGCTGTGGAACAAACCGAGTTGGTATGAGCTTGGACCGCGGTGCGCTCTGAGTAAATCCGGCCCAGCCAAAAGTCTGGGTGAAACAGACAAACAATTGTGAACACACTTTAAAGGATTAAAAAGGTCAAGTGGTCAGAAATCTACTCCTTGAAGAGACGAACACTGAACTTATTTTCAGCGGAGCTCGTTTATGTCCAAACAGTCACATATTGCGCCAAGCAAGAGAGAAGTAAACCCCAACTATCCTGCAAATGTGATAACTGGATTAATTTTGTCGCTGATGAAGACATTTCTCTTGTCTGGAGATTTTTCTTTTTTACAAGGGATGCTTTTCTCCAGATAAAAATCATAGCATTTACCCTTTGACCCCTATTCTTAGACGAAGTAGCGTCCATGCTACATTTATATGTGAGAACGAACCACAGCTGCAGCTCTCATCGTACGTCGATGTCGCTTCATGACAGAGCAGGAGGCAAAGGAACGGCACCGGGAGTCGTCAATTACACCATTTTTCCTTATCGGACTCTGAAAATTAAGATCTCATAGTTTTTGCAGGGGCGTAATTGGACACAATCTAACAAATCAGCAAAAGTGAAACGCACGAGGAAAATAAAGGATTACAGAAATCACCCACTCAATTGGTAGAGATTGCTGCTAATAATAATTCAATTGAATTACCACTGAAGTCGTTTCACCCCAATCAGCTCCCTTATGCTCAGCATATTTTGTAAACTCCAGAGGTCCCAGTGGGGCAGAAGGGATCCTCCTCCCAATCTGAGTCCCAAGCCCATCACTCTTCCTCAGGCACTCAGCTGTCAATCCGGCCCCGATCTGGGAACCCGGTTTTATCTGATCCCTCAGAGTTCCCTGGAGGATCCGCGATGGAGAGCAGGGGCGGTGGTGGGCCGGCCCAGCCAAGCCAAGCCACGTCTACAAACCTCCCAATGAACAGCTGCGTTAAAAACTCAGCAAATGAAGCACGACTGTGTGAATGTGTTTTGAAAAATGTCTTAATATGTAATGAAAGGGAGGGGGAAGCTTGTCAGATAAGTTTGGCGAGGGGCAAGTTATTATTTCACGGTTCGGTTCATCTTACTCCAGAGTTATTCGGCAGAGTGAGGGTCAGTAAACTCTGCGGTCCGATGATGTCCGTGATTTAATTTGTGTCTTTTCAGAACCAGTTCCTCGTGTTGTTGGGTGTTTGCACCTGAAACCAGCTCCAGTGATTTTCTGTGTCCATTATTTTTACAACCTTATCAACAGAAAATGCAATGTTGTGCTGCTCATGATGGCGTGTTTTTCTTGCGTAATTAGTTTTGTTGCCAATAGTCTGTCTGATTTAGCAAACCCTGTTCATAAACCGTTAGTCCAGACAGGATTCAGTTGATTTGGAGCAGCTTTTGTCGTGTGTCTCTTAATTCTTTTTGTCATTTATTTATAGCATGATTCATTTTTCATTACTTCTTGACTTCTTACAACATATTTCAGTATTCAGCTCGCAGTGCAAACTAACCGTTCCTGGAAGTTGCACCTGATCGGCCTGAAGCCCTTTTGACCAACAATTGAAACAAGGAATAAAAAAAACCTCGTGAGTCTGGGAATGACTCAGAAATAGTTCTGCTTTCTGGTCACTTTTGCTTTGCAAATCACTAAGAAAATGACTCAAAAAAAAAAAAAAATCCCCCAGAACATCTTAGAGAGACAAATATACATTTCTTCACACAAACACTGACGAGCTCAGGTGAAGCCATGCAAGATGCAAGAGGGAGTCAAATATGCAACAAATTCAAACATAAAGTTTAAGATGATTTATAATGAATTGGCACATAATTGAGAAGTAAAATAAAGTCTAGAGTGTTTTTGTGTGCAATCCGCCTGCGGAAATTCCTTGGGGTATAAATGTTGAATAAAAAGCATGATTCTGCCACTAACGTGTTTCATCACGGGGATAATAAGGATCTTTAATGCACAGGCAACATCAATGTCACCCAACCTTCCTCCACATATTTGTCGTGTTCTCACACTCCAGTAAAGTGCCCAACGTCCTGAATCAGGACTTTTGACGCATCTCTTCAATAATGACTTTTTAATTGCCACTCTTCCATAAAAGGTCTTTTTGTTTCCGAACGTTTTTGGGTGTGAACAGAACAAAGACGTCAGAAATGATTCAGTGTCTGATGTCAGTTTCGAAGTGACACAAAGGATGCAGGTAAAAATCCTTCCACCGATTTGAAATTATGCGTACATGTTATATTTGAGTGTTGCGTTTCACTGCATGCGTCGTCGTTCGCTGTCTTTCCTCAGAGTATCCTTTTGCTAATTATTGTCTAAGATCTGCACTCAGCTCTTTGTGAAATAAACAACGCCGTCTCCTCAAATGAAATAAAATAACATGGCGATGATCAGAAGCAGCGCTGGAACAGATCGCCCGCTTCAGCGTTTTGTCCGTGCCTCCGTGTGTATGACATTGTATCGATGTGTCGCCCCGTTGTGTTTCCCTTTATCGACAGATTCCATCATGTAGGAATAACCTCCGTCGGGCCTCGCTGCTAATCATCCTGAGCCTCGTCCGTCAGACGCAGATTCAATTGGGGCCTTTTAATTAATAATGCTGTTTATCGGGGGGGACATCAGGAGCTGGAACAGAGGCAGGGGGATTGGAGGGGGGTGGGCCGGTTGGTCGTCTTTGTAATTGGGACGCCTGATTAGGCTCCGGAGGAAGCTTTTAAGCCTGCAAGGTTATCAGTGCTCCTCCCTCTGCTTGTCATCGTCTCCTCAACGTGGGCTCTGCTTTTCCTTTGCTCTTGTCTCGTCATTTTGATCACATCACCTCTCTCTCTCTCTCTCTCTCTCTCTCTCTTTCTCTCTCTCTCTCCATCCCAGCACCTTTTGCTGCTTTCAACAAGTGTCTCGCGTTAAATTCCTCCAGTGATCTGCCTGCAAGGTGTATTAAATGTCTTCTTTCCATTTTTTTTTTTTGCTCAACGACTCCCTGATGTCCGGGTCCGACTTGTCGGAGCAGACGGCGAGGCTCAGCACTCAGCCAGCTGGACAGCTCCGGTCCGGCCCGACGTGAATAGAGACTTATTGATCCCAGTGGGCTGTGGTTTCCATTCCCACCCTCCAGTACGCCTTCTACACATTCTGTTTGTCCCTCTTAATTACACAGACACTGTAATGGATCTATGCAACTCTCCCGATGCTAAATGGCTTCCTCTCCTTCTTTTATTACCTATTCATTTGATCCAATTTACCCACTCCCCCTCCTCCATCTTTGCCCCCACCCACAGCTTCTCTGTGCTCAGGAATCCCCGGGGGTATTGCTGCTAACGGCACCGCTTGTCAGCCCGGTCTGGTGTCAGCATGGCTGGTGTTGTTTTTGCTGTGCAATAGTGTGTGGCTCTTTTGAAACGATTCGAATTGACCAATAGTGCTTGGTAACAATGCGTAAGCCCCCCGCCGCCACCTCAGTCGGCTGATGCTTCATGCGGTCGCGACTTGTGTTTGGGTTTCTGTTTTGTAATGGACATTGCATCACATTGTCTCCAATAGCTGACGCTCAGCGAGTACAACGCGCACTCGCATCTTCGTTTCAAAGTGTTCCACATTTTTGAGCTCTGTGATCAGGATTATAAATCATCCGATGTCAGATTATTCGTACGTTGTGGGATTGTGTTACCTGCTGACAAGCTAAAAGCTTGGGAAAATGTCCGCCTCTAGAAATGTGAGGATCAAGTTAGGAGCCAAATCAGACGACTCCAGATCTTTAATTCTCATCTCATCGAGTCATTTGCACGTTCGACTGGACTCTCAAATTATACGTACAATGAGTCTGAGGGACTTTTCCAGAAACGTCTGGGCCGTACCTTTACGTCCGGCAGAAGGAAATCATCAAGTACCTAGAAAGAAAAAGACACTTGTAGTTTAAAGCAGCTTTCATTATGACTGCAGATGACTAAGAACAAAAACAAATGAATCACTTTTGGATGAAAACAAACCACATTTCTTTCCATGTAATAAAACCCATTAATGTCCCATGTGAAGAATGAGATAACAGCGTTAGGGTCTGTGTTGGGGAGTTGTGCGATCTTTGTCTGCTTGTTTACAGAAGAGACGTAAATCATCAGAGAACAGTCTTAAATTGTGTCACAAGACAGAGCCAGATAAATGAACACGGACGAGGAGGAGGAGGAGGAGGACAGCTTACATACCAGTCTATTTATGACAGAGGCTCTTCAAATGCTTAATCCAACACCTTAAAACAAATGGCTTTGTTTCTTTATTATAGATAACTCTCAACACATGCAAATAACGTGGTTCATCTTTAAAGACAGTTCTGACACGGGGAGAGTGACGGTGAAATGTTGAAATGCAACGATAACTATTCAAGTTGGGTTCCAAATTTATGAGAAATACTTTCAAATAAAAGATTAAACCTTCATGTTAGACGTGTGGTTTGGGGTTTTAAATAATATTCTATAAAAATGTAGTAGGCATTTATTCTCTTGTTATCCTCATTCAGCATTAACCCACATTAACTGGACCCGGACGTTGAAGCTAACTGCTAAAGACCAAAACAAAACAAAACTCCAACCTGAAAAATGCCACAGTGGTTTGTTCAAAAGTGGAAGCTGTGAATCTCTCAGCTGTCACTACATTTGCGTTGGAAGATTATTGACACAAAATCTGATGATTGTTTGCGTGGGGAGACGGAGGTGGGAGGCGGTGCGTCGCCAATGATTTTCCTGTGTGAAACGTGTACTAATAGTTGAATGTGTGAAACATTTCTGGGCAGATTACCGACTTTAGTGGTAAATTAAGTTAGATAAAAATCCATAAACTAATGTACACTTAATCCACTTCTGTCTTTTACGTCACTCCACTTTCATATAAGACAATTTCTATGATAAGAGACACTTTACATGTTTCTTTCTCTGTATGTGTATCTTACAGGGAGATCAGTGGTGGAGCGCTGCTGCTTCCTCCATTTCCTGGTTTACATTCATCGACACCGGCTTAAAAAAGCCAAAAGAAGCCTTTTATGGTGCTTATACTAATTAATAATGCTAAGTAAGTGACGCAAGGAAGATTTGAACCTTTTGCAAGAACCTGACTCAAGAAAACGATCCCTTTAATAACTATAAACTGTTCTTATGTTGCTCATACTGGAAAAACAGAGCCAAAAATAAAGTCAAAAGGCCGGAAATGTAAAATTATTGTTTTTATTGGTGAGGGGGGGGATTCTCTGTTTTTATTGTATTTTAAGCCAGAATCCAGATTGGTGTAAAGCACATTAAAATGTGATGTCATATCTTAAAGTGATCTGATAACGATTTTAAACAACGCATTGATGGCAGCCCCAGGACTATTATTAAACCACAGACACACAACTCTGATGTAGTCAACAGCCCTATCTACTCAGAGTGAAACCCCAGTGATGCAACACAAAAATACCCTGCCACCAGTTGCATGCAGATCAAAAGGAAGCACAAAATGGTATGATTGGTGACCGCATCAACGCTGTCATCTATGAGTGATTATTTGGTGTTCAGTCACCTCAGGAAACGCTCATTTTCAGGCTGTGCTGTTAAAGAAAACATTAGCCCATACATAACCCTGGGCATCACAACAATAGATGCATTCTTTGTGCTAAACTATGATTCGTTGGGTAAAGTGTCATCTGGTATATTAAAATTCAGTGGCGTTCAAATCTGCTCAATGGGAGTCAAACACACTTGAAGCCCAGTGCAACTAAAAAAACCAACCTGACTGACACAAACTGTTCCCTCTTCTACTTTTCTCACTTATGTCATCGTTGCATGGTTTCAAAGTAAACAGGGTCCTGGAACAGGCTATTTATTTATATACATATATATGTGAAAAGGTTTTGGCGAATAGCTTTTTTTCTGCTGCATGTGAACGGCCGCGTCTTCTTGCCTTTCCCATTTTTAAGACTGTTTAAAATAAACTGCATCGCCTTTTATTTGCACTCTAGGAGGCATAAGGACGTGGATTACTGTCTAAGGATTCCTGGACACTCCAATCAACATAAGTTAAATATAAATGATAAAATTGGCTTCCGATATTTTTTATTGGAGAAAAACTCTTGGAGAACGCTGGATTTAGTTCAAGGCTTTTTCCACATCTTACATATCAAAGTCACAAAAAACAGAGAGAGAGAAAAAAATGAATGACTATTTATAAAAACTAATAACTCTCCCTCACATCTTACCTACCTCTGTTTTGGTTTATTGGGGACTTGTGGTTGGGCCAGGGCGCTCTGTCCTGCGGCCCATCCGTCGGTCGGTTCCTAATCCAGTTAGAGCGCATGGGGTCTGGCGCTTCCCGTCTTGGCTGAACAGGCTGTGCTAAATGAGGTTTCCACTTGCCCTGGGGAATCCAACTTTAATGGACGGTGGTCAATGAATGCAAGAAGAAGAGAGGCAGGCCAGAGCAGGAAGCAGCGCTCTGAGGGAGAGGAGGAGGAAGAGCAGTGACGGTAATTAACAGGTGAAGTGATCGGCGGATGAGCCGATAAATCAAATGTGAACATACAGCGCCTTGCACAAGTGCTCGCGCCACTTCGACTCCGTCACATTTTGTCACTTGACAATCACCGACTTTTCCGTTTTGTATCGACAAAACAGTAACAGTTTTCTTCTGTTGGAGCCACAAAAACTAGCAAATAGTTTCAGAGAGTAAAAAACAATGTTTGCGCTTTTTCTTTTGCAAATAAAAATCTGAAAATCCCCTTTATAGGTAGGCATCTAACAGGTTTGCACACCGCTTTGCTAATTGTCTTTGTAAAATAACTCAAACCTGTCAATTTCTAAAGCGACGCCATAGTTGTTTTAACTTTGTCGGGGCCATATTTAACCAGGATTACTCTGTGTCACTACATTTATCCACCCAACAACTCTGACCAGCTTCTCTGTCACCGCCCAAAGCATGATACTGCTCCTACCGTGTTTTTGTTAGGTAAGTAGGTAGCTGAGAAAACAAGCAGTGGTGTGTTTGACTTATACAATTGAAGATTTTTGTCAAGCAATGAAATGTTGAACAGATTCAAGATTTTGTAAAAGGGGAACATTGTTGTCGATTGAATTAGTGACGGAAAACATTAGATTGAGATGAAATCAATTCATTTTGATTTTACTGCTGTCTTATTATTAGAAGATAATCAATTACAACTACAATATTTATTTTTGTTTGCGGTCAAAAATAAACTTTTTTATAAAGGAAAATATGAAGTAAAAAAAAAAATGTAAATGAGAGCAGCTGTTTGAAAAGTTCAGCCATCATGAAACAGTTTGTGAGCAAAGAAAATAAAACAAATGACAGGCAAAGACAGCCAGGATCGGCAGCTTCGGCAATCCTCTGGTTCTTTCCTAGGTGGCGTCCATGAGCGTCCAGTCTTCTCCACAGGTGTGTTTTGGCACACCTGTGGATCATCAGCGGGAGCATGTAAGGAGCGGATCCCCGACACGTCATCGCCAGAGTGCTTCACCTTTGTGGTACATCTGGCTCTCAGATTCCTAGAAGCAATCCTGTCTTTTCTGCGTTCTTACCGGTCCTGTGCATTTGTTTGTGATTACTAGGCTCCTAAAGTTTTTCCAAGCATCATCCGAAGATCCCATTTGCCTCTCTGCTCCACTCCGCTATGCCCTCCCGGTGAGTCACAAGAACTACCAGCTGTCAGGCCGCCTCTTAGCCTGAGGGAGCTGCCCCGCCTGGAGGTCACGGTTCAACCTTGAACTCACTGCCGATGGCCAGCACCGGTCCGACCCTAACCCCCAGACAGATCGCCCTGCTCCTACGAGTAAGACCCATCTTTCACGGCCGTATCAAACCTCCCGAGTCTCACCTGTCTAATCCGCTTCCAGATCGCCGACATACCCAATCTGGTTCCGGCTCGGTTCCAGACCAGACGCTCCTGCGTACTGCTTCGTTTGAACATTCGTTTTCCTGTAAATAAATCTTTAATCGGCTCTCATGAGAGTGTCTTTGCATGTGGGTTCAGAAAGTTGAAAACATCACGACAAAGACATGATCCACAGACTAAATAGTGAACGAAATCACACCATGTATGCTTTTATTTAACCCTATTTCAGACAAATTATGATAAACTAGAACTAGTTGTAGTTAGAGCCGTGAAATTAGTTCAAAACATTTAGATGGTGAATCAATTCATTTCAGCCTAAATGAACTGAGTTTAGTTCAGTCTGGGATGACTGCAGAACTTTACGTCTATCACATAAAATCCAAATAAAATACATTTTTAAAAAAATGCGGCTGTAACGTCACAAGTCTGAGAAAACAAAAATAAAATCTAGTCCCCTGAATGCACAGCCCCATATGTGTATTGTGAATTAAAAAAAAAAAAAAAGAAACAAGTTGCAGGAGAACACTGAAGTCATCCATGTCTGCCGCGTTTATGATCTTAAAAGGATTGAATGTGGAGTTGGAAATGCTGTAATGCTTTTAGTCACACAACACCGAGGCGACAGAGGTCTATGCCCTGCTCAGTCCACTTCCTTTCTCCCACTATAAGAAAAAAAAGCACTATTGTGTGTATGGAAGTATTTATAAGCTGTAGCCAGTGCTGTGGCTGCCTGGAGCCCTTTGGTACGGTCAGAAAATAGTTCCAACTATAACTCTCTCTCTCCCTCATGCATACACACAACAACAAACAGCCCTCCACTCCACCCTTTCCCACTGGGTCCACTGGATGGGCAGCGCACTCAGGGGAAATGAGGCAACACATACACACCCCACATCCACACACAGATACCTTAAGCAAACATTGAAACACACGCACACACACACACACACACACACACACACACACACACACACGCACACACACACACACACTCACACACACACACACACAGTGGCAATACGCTGCCATTCAGGCCTCTGTTCTCCTCCCTCCATCACGGCTGTCAATCTTGGGGAATTTCTCATTGCATCAGGAGACCTCGACCCACCTTTTAAGGCCTGGAATATTTGGTCCTGCCAGTTGTCATGGGAACCATCCAGATGTTGGCCTCTGATTAGCTGGCAACGGTCAAATGAAATCAGAGGAGGTGCGATAAGATCGGTAAGCGACAGAAAACTGGGAGAGAGGTGGCCGCGAGCGGCAGAGGGGAGAGGGGAGGCGGCGGGGAGGGAGGGTAGTAAAAGTCACAGAAAAGAAGGGAGATGGGCACGAGGGGGGCTGCACACAAGGTAATGCATTCAGTGGGAGCGCTATTCTGTTCCATACAAACACTTTAATGCCCAACCAGTGGAGGCCTCGTCGTGTTTTCTGAATGAACGCGTCTTATGAACAATTGCACGCAGAGGCAGCGGGAAAGCTCAGCCTTTTCTGCCTCGTCCTGCGAACCAAGCGCAGAAACATCTGAAAAGCAGATGCGCCTTTACTGAGCCGATAAATTGATGGTAAGTGGGATAAGCCGTTTGCAAAAACAAACTCCAAACGGCTTTTCTCTTCCACCCCTACCTGTCCAACAACAAATCTAATCGCATCCAAAGTCCCATTTCCTGTCAATGAAATTACATTTAACATTTCCCTCAAGGTCCTTGTCCAAAGTGACCCCAAACTCACTGCGACTGATAAGGGTGCTAACTAGGTAAAAGCGCTTCCCCGCGTCCGCTCAGTGAAAAGAGCCGCAGCGCAGGGAACGCAGAGGGAAGACGAGCGGGGCGGGGAGCCGCGGCCCTGCCCCTGCTCACTCCATTTTCCAATAAAGTCCGGCAATCAGATCAGTGCTGCTTTAAATGGACGACTCGACGGCAGCAGGCTGCATTAGCCCCTGGTGTTCTCCCAATCCGATTAGATGGAGACAGTGACAGTTTCCAGCTAGAAAGGGCAGGTAGCACACACACACACACACACACACACACACACACACACACACACACACACACACACACACACACACACACACACACCACACACACACACACACACACACACACAACACACACACACACACTTAATCTTAAAGGAAAGACTTGATCAAAATAAAGCTCTCTAAGAGAATTAATACAGCAGCATAAAAGGACGCGTGCAGACGGGACCTCTTGTGGCGCTAATTGGATATTCAGAGGCAGATGTCATTATTGTTATGTGGTCAGTCACTTGATGTTATTGGGCAGTCATTTGGGCATATTAGCAGCTTCTTTGGGGCAGAGGTCGCGCCCTGAGGCTACTTTACGAGTCTGTCAGTGCACACAGTGATGTGTTGCATGACTGTTGATGTGCGCCGATGTATGCGCCTGTGATTTATGCACACAAAAACCCCCCAACTCCCTCCGTCTCTGCCCCTTTGCCTTAAGCAGCAGCCTTTTACGACCATATAATTGCCCTTAATTGTTTTTATGTTAACAATGGGGTGCTTTCCGGCGAGCCTGACGTGACAAATAAGCTGCTAGCCGCAACAGGCAGCACTATAAAAATGGTTGCCATTCTTCAGATGGCTTAAACCGAGGGAAGGACTGGACCGCTCCTGAAGACTTACGGAGAAGAGAATGGTTCCTCAGTGTGCTTATCAGGTAAAATAAACCGTCACGATGCAAAGTAATGGCTGGGTTACATGAGACTGCATGTGTGGGGTAGAGACGGGAAACTCTGCTCCTTATCACAGTCCAAGAAATAGAGGAGGGGTTAATTTAGACAGCCAGTGAAGCCCAACACCTGGACATACAAGAATAAGAGGGAGGAGACTGTTGCAACTTATGTTAACATTTAAAACTCAGCTTATGCACACACAAAAAAACAAAAAAACGGAGAACCTGGACATTGGATAGTTTGCACAGGTTTAATGGTTCTGGCGTTTGTAAGATTAGGGTTAGTCAGTAATGCAGTGTTAGGTACTGCTATCAATAACCATATTAAAAACAAAGTTTCTGAAACTGATTCTTGTGTTCACTGTTGCCTACTAATTAGTGAGGATATTGGCTACTGCCTGTACTAAAAGTCAGCATGAGACATCATCGGCTAACATAAACAATTATCCAGCTAAAATATGTCAATATAAAATCACACATTCTATATGTATTTTACCGATTTAGTCCAGTTTTCTTAGGGATCACTTGGTTTTTAACTCCATATAAAGTTCACCCAAGTTGTTTCTCCAGCCCATACGTTGGGCAACCAATCTACTGGCATATTTGTTGGTTGTGTGTCGCTTCATCCAACTGACGTTGTATTTGCTCTTCGGGCACAACTGATGAAAAGCTTTGGACCTCGAGGTTTGACCACCTACTTGGTAACTGCTGCGGTCTGAAAATGGTGGTTGAGACGTGCTTGTTGACGAAAATCCACACAGGTCAAGTCAACGAACGAAGTCTGCTGCCGATCAAATGAGAACAAACCCCCGTCTGCCATTTCTCCTATGTGGAGGTATTATTGTCTTTTCAGTGATTTCAATGCATTTGACTCACAGGTGTAAACACCCAGGCCGACTTCACAATGAGCCAGACATTAGGCAAAGCCTTATTCTGCTTGTGTATTCTGTTCACACAAGCTGAAATTTGGTGGTGGCTTTTAACAACTCTGTAGTTTATTCAATAGATAAAAGAGAGGTCCACTTGAAAATGCACAACTTCTGCGTTCTTAAAAAGAAAATACAACATTAGCTTTTTCATGGGATTTTATCAAGGTCACTTCAAGTGTAAGATGGGTAAACAAATATATATTTAGTACAGACTCTTTTTGGCCTACATTTGTACCCATAAAACACAAGCTACAACTAGAGATTGAGAATCCAATTGAGAATCTCTTGATTTAAATTTTGATGTATTACTGGAGGAGCAAATATTACAGTTTTATTGATGGGAATCTGGCACAGGGTAGATACAGATCAACTCAAAAAAGGCTTTTACGGTTTCACAGTTGTGATTAGGCAACACACAGTGATGTATAACCTTGTTTACTTCTTAGTCAGACCCCTGAAACTGTTAACGTCGAGAGAACTACAAAACCCAGATTCGTCAAGACAAGAATATCTTTCAACGTTCAAAACCCTGACTTTGTGAAGAGTCTGTCTGGGGTGGAGGAGAAGAGGGAGGCAAGTGAAAGAAAAATGCAAGTGTGAGCCATCCTCTGATCAATACCAACACAAACCCCGCGGAGGAATAAAAACATACGGGAACGAGAAGCACTGGACTGACTGGATGCAAGGAAACGTTGGGGAAACGTAACAGCAGCTCCTTCTGTGTGCGCCCCATGAACATCTAAGCCCAAAATGTTTGTACACATAGAATAATTCAATTTTAAATAGCTTTAATTTTACTTATGAACTTGTTTCTGATTGGTAATGACGAAGGCATATCGCCAAAGATAATAAAATAACCTAAGAGGCAAATCCATTTTGTGAAAAGAAGCTTTTTTATTTTACAATGTTTATTTTCAAATGGTTTGTGAAAAATATTTATGCACTTCATAATAATAAATGCATGATTTTACTGGTATTTTGACCATTTACCTTTATTGATAAGTTCCCAGTATATTCAGAGATGTAAATATACTGGGATTCTTGTATTCTTTTCCCTTTAGTTCACAATTTTACGCTGCTTTATTGCATAAAATCAAAACAAAGTGCTTTGGCGTTTGCAGTTGTGATGCGACAGAAACAAAAATGCTATAAATATGTTTGCTAAGGAAATGCTGTGGTGGTGCAACTAAGTGAAAAAGTTAGGCCCACTAATGGCACCAGTGCAAAGAGTGAGCGTGTCGCCCAGAAAGTGGTGAAGCCATTTATATTCAGATATTTTTGTTCTCTGTGATTTCAACGAGTTCAGCAGTTCCACGTTTCTGTGTGACAAAACCCTCCTGGCTGCAGTCGGACCATGTGCAACACATCACAAAGAGCAGCCTGTAGATAGAAAGATTTAAAACGAGTTTACTCGGCATAAGTGAGAGCTGATAAAAGCAGACGACCGGCTGTTTTTTAGTGTTTTATGTTGGAAACACATTAGCACTGCGCAGCGCTACCTGACGCTTTCTGATCCGCCGGTTGATGACGGACCGCAGATCAGCTAGTTAATTTAGGCCAGATAAAAGCCTCTCATCTCTGCTGAGGTAGATTACTGTAATAGCAGCCTTTCACATCTTTTGATCTTTTTTTTTTTTTTGGACTGCTGTGTTGCTTCATTTGCATGTGTGAGAGATACAGCTTTATTTGGGACAATTTTAATGGGAACAGGAGGGATTCCAGACACTGAAATCTGAGGCAGATTAGCACTGACCCCCCCACACCCCCATGATGTTTCACGCTGTTGCTTCACGTACATTTTATGAGCAAATTATCTGGGTGCAGGTACCCTGTAAACACTGATTGAATAAAATGCATGCAGACGTATAATCTAATAAAGCACTCGAGCGGCTTCCAGAAAAGGAGACATAACATACGCAGACATGACGGGGATGCAAACACATGACAAGACACAAACATTCCTTCGTTCCTGCACCTCACTGACAACACGTTGGACTTCTAAGCTTTTTCTCAGGCCTCGACCTGTCACTCTCCTGTCTCTCCCCGGCTGCTTTTCTCCCGCAGATATGGTCGACGCGGACGTGTATTTTGTCCAGATCATGGTGAGATGAGATGAGAGAAAGTGGGAGGTATTGTTCTTCCTGTGGCGCTAAGCCTCTGGGCGATTACCCTGTCAGGAGAGAGAACTCAGCGCCAGCGCCGACTGCCACGAACCAGTGCTAAATCCCAACTGATCGCGAAAAGAGGGCGATTTTACACTTTAGATTCCTCCCATCTCTTAATGCGGCCGATGAAGCAGCGGATCTTCGCCTCTCCCTCATCTTATCCTCCGCTGCTATCCTCCTCAGCCGGTGGCGTCAACCCCTAAGCTCGCGCTGCGGGGATAAGACTCAACGCCTTGTCAGGCCAGATCAATGTGATCTTACAACGCAGTCCAAGAGAGGGGGGCCCACATAGCCAAGCGTGGCACAGCCACGGCGGATGGCCCCTTAAACAAGCTCAAGCTCGACTCGGGAGCGATTCTTGCCACCACTTTGTATCTATCTTGCTCAGATAGATACCGCAATCTAACAACAATCTGGTACACAAAACCTGCCAGCTGCATCGGCTAAATCTGACTACCTTACACATACCTGTACTATCTATCATCTCTTTCCTCTCCCTATCTGCTAGTTTATCATAAGGGTCGATCTCCCTGAATGCCTCATTGAACTCCTCCATCGGTTTATCTCATCTGGTTTCTCAGAAACACTCCTCAGGACAGTTCTTCAAATTCCTCCCAAAGTTGTCAAAGCATTTCTTTTAACAGAGTGAGCTCCCCAGAGGATTTGTCCCCTGAAGACGTTACAGTCATGAGAGCATGTATATTTGTGTATGTGTGAGAGCGAAGCAGGGATCGTTTACAGTGCCTGCCAAGAATATTCACACCCTCGGCACGTTCCCCCATTACTGCAAAGTTAAATGTATTTAACTGACTAGAAAGAAGTGCTTAACTGTGATGCTGAAGAGATGTGACACAGTACGGTATTTTATAAATAAAAATCTGAACATTTTCATGTGCGATCTGAGTCGACGCGTTACAGAATCACCATTCGTTCTTCTTTTTGGGGTATATGTGTACCGGCTAGAATATTGAATATTCTATCAGACGTAGTATCTATTGATATTGATCATGTTTTTATTGCAGTATATACTTTTATAGATTTATTGTCCAGCCCTACTTGATCCCCAGTCTTGAATTGTGAAAATGGCGATGATGATGATGATGATGATGATGATGGTAAGGAAGTGTGGTATGAGCAGAGGATGAAGCCAGATTTCTGAAGCACAAGACTAACAGTGGTCCTTTCAACAGAGTCTCCCACCTGAGCTGTTAATTTTTGTATATCCTCAAGAGTTATAAGGATTGTTGATTGATTGTTGATTGATTGTTGTGCTCCTTGCTTAGGCAATCAGGTGATCCATGTCATTAAAGACATGCAAACCTTCATGTTTGCAAGCACGAGTGAATGATTAAGTTGTAAAACAGGAGAGCGAATCAGGAAACATACACAGCCCTAAAACCTGCACTCTCCTTCGTTTAACCTTTCCTCTCCCTGGTTGTAAATTGTCCAACTAGAGAGATCACATTGCCTTTTATGAGGTCAGTTGGATCAAAACAACTGTGAGCTGAAGGACGGTGGGTCAAATATTTTGTAATAATTTCTAATAGTTATGTTTTGCTTGCAAGTTCAAAATGTGCAATGACAATGAACAGAGATGCTCTAATTTTCAGAATAAACCAATTTTTTTTTTGAGTCATAAATTAGAAAAGTAGAAACACTTAAAAAAAAATGGGGGAACAGCTGACCTGCTTGCTCCATTTGTTAATGTTTCCAATTGTATTGCAACAACATATTGCACTGGATTTTTTTTGGCGGCATCAAAGTAAAGGGGTCTGAAGGCAAATATACAAAGCACTTCTCAGATATGTATTTGTTAAAAAAAACTTGATTTGGTAATTTTCCATCATTTTTATAAGACTCTGTGGAGTTATTCTAAACACAAAATCTCAATACAAGACAGTGTATTGAGACTGTCTTTAACATGACGTGAAAATGTCAAAGGGCTGTGACTACCTTCCCAAGGTGATGCATGTCTGAGTGAGACAGAAGATGTTAGAACAGATTTAACCATAATCCAGCTGTTATTGTGTTACATAATGCAGATACAGTATAATTGGACCTTTCCATTACATTTCCAATAGCAATAAATGAAATCAGGTTTCCTTAGAAAGCAGGTATGCTGGCAGACTGGCTCTGGGTGAAACGAGAAATAATATAAACATCACTCCACATCAGTGCATTCAGCATCAGTGTGCCATCCCTGCCAAGCAGTCCGACTGATTTCCTGTTTCATTTCGATAATCACACAAGGCCATGCTCCGATATCATCCACTCCCTCACTTCTTCTCTCTTTTAGCTCTTTACGAGTGACAGTCGGGGAATAAAGTGGTGCGTAAATCTCTAGCAGTAATAAAGCTGCTCAGGCCTCTGTTCCTGCCTGATGCCGGTTCGTCTCTGCCTCTCAACAAATTTGTACTTTTTTACAAGACCACCTTTCAGTGCTCCCACTAAGTCCTCCTAAAGTGTCAGGTCTCAATCCGGCTTTAGTGGAAGATCCACAGAGCACAGCCGATACATCCACAAGTGTAGCAACGCAGAAATGCAGTTATATCTGGCCTTTCACACAAGCTCACCTCTATCTACGTTGTGTGTGCACACACAATGTTTGTATTTCTACCCACATTAGGACTCTGTGTTGACTTCCATTCACTTAGCTAACTACATTCATGCCTAACCCTGACAATATCCCTAATCCTTAACCAGTACTAGTCTGTTCCTGACCTTAACCAAAACCTAATTCACCTCTAAACGTAACCACTTAACTCTTAACAAGGAGTACACCACATTGGGACAGGGTTTTGGTCCCCATAAGACCCATTGGTCTTCAAAAGATTAGTAAATAATCCAGAAGTTGTCCTACGTAGGGTGACTATACAAGCACATGCAAGCACACACGCGCACACACACGCACTCACAAACACAGTTTTACCTTTGCTTGACCACATTCCAGTAAAGGGCAATCATGAATCTTGGCCAGGAATCTGAGCCCTGAACTGGTAATACAGCCTGTGGCAGCACTCCTCCTATCCCCTATAAAATATCCTCTGGGTGGGCAGGAGAAACCCCCCACACCCCCACACCTCTCTGACCTCCATCCATCATTTAGGGGAGAGTGCTCACCTATAGTCAATGAGGTGAGGGCCCAAATCTGCCGTCACAAGCCTTCATGTGGACACAGACAGACTGGACTCATTCCCTCCGGCAACATCTAACCTGTTAGAGGCCCACAGGTGTCAAAACATGCACTATGCAAAGCACACGGCTTGCGGCTCTCAAATCAGTCAAGTGTTGGATAAAGCAGTCAAACAGTGAGTGATTCAGCTCCTGACTGAGCAATTTAAAAATCAGTCTTGAACTCCTTAGTAAAGCTGCAAGAACAGCAGCCTGTCATTAACCTGATGCTCAATTCGAACTAAATGATCCCACCGTAACCAGACTTCTGTGTGAGCGGTTTATGCCCTCAGAGCGAGACGCATGCCCAGAAGAAAAACGTTGAAATCACACCGCAGCGCATCGACTGCGGAAGTATAATAGATGCAGCCGTTTATGAATTGATATGAATGTTATTGATCAACGGGAACTGAGAGTATCGTCACAAGATCATAACAACACGAAGGAAGCGAAACAAAAGAAAACAAACTACTAGCGATGTTAGTAGTTAGTTTTGTGGACTGCGATTTCTGTGGAGAAATCTGTTTGTATTGGTAGTTGGAGCCAAAAGTGGTGGGATTGTGTTGTGACGAGCGTCAGTGACACAAACTTCTTTCATAGTTTAGTAATAATAACTTTCAAACGTGAACATTTATCAATGTGAGAGAGCGTTAAGCACCCATCCCCCAAGAAGCAAATGAGTGATGCTCGTCTGCCTGCCTATCTGTGGGATCTCGCTCTTAAACTTGTGCTAAGCAGTTGCTTAATCAGTGTAACGTAGTGCAAGAAGCAGACGCAGTAAAATTAGACCCTTGCACAATCACATATTGGGTATTACTGAAGATTTTATTAACGGCGCTCCGTTTTTTCTATTCCGCTATTTTCTATGAAATCTCTAAAGAGGACTCATAAAATATGAACCGACTCTTGTTTAGTGGCTTAGTGTGACGTGGGACGACTAAACTGTTTTCAACGATTAAACAAGCGTCCCCAGGGGCTGTGTCCCACTTTACAAAGGCTTTCTCTCACCTCGAGCTTTAAGATCATTCCCACCACATTTTCGCCGCTCTTGACAAAACAAGCACAAAGAATGAGTTGTTGTCGAACTGTCGAAGGAAATAATGACAGCATGTAGCAAGTAAGAAGATGCGGTCAGCTTGCATAAAATATCAGCGTGAAGGTCAGATTATCTCGTTTTCTAGGGTGGAATGATTACACACTCAGTGGCAATGCTTGTTAAAGCAAGAGTTAGGGGGACAATTCAGAATTCACTGTGGATTTTGTAATCCACACATATAATGTATGTATAATTATAATGTACAGGCTGAAATACACACACACACACACACACACACACACACACACACACACACACACACACACTAGTTATTTAGTTCTTGTAAAAGTTTCACTCAGATCATGCGGCTTCTGACTCAATTGTTCGGGCTAACAATTTTCTTTAAAAACGGTTGCTATGAAACATAATCCACAGTTTTTAAAATGGCTGACGTCAGGGCTTTGGATAGGCCGTTTCAGAAGCTTAATGGCGCGTTCACACCAAAAGTGTTTTGAGCATCAGGCGCATCTGGTTTACATTCAAAGTCTACGTGGAGGCGGGTCGAGGGCCGCTGTGACGCGTTTTGAGCGTCTAGCGCTGCAAGATTTGAACCGTTTGTAGCATTTTGAAGCAACAAGAGCATCCAACAGAAAACGCACACGTTAAACTTCAAGCTTTGACACAAGTAACACTTTTGTTGTGAACGCACCATAATGTTTGCCTAAAGAAATTAGACCAGAGGAAACATACTTATACTTATCTACCAATCCTGAATAGGAGTATCTAGTTTATTTACTTTGGATTAACATTATTAGCTTTTTCTTCTTTCGCTCTTTCCTTTGGTTTGTTATTTTGTTTGCATTTCCTTTTACAAAGCATTTTGTGTTGCCTTGTTGCTGAAAATGTGCCATTTAAATAAAATTACCTTGACCTTTACTTTATCTATCCCATAAATACTTTTAAATGTATATTTAGGAAGGACATTTAGTCCCAAACAAGAAAGAAGCCACTGCTACAAATTCAAGACTTTCAAGCATAATTTACATTTACAGAGGTCCATACAGACACCCCACAAAGCTTCTGTAGATAAGATTTGTGGTCAGACAAATATGTGTTGCTAAACCCATTTTACACATAACCCAGAATTTATCAGCCATTTCCCAGTCAAATGTCCAGATCACATCTCAGACACTAGCCATTCGGCGGTAGACTAGTCCAATCTGGAAACGTCCATAATTGCCTCTTACGGCAGACAACAGCGGAGGATGCGGCTCCTTTAAGACCGGGCGAGGAGGGTGAGGAATGTGTGCGTGTGGCGGAGCGTGTCTCGATGCACGTAGGCGCAGGTGGCATCAGAGAGATAGGAGTGAGATTGAAGTCAGCGGTAAAACCTTCCTGCTAACTGAGACTAATCAGATATAAGAAAAAAAAAATGCAATAAATACTTAAGTTCTGAAGCTGAAAACTGAAACCTTTATTCGCTTTCCTCTCCTCTGCTAGACAAATTTCAAAGAATTAGTCCCAAAGAAAGTAGCTGCCTAGAGTTTATAAGTGTAAAACCTCTAATTGTAAAAGATGGTAATGAGACGCAAACGCAAGAAGAACGACGGGAAAGTCGCAAGAGAGCAGAGAGACTCTGGGTCCAGAATATCATGAAGAAAACAATCATATTTATTAATCACAGCAGAATGGTGCCATCAATTGCTTCAGCTGCTTGTTTAAATAATATACCAATGTTAATTTTAAGAAAACGAGTAACCATAAAATTATTTGATTCTTGCTACAACTCTTCATTTTAAACACCATAAGTTGACAACAGTCTCTGAGGAAAGTGTCTAATTGTAGAGATGACACTGAAAGCTCACATTCTGAGTCCAGAGTAACAAATAAAGTTGGTTGATAAAACCTCGCTTCCTGTTTCTCAAGGGAAACAGGAAGCGAGTCAACCAAAGAGATGTTGTCAGGCACGGCGGTGGCAGCATCATGGTATCTTACAAGAAAGTGGATCGATTAATGAAGGATTTCATTTCACAAACATCAAAACGGTTCTTGAACACACAAAGCAGGCCGTCATGTGTCCTGCTGAATGGGTTTAACACAAACCCTGCAACACACTTACAGTTTACAAGATTAATTTAATAATTAAGTCGGATTAATTTTACATAATCCTTCCAATCCACAGTATCATCATCCATTACTCTTAAGATATTTGGAAGACGTAAGTTATTACATTCAATTTCCCTTTGGGATAAATAAATTGACCTTGAACTGAAATGAATGTTTGGTCCAGGCCAGGAAACCAATCAGTATAAATAAACTCTACTACTTATGATAAGAAGAGTAGTAAGATTACTATTCAGATTAATGCCAGAAGCTGGTTAGTGGCTACGAAAAGGGTGTAAATAGTTGTGGGGCATTATAATTTGCTAACAACACGCAGAGACCCAGATTTTACTGATTTTATCCCCATCCACGCTACTGCTGTCAAAGAACGTTGCCTTTATATTGCATTAGCTTGTTATCTCCCTGGTCATCTCTTACGCAGAGCAAATAAAACGAGAAAGTGAAGAGAAAAAGGAGTCATTTTGAATCGACTTTAGTGCGACTCATATCAGATCGGTGGTAAAAATGTGGTATGAACTGGGCCAAAGAGGTTTCTGTCCTCTCCTTTCATTGATTTGCCACAGTTTGCTGCTGAACTAAAAGGAAACTTGCGAAACCACATCCAAGATCACGACCCGTACCTCAAAATGTTTTGATATTTTATTTGGATCACTGGCATCGATTAACGGGCGCGAAACGTCTCTCCAGGAATAGAGTGACAGCCCCACCCCAACATGTTGCTTCTGACAGCATGGACAAACATGAGCCACACGAAACTGAATTCTTCTCTCCTGCAACTTAATGATGGCGATGAAGGCAAAAACTGGGAAATTTGATCTCCTCAAACTCATTGTCGTCATTATTTACAGCAAGGACTTAAATCCACCAGTGAAGTGTTTTACAGTGGACAAGCTCCTGCTTTGCTCTTAGTGCTGTTTACCTCTTTTTGGTCTCCAGGCACAAGGTGGCAAAGATCATGTGAGCGTTGGAGCTGCAATCATAAGAGTTCTATTATGTTTGGACATAGCTGTAAGAAAGATTCATGAAAAGAGATCTTTTCAGTCAAATGGAGCGTGCAGGCTCATAAATTCCATGTGTGAAAAGGGAACACTGTCAAAACTCCTCATCGCTCTACAGTTTTCAGTTTTGATTATCCTTTAAATTATTCTACCGTCAAACAGATTTTGTCGTATTTACCTACTCTGTGGTCGGCTCACACTCTGCTGCTTTTATTGACTTTTCTCAGCATGAAAATGATCACAGACCATATTGGTTGTTCCACAATAAAAATGCAGCACGCAGCTACAGATTCAGATTAGCCATTTACACAACACAGAATCCTCACGTAATCAAAGCACATCTCAAGAAAAGCGCTGAACATTTCTGTAGCTTAGTGGGTTATCACCGTTTGAAATCCAATTACTAATACGACCCTATCTGGGTACTCTGGTCTTCACATTTATATGTTTAGTTATGTAAATTGTGAGCGGTATGTCTTGATTTTTTAGAAGTTTGCTTAAAAAACTTGGGCTCGTACAAAACCTTATTTACAAGTACGAACAGTCTCTATTACCTTAAAAATACCAAAACAAAAGATGAAACAAAACTTCCTTCCTTCTCACCTTCAAAACAAAAGTCTTAAGGAAAATAAAATGTCCTCTGAAACTTAAAATACATAATTTTAAAGATGACTAAAACATGTCACAGAATCATGTAAGTTCCTATGTGCAATATATATGATTGAACACAGTTAAATTCAGGGAACCGCTGAACTGTCTTAATCGTTGTTTTTAAGAACAGGCATTAAAACGGGTCACATTTCCTTCAGGCCTTGTCCAGACTAACCTAAACATATTGCAAAACAAGAGAAAATATAGCCTCAGAAATGAATGCTGTTTGTTTGAACAAACCTTCAAAACAAACGTTTTAAGGGAAATATGACCTATTAAAGCCAATAATTACGAGTTGATGTAAAAAGTTAAACAGCTCACAGAATCGTCTCCAAACTTAAAAACAGTCTGAACATTAAGTGTTTAGTCTTCAGATAATGAAAGGGAGATGTTAACTTGTTAACTTTGGTAAAAACATCAGTGCAATGAGGGATGGTTGGCAGAAACTTTAGTTTCACATAAACATTTTATTTTGCATCATTTGTTCAATTAAGTCTCTCCAACAATTAAGACATAATTTGTGCAAACCCTTTCTTATAGGGGATAATCACTACAACTTCTCCTATTTTCAAGAGTAATTGCACAAGATGCTAAGATGCTAATAGAAATTTATTGTTAAGCTTCTATTAAGACGAAAGCATATATTCTAAATATATGTTTTAACAAAATATTCACAGTGGCTCCAGTGATGAGTCTGCAAGCACGCCCTCACATAATCACGATAAGATGTTTACATTTTTGCATCCTTAAACGACTCAGGAACTTTCTCACTGTAGAAACTTGAAGAAAAACGAACATTTGTTCCCACAGTGATTTATAAAAAGGGAAAGTCCTTCCTGAACCGAGGTGTTTTCTCTCTGCTCTGTGATTTACCCGCACAACAGCAGCCGATGATAACTGCAGCAGCAAATGAAGCGTGAAGCTGTGAACCTGAAAGAACAATATGGGCCCTGAAAACGCTTCTATCTGATGGAGCAGCGCGGCTCGTTCTCACTTCGCATCTCCAGTCACTTGTTTACGTTTGGCTCCGCAGAAACGTGCTAAGCTCAGAGGAGACGTGGATGTGGAGCCGGAGCACCTGGCACCTTTTCTTTTAGGGATCTGACAGAAACGAGTCGTGTGGAGCGTTTGAGTCATTTAGATTGAGTCATTTTGGGAATATTTTCTGCTTTTCTATGTGCATCAAAGAGACAGCACCATCAATCACATCAACACAGTCATTGTAAAAACAAAGTGCAACCCCATTTAAATTCTCAGAAATTTCAGAACTAATGATTTTAGAGAAAAATGTGTTTAAACTGTATTGTGTTCCTGTTTTTGACAGTGAACGTACACATTATTATCTTATTTATTATTAATTACTTGAGACTTACAATTATGACCCAGAAACACCTACGGTCTGTTTGACACTTGGACATCTTATAAATAAACCTTTCTGTCTCTTATGTCTATCTGTTAGTAACTAAAGAGAGGAATTAAAGTATTTAGACATTTAAGCACAGCTGCTTGAAGTGAGCATACAGGACACAGGCGTTTGGAAAAAGCCTCAATGCTTTCTGTCACGTTTTTTGAGTTAGACTCACTCACGTTCCCAATTTGATCAGAATTGTGGAAACCCTCTTTTGAAGGTAAATCACAAAACATTTCCTACGTCTGCTGCATCATTAGAAGCAGTCGGGTGATTTCTTCTTCTTGCTTTATTAACTTTTGGATGAACACTAAACGATAAATCAAAATAAAATTTTCCTGCACATAATTAATGTGTGCTACGTTGCAGTCACAAGGACAGCTTGCAGGCAACATGTGACAGGCAGTAACATTTTAAAGGCATTCAATATTTTGCAACTTGGAGGGATTTTCATGATCTGCTGTCACCAAAACTGATTTTGATAAACAAAGTCAGAAAGATTTGTGATGATAGATGTACATGTGTGTGACTCATAAATAATATTGTCTTAAAATAATCTTGGAATATCAGTTTTTCCTTATAACGTGCAGCCCTATTTTATATGTCGAGTTAAATTAAGATTTAATTAACCACAAAACATTTTGCATCTGCAAAGTGAAATAATTCAAATGACCACAATTTCTTTTGTCTTTGACTGTTTTGTCTTCCAAGTCTGTGTCAATTTCAGTACAATTTGCTTCAACTTATAAGAATTATTTTGTTTTGCAGCACAAATCCTCTTTTTTAATTTTAAATTATCAAAAACAGGCTGATGGTTTTGGAAGTGCCAAGAGATTGCTCTGGTTTCAGCTATTTTATGTCACATCAATGTCTGCCCAAGGATATTTAGAAAATAATATTTTCATTTATTTTTTTACTTAAAAAAAATAAATGTTTTCAATCTTCAAACGCACTGAAATACACTTTAGCTTTGAATATTTCAAACGAGAAGACATAATACTTCAAATTCAGTTTCAGCTTATTTTTTTAAGGATTAACACATTTTTTTTAAATAATACTGTAATATTTTTTCAAAAGTAAAACTTTATGGCTCATTTAAGTTCAATAATCACAAAGGCATTGCTTAAAAATCGTGGCACATGACGTTGATGTTCTGCAACACTTAGCACAGAAACGATTCGTCCTACATCCTCTGACTCTGCTGATAAACCAAAAAAAACAAACAAAAACTAAATTTCCAGATGGTGTTTGTTTGTAGCAACCTTGAAACTGAACTGTCAAAACCTCCCATATTTAGAGGGACATCCCATATGACGTAAAAAAGATGTTTCTAAGAAACAACCGTATCAAAGGTCTACATAATTTGTTCATCCGGCTTATATTAGAGTGTTCAGTGGCGTCAATGGTAGCTATCGATAGCAAAGGTGGCAACGTCAGCATAGTGTCTGATGTTAGCTTTTAGGTAATGCTAGCACATAAGACGCTATTAGCCTAAAAGCTAGCTGCTTTCAGTTCATGCATGTCAACTTATTTTAACATAATTCCACACAATTCCGACTTATTATGTCGAACAGCAGAGCGAAGAGACTGCGTGGAGGTATTCAGGGTGTGGCTGTTCTCTTGTCATCTCTGGTCAGAAAAAAGGGTTATATAATATTAGAGATTTAAGATTCTGCTTAAATCTCTAAGTCCTTGATATATTTATTCCCAAAGAACATTAAGACCCCAACACAAAGTGCAAGGAAAACGCGGTTCTATCGTTGACGCTAAAGGGTAAATATGTGGAGACATGGATACGGTATACACATCCCTCCACACGTATATTAACGCCGTCTAATTCTTTCTCAGGGGTGGGACTGTGGGAACCATGCTGTCACTTCCTGTGCCCGCAGGCCTCAGCCAATCCCCATCAGATAAGAACCATAACTCTGCCAATGAGAGCTGGTCCTCAGCTTCACATGATGGGACCGAGGCAGCGATAAGGACATAACTTGCCAGGGAAAATGTCTTGATCTCAATCGTACTCCCCCTTCCCCACAATCCCCCCTTCCCACCAAAATAGTTGTTTGGAGACAAGGTTTCTTTTTGTCTTTTGCCCATAATTACGCTCCCTTTCATCTGCCCCCCTGTTCCCCTTGACCCCTACTCTGGGGTCAGTGGCCAGGATATCCCACTCTCTTCGGTCCAATAATGTGCCTTTTAGGGTGGATGAAGAGGGGCATTCATGCCAGGGCAGACAGGAGAGCAGCAAGGAGAGTAATCACTCCATCACACTCTGCCCCCGTCTGTCCCAGCTCCTGCCCAAACACCCAAACAGCTTGCCTCACTCCTCACATCAAAGACCTGGAGCTGCTCTGCAGCCTCAGCTTCAGCCCCGCTCGGCACAGAGGGGGACTGTGTCACCACCAGGCATGGACGAGCACTGACTCGCACACACAGATCACCAGGGAAAACCCCCCTAAAAGATTTCCCAGTGATGATACAGCGAGGCAGATCACTCAGAACTGAATCTTCTCAATTGGTGCCATGAATCCACACCATGGAGGGAACACAGAAAGACTAACCTGGAGATCGACACAGGATGCTTCTACCTGAACCCCAGCCTGAGGCAGCTGCAGCTCAGTAGAAAGAGCGGGCAACGGCTAATGTGGACACAAGTGGCTGAGGGTTCGTTCACACCCGCCCTGTTTGGTCCACTTTGATTCAACTCTAGTTCATTTGCCTAGAAAGTCTGCCTCGATTGGAGAGTTGTGAATGCACAATAGAACGGACCAACGCAGTAAACTCTGGCCCACCTGAAGACCTCGGGCCTCGGTTTGGTTGAAAACCAAACTTGCTTGAATGCAAGCAAATCTGAGATCACTCCAAAAGCAGGAAGTGGACAGTAGCGCAGGGCATTGTGGGTAACGAGGAGATAATGAATCAACGCTAGTGGCAGAAAGAGCTTGTGATGTTTAGCCGTAGACCAAAAAGAAATCCCACAGCCACTAAAATATGACACTACACTCCATAGTGTAGTGTCATATTACTACAAAATGTATTTACATTTTGTGAAGAAGGAAGGTGTGCTGGTCTTCTGAGGATTTGGTTTTGTTTCCTTTGGTGGCTCTTGGTGCAGGAGTTGAACAGGTTTTTCAAAACGGTTTAAATAGATTGAGGCAGTACAGTGTAAATGTGAACCTCTTTAGCTGAAAATGTAACAAATGCTGCAGTTTCTATGGTTTATCAACCGTTTTTCACACCTGTACTATCAGGTGTGAAAACACCCAAAGTCTCAAAAGCCGCATGTCAAAGCACAGGCAAGAAGCTGAGACTTTTTGACAAGTGACAAACACAGCATTTTTTTAAAAAAAATTTGTTCCCATGTTCACAAGAAAATTAAAATATTGCATGCTTTTGTTTTCAAACCCCTTTACTTTACTCACAGCAGATCAGCCGATCAGCTGCGAGTGATTTAATCTCAGCTGGTCTGTGAAGGCCGTAGAGGTGTTTCTGAGAATATTAGTGAGCAAACAGGATCACCAAGAAACGCAACAGCAACAAGAAGAGGAAAAGTTCGAATTTGCAAGGGAAGACGACAGAAACAGCGAAGCAGTGCGAGAATTGGTAGCGGCGTAGAAATGCTGTGAGCTGTCTTCCAGACTACAGCCGTATAAATGCAGGCTACCTGGGGGATCGTTTCATGCGCTAAAACTTCAGCAGCACAGATGTAACATATCACTGTCACAGAAGGTGGTCTGGTTTGTGGGTTGGTCCCTTGATGCTTTCGGAGCTAGTCTGGGTGTGTAAACAGTGTGAATATGTTTTAAAGCAGAGCGTGCCAAAAGAGTATTGGAAAATCTGCCTGGTTTTAGATCACCGTAAAATGTCGGAGGGTCTTTATTACCCTGCATGAAAAGAACAATAAGCAGTTTGGGTCAGGATCTTAAAAAAGGCTCATAAAGCGTTGAAGAATGACTGGAATCCTGCCAGAATAGTCCAGTCTGTCGAAAGCATTTCTAATGCGGAGAGCAATACGATCAAACAAGTACTTTGTTTTGCTCGGCTTTACAGACCATAATAATTTGGGGAATCTTGCAGTGACTTGCATAAAGTATTCAGATCATCTGAACTTTTACGAATTTGTAAACCTTTCTACCAGCTTTGCACATTTTGGCCGTCCTTCTTTGAAAATTGCCACAAATTCAGTCATAATGGACTGAGACTATTGCATTTATTAATAAGAAACTAATATTATGAGTTCTTATATAAAGTATGTCTCTTTTTGACGGCCGTTTCATCCAACAAGTAGGTTCATCATCATCATGCAGGCGATTAAAATATTTTCGCTTCATTATAAACAGCATAGATATTGAGATATTGTTTTGTAACCTAACTGAGCTCCAAACTTTTCCTCCATCGCCCTGATTGTCTGCTGTGTTCTTTGGTTTTCATGATGCTGACGCTCCCTAATAAAACTTCACAAAACAGCTGGATTTATGCTGAGATTAAATCACACGCCTGGGCTCTCTACACTAATCTGGCAAAGACAGGAGGTTGCTCTGCGCTGCATTTATGTGCATCTGTGTAAAAGGGGTTGAATACAACTGGGAACGACATCTTTTTAATTTCTAAATATAAACATGATTGAAAACAATCTGTCATTTTCTCACACTAAAAAATACATATAAAATCACTTAAAAAATACATTATTTCATCGTAAGGGTAGCCGATATGGACAATAAGGTTATGATTGAAAAAAAACAAAACAATTTATTGCTTTTTTTTCAGGCAACTGTACGGCTGTGCCTGCATGGCACAGTATTCACAGCACCACAAACACAAATATTGTTCCTGAATACCATTTCCATTTGAAACGGGCTTTTTTTAGGACAACACTTACTTAAAAAAGTGCGATTAATTTCAGTAAACTGCACACATTAACCACAGTAAATACTTTCAAATTTACTCATATTTATTGGTGCTGTAGTGGAAAACACAGAGGAAAAATATTAATGAAATTTACAATCATACTGTCATTTTTAAAAAAAATCTTTACTATGAATAACTTCAATTCATCATGACACATGTAAGTCAAAATCTTTCACAATAATTGATGAGCGATAAAAGCCCTCCCCTATTTCATAGAGGTTTTTAATCCTGACAAAATGCGATGAAGTTCATACGGAACGGTATGAATACTTTTGTGTGTGAGAGCAAACCAAGAGAACAAACTAAACTAAGAGGACGTTCCAGGTGAGGCACGGCGCTCATCAGCAGTGCGACCTCGTACGCCCACAGGACTAAACAGTCCTCAACCCGCCCGCCTGCAGCCTCCCAGCCTTTAAAGTTTTACTGTGATCAATAGCAGGATTAATTGCTGAAAGGACAAGGGGAGGAGGAGGAGGTGGAGAGAAGGAGGAGGCCTTCGGAGCCCCAGGCGAGGGAGGGTTTTCAGAAGGTGGGGGGGTTAAGATGCCGCTGACAGCTAGGGAAAGCTGAAGGGATTTAAAAGGCGAGTGGAGGGGAGCTGGACTTGGAGCTGCAAAGGCTCAAGAGGGGGAACTTCTACCTCCCCTCCCATCCGTCCTACCCCACCCCAGGTCACCTGGCGGCGCGCGGGGTGGCGGGCCATCAGATTAGGATCTGAGAGGAGGAGATAACGAGTTTATTGCCCCCTGGACGGGACTGCTGGAGCCAGGGAAGGAGGAGGGCAGGCCGAGCAGGCCTGGCTGGGAGGCTGAATGGTGCCGGGCGTTTTGTGTTTGTTTTAACCTGGGGAGATAGACGCAGTCAGGCAGGGTCTTCATGAAAGAGCACCCCGGCAGGGCAGTAAAAGAGGCAGGCAGCATGGTTAGAATACCAGTGAAATCGCCCCAGCAGCCACTGCAGCAGCCCATCCGTCACAGCCTTGACAACGGATATTTGCATATACTTGTTTGCAAACAGGCTCAGACAGTCCAATAAACACAGTGAGAGCATTCCTTATTCTTCTTCTTTCGCTCAGTGGATAACAAAAAAAAGAAAAAAAAAAAAAAAGCTCAACTTTCATGCAACAGAAGTAATGATGCTAATTACACCAGTTCAACCAACGGTCCAATTCATGTGTTGAGTAACATCTAAGGTCCTGAATAGAACTCCACTCCTGCATTGATCCGCAGCATTTACTTTCATGTCATCTCCTGAGTTATTGGAAATGGGATAAGGCCAATCCTATTACACGCGAACGCAGAATAACGTATGAAATCTATACGTATTTCACAGCGCCGTAATCTTCGGTCACTGGATTCTGCACACGTATTGGGAGCCCGTATTAGCTCTGCGTGTCTGGCCCCGACGCTGGAGGAGAGATAAGGGGAGCGGATATGAGAAATATGAAAAATAGCTCTGTGATAGGATGATCAGTGAGAATGAGCAATACGGGGGCGGCGGTGACAAATGGGACAGGGCGTCACGGAGGAGAGCGATGCAAAAACGGCATTAGAGCCAAGGACACGGTGATTTTCCAAGAGGAGTGGAGGTACTTTGTTAGAACGAACAGGTCAATAAGAAATTCATAATATCAGTCATTTAGTTATTTTCTTTCCTTCCACATAATTCAGTTTGAAGGTATTTGGGGGAAATCCTATTAACAACAAAGAAGAGGCAGACATGCTGCAATTTCACTTGCAGAGAATGAGAAATTTAGTGCTTTTCATGCTACAAACACAACCTTCAAAGCATTTTCTAGGAGTTTTCATGGGAGAGACCAACACAAGGTGCTGCATAATTGTAAGACAGAAGGGAAATGGTACATTTACTAACATTTTTGAAGGAAAAAAAAAATCCTCTGCCACCAATTGATACTAGAAGTCACGATTTGTAGAAACCAGCCTGAGTATACGTGTGTGTAATTCAATCCCAGTATAAATCCAGCAGCTCTGAGGGCCTCAGAGGTTTGTTGAGGTGTTTTCACACCTAAGTGAAATTGTGACGTTTGTTACATTTTCAGCTGCTATGATTTGCTTTCACACCGTACTCAGTTAGAGGATCCAAACCCTTTGAAACTTGTCCTCCCCTCCTCACCTACGGCGGCGCTGCACCAGAAACCACTGAATACGACGACACAAAAACCAATGAAGAAGACATGAGCGCAACTTCCTTCTTCACAAAATGGAAAGAAAAATGGCGTAGCGGCAGCTGTCAGAGGTTAGTCTGTTGCATCCACATATGCACCAGAATTAACTTCAACTCAAATCTAGTATTTTAGGACGACCAGAGATCACTTTTTGTCCGCATCAGTTCGACTGCACGTTCATACCAAACCAAGCGATCTGGACTTTCTAGGCAAATGAACAAGAGTTTGATTAAACTGGACTAAACAGGGCTGGTGTGAATAAAATCCTTTCAGAACATTAGTGAACAACCATCATCATGAGGACTGACGAACACATCACTGGTCACGATGAGGCGTCTTTTCTCCACCAGGGTCAACATTACGAAATGCAGTAAATTACACAGAAAGAAAACCTTGACGTGGCAAAAAGCTTGAAACTGGGAGGGAGATTCATTGTCCATTAAGAGAACGACCCCAAACATGCGACCAGGACTGGAATGTGTTAAAGCCTTATTAAAACTCCAGGCCTAAAGCAAAGTTCTGCCAAACCTTTTAAATTGTTTTTCACAGAAACTCTCCTTCAAATTTACCTGAGCCTGAGCTATCTAGCAGAGGAACGGCAGAACTTCCTGTCTGTGGATGTGCGCAGCCGGTACAGACCAAGACTTGCAGCTCGGGTTGCAACAAAGGTGGCTCTACAAAGTATTGTCTCACCGAGGTTGAATGCAAATGTAAGCCACTCTTTTAAAATTTCTGTTAGAAAAAAACAAACCATTTTTCCACTTCCTTTTGTTTCACAAGTATGCACCACTGGGCTGGTGCATCTTCTCAGACCTTCAATAACACTGAGGTTTGTGGTCTTAATGTGAGAAAGTGTGAAAAAGTTCAGGGGGTATGAATGCTTTTGCAAGTCTCGGTGCACCTTTATTAACACAATGAACAGATTGTAGGTGATAAAAAAAAACATGCCATACAATGGATTTATCTGGCAAACAATCCAACAAGACAATTGAAAACGGACAGACATCCGCCACGCTGACAAACGGGATGAATGGCGACAGCTATCCTCAACCCTCACACACTCGTTCGCACACTCGGAGGGATTTTGGGGGCCCTGGCGAGCGGCACGTGAGCAGCCCTCTGTCAGCTGTGTTTGCGTTGGGGCAGGCGAGGGGCGCCCCGCACCTTGGAAAGAAAGTAGCGACCCAGTGGCAAAGGGAGAGAGGAGGGGTTGCTCCGTGGAAAGGCCAAGGCCCGAAGAAGAGAGAAAAGAGCAGCCACAAAACAGCTTTCCTCCAAAAAGAGAGACACACACACACACACACACACACACTCACAGAGAGAGAGAGAGAGAGAGAGAGAGAGGGAAAGGATGAGGAGGGGGCTGCTGGAACAATGCTCCTTCAGCTGCAGGTGCAATGGCTATAAGGCGGCGTGTGTGTGAGTGTGTGCGTAGACACCACTTTCTTTTTTGTGTTAATTGAGCTGATCTGTTGTCTTTTCTCTGCTGCAAGTTCAACTCACAGCTGATTAACATGTGGCCTTTCGGAGCTCCTGTGTGTGCAGAGAGTGTGTGTGCAGACACACAGAACGAGCCCCGGGTAAACGACACAGGCGCGGGGTGTGTAGACAGAGAGCGCTAACTCGATTTGCACTTGTATGGAGCCCGGCGCAATGGTTAACACATCTGAATACAGGCTTTATGCGCCGCATGTCATACAATTGGAAGTGCACAGAGGCGTCACCCAGCCACTAGATTAAATAGCATACTCAGAGGATTAGAGGATTTTTACCTAAGAACAGCGATGCGGCGCATAAAGCCCGCATTCAGCTCACCTACAGTAATTACTGCCAGTGTTATGTTCCTATTATGAAACTCTATCAGCTCTCCTCATGCACTTCAAAAGCCAGAACAGGAGACGCTACTGTGATCGCGCCAGGTTAAACAAAGAGAGAACTTTAATATTGTTGAGTTTGACATGAAAACATTTTGGGCGACTGAGCCTAAATCAGGCCCGGCGAGTTGACGCCGCGACAGCCGCCCCCATGGTGGGCCATCCTGATATTCAGACCCCACCAGACTCGGAGAGCCTGTTTGGACAACTGGTTCCTATCCTAAAACTCACACAGAGTATCGCAGCCCGAGGCCAGGCCGGGGCCGGGGCCGGGGCCGGGGCTGGGGCTGGGGCCGGGGCCGGGCCTCTGCAGAGAGGTGCCATCGCGCCGCCCGCCAGCTTCACACACCGTCTTCGCTTGTGCCGAGCAGACACGAAATGCGTGGCGAGAGAAACCCTCGGGCCATCGATGGAGGAATGAGGCACAGAAACATGTGTTAGGCCTCAAAGAAGACACTAAACATCACAGAGGAGCGTCCCCCCCCCCACCCCATCCCACCATCATCCTACACCTTGGCCCGTCCCTTTCATAGGAGATTACAGGGAGAGCGAGGAGCAGAGGGTAAAGATGGGGAACTGCGATACGGAAAGTGAGCGAGCGAGGACGTCGAAGGCAGAAACAAGGAGATTTTGCTCTCCACTCCTCTCTGCAGATATTACTGCTTAATTAAAAGGGCAGCATGTGCTAAGTATTATTCCAGCTGAGATCTCTATCTCGGGCCTATGTAATAAGATCTTCGGCGGGCTTACAGCTAAATTTTCGAGCAAATTTCCTTCCTATTCTTTACCCTTATTTTGCCTTTTTGCTCTGTTTTCTGCTGTCACTGCAATCCTTTTAGCTCGCTCGCAGGGCCCTCGCGCGCGACTGCATGTGCAGAGTGTGACTGTTTTGCATGTTAATTAATGTAATATTTTGTACACCTCTCGGGAGCTTGTAAGTGTTCTCTTGAATGTGTTCCAATTAAGAAACATTCCCTCGGGCGACAAATGTCTTTGGACACACTGAAATTGTTCCCCATATTTTTTTCCCTTTTTGGGAGACCGTGACATACGTGAAGAAAATGCAAAGTTTTACGTTAGGAGATGTGGGGAAATGCGCTCACTGTTGTGTGCAGCCTCGCCCGCTGAGCCGCCTCGTTCTCCTTAACTGTCAGTCTCAAAGCCGTTCCCGCTCGTCTCCATCTGCTCGCCGTGGATCCCGGCGATGATTCATGTCTGCCGCTAATGCCGCAAATCCAGAGATGGTGCCTGGCTCGGGTGTCAGGCTGTCGTCTTTTAAAAGCAGCAATCTCCAAGCCCTTAACAGTGAGACTGCATCTTAAAAGCAATTGGAAAGAAATAAAAAAATATATACAGATATGTGCAGAATTAGATGAAATGTACATCTGGAATTCACTCAGAAGTCCTGTGTAATTTCTCAGCAGTAACGTGCTCCAGGTTTATAGATGTCCACCAGGATCTGAGCGTGACTGCCAAGTCATTCATGTATCATGGCTACTGGAGACTGTGGAGGGGGATGACCATCAGTCCCTTTTTGCATTTTTTCCAAAAGAGTGGCTTTGGACTCACATTCAATCATCTGGTAAATTAGTTTAATCCTGCAGCAAATCTGTCGCTCTCCTGGGACGTTTCCAGAGGTGTCAACCAGAGATAAGGACTGTGTGACAATAAAGCCACTAAAACCCACCAGGAGCAGGGAGGAGGTGTGGGGGGGGCACAGGTTTTAACTCCTCCATATATTCGATGCTATTTGATTTATGAGAGCAGGAAGAAGCACTGCAGTTTCCTGCGGTTCATAGGAAGCAAAATGACGACAAGCGACGGCGTAAAGAGAAGCCAGACGAGGAGAGAAGAGCCATCTGTGGCAAAATTGCATGAAGTGGCGGCGCAAGTGTTGGGTGCAGGGGAGAAGCGCACTGTGAGTCAAAAGTGATTGTTTTTCAAGAAAAATATAGTTACTATTATTTAAAAAAGAAATTAACCTACACCTCATTCTGCCCCAAATGTTACGTAGCATGCAGGCTGTTAGAGTTGTAGTAATGTTATCAATTGTGAAACAAAACATCCAAATCTGACATTTTAAAAGGCTACCGCTAAAGCAAAGCCACTGACCAGAAATTTGTACAAGCAGCCTAATTTGTCGTTGTTGAATGTGAGGGAATAGTGTTACAGATCTTATTTCAGCCAGCTGACCGGTAGTGTGCAGCAACAGGTAGGGGAGGAGGAGCTCTGTGTCACTCCGAAGCTTCGTAAAATCAGAAAAACCCCCCGCCTCTAATCTGAAGGAACAACAAGGGGAAAAAAAAGTTCTGAAACTGAAACTTTTAAAAATCTTGGTAAGACCTGAAACTCTAAAACACACCAGTCTCTCTAACGCAAACATTTTCCAGCAGTCAATTTCTGCTCCAATATCCATTTTGAAAAATTACACCATAAACAATTACTCTATAGTCGTGTGAAGTAACAAAAGTGATCATGTTCCATTTATCACATTTATTGCTCTTTTTCTACTCTGGACAGCCATTTGTTATTATTTTTTTTTCATCTCAACGATTCTCCACAAGGGTCTATTAAAACCCGACCACCCGGAGCTGCTGGATCCGTGTCATCCCGAGGTTCATTAAAGGCATAAACAAGCAAACAGGAACAGAGACGGGCAGATGAGCACACATGGCCCAGTGACAGGAATCGCCACAAAACAGCAGCAGACTCTATGTCTCTGTTTACTCTCACACACAAGCCCATGTGGATCACTTCTGCCCTCTATTGACTGCGGAGAGGACTGCGGCGGACGGGGCGCGGAGTCGCTGGTTGCACTCAACTGAGATGCTAGAATAAAATTTCACTGGTTGCATGTGCAGAAAGCACAACAACGCGGGGCAGGAAAAGGAAAAGGTTGTCAGATTGATGTACGGCATTAACACATATCACTGGAAGTCATTTTGCTTTTCTGTAAGTCACAGTCTTACCCAAAATGAGAACGAAGAGTAGATGTTCTACTCCTGATACGAGATCTTGATACAAGAACATATGTCAAAACAAAAGTTTCAATAAATATAATTTTGAATAATACATAAAATGTGCAGAAAATCAAAACAAACAGCGTTATTTCATTTATGAGAAGAGAAAAAAAAAAATCTAATCTCATCAAGTATTTTTGACAACTGTGTTCATGAGTGAGGAAACTGTGAATGGCACCGACTGAAGTGTTTTTAGACCAATAAAAGTTCCCAGATGTGAGTTAACTCTCTGGATGCTTAGAAGTTTCTGAAAGCAAACAGAAACAACGGGGAAAGTGAGCTGAAAGTTAATGCGCCGCAGAGTGGCAGTGCTGCAAGTGCGAGACAGAGGAAACAAAATGTGCAAAAGAGGAAAGGAAACTTCAAAAATTCTCTTTGAGGGAAAATAAGATCACAGGCCGCAATTATATAATTCTCGTCAAGCGATGGTGACGATAGGCGAGCAGGAATGCATGAACATGCACACACATAAATGTAACCCAGTGGGAGAATAGCCTTTCTGCCTGCATTTCTAAATGTTGAAAACTTATGGGGGTCACACGAGGGTCAGGTACAGGATGAGTGTGTGTGTGTGTGTGTGTGTGTGTGAGCCGGGCTAAGAGGAGTGGGCCCCTGATAAAAGCACTTCTTCTAATTTCCTCCTTTTTCTTCCTTTGTGTCCATTTGGTCCCACTCTTTCTAGTTATGATGAAAGTCAAAAAGTCAAACGTTTCCAAGTGCCCTGATGCCAAGAGCAGATTGGAGAGGGGAGCAGGACTTGTGAAGTGTGTTGTTGCGTCCAGCGGCGCGTTCGTGTGCTTTTTTTTTTTTTTGTTTTTGTTTTTTGGCATGATTGTGGCAGTGTGCTACGCTCTCTCAGGGCTCTGAGAACAATCAGCAGCAATGTGGTGCACTGCTTCCAGATGAGCAGAGAAAACAAACCGGGCGTTTATGCCCGTGCAGCACATCCCCAACTAACTTCCTCTGTTTGCGAAAAAACGTTCACAATGAAGTGAAAGAAACAAGTCAAAGCCCTTGTTACGCGTCTCCCACCCCCGCCCTCACACACACATACACACGCTAGCATGCATGTACTGTAATCACATGGAGCCACACACACGCAGACTGGTCGAGGGGCCAATGGGTCTGCTGCGAGGTTCCCAGGGAGCCTCAGCAGTCTGATGGAGGCACTTTGTCTGAAGCCGGTGCAGACTGCAGCAGACTCCAGGGGAGATGCTATCAGCTGCTAGCTATGCTACGGCCGGGAGGAGAGTGGGAGGGAGAGAGTCGAAGAAAATGAGGGAGCACAATAACAAGAAGGCACAAAATTCAGCTTTTGAAATCAGGTTATAAAAATAGGCAATTTAAACACAGTAAAACAGAGACTGGTTGGCCACACCAGCCTGAGTTGCTTTAGCCACGTTACCATGACTGCTCAAAAGGGTTGTTTGGATTTTTTTTTAAATTTTTTTTTGTCTCTAGTGAAGGTTTTTGGAGTTATAGTTTCCTGCAAAGTCAAGAAAGTACTCAGAAAAGCTAACAGGTGGTTCTACAAATTTTTAGCTAGCTAGTTTAGCTAGCTTTAGCTGATTTTTGCCATTTAAACAAGTCAAACTCAAAAAGTTGAAAGCCATGGAATACAAAGCAAAACAAACAAATCAGTCTTAAATTTAATTACAAAAAACTTTTTAATTGTTTCTTTGTACCTTCCTAGTTGTCATTTTACCCGTTTGGCTTTTTTTTATGTCTTCCACCTAATAACACAAAGGTTAATGGAAGAAAACATTTGAAACCATGGAAAACAATTGTCCTTCCACATTGGCTCTCTCTCTCTTTTGTCTTTTGCTTCCCATTTCCTGTTCTGTTCCTTCTCAGCTACATTTCTCTCCATAGTAACAACTTTGTTGAAATAGATTGCTCACATGACCTCTATGCTGGGCTGGCATGAGAGATAATCTAAACTATTTACATTGCTATAATTCGTTCCCTCTTTCTCTGACTCGTTGGGTTGCATCAGTGATCCTCTTGGTTCCTCCTTCTTCTCTCTTGCCTCCACCTTTTCTTTCCTCTGTTTCCTGAATGTATTTTTTTTTAGCATTAAATGTTTCTGCAGTAAATCAACCAGCTTGTAGAAGCGTTTTTGTTTCCTATTCACTGTGTGTCTTCAGTAAGTACCAAAACATCCACACATACCACACATCTTGCTGAATCTACCTACAGTTTTCCTTTCACCGCTGCTGTTTGGGAAACGTCATCTTTCTGTCGGCACAAAGTTGAAAGTTTGCAGCATCGACTAGGAAAAGTCACATTGAACACGTAAGGACACAATCCTGCCACGGGCACATATATTTAGTAACAACGTGGTTGTTTTTATAAATTGTTTAGTGATTTTTGTCAGTATATATTTAGAATGACACTTAGCACCATCGTACAACAGAGTCACGTGGTTCCAGGACGCATGGCAGGAAAAATAAACATTTAATTATGAATGTACGCACTTAGTCGTCTTGATAATAGGCTAAAATAGCAAAACATTTAAAGCCTATGTTGCCTTTGTTATAAGCCTTATATAAGGCTTTTACACAGATTTGTTTGTTGGTCCAATATGGCTCAACATTTTGGGTTGCTGACCCCTGTACTAGATGTATCAATTTTCCTCTCCTGCCTTCTCCCAGTGCAAACTAGAAACAACCAATCAGAGCCAGGAGGCGGGTCTTAGTGCTGTCAATCACCATTCTGCAGCTGGCAATAGGAGCAGAGGGAGGAGCTCAAATTTCTCACAGATTATCTGTCTCATATTGTAACAATTTAGTGAGAGTTTCAACAAACATGTAAAAATAAAAAAAAAACACTTTTCTAATAAAAAGTTACAAACTGCAGCTTTAAGCACATGAACAATCAGCAAAGTCACAAAAGTCTGTGTGGTCATCCAAAAAGGCTCAAGTTCAAGAACCTAACATCTTTCCACAGTAACAAGTCTATGCACATTACACCCAAAAAAGCTGCAGAAAGCAGTGAGAGTGAACGCCTGAGGCAAGAGTTGGCAGGCAGAGTGATGTATAGTGAAGCTGTGGAGGGGTCAGGCCCGAAACAGACAAAAGTTCAACAAGGAGCAAGACCTCTCCAGGTGTGGCCTCCTTCCTCAGCCACAAAGCAGTCGGCTCCTGTAATCACTTTCTCCTGCTTTCTTTTCTTTTATCTTACAATATCCCCGATGGCAGGTCTTATAATTGTAAGGAATTTGCAGAGAAAGGTGCTGAGCAATGATACGAACCACAAAAAGTGGATTCAAGGATGACTGTTTTTCATTTCTTCTGTTTTGTGTCTTCTTTAATCTCTGATTGCAAAGGCAACGTGGCGTTATGGGTTGGCTGGGGCGAGCTGACGTAGCAGTAGACGGATCTAATGTGTGCTGTCTGCTGCATGGCGACTCCTTCGTTAGAGCGTGAGGGTGAAGGGGAGGATGACAAGGGGTAGGCATGAGGGACTCGCACCGTGACCCAAGGATTTCCATGGCCTCTGTCAGCGGAAAATTAGATTACAACAGTCCGACCAGGGGGGCGACCGAGAAGGGGGCGTCAAGAAGTCTAAATATGGAGGGCCCAGTATGTCTATAATCACTTTATACAAGTTAAATGAACTTAGAGACTTATCTCCTCCTCGCTGTCCAGATTGTCTATGTTGTGTCAAGCAAATGCGTGGCGCTTGGCTCTCTGGGGTGTAACCATGCAAGGATGCCGAACAGCGAAGCATAAATATTAGCGATATGTCCCAGACGGACGGCTTCGACGGGGGATCAGACTATATGAACCAATTTAGCTGGTGCCATTCAAAATGAAGCGTCCTAGGAAACAAGCATAAATACGATAAGCAGCATGTCTGCTTGGATTATACCATTCAGCATAATGAAATTAATAACCCAAGGTGGAAAATTGATTTTGAGTTGAATTTTTTTTTTCCTTTTCTGAAATCTCAAGAAAAGAAGCACAAAATGTTTTTTTGTTTGTTGTTTTTTTTTTTTTTTTTCCCTCCAGTCAAATGATTGAAAACAACTGGCTTCAGGGGCCACGACATTTCAATGATGATCATTTCAGAAAGAACATTTAAGGACACAAGGGGACAAAAGAAAGATGAGAAGGACAAAGTCTGGAGGACAGAGGACGGCAGCTGAGGATGAACGGAGACGCAGGAAAAAACAAAAAAAAAACAAAAGGGGAGACGGGGTGACGGACAGAGACGAAGCAGAAAACTAAAGTACGTGTAACATGACACAAATGGACAAAAAGTATTTAGCTAATGATTTATTATTAAGCAGTGCAGGCTGCCTTCCCCTGCCCAATCCTTGAGCCCAGCCCCGGTCCCATTGTAGGGAGATGGAGAGCCAGATAAGCGCGGCTGTAATGGTAGTCAGATGGCAGGTGGGCCGGCTGAATCCGGGGTTAATCACTGCTAAGTGCTGTGGAGAGGGGAGGACAGGGAGCCTGACTGAAACACTGTATCCTACGGGTGGTGGAGACGGAGGCGGCGGCGGCGGCGGCAGCGTGTTCGGCCCTACGTAGGTAAGTCAGCCCAGGTAACTCAGCCCAACAGCTCCCGGAGACAGCTGGACCCTCTGTGCCGGGCGGATAATGGTGTTAACTCAGAAGAGTCGCCACAATGATGCGTTACATCAACACAGTCCCCTCCTTCTCGCTGCCCGGCCTGCACTTTCAAACCATGTTAGGCTCTTTTGTACGAGCTCCATCCTGCCTTATTGCTTGGAGCATTTCCGAGTAACACAAGTGATTTAATCTGTCTGAGAGGAAGAGGAGAGCGCTGTATAATGCGACAGGGAGGCCCAGGGACCCCAACATGGCACTCTTCTAGAATCAAATAAAGCTGCTGCAGACGCGCCGATCAAAAAGTTTGGGACTGGTTTCCAACTGTCCTCTCGCCCGCTGATTGCACTTCACCTTCAAGAATGATCAAAAATCGAAGTGTTAATAAAATGTTCAAAATAATAGGGATAGACCAAAATTAGAGTTTCTTTTCTCTTCGTATCACTGAAAATCTGTGACTTTGTTGTAAGAGTCAGTGAAATAGTTTGCCAAATTAAATTATCACATGTTCTAGTTATAAAATGTTTGTATATTTTCCAAAAATACAGTTGCTAAATAAGTAGATTGCACTCACCATTGATGAAGTCAAAGATATTGTTTTATTAATTGTTTGCACTTTGATTGGTTTGCTGTTTTAATGAGAATGAAACCAAGGAATTATCAGATATGCATCATTATACTGGCTTTTCACCAAATCATTATCTGTTAAATCAGACTTGATTACATCCAAATGTCCAGGTGCTGCAAACTGGAAATTGATATTTTTTGTTATGACCTGAACCTCCCCCACTAAAAGAATGATGAAATGTACATCGTATCTGTGTAAATAAATAATCTAAATAATAAAAAAAAACTGCATGAATACAGTAGAATGCCTTCATATTTTAATAAAACAGACATTGAGACAATTTATGGCTCCACCAACCATTTTATTGAGTTGCTCAAAATATAGAAGTGGATCGTATTACAATATTTGATCATTTTTTTTAATCAAGGAGCTAATTTACTGCAATGTGGTAGATTGTTAAATTTTTTATTCAGTTATTATAACTTTCTGAGAACATCAAAAATTCTCTGATCAATAATTTATTTATATTTATATAAATATATCATTTATATTGGGAAAAGCATCTGGTGTTACGCAGCTCTGCAGTTACATAAGTTTGAACTAAATGATTACAACGTTTGACATTTTAAATCATCTTCCACGCATTGTTTTGCCTCCTCAGACTCAATTTCTTTTTACAAACACCTCAATGATTAAAAAAAACAACAACTAAGTGGTCTTCTCTCAGTGATAACTTTGACACAGAAGAGTGTTATTGTAGGTGTGACTTAGCAGGACTTCTGTCCTGTGTGCTCCGTGATGGAAAAAAGATTGGATTGTTTAATTTGTCAACATTGAAGCTTAACCTCTATTAATTCTGAGCACTAAATGGTTTCTTCTTCCTTTGGACGTTTCTGGACCCAGACGTCCAAAGGAAACTTACTTACTTACTTAGCAACCCAGAGCAGGGATTAGAAATAAACGTAGGATTCAGAAAAACTACCTTCGCAACTATATATGTTTTAGACTCCTGTTCTTCCAACCTAGAAATGGAAATAGACCAGAGGATCCTTAGCAACCCTGAACAGGAGCACCAAGCTCACATACTTTAGATCAACGTCAGATACTTTTTCTTGTTTTGGCTCTTTCTTTGGTTTATTTTGTTTGTATTTCCTTTTAATTCCTATAAAGCACTTTGTTTTGTCTTGTTGAAAATGTTCTATGTAAATAAAATTACCGTTGATGCATTTGTGGTACTGACTTGGTAGGATTAGAGATAAGAGTAAATTTAGATCACATAAAATCAGCTGATTCGCCAGCCAGACTGAAAAAGCGACTCTCAAATAGTTTACTATTTACTTTTGACCACTCTCGATCCACAATGCTGCAGCACACACTTCTAAATGTAGTTACTTTATAGCCAATTTGCAGTAAGGATTTTAACTTAAATTTCCACCGGCTGGTGATGGTCTTTATACTGACGTCTGGCTTCAAACAGGCATCTTGACTCACCGTGAAATGCAACCCAAAGTGCATCTGAGCAGCAGATGACATAGTCATAATACAAAGTAATCTGATCAATTACAAATTCCACTGTGTACTTTCTGTTCTTGCGTCCTTCCCAGCATCAGACCCTTCTCGTTCCCAAATGTCAGGCAAATCAAAACAAAACACCAGGAAGGAAACACAAGCGTACTGAGCAGCGGCTGCTGATGGGCTGTTTCTGCCGGAGCCTCCCGTCTGGGCAGAGGTGGGCTTTCCTCGGCCTTTAACGTGAAACAGGTTGCAACTCGCTACGCAGAGCTGGAGCCGTTAACGGTTTCAGTGCATGAGCGCTGTTCATTTTCGGGATGTTTGAGATAGATTAAGTGTTATATATATAACTTCAAGAGGAAGGGACGTTAAGTTAGTATGTTAATATAATTTTTTAAAGTTAAATATAAAAGCTTGGTGTGCATTTGTAAACACTCTCCAACAAATGAGTCATGCTGAGTCCATCGCAAGCAACTAATTTCATTTTAGCTTACTAAGTAAAAATAGTTATGAATGAGCGACTTAACCGTTTTTTCAACACGGGTGAACAAACGGCGTCATAAAGACCCAGGGACACAGACGACAGCTATGGGATAACATCCCCAAAAGTTTAAAGCAGACTTAGGTTATCAAACAATATCTGAAGTTTCTCACAGAACACAGTTCAATCCAGCGCCTGAAAATGGAAAGAGTATGATAAAAACGTTATGTTATGTGTGGGCAAAACTAACAGCGCACATCACCCTGCGCACACACTGTCTCTGCTGTAAAAGAAAGTGGTCAAAACATCAGGTATTGTTCCACCTTCACACAGCACAGGTGTGAAGGTGGATGGAGCTGAACACAAGGTCGCCCTGGAAAAAAAAAACCTGTTAAAAGATGGAAAAGGATTTCAGACTGGAGTCGAGGTTCATCTTACCGCATAACAACGTTGCAAAAACAAACAAAAATATTTTTTTTGGCTAGTTTCTAGTGTAAATATGTTAGTACAGCTGAAGTAAGACATCGCTAACTTACAAGTAACTTTTCAGCAGGAGATAGGAGATTGTTTCAATTCAATTTCTTAATATTGATATAAAAAGATGCAAGTTTCAGTGGCAGAAATAACAAGAAATGATCTGCCAGATTAACTTGTGCTTTTTTAAGCAATATTAATGAATTATTTCACGTGAAAAGTCACTTGCAAATTAGTTTTGTCTTATTTCAAGAGTCTTATTGCACTAGAAACCAGACCAAAAACACTTGGTAAGATTTCACATTCTTGCAGTGAATGACACATAAGATTTAACCAAAGCTTTTGCTCACAGCACATTTATGCGTTATAGCCAAGTCAAAATCCGAACCCGAATCTAACTGAGAATCTGACATGAAAACTGATGTTTAAAGACGCTCTCTGTCCGCTTGAGCAGAAAAAAAAAGTTGCCTCTCGACGTGGAAAGTTGGTAAAAGAACTACAAACGTAACTGCATCATAAGATGGTTCTCCAAACTGCTGACTCAAGAGGACTGAGTACAAATGCATCCCCCACTTTCCACTTTTCTCTTCCCAACTGTGCACATAAAACATCAACAGAGTTCTGCTGTGTTGTTCTTACACTGCTACATAAAAACAACACAAAAATCCACACTAACTTTATCGCCGCAACTCCTAAAAGCACTTTTGTGCTTTTAACAGTCAAGTTGATTCCTCCACCTCCTCATTTATAATGGAGTTGTTGTAAACAACAGATGAAGTTGTCCTGTTTCAGAAGAAGAAGAAGACGAAAAGAGGAGAGGTCAAGTTGAACAGAGAGTCTTAGTTAAATCATCTGCTCGCAGTAAACAGTTGAGAGGAACATCTATCAGCCGGGCACGTGCCGCTGACAGTATAATAATAAGGTAGCCAGAGCCGGAGCGTGCGCTGCAAACAGATAAAGAGGGCCCTCCAAGAGAAAAGAGCGAGAGCAGCAAGGGAGGGAAAAGAGCCGGCGGAGAAAAAGCAGCTCATCGCCTTTTCCATCAGCGGCGGCGGCGGACGGACGGACGGAGCTGGTGTGAGTGCGCGCTCGGTTCATAATCACAAGGTTACTGTTCATTGTTCAACACGACCCGCTGGACATGAGTGACAAGGTGGGCAGCAGAGGTCCGTGCTACTGTGCCGATAATTACCTCATGACGACAAAGCTGACTTTGATGTCCACTCTCCCCACTGTAATGCCTTAATGACCTTAGAGCTGGTATTCCTGCAAGTCGGGGCGGGGGGATATATTTGCGCAAAGAAGAAGAAAAAAAGAAAATGAACGATGCCTACACACACACACACATAACAAGCGTACACACTGGTTCCTGAACAGGAGCACACGCTCATTCTCCTCGCACACACACACACACACACACACGCACACACACACAGCTCCAGCCGCCAGTGGGCTTGATGTCAATCAAGAGGGTGTCTAATTAAAAGTAACAGGAGGAAGCTGCTGGGGACAGCAATCGCTATCGGACTCCCATTTTCATATGAATGGCCTTTTTTAATTAAACTCAACAGCTAATAAGCCTCAGCATCCAGAACATGTAGCAGTTTAACAGACAAAGCCACAAAGAAACACACACACACACACACACACACACACACACACACACACACACACACACACACACACACACACACACACACACACACACACATAGACAGACAGAGAAGAGCAAGAGGAAGGAGAGGTAAAGACAGTAGGATGAATAATGAAGAGTCAGAAGCAGAGTGATGCATTGCCTTTGAACCTGATGGCTCCGCTTTGTTGGTGGAGGCGCTTTGCCAGAAGCTATTGTTGTCAACAAAGTTTATTTAGCACTGATGGTATTAAAGAACACAGTCAAACAGAATTTGTTAGTCAGAAAGAAATGAAAGAGGAGGGGTGAAAAGAAAGAGCGTATCTCTTCCTTAGATGAAAAGGGGAGTCTACAAACAATTTGGACACGTGCGTGTTAGTTATTCTGTCCCACAGCTGAAGGCTAATTAGAAAATATATTTGAGCTCCGGTGAATGGATCAAACATGAAACAACAGTGAGAGTAAAGCAGCTGTCTTTATTAAAAGGCAACAAAGACCCAAAAAAATGACAATACTTTACCAACTGAGTTATGTGTTATCATAAAATTAAATAGAATAATAACACATTCCAGCAGATTAAGCTGTGAACACGTCTGATTTATCCTCTAATTCATTCATTCCCTTTAGTAATTTGTGGATGTTGGGCATTTCTCCTCGTCACACTTTGATACTTTTGCAGTTTTAATCATTTTCTAGGTGAATCTGTCAGGAGAAAGAAAAAAAAAAAAAAGACAGAATGGGGACGCTTTGTTCCTACTTTGACAACGAACACCTTAAAATATATTTTTTACAGACTGTGTAATGTGGGGAAATGCGGTTTAGTGACCTATTTTCTCTAATCAGCGTCCCTTATCTTTCACATTTTAAAGGAGTCAACCAGCAGCGAAGGAACCAGAACCAAATTACATGAAAATGGGCTGTAATTCAAGCTTTTGATATCTTTTTAAGACTTAATATACGGCTAAATTTAAAAGCAATGTGAGAGTTGAAGGTATAATTCTCCATATAGTTAAGAAGAAATACTTGATTAATTCACACGGGATAAGTGAAGCGATGTGACGTTATGTTCAAGAAAAGGAGAAAATGGCAAAACACTCACACCCAGATGGATACATTCTCTAGTAAGATTCTTCCTTTTTTTTCTCTAAGTGCTGCGATGGTCATCAAAGCAAAACATTTAAAACCTAGTCTGGTCAGACAAAAATGAAGATCTTTGTCCCCAAGTTGTGATTTCTAATCTCTCTCTCGTGTTGGTTTTGGATTGATGGATTTCTGTAGGAGCTGTTTCACTGCGGACAGTGACACATTCTTGCCATCTTCAAACATAAGCACAGTGATGATTGAGGACCAGCTTCTTTTAATTTAAAAAAAAAAGCTGGTTTCTTTTCTATTTAATACAGAGCAGAAGCTGAAATGTTATGTTTTATATTTCACAGCAAAACATGTTAATCTGTGGGAGACAGAAACCCTCTAATTCCTGCATAAATTGGAATATCATGCAGGTCCAAACTTATTCTGGACCTTATTGTCATTATTAAGACTTTTGGTGGTATTATTATTATCACTATTTGTCTCATTGATACAGGAAAAGGTTTTAAGTACAGGAACGACAACAGATTTCATTTTCAGTCACCTTTGTTGCTTATAACTTTACTTGGGTTTTAATATATTTATAAAGGACTTTACATTTTTATTTTTGGCATTATTTATTTATGATATGTTTATTGCTGTCTTTTGTCCCCGTATAATACCAGACATTACACTGAAATAGATCTCGCTTTATTCAGTGACCCAAATGTAATGCAGCGTGGTTGTGTGAGGTTTGGCTCTTTACCGCTGAGTTTGAACAATTACCATCTTAATAGTTTGTTCATAAACAGCATCTAATTATCAACTCTATATTTGCAAGGAGAGAGCTTCCCCAAGTATATAAAAAAAAGAAAAAAAAAATCTGCATATCAACACATAAAATTACATAGGAAGTGAGACTTGGCCCAATAGACGAAATAAACATAACATATGATTCCCATATTGCTGAGAGATTAGGGTTTCATTCTTACAAACACGACAAATCTCCATTTTTTCCAACCTTTTATGGAAGATAAAGAGCCTCAGATCCTTTTTCCATACCAAATCCCACAGCAGCGTCTGGTTGGGTATAGAAACCACCCAGCAGGTTGTTTCTAAATGACTTAAAAGAGAGCAGATAGCTCGCCGGCTCTGGCAATCTCAAAGTGGAGCTCTCCGAGCTTGGCCGTGACGAGCGCTCGACTCACTAATTCTCTCGCTTCTTTACTTCCTCAGAAACTTTTAACATCGTGACCCCGAGAAACATTTGCAAACTATAACAATAAAATTAACATGTAATGAGCAAAATAATTGCACATCAAACGGTGCTCGATGGTGGAGCTGGAGCTGCGAAGAAAGGGACCAATTTGCAGATTACATGGCTCACGACTACCGAAGTTCAAAACACGGAGAAATTGGTTTAGGAGCGAGGGGGTGGCGGTGGGAGAAAGGACCCTTCCAAAACGACTCAGAAGCATTCTTTAAACTTGTGTAATGGATACGCTGCGGGCAACTCCGCGAATTTACCATGCAAAGAATCTCCATTCTGCACGCAGCACTTCAAAGAGCGAAAGTAACTGAGTTTCAGGAAGCCAGTGGGCAAAGGGAGAGGAAACTCAGAGATGCACATTTGTCTCCTGGAGTGACAGAAATTCGAGGAGGGCAGGGGGGTAAAAATGAAAGATTTATCTGATGCGAGGCAGAGTATTAGTCAACATCACAGTGCTCCCTCAATTTTCGAAAACAGAGGAAAATCAGCAATCAGAGAGGAGAAATGCTAAGAAAGTCAAAAAAAGATCAAACTGGGACATATTTTTATACTCTCAGCTGTTGGGAAGGGAAAACATGGGATGTAGGAGCAGAAGAGAGGCAGCCGGGGCGACAACAAGCCAAGTTCCTGTGCTGTATTTCTCTATTGGGCAGCAGTCTTTTATGTTGTCTTGGTACAGCAACTAAATGAAAGCAGAAGATTACATAGAAGTGATAAAGTGCTGCCCTTTGCTATCAGATACACACAGTGTCAGAGATTACAGAGAGAAAACACGTAAAAACTGCAGATACACTCTGGACTCCAGTGGACGGCCGATATCACATCAACAAGCTAACAAGTAGCAATACGAGGGTCACAACACGCGGCTTCTTCTTTAGACCTAAAACAGCTTCGAGGAGCTTGTGAATGTGCCGTGCTTTGCAAAAGCATTTAATCACCTTTAACCTTTTCGACATTTAGCCACCTTATCATCAAAAGCTTTAACAGCTATTATTAGGATCTTTGATTATAGAAGACAGAGCGGTCCATAATTGCAAACTGAAAGCAAAATTACAAATCATTTTCACATTTATTCTCAGCATAAATAAGTTTATTCTCAGCATAAATATATTTACCCGGTGATAGCTTCAGAGGTTTGAGAAAATTGGTGAACAGTGTGACTAAGGAACACAGCAGTCAGGTCAGGGACAACGATAAGAACAGCAGGATTACGGTTTAAAAAAAGAAAACCTTCCAAACTGTAAATATCTCAAAGTGCGCTTTTCAATTCACCATCATGTTGGCAGTGTTATGCTGAGAGGATGCCTTTCTTCAAGCTAGTATAGGGAAGTTGATTAGTTTGGTGGGAAGATGGATGGAGCCAATAACGCAGCGCGATTTCCCCCAGTGCATTATCAGCCTGGCGGGCCACCAGGCTGACCATCCTTTGTTTATTTATTAAAAATGTTTTTGTACAGTGATAACTGTGGGCTAAAGAGTCTTTTTGGTGAAATGGCTTGAAGCACAATGGCAACAATGTGAACACACAAGAAGTCAGAGGTCAGGGGTCATTTTTCATTCACCGGGACTTCGTAATTACACTCTGTCTTTACCGTTCTACACACAGACAGCAGAGAATAAGGTGGCAAAACAAAAACTTGGTCACTTTAATTAGGATGAAACAACTCAAGTGCAAAAAAGTTCATATTTAGCTCAACTGTTTTATATTTGCCTTTTTTAAGACTTCATAGTTGGTGTTTAGGTTTTGTTAGGTTTTGTAAACCCCCAATATCACTGGCCTTGGTTGAACTGGTAAGCTAGTAAAACCCTGACACAGGACAATCCTGGAAGATAGAAACCATGATACATCTTCCAGCAGAGCAGCTAATATACAGCCTGAGCTACAACACAACAGCTGAGGACAAAGCATATTTACATCTTAGATTGATCCAGTTAAAGCTCCCACTTAAATCAAATTCAGTCTTAGTTTAAAGTAGCTAAATACTGTTCAACTTTATATAAGTTCACAAAAAAGCGCTGACTCATTAGAGCTGAATACAAATACGTCCCACACTTTTCAGATCTCATTTGTGAAAACTTTAGGATATGTTGCATACTTTCCTTCTTTTTCACAGCTAAGCACTGTTTTGTGCTGGTTTATCATATGGAAGCTTTATAAATTATATTGTAGTCTGTATCATCTCAGAAAATAACAGATTCAAAGCTCTCGGACGCCTTTGAAAGGCTCTGCAGAGGGAATGAGGAATGTCAGGATGACCCCACTCTAAAAAACGTAACTTAAAAGTGAACAGAAATGTTAGGCTCAAACGGCACAAAAGATCGACTTAAAACGGCTCAAATACAGTATTCCTGTTTGAAAGTTGCCCCTTACTAAAACGAACGTCTCTCTCAATATTTTGGGCTTCTTGCTCACATGGCCTCCTCTCTCAGCTCATTCCGCTTTTGCTGCAACCCCCACTCTCCCTTCCTCACAAGGCAGTCAACCTTCTCCTGTTCTGGAGTCTTATCTGATGGGCGCGCTGCCACTGTTTGCATAAAACACTGTTTATAAGGGGTTGCATATGTTAAAACATTAAAACCCACATTACTGCATGCACACACACTAATGTTGCAAAAAGTGCACACACTGACAAGTTGAGCTCCTCTGACCTTGCTGAAAAGCCGTGCAACTGACATGCAGCGGGTTTGTTTAAATAGGGCTTCTCCTTGTGTATTAACAAGGTAACAAAAATGGTTCACCAAACACACACAGACGCGCTTACATGGCCAAACAGCGTGATTTATTTTACTTTCACTATAATATTTTAATTTCAACAACACTCTTTAAAGATTATTTTTAAACGTAAACTTTTTTGATCTCCTTTCCTAAAAAAGGAGAGCAAGTACAGAACCTAACCATGACATTGTATTAAAAATCATTAGAATTTTTTCTTTTTTGCAAAAATGTAGGGTAAACGCTTTAAGTTGAATTGGAAAGCTGGTTTTCTTAAAAAGCTGAACTGAAACTAACACTTGCTAATAAAAAAAGTTCCGGAAATATTAGGAGAGAAAATAATCTTCAGAGAAATACAGAGTAACCTTACTGAATGGAGGAAGGCTAAAACGACAGTAAAACAAAAAACTACAGACCAGCTCTCTCTGCTTGAACTGTTCAATAAGTTCCCTTTTTTTGGGATTAATAAAGCAAATCTCACCGTAAGTTAGTTTTAGACCTAAAGCGTCATCAGACAAGCAAAAGGCACAATAAGAAAAGAAGAAAAACTGAAAGCCTTTAACTGCAAAAGAGCATACATGACATACGTTTGTCAAAAACCCAGCAGCCTGTACTATAACTAGCTAAAATGCTTTATTAGCTATTAGCATACTGCTAATATTTTAGCCTTAGTTAAAAGGTCACTTCCCGACCCCGTTAGGGAGAACGGTGACCAGAAAATGGATGGATGGATAAAAGGTCACTACTAATTGCACAATAGCAAAAAGTAGTTAACAGTATTTTCTATTCTACCAATTTGCTATCATTAACTAAGGTGCAAACTTAGCTAATAGGAAGTTAATTTGAAAAAAAACAAAAAAGCAACTATTATTTGCTGGCTAAAGTTAGCAATAACTTGATGAACATGATTTATCAATAATTACTAGTTTGTATGTTTTTCTTTAAGCATTCTGCATGCTAATTACTGTTCTTTTGGAAACATGGGATCACTATCAGATCATGAACCCTGAGATAGTAATTTGTGCTATTGCTATTATACCCTCCTTGCTGCTGTGCACCTTTTTTTTTTGGAATATTAAATCAAATATTCAAATGTTCGTTGTATTTGCCCTCCCAGCTTATGAAAGCAAAGTCAGCTGAAAATCGTTGTGGCAGCCGTCCACACAACATTAGTCTTTCCATTGGTCTTGCTTTATTTGCCCCGTTCTGTCCTGTGAGCTGACCGTTATTGCACTCAATTAAAATTCCACCATTTGTTTTCTTTGAAAATTAGGTTACTTTTTCAAATGTTCACTAATTTACTTAACATGTGAAAACCTCAGACTTCAGCGACTCAAAGGTCTAGTTGTTTGTTTAACACACAACTTGAACTTTTCTTCTTTTTTTTTCACGTCAGCCCTTCTTTCACCCATCTATATGTCCTTCTCTTATATATATTTCAGTATCAGTGCTCCGTGCAGACTTTAGTGGTACAAAGATGTGATCAGTGCCACACCTACTTGGGAAAGCCTTTCTCCTTCCTTATTTCCCCGTAAAATGAAAACCTGTTGTATCCAAACAGCCAATAGTGTTGGCTATTCTACGCTACCAAATTTGCTATCGTTAACTCGATTAGATTTGATCAAGTCATATCAATCCCACCACTCAAACTGAGTAAAGCTTTCCTTTGCTGTGGCCTGTCGCGCCAACCTGACTGTCACTGGGTGAAGGAAGTGAACAGCCAGGGAGTAAGGTTCCCAGGAAGTTGAGGAGTAAGACTTGTGTATAGATTGGAAAGGGTGCCGTCAACAGAGTGGAGCCTTTTGCCCTGACACATGACCTGACTACTTCCGGGTCACGTTGCGATAGCTTTCTTTAAGGTTATTCAGAGTGCCAGCAGTGTTTCACATGACCTCCAGCACGTAACATTCCTTGGCACAAATATCACGCAAAGCTTTTCCCCTCGCTATTTTCCTTCCAAAGAAACACTCAACACACACGCACACACGCCACACTTGTTCACACACAGTCCACTCAAGTCAAATCTGATCATGCCAATCCCACCACACAAAATGAGTAAGTCCTTCATGGCCGTTTGATGTGTGAACATTAAACTGGGATGGGGTTAGAGAGAGCAGTTAAGTCATCGGGGTTAATGGAGGCAATGGCAAGTGCAAGGATCTTAACTTCAAAACGTTCTTTCTTTGGCCACGCGTGACTCAAGATCATCATCATTAAAGATCAGGGTATGTGGCCATGAGCTCATTATGGACCCATGATGGTGCTCATTTGTCATGTCCCCAAGTAGGAATATTTAGTTCCCTGAGAAAGATGTCGACTGGAAATTTCTTCTATTTAAATCATTTTTATTAGATTTAAGAAACGAAATCTTGGAAAAAAACAAAAAAAAACACTCAGTCTTGTTATGCCTTAAATAACTACTCCTTGCACTCTCACCACAAACCTCAAATGGATTTGTTTGATTGCTTCACACAAACATAGGATCAGACATTCACATGGCAGCAACTCAATGCGTTGCGTTAGACGACTTGCTGAAGTTGAGGCCGAGCTTTTAGGATGGCGAAGTCAGGAAATCAAACTACCTTAATGTGACGTGGTTGTCTGTGCCAGAAAAGGCTGATCTAACTCTTTTAGAAACTACGGATCTGCAACGATTTCTTACCAATCACAAATAATATTATTCCAAAGGAGATATGAGGTCACCATGTAGTTTTTCCTGGTTCTTGAAAAAACTAACCTCCCCAAAGCTACAGCGGGATGTAAAGTTTAAAGTCAGACTAATGGAGAATTATCATAGTTTCTGGCTCTCTCTCCCTCTCATTTGTACATCTAGTGTGAGAACATGGCATTTGAAGCCCACCGCCCCCCGGCAGACAAAGACAGTGATATCTGCACTTTGTTCATTATGCTGCACAAGTGATTGTCCATTTTCCTATTTCTTGTCTTTTATTCATTTTAATTCATCCTCCATTTGATCCATTTCCCCGGAGTCAGTGCTCTGCCTGGGCTCCAGGTCTCTCTATCTCTTAATTCCCCTCTGACTGGTGGAACTGAATGGCATCAAAGACATTTCGACTGCATTGGCCAAGTTTCAGGGTCTCCTGTGTGTTTGAAGTAAGAAAGTGCAATTCATCATGCGTCTGTGTGTTTAAAATTTCCAACATGTGAAGAGGCGAATCCAAACACACAACTTTTCCTTTCTCTATTGTTTTCCCTTCCCCAGTTAGATAACCCGGTATTATTTGTTACAGTTGTTGACAGTATTCTGTCTTCCTGTCTCGGCACCTGTCGAGTCGGACTAAAATGGCCACTGATGGTTAGAAGAAAGGATGAGGCAAAGGTAATATGGCTTCAATTGTTAAAGTCTGCTTGAGAGACAGCCAAAAGCGACAGAGCCACCAAACTGGGCCAAGAGAGAGCTTCATGAATGCTGTGTGTGTGTATTTAGGGGGTAGCATGGATGGAAGATGTCAACATTCTTTCTTCACGGTGCCCATCTCCATTTGCATAATTTCCATTCCTCACAAGCAACAAAGAAAAGAAGGAGATGCTCATACAAAAACCAAAATTGACGAGCGAACAATGGTGGTCTGAAGGGTCATTTTGCGGGGGCTAGGTTTTTCAAATTTGTGGCAAAATACTTTGTCAGGCTAGTTTTGGAAACGTGCACTTTTTGCCAAAGCTCAGTCAAACTCTGGCTTTGTCTGATTTGACGAGCGGTGTGAGCCGGACTCAAATCGTCCTCAAATATTCAAATACGAAATAAAAAGCAAACAATGCCCTTCATTTCACTTGTCAGCAAGACGATGATGAACAGCGAGAGATACAGGTGCAGTGGATGGTGGAGCGGTCAGTGATTAATGTTCATGCCTTTCAAACTTGAGTTTAAGATGCATAAATCACCGAGGACAGCAACCTCCAAATCGCATCAAAAACACAGACGGGAAGCCCACAGTTCATGCTGTAGCTTTAAATCACAGCTGCATTTCGAACACAAAAAGTTACTAAATTATTTATATACCTTGTCACTTTATAACCAGAAACTACAATGTATTTTATGGAATTTTATTTTAGAGCCATAAAAAAGGCAAAAAAAATACATAAAGCTGTTCAAAATTTTTCTTTTACAAGTTTTAATCTGGAAAAGTGAGGCACACATTAATTTGTGCTAAATATCTCATGCTTAGTGGACAGAGAGCATCTCAAGTTTTATTTTTGTCCCTCGTTGTATGTTTGTCAAAAATTGCAAATTGTTTGCTCATCTCACCTTTTCCTCCATGACTGGTGACAAACCTGAATCAGGATTTTCTTCTGACTACTCTTTCAAATAAAAGTCAGATTTGTAAACCGTTTGACTTGCTTCAGGAAGCAGAGATTATCTGCAGCTTCTTCAGAGTTCCCATGAGTTTCTAACATTATTTTCTAATTAATGCTCCCCATGCCCAGCCTGTCAGTCAGGCAGACGTTGATGATGCTGTGCTAAAACCTGATCCTGCTTTAAACGTCTCTGCACCTCCATCCCTAAGCATTACTTGGTTTCCTTTGTGTACTGATGTTCTCTAAAAAGTTTCCAGCTTACAACTGGATTTATGCTGAAATTAAATTGCCACTGAGATGGACCTCTGAAGAAAGTTGGTTTTACCAAATTTTTGCAAAAAAAAATGTATATATATATATATATTTCTTTTTTTTTTCTTTTTTTACATTTTTCAAATTCATAATAATGGAAAACGTTGTTTTGATTTGTTGTTTTGAACCTTAAAGTTTGTGATTCTAATACCACAAAACAGATGGTGGGAAATGAAATAGTCGCTTCATATTTTTGGAAGTTTAGTAAACGATCCGGTGGGAGAAAAACCAAGCAGGTGTTGAGAGTGAAAGTGGCAGACGTGAGGGCGAATAAGAGGGCGGGTAGGCAGGCAAAGATAGATGATGGATGGTGTTGATACAGGAGGAAGCAGCCTCGCTTTATCTAGGCAGCACAAGCCAGACCTGCCGGGGTGATGGGTGGGCTGTCAGCCTTTTGTTTATGGACCATCTCCCATCTCCTATATGTCCCAAAACCAAAGATCACTCAAAACCAGCAAGCGCCTTCCTATTTTTTGTCTCCATCATCCCTGGATGCAATTTTTCCCCTCCTTAAATAGATTACAGTCTATGCTTTATTTTAGATATACAGTAGAGAAGACTACTAAATATATGCTATTTAATAGCTGACAAAAACTGAAAGAGAAATCTGAAATACACTGGGATCCTTTCTAAAATGAGGCAAACACATTAAAGCCAATCCCTGAGTCAAGAGAGCTGGAAAAAAAGCAGCTTGGAGAAAAGGGGAAGAATTAAATCTAATCCAACCATATCCCCACGAGTTGCACGCTTCCAATTAACGACTGGTTGGTTTATCAGTTTCCAACGGGTGATTGCTGTTTTTAATCATTTTCTCTTTTTTCCACTCTATCAGTTCTTCCCACTCTTATCATCTAACCCCCCTCCTCTTGCAGTCTCACTTCCCACACCATCTCTGTTCAGCACTTCCTCCGTTTCACCGTGAATCTCATGAAGCCGTTCTCTCACGCTGCGTCCCCGCGCTGAAGCCCGCTCTGTCTATTAAAGGAGACTTTGATGTGTCGCTTTAAGTGTGCCTGTGGTTGTTCTTCCACCACTGACACAGCAACCACTGTTCAGCTACGCACGCATGGATATCAAACAAATTCAACTGTAGAAAACTTACAAGACACATTTTCAAAAAAACAAAAAACACCCAGAATCAGCTGGCAACCAAAGTCGAGATAAAAATCTGAACTTTACCCATCCACTGAAGGCAGCGTGACGACAACACTCTGTGGTATGGAAGTTGTTGCTAAGCGATAGACACTCAACCTTAGCCCTGTCAATAAGGTGTTTAAAAATGAAGTCAGGGAAGCACCAAATGATCTAGGAAGTACTTTGTATGAAAATATCAGACCAAAATAAACAGTGGTTTACTTAGGTCGCAGGAGAGCAAAGAAGAGCAAGACTTTCACCAGACAACAGGAAGGCTGAACAGAGTACAGCCAAGATGCTTTGCTTTATACATTTGAGCTTCCAATCTGCCTATTATTAAATATACTACATTCAGTGACGTCAGCAACGCGTTACTGACGTCGGACCACTTTTTTCAGTAATGAGGAATCTAACGCGTTGCTATTTCAAATCCAGTAGTCAGATTACAGTTACTTTTCAAAATCACTGTGAGTTACAATTTTCTTTTGTAATTAAATTTTACTTCCACTACGTGCGTTGGGGAGTGACTGCCGTTTCTATGCGACAGTATCAGCAGCGACAGAAACATAAACAATGGAGGGAAGAGGGAGATGCATTTTGTTGCTGGAAAAACAGAAACTATTTTGAGTTTCGCTCGCCAAGTCCGATTATTATAAGTGGTTTTGGGCTTGTTTGTTTGTTTTTCAAGTCACTTGCAGATTAATGAGTCGTTGGTTGCGGTTTTTGGGCTTAATAAACAGACATGAACCCCAAAATTTGTCTGACATTTTAGCTAGACTCTCCCTATCCATTCGTCCCGCTGTGTCTCGTGGCAGGAAGCCGGAGCATCCACAGAGAAACCTGCAAACAGGAAACCTGTCTAATCTTTTTATCCTTTTATCCATTGCTGTTTCAAATCAAGTCTGAGTACTAGATTTGAAATAGCAACGCGTTAGATTCCTTGTTACTGAAAAGTGGTCCAACGTCAGTGTTATATATATAACTGTCGTCGTATAACTGATAATATATATATAAATAGTTTATATAGTATATATATAGTTTATATAGTACATATATACTATATATAGACATAAACCCTTCACTGCAGTCGCTGTCTGCAGTGAAGACATGCTCGTTCTCGGCCTTCACGGTTTGTCCTCTTTTCATCAGATATGAATAGAAATTGCTCGGATCTCCACAGATAACGGAGGACAGGTGGTACGTCTCCGTTCCACCGTCGCAGTCCGCAGGACCAGCCAGCGTCCGATTGGCCACAACTTGATGTCTCCTGGTCAGGCTATGAAGAAAAAACACCAGGACGTTGTTGATCGCCAGGCATTGTTTCCTCGTTAAGGCTGATCCACAGCTTGAACAACGTTGTTTGTCCCCCAAGTCCAACCAATAGTACAATAGGAAACCCAAGCTTGTCAAAAACAGTACTGGTGGAAGGGAAATCAGGGGGCCGCTGTTCAGTGGCTCATGGAACAGAGTCTGACAGTTGGCGCAATATTTTTATTATAAAACTCCCTGTCTGTCTCTCCGCCAAGAGAACCCAAGTAGGCCAAAAGAGACTCCAGCAAACATTTGATGTCGTAGTCCCTCCCCACATCCGACGGCAGCTTCTCCCCCAGCTCCATCAGCACTTGGGAAAGGTCTTTTTGACAAAAATGTTTTGCCAGGCTGGCGGACAGCGGAGCAGATGAGGCTGACACAACAGGGGATGGACGATGCCTCCAGAGAAACCCTGTCCTGATCAAAGCACCTTCTGGTGACACCCAAGTTAAGGAGACTCTGGTGAGCAGCGTTCATCCAGCTGTTGTGCAGCTCGTTGGCGAACTTGTAGTTCTCCTCCGCTTGTCCAAGTCTGGCAGCTGGTGTCCTCCATACAGGTGAGAGATCCAAGTCAATTCTACTGTCTAAATTCATGTCCAGGGGCCGACGTGTTTGTACGGACCCCAGCCGGGTCGGTTTATCCAGAGACAGTACCGTCACCCCCTGGACATATAATTCGAGTTTGGGCAGAGTCCGAAGTCCTTCTCACATCCATCGCCGGGTCGTTTTGTTCTTCTGTGGTAGATTGAAGGCCCGTCCAAAATAAATCGTCCTCCTCACCTTGATGGTCTTTGTGAGAATCCTCCCCTGGGAAGAAATGATTGCAAACCTTTTTCAAACCAGTCGTCACTGCATTCCAATTCCTCAACCAAGTGGGATGAAAAATGGAACAAAAGCTTTCGATAAACTTAACTTTTCTTCTACGTGCAAATATCAATCACTAAGAACCGACTACATTTGAAAATACTGGCACCTTTTGAAAATGTCAGTGTCTCAGTCTAAGGAATACATTTAGAGATGGCGTTTCCAGTAATGCTATATTTTTAACAATGCTACAAATGTAAAACGCTACACTCTAATAATTTCTATTTTGTTTTAAAATATGTCATTTCACAATATTTGAGCACATACACCTCTCCTTCTAATACAATCTTTTATTGGGGTTTTTTTCCTACCATAAAAGGTCCTTTGAACTGCCTTGTCGTTGAAACGTGCAAGCCAAATAAACTTAAGCCGACTTGAATATTAATGGCCGTCCCCCCAAGTTATTGATCATTCAAAATGGGTACGAAAACAAATCTTCTTCATAGTCCTTGAAGAGAAATCAGAATTGGCTAATTTACCAGGAAGCGGGAGGCCAAGTTCTGTGCTTTTTTCAAGGAAATAGCATTCATCAGAAATGGCACAAAAACTCTTGATACTCAGAGAGTTTGAGTTCTTTGCTGAGGTAACGAGACTTTCTTCAGGCCTTTTCTCATGACTCATTCAAAAACTCAACTATACAGACCTTTACAAATTCCTCTCCTTTCACCTGCGTTTGTCCGTGTGATTGATTTGAAGACCTGCAACGTCTCTGTCGCGCTGATCGATCGGCCGGCTACGCCTGCCGGCACAGTAATAAATGGGACATGATGGACGGGTGATGGAGCTGCAGTTATGGCTTTAATTTACCTGACGCCTCACACTGACAGAGACTCATAACGAGCTGACAAGGGTCTGTAATGGTTATGCTCAGTCACCTCTTGTCGGGCAGACAGGGTGGGCGGAGGTGCGTGATGCGAGTGGAGCTTGTGAGTGTAGTGCAGAGCCTGTTTGGTTAGTGTGCGTGTGGACTTGTGTGTACTAAGAAGCTCAATGAATCAGTGCTGCTGCTTCTCCTCCCTCTGGTCAAGGTGTTATTGAGAGCGGGGCTGTTATCTCTGTCGATGAGGTCGCCTGCCGCCTCACTAACAGGGGAGTACGCCACCCATTCCAATCCCAGCATGCTGAGCATCGTGTCCGCATGGGTCGTTGCTAGCCACATCCTCCTGGGTGGGCTATAACTCATCTCGAGATGGGGATAGGGCCTTATCTCAGTAAACCCCTCCGCAGGCCTGCCCCTTGCCTGCTCTGTCTTTGGGAAAAGATTTCCCGGTGCCCTGGTGTGTGAGTTATAGTTGGAGTTAAGGTGACTGAATAGACCTGTCTGTTTGGGCTGTCTCTGAGAAATTATGTCTGTGTCGGTGGAGGGATGTGAAGCTCTATGCATGACTGTTTGTGTAGTGTGCATTTCCTGGTTACACTGAGATTCATTGATCAGTTGCGGGTGCTCATCTTAGTACATCCTGTTCCATAAGTTACGACGTAACGGTCATAAGTTATTTAATCATGTGAAGGGCATTGTTACAGTTGTATAAGGGCTGCACCCCTCCTCTAGCTGCATGCACACACACCCAAGCTCCCCCCCTGCACCCATCCACACCGCCTTTCTCTGTCATCTTGGCCTATCAATCAAAAATGTATTAAGTCCAGAGTCGGGGCCGATCAAAGGCAGAATTCCTGGGAGGAGAGCAGATAAGGCCTATCTCATTAATAAGTGCTTTACCATCGTAGGGGCCCGTGCGCCTCGCCACACCCAGCCTGCTTTCCTTTGATATCTAATTATCCATCCGTTTCATTCTGTCAGAGAGGGAGGAGAGGGACGACTCACAGTTGTCAAATACTGTTGCCCCTATGTGCGTGTGTGTGCGGGCGCGCACGTGTGTGTGTGTGTGTGTGTGTGTGTGTGTGTGAGTGAGAGTGCATATGTATCAGGTTATGGGCAAGGGGCTTCACCAAAACACTGTGACATGCAGAAAATCCAAACATGCAGAAAGTGGCACATGTAAACAAATGCAAATAAGATGTTTTTGCAGGGGAACGGGAGCCTTGAGTAGCTGTCATGCATACAGGGTGAAGTCTGAGATGGAGACAGGGATCTGTTTAACACGCTGCTAAGATTCAGATGGGACTTACATGTCTTCCATTGTACAGAATCTGGGAGCAAAAGGGCCTCAAAACGTGCTTAGAGGAACTTGAAGAGGGATGAGGTGGTAAAGGGCGAGGAGAGGAAGAAGCTCGATCATTCCAACCGGTTTTCGCAGTTAGATGATTTAACATTTGACTGGTCCGAAACTGGGACACTGAAAACATGATCGGAGAAGGCAGCATACGTTATACCCACCAAAAGATTCAAACACCTCACTTACAGTAACAGACTTGAAGTCTTTGCTCAGTAACAACTTCCTCACTAAAGAGGGATGTGGTTAGCACAACTTGGCAGCTCTGGGGTAGCTCGTGGGGCGACTGTGGTTGTGTGGCAGAGTTGTCGTCTTGCAATCGGAAGGTTGTAGGTTCGATTCCAGCTCCCTCGTGCCACATGTCGATGTGCCTCTGGGCAAGGCACTTAACCCCAAATTGCCTACCGGTCTGCGTATCGGTGTATGAATGTGTGTGCGAATGGGTGAATGTGACTCTAGTGTAAAGCGCTTTGAGTGGTCATAATGACTGGAAAAGCGCTATATAAGTTCAGTCCATTTACCATTTACCAGAATGGAAACTGTACTTTTTCCCAAGGAGCTTTGCCGTTCCTTCATGCTTCCACTTCCAAACTAATTTAAGACTTTAGATTTTGTTAGGTTTCCAACATTCTGTCACTTTTGACATTTTTTTTTTTTTTTTTTATGAAGTCAATCTTAACAGTCTTGTTACTGAGAGAGAATTATCAATTGATGCAGAAAGTTGAAGCAAAGCAGTGCTGGTCAGTCAGAGCTTTCCAATATCCATAATCAGAAAGTGGCTTCCAAAATTCTTGATCCCCCTAGAGAGAGATATTAAAACATCAAAGGAAGATACCACAAAGAGGGAGCAATCGAAGGAGTTCAAAAGTTAAGAGGATTTTTTAAAGAAATACACAGTATAGCACATGGACAATAGGAGAAGAAGAAATCAAGCAGGAAGGGAAAGGACAGGAGAGATGAGGAGGAGAACAGGGTATGGGAGGGAGAGAAAGAGCAGGGCATTCTTTAGCCTTCTCTCCTTGGTTTTCTGTAAGAGTAGCTCTGGCAGATAAGGCTAAAAGGTCCGTCAGTCTGTTGTGGAACAATCCATTCTGTGTCTCTCCCCTTCTTCTCTCCCTCACGATACTGCCTTTCTCCCTGTCTAATGGCACAACTCGGATTTCTAGCGATGCCTCTCGTGATACGGCTCATCTCTGGTGGCAGGGTTTACCGGCATCACTCGCCCAATTCAATAAACTCCCGAGTCGTGAGGAATCAGGCAGCCTCGAAATCTAAAGTGACAGAAAAACTCTGCTGCATCTCTTTAAAGAGCGAACCTTGAAACGAGGCTGGTGTTCAAACCGGCGTCGCTTGTTGATATAAAGGAGGACTATTCAAAGCTGCAATAAAGAGCTGAAATTATGTCTTCATTCACCCGAGCTGCTCAAACCTTCATCCCTAATCGCTCAAAGCAGAGCTCAGAGAGACAAACACAAACCAAGGAGGATTTAGGAGAACAAAACCGACACAAACACAGGCCCACGTGTCTAACAAAGACTCCAAAGTCTGCCTCGCCATCCGCATGTCCTCTCTGAAAAAGGAACCTTCATCTCTGAGCGCTCGTGTTATGAAGAGACTTTCTTCAAGAAAAGAAGAGAGGCGTGTCAAAGACATGGGTCACGATGTTTACAAAGGCGACTTTTAATCCAATCACAGCATCCCCGTGGCTTTTATTTCCTGTTTCATGGGATTAAAAATTAAATGAAATATATTAAACAAATTAATTTACAGCTGAAAACACTTTTTTTTTTTTCTGTTTTAAAGGGATGGGTTGAAACGCTAAAGAAATCTACAAAGGTAATTACTGGTGAAAGAAGCAAATTAGTTCCTGAGGCTTAATATTACGATTTATATTTCAGAAGACAGCGATGTGAGTCGAACAAAGATACTTCACAAAGTCTCACTTCTTCTTCAGAAAAAAAAAAAAGAAAAAAAAAAGTCCATCATCCCCCATCTGACGCTGAGACACATGTTAACCAGTAAATAATCAGCTGCTCCCTCTTCCTCTCACTACCTCTCTGTGTTTCTGCCTCTGACCTGTTGCGAAGCTTGCCTGAGGGTTTGAATAACTGTCTGGTGCCAGGCTGCCTCCCCCCAGGGCCTTGTGGGAAATGAAGAGGAGGTCAGCAGAGGTGTGTGCGTAAATGTTTCCGAGAGTAGGCGCAGGTTCGTGTGCATGGGACGGTGTGTGCCTTTGGCTGATGTTCTTTATCGAGAGTAGGGAGGCAGGCAGATGGAATGATGGAGAAATGAAAAAACCGTGGCCATGAAAAGAATATCTGGAAAAATACATATGGAGTTTCATATAGGATTTAGGGCGTCAGAAAAATATTTTAAGATTTACTCTTGGATTTTACAATATATATGGTCGTCACAGTTCAAAAGAATCAATGCAGAAGATTTTTATCATTTAAAATGACCGTTTCATCAAAGTTGACACAAAAGGCATACAGCTTTACACAATAGTGCTGCTGAAACACAGACTGTTCTGCCTTGGCTAATCCCTAGGCTAAGGGCTAATCAAAACAGTGAGATGCTGCTGGTGGAAATACGACACTCTGTTAACATGGCAAAGACCCTTTATGACCGTCTTTAGTTTTGTAAGCAAAGCCCAAACCAAAAGTGTTGTTCATCAGTTTCTATGAAACAAATCAGGAAAGCCGAAGGAAGCTGGCAACTGGAATTAAGCCCGGCTTCAGCTGCTGCACTACGACCTGTGCTCTGTTGGGTTTCCCCCTCTGTGAAGTCTGCATGGTGCAACTACTGAAGTACAAATTAACCAAGGCACATAAAACTACCAAATTAAATAAAGACGCAAGATGAATAACACATCCCTCTACTCTCCTCTAATTAGTCCTCTGATTAACTGTAAAGGAATTAACTGCAAATGTGGCTAATGATGTAAGGAGTAATCATTAACAGAAGGTGGAAGCTGACTATAGGAGCAGAAACTACAGTCAGAAACAGTAGCAAAATACTCTAGTTGGTCCAACAAATAAGATGAAAAATTATCAGAAACAGAACTGCTGCAACTGCATTGTATTAGCAGCATGGTGACGGGCAAGTGGATAAATATAGCAATAAAACGTAGTTCCTGCACAATTTAAGCCAAGGTATTATGTTCTAAAACAGGATGTTAACATTTCTACTAAACGCTATGACATTAATCTGTACTTGCCTGGAGGATGTTTCATCAAACTGGCGAAGGAACACGTTGACTTTAGCAGATACCAGGAAGACTGGACGTATTAGTGAGTTTTCTCTGCTTGAACATCCACACTCTGCAGTGTGGAAGTTTCTCCTGAGCAAAGAAGACATGCGTTAGGTGTTTTTTAAGGATGCAAAGAGGTCAAGACATGTCTGGTGTTCAATTTGGCAGCAAGAGAGAGAGCAAGACTTTGAGCAGATAACAGGAAGGTTGAATGCATTGAATGTGAATTCAGCATTCATAAATGCCACTATGTCACACCAAGTTATTTCATGTTCAACCTTGTTTGTTTGAAATGTGTTACTGAATTGAGACTTAAAGTCATCTATTTTTTCAATTTGACTTAATATGTATTTCATTATTAATATTCCATATTTATATCACACTCAAAAATACTAAAGAAAACTTATAAAGTGAAGTTGAAATACTTTGTCTTTAATTTAAGATAAAAATGAAATCCTGTCTTATCAAACTCCCTGCTACAATATAAACAAGCAATGACTGTTACTAGCGGAAAAGCTAGAAATATATATTTTCATTGGTTGATAGCTTCAAACAAGTCAAAATGTCAGTTCATGAAGCTACCACAAAACTTACCAGTGCATCTCTAAGTTAACTGCACTTCACCACAAATAAAGTTTTGATACTAAGTTTCTCCAACACCATCTTTTTGAGTTGCCATCTCGTCAGTTACATAACATGGACGAGGTGCAGTAGTTGCCCAAAGCCAGTCTTTCTCTGGAGAACACCTCAGACACACAGGCAGATGAAAGAGAGGTCAGCAACGGGATGAACCTCTTACAAGCCCGGTCAGGGCTGGGGGGGGGGCCAGCATGCCTGGGTGGCAATGCCTGCACCCCCAGAAAGAACCGGTCTGGTTGTGATTTGGTGCAGCAGACACTAAAGACACAGCAGAGTCTTCCTTCATTTACTTTTTCTGCTCTGAGCATGCCTTGGCTAACACGGGTCAGGAAGGGGTAACGGGGAGGTCACAGGGGGCTCCAGTTGACTGTGCCCTAAGGGGGGATCCTGGGGAGGCATAGCAGTGTGATAGCGGGTGTGTGTGTATGGGTGCGGATGTGTGTGTGGGGGGTATCCCTAAGGAGTGTAACCCCGCCCAAATCAAAACAAACAAACAGAGCAGTCCTCTGATCTAATCTGACTCGAAAGCCTTGCAAACAGGCCGCCTGGAGCAGCTACCGCTCCAAACTGCAGCTTCTATTGTCTTTTCATCCAGAGCAACCGAAGCAATGCAGTTATTTCATTTTTTTACACCCTGTGAGTTATCAATGAAAACGGACCGAGACCCATTCACATTACGGCAGTGACGAATCGAAGCGTGAGTTCAGACACTGGCGCTCCCCTTGTGTACAGAGGCTATAACAACAAGAATTTACTGATAGGGGATCGTGTTTGTGCACATTACCAGGGATCAGTGAAACTATGAGAATCATTTCACAGTTTACAGCCCCGATCGAGTTGTGGCTTTCGCCCTGTTGGATCCTGACCCCAAACATTCCCTTCCTTGCCTCTGTGTTTTGAAGCTTTTGCGGCGGTTCAGACAGCAGACTAAACTTCTCACCGTCTAACTGCAACGTCAACACAACGCCAAGCAAACCCCTCCTCCGCGAGCCGGGTCCGCCGCCAATTGCCGCCCGGCGCTCCGTCAGCTGACTGGTGAGAAAAGATAAGGGGGGAGATTAGACCAATCAGGGGGTCAGGCCGAGGTTATCACAACCACTCTAAAACTAAAACAGATTGGGGAGAGGAGAGGAGAGGTGGGGGGGGGCAGTCCGGCATCTACTGTCAAGTCTCATATCTGGAGGCAGTGTATTGCCCTGCTCTGCAGGACTGGGAGGATGTCAGACTTAGTTTGGGTTAGAGGTTTCTGGGTCAGGCTGATGTTAGCAAAACATAGCGTGGATAAGCTGGTCCCGGGCCCACGATACGACACATGATAAGATTTCTACGTCCCACACAGTGGCTAACATGCTGTGTCCCGTAACAGTATACAGACATTGCTGAAGTCTTCAAATTGTTTTTGTGTTTGTGCCGTGGATGCCTCCGTCAAAGCTGCGCGTCTTTTCATTTATTAACCGAGCTATGAAACGGCAACGTCCCAAATCCCACTGCTTTGGGCTGATGATGGAAAACTGTTGAATAATTACATCTGATAAGTCAAAACTTGCATTCGGAATCACTCCTGTCGTCTGTCAGTCTGGTCGTGCTTTTCTTCCCCCCTCGCTCTGTCTATTTTTGCATAATTGTTTGCTTATTTTTTCCATTATCTCAACATCTGGAATCCAACTCCCCGCAGTGATAAACATTAGGCCCCTCTCAGTCTCTTTCTCCGCCCTTCTCCCTCTCCAGCTCCTTGCACCTAGATGCGATGGAACGGCGATTAACGGCGGCGTGACAGGAGGACACAAGGCTTTTCGTCACGACGGAGAAAAACAAACAAACACAACCGGTGGGATGAAATGGTGGAAATATGTACAGCATCTTATCACAGATGCTAATTGTTTCCGTGTGCGAGGGTAAGGGGCGGCGGAGGAGAGAAGCGGAGCACGTGAGGGAGGGAAAGAGGAACTTGAGAATATCCTCCCTGTGCCTTTGGCCTGCGCCTGACTTCAGAGCTAAGCCTCTCTCAGGAGAAGGTCAACACTGGGTTCAACTTTTCACCTCTGCCATTGGAGAGATGCACTGAATACCGAGGATTACACCAAAGCGCGCTGCAATGTCACCTCGTCCCCTGGTGCTTTGCAGAGACGAGCAGACCAGTTTTTTGTACAGTTACAAAAAAGCCGTATTATTTGCAAAATAATACAGTTTCTAGAGAAAAAATGCATACCGCTACGTTTAAATTACATTTCCTTCCAAAAGTACTCATACTTCTTGAATATTTGTGCAAGTAAAAATCCTGAAGGCCTAAATAAAATCCAAAGACGTGCTTCAAAAGGCACCTTCAAACTTCTCCTGAAAGCATTTCTTGCCATCTGAAATGCTTGACAGGTTTTGCCACAACTGCAAACCTATCAAGACGTGGCCATCCGAAGCAGACAGGCCGAGCAAAAAGCGCTTCAACCAGGGGATCAGACAAGACCAAAATTCAAATTTATTTCTCTAAATGCAAAGCACTGCGTGACTCATTACTAACAAACGCACTGTGCCCACAGAGACACATGGTGGTAGCAGCATCATGCTGGGGCAATGCTTTTGATCAGAGGGGACAAAGAGGATGGTCAGCATTGATAGGAAGTTAGATGGAGCTAAAAATGGGCAATCCGAGAAGAAAACCTATCAGAGGCTGCAAAAGATTTGAGATTTTTGTGGAGGTTAACCTCACGGGAGGACAACAATGCAAATCACACAGCCTGAGCTGCAGCGTAGTCTGTGACAGAAGAGCATGTTCATGTTGAACAAAAACGTCACATAAACGCCCAGACCTAAACCCAATTCAAAATCTTTGGCAAGGCTCGAAAACTGCTGCTCAGAGTTGCTCTCCACCTAGCATGACTGAGCTTGAGCCATTGTGCACAAAAGAATGGGCAAAGCTGGTAGAAACATACCCCAGAAGACACGCAGCCGTCATTGTTTTGACTGAAGGAGGCTGCACACAACACTTTTTAGTTTTTTTTTGTTTTAATTTTCCTTCCCACTTCACATTTATGTGCTATTTGGTGTGGCTCTACCAATCAAAATCCAAATGAGAACACATTAAAGTTTAGTTTAATGTGTTTTTAAATAAATAAAGTGTGAAAAATTACAAAGTGTGTCATTGTTTTTGCCAAGTCCTTATAACTTTAACATATTCAGAAAAAAAGAAATTACAATAGTAAATTTTAAAGTCTAACTTTGGGAAGTGCAGCCACATTTCAGCTATCCATTTGTGTCATTTTCATGTTTGTAGGTTTTTTTGTTTTTTTTACAAACAAAATATAAATTCCATTTTAAAAGTATTTCAGTAGCATTGCACCTATTTAGTAAAGGCAACATTAACAGATCTGTGTCACCCTCGGATGACAAATGCGAACAGAGAACTTTGTCCATGAAGGAAAAACACGCAGCCTGGTCTCCGATGTCTGCGTGTGGCTGCAACAATGTAATCAACGGTCAGGTGTCACTGAACTGACGGACAAACGGACAGACCGACAGGCGGCCGGCTGGCGTCAGCAGCCGCACGCCTGTCACGACACACTGCACGGCAAGAGGCTGCATACCGCAGCACCCACACTGCGTTCACACAATGAGCGCTCAGTGCCCCGCATCACGCACCAGCGGCAGCAGCAATGTGAAATATTCATACGGGGACAAAAGGTAGAGAGATGTGCGGGTTGGGAGGCAAAAGCTCGCAGACAGGAAGCTGGGGGAGAAAGTTTTAAAACTGTCAAACTGTAACTTAGAAAAGAAGAACTGACATGAAATAATGCCATGTAAAAACACTGATAGTTTAAGAAAAACTTTCCTGCAGGAGGAGGGCCGATTCTGGCTTATTTATGGCTTTTGGTTCGTTCTTAAAAAAAACAAAACAGAGACGCGTGTGTTTGGGGGTTGGGGGCTTAGTGCAAATATGAAGGTGCAAATACGTATTTGTTTTACAGTTAATAAGGTAACAATTTTCAGTAATTAGCCAGACGGGGACATTCAACAAAGGAATATCAGTGACAGTAACTGCATAACTAACTTGAACTAATACTTGGTTGTTACATTGACAATATCAAATTAAGGCCATCCTTCAGACTTTATGAGGCTGTTGTCAGGGTAAGAGCAGACAGCCAAAAAAATAGCTTGACAAATATAAAATATGGCCAACATGTGATGCTGATCAAATGTTTAATCAAGCCAGTCTCCAAAAATGGTTTAATAATGAACTCGGAAATTTGTCTAAGATGTCATTTCCAAGGTCAGTTAATGCAGTAAGGTAACTCACTCGATGAAATAAAATATTTTTTTGTCATTTGAATAAAACTAGCCCATGCAGTCAATCCAGTCGGCAGGACCTTCACGATTCCAGTGGCATTGGCAGAAATTGGATCAACAGCTCTCTCGTGCCCTCTGCTGGACAAGTAGGAGACTTACATGTACGTCCTCCCCATAAAACAATCATCCACTCCTCCTTTAAGTTCAGAGTGACTTTTTTTTTTTTTTCTGGTTTCCAATATTGCTGGGGTTAAGAGCGTGTTCAGCAAACAATAATATCACTCGTGTGAAGAGGCTGCCATTTTCTACAACAGAGCCCAAACTTATTACAGTGGGGGGCCCTCTGAAGTTGGCCCCCCGACACCCAGAGCCTCTCCACATCTGCTGTTAATCAGCAAGGCTTGCAAAAACACCAGCATACAAGGAGACAGATGCACACAGTCAAACACTTCTGCACAGAGCCACCCGCCCCTCACCACCACCACCACAAAATCCCTCTCAACTCCTGAACTTCCGACATGACTGAGGTTAACACACTTGCCCTGTGTCTACCAGAGCTCACACATAGCTATGAAATAGGAGCGGGGAGTACAAGGAGTTTCCTCATACAATCACACACATAATAGATTTTAGGAATCCTGCTCAGACCCAACTTGACATGTAAACATGCATTCAGTAAAGTGTCAAGAATTCAACGTACAGACACAGAAACATCAATTAATGGCTTCAGACTGTTGTCCAATCAAGTACAATTCTACCATGGCCTTTAAACCAGGTACTAGTAAATTTCTTTGTATGAAAAGGGATCAAATCCCACTGGAAAACGCAATCAGCATCTCCATAAAGTTTGAAAGCAGAGGTAAGGATGAGGCGCTGACTGTGGAGGCTTTGACATCAAACAACATGGATTTGTTTCTTCATCTTTTCTTTTTCCTCCAATCTGGGTAGTTGATTTCAAAATTAACTATATTTTCCTCTAAGAGACTAAGAAACTTAAGATTTCAAGCATTAAGCAGCAGTTCAGTACTGAAGTTTATCTTTGGTTTGTGAGTGACTCAACACAAGAAACGCAACGTGTCCAAGTTCCGAATACCTGTTTGCGTGTTCGCTCAAGAAGCATTGACTACGAGAGGGACGAATATCTGGTGAGGTGAAGACTCCAGAAACGAATGAAGAACTGAGGAAGCAACTTTATTAACTGGCTGATCAATTTGAGCTTGCGGCCGTCATAAGGGCAAAAGTACTTCAAGTGTCGTCAGAGTTTTGGTGAAATTGAAATAAATATCGGTAGTTAATATCAGTTTTACTTATCTGACTGATACCGATATGAATGACTGATAATGGGAGATACCGCTATATCATGCATGCCCACTTTAATATCTGGTTCATGTTCTGAAATGTTAAAGTTTTCCAAGGTTGGTGGGAACATGTGTGGTCAAAAGGAATAACTTAGAAAATGATTGGTTAATAACAATTAATATATTTATTACAAATTTCGGCAACAGTATACATTTCTTTGACATTGAGAAGCTCTAAATGTAGACAAATATATGTGTGTGTGTGTGTGTGTGTGTGTGTGTGTGTGTGTGTGTGTGTGTGTGTGTGTGTGTGTGTGTGTGTGTGTGTGTGTGTGTGTGTGTGTGTGTGTGTGTGTGTGTGTGTGTATACACAGGTCAATAAACAAGAATATGTTAAAACCTTTAATATTTCAATTTTCTAAGAAACTGAATTTTGTGTCCATAACTGTAAGCCAAAAACATCCAAACTAACTGAATTATACTGAATATAACTTAGTTACTTTTTGAATTATTTAAATAAGGTAATTCAAGCTCGTCTCTAAATATTGTTCAACATTAATAATCTTGTATGTTTTTTAGCCTCCTTAAGTGCAGCAATGTACAATATTTACTAAACCACTGGAAAAAAAACAAACATAACATACCTCAATGTTCTTCCTGTTCGGGTTGATTAAATAAATAAACTTCATCGCATTACTATTTAATTATTAAAGGCTACCATCAGAAATATCCCAATAATAAGACGATGCGAATATTTCGGGTCAAATTAACTCATTTTCCCGCAGGAGTGTCTTTAACAAACGGTTCATTTCTTCGACGCTATTCCGTTGGAACAGCTAGCTAGCTCATGTTAAGCTAGTTTAACATTTAGGTCAACATTCTCTTAAGGACTTTGCTAAAATATTTAGATGTAGCTCTCGGTTTCCGTCGAGTTTTTCTTGTTGTGAAACAAAAACAAGCTTATAAACGTGTAACACTCAACAACGTAACGTTTTTCGTTTTGCGCTTAAATAAATTAGTTAGTTTTGCCTCACTGCTGCCCTTTGTGGAATATATACGCAATTCACTTTCTGCTTTTGATTTTCAAATAGTTCAGAAAGGAAATAATAGCAGCACTGGCCTGACATGTAGGACTTAAAAGAAAACTATAAATTTGATCAATCTATGATTGTAGTGTAAACACAAGACTGAAGTATTTGTTAATTTCAGTTAGAAGTGGAAAAATGGGTTTATAAACCATTTCTCACTTAATTAGATAAAGGCAGACACCGTTTTAGCAAAGAACCTTGCCTTCACAGCTGTATATGTTACCCACAAGTTCACTCTATTGGCTAACGATTGATTTCTGAAAGCGGTTGCACACAAAGAATTTATGTTTGAAGTATCATTGTAAAATGGATTGAACCCAAATGAATTCCACACTTTGAAGATTTTTATTTGTTAGAAGGAAGGGAATGGTGACGATATGAACACTGCGCAAGGCCAATAGTTAGTTTCTTTCTTAAGATAATTGCCACTGAATGCCTCATGAGCAAAAAGTTTAAACCAGGCACAAACACTTCTAAACGAATCAGTAAACGTGAGCATTTGACAATAGCGCACATGACTTGCGTTGCAGCGACCTGTAGCACCTTCCTTCAACACAGCTTACAAAGGAGTTCTAATTGCATGATGATTTACAACTGAAAATTAAAAATCCACTGAATTTTACCACCTTAGACCACTGATGTTACATGTTGCGGATATGGTGAGTTTCTTAGATCTAAAAAGTGAAAAGGTGAGGTACAGTGTAGTCTGAAGCCGATCCGTCGATGAGGCCGTGTCAGTCATCGTTCACGAACCAGCAGAGGAGGTTCTTTCCCGTTTCACATCCCTGCTGAAATCTTTCTCCCAGTGCCTTCAGAGTATTGAAAATAATAATTAAAAAAAGAATCATTCTTTAGTCCTTTTTTTTTTTTTCAAAGTCCCATTTTACAAAAGAAAAATATTTACCTGGTCACATTGATTGTTTGGCCTTTTATAAGCAATATTATCGTATTTGACTTTCCGTCCACTTCTGGATGCGAATCTGTCACCTCAAACTCAACTCCATGGCAGAAGTGACCTGTCGAGTGTGATTAAAGGCTTACTGAAACATTCAACAAGTACAGTATTACTGCACCACAATATAAAGTCTTAATGTAGTTACTTACCAAGTAGTCCATGAACTGAGGAGGATAAGTGGTGACTGTCCAGGGTGTAGAAACCCAGATAGTCATGTTGGTCGTGGTATTTCTTCCAAATCTTTGTGTGTTTGATGATCCTAAATTTAACTGTGTGCCGCAGCAATACGGTCAGACTGCAGCTGTTAGTCAGTCTAATGTCCAAACTAGAAGAGAAAGGGAAAGAAAATTGGGGCACCAAGCTAAAACCAAGACAGTGACAGTGAAACACACAAAAAACTAATTATGCCAGAGAGTGTGACGGAATCTATTGCAAAGCAATGCTACTCACATCTGGTTTTAACTGTATAAGAAGCGATAAGTGACCCCATTTACTAGTGGATCGAACACAACGCTGCATTAGTAGCTCAAAGGCTTCAAAGGAAAATAGCCATTTTTATATGATCCGAAAAATAAAATAAGTCAATCAGTTTGCAAAAACATTAAACCTGAGCACACACATTAAACAGTAGAGTGAATAAAGCTTACCGTCCCCCAGACCTTGATAACTGGCAGCACCAGTAGGACCTGAGACACGGGCTGAAGCGCACGTCATTTTATATGAAAACATTTTAGTTGTTTGCTTTTGTCCTACTTTACCTGATCGCGGGCGAAGCGGGACGTCACCGTGCAGGCGACTCTGACGCTGTGCACTTCCACCTTTTCCAGAACAGAAAAGGTAACGTGGTTAGGAAACAAGAAAAATGTTTCGGAATGAAGCTCTTCCTTTGTTTTGTTGAAGATTAGCTCGCATTGCCAAGCATGAAAGGTGTTAACTGAGTTGGGAAATTATTTGTCAAAGATCCTGCCTGAACCCAACTGAGACTTCAATCTTACTTATTTGATTTTTTTGTAATTGTTGCTGCTTTCCTCTTACAAAAAAAAATGCACCCTATAAAGAAAGATGGACTCTCAATCATCTTCATATCTGCTGAAGACAATTTAATTTAACGTGCCATGCTGTTGTTCTTCTGTGGTTGTTTTTCATCTTAAGACGTCACCAAAAACTTCCTTCTTCGTTGTTGTTGTTCTGCTCCTATGATTTTACAGGGCATGTGAATTGTTTTCTTTTTCTCCTGGCTGCTCTTTGAACGCTTTAAATGATGTGAGACTCTATAAACAGATGTGGTGGAACAGAGGAGCAGCAGAGACTGGTGGCCAAGATGAGGGTCGACCTATCGCCCTCTGAGCTCTCGACCGAAATCGTGTGAAAATAAATTGTCTGTAAACAAAATTAAGTCACCAGTGTAAACACAGCGCTGTGGAAACATCTCCAGTTTTTCTGCTTGTTTACGTCGTCAAAACAGAAAAAGAAGGAAACTTCTTGAGGGAAAAGACAGAACGAGCACAGCGGTTTGCATGTGGAGGCGCTGATCAGTTTTGGACTTTAGAATTAGAAACGTCATTCCTGTGAGACCTGCTGGTCACCATAGCCCACTTATGTCCTATGTCACAGTTCATCCAAACATGGAGGTCAATAGAAATAATCATCTGTGTGTCTTACATTTTTCCAGTTTGTACTTCTTTTCTGTGGGAGAGAAGTTGAAAACAGATGTTATGGTTGCTTATGAACGCATTTCATTACAGCTCATGAAGACGATTACCTTTATCGAACTGTATCCCGTAACTTCTCTGGCATCCTGAAAACAGTGAAAAACATGGTGAACCAGAAATTTCTCACTGTTTGGCATTAAACATGCGCCAAATAGATATGTTCCAGACATGTCTGGCAGGAGGTGCAGCAACTTTTCAGACTCTTTACAAAGGAATCGGCAGCTGAAAGTGATTGGGATATCCAGATCTGATACCAGCCCAAACCTTTTTCTAAACGATTGTGCAAATTCTTTTTGGTGAGGAGTCAAATTATCCCCTACTCCAGCGTCTCTCTGCCCGCTTTCCTAACCATCCAGGCAGAGATTTAAAGAGAATCTGCAAAAGCAAATAAAATGGATTAGCAGCGCTTTCCAACAGCAGGCGGTTTTCTTACAGGACGGACATGTTGCTGTGGGACGTCTTCTCTGCTATCCAGAAATCGAATCGTTGCAATGGAATATTATTCCGACAACCAATCGGAGGCATAAAGAAGGACTTGGTGCTCTCAATCAAGCTTACGTATGCGTAGCTAAACGTTCATAACGGCGGAGAAACAACTTAGTGGATGGCAGCGCTAACTAGCCTGAGCATTCATATCAAGCTCCCTTGTGCCGGACCAGCTGCAGCAGAGAGAAAGGAGCAGACTGTGAGAAGTGGACCTGATAGAATATCCAACCTCATTTGTTAAGCTTTTAACAAGTTTTCTGTTGTTTTGTCGATGAGCAGTCGGCACCTGCTGACACACATTAACACTGTTTTTATGTTTCTTGTGCAGCGAGCGATTCCAGCGTACAGAGGATACATGTGCTTATGTTTGGTCCCAGGATCAGACAAAGAGCTTATTGTGGAAGACGCACAAGAATGCTGTTTGCGAAAGTGAAACTGGCACGAAAGGACAGTCCATGTTATATACTGGCTATGATCATAGACGTTTTTATCTCCTTGCCAATCTGAGATGGTGACTCAGATTCTGGGCAGTGAGAAAATTAGAAGAAAGAGCGAGATTTCAGAAGAGGCGCTTGAGGCGAGAACATCCAAAAGAGTAAACAGGAGCTCGGGTTGGAAAAGGCCTGTTTAAACACATAGCATCACATAGTAATCAAAGTTAATAAGATCAGACTGGGCTGCGGGGAAGTGCAGGGTTTCAAACACCATCTCCAAAAGGAATTTCATGCATTTTGCTATACTCCGTGATCAAGGCTTCACAGCTCTGTCAAGAAAAGAAAGCGACTGCAAGTCAAAAATTAAGTTAAAGTCAATTGCTTGGTTTGGTTTGAAAGGGAGGATTCCTTCGGTTCATAAACCTGAATCTGCAGGGTTGCAGCATAAGCAGTACCAACGCGATTAACGCCTGAATGGAAGGAGGTTGTGTAAACTGTCTATATGCAGCGACGGTTCAGTTCATATCAATGCCTGCATGACCATAAATGAGAGAGAGAGAGAGAGAGAGATCTTTTTTTTCTGATACACAGTAAAGCTCCTTTGCAGAAAAGCGAATAAAACAAATACAAATTGCTTCATATGTTGTTCAGAGTAAATACCTGTCTCAGGCCGTCTCTCGTGGAAAGAACCAGAGCTCCCTGGACCTGAACCGGAGGACTGATACAGACGCAAACCCACAGCAGCAGCAGCAGCAGCATCCTGGGAAGAAGTTAGAGGCAAGAGGGCCTCAGCGCCGGCACAGCTGGAAACGAGTGTGCAGGGAATTCGAAGCATGTGGGATCAAATCTTACTGTAAAAGTCACTCCGCCCACATTGAGCATTAAAAAAAAAAAAAAAGAGGGAGCCTCCACCTATTGAATAAAGATTGTGTATATGTGCGTGCGTGTGGTTTCATGTACATGGTATGTCCTCAGGGATTAGGGATGAACAGTGGGGACGCTCATCCTGTCCAAACAAGAAGGTTCATGTTCATGAATAAAGACTATTCATGTTGCAGTCGGAGTGAAGACAGCAGTTTGTCAATGTCGCTTTTATTGGGTGTTATGGTTGCAAACATTTTAATGGCACTTTTAATAACAAAGTATTACAAGATCTGAGTCTTGTAATACAACTAAATATGAGCTTATGTTGCATTATGTCGCATAATGAGCATATTGGACCCCGGGTAGGTTTTGACCTGTTTTGTAAAAGCTGAAACAAACACAAGGGAATTTACTGAAACAGGATTTTCTCCTCCTAAATGAAAGACAAAATATAGATCCAGCTTGAGAGCATTTGTAAGAACTTTGACCCCTACATTGAAATAAACAGAGAATTTTCCCCAATGTCAATAATCACTTCACACACACACACACACACACACACACACACACACACACACACACACACACACACACACACACACACACACACACACACACACACACACACACACACTAACAACAAAAAGCAACAAGAAGTTTTGTGAACTTTGTTAATTAAATTCAACAGTTCATCTGTTGAATAAAGCAAATCTTTCTCACCATTTTTTTTTTTTGTGGAACACGCAATCCGCATTACTTGTCTGAATGAACCAAATAACAACAAAACAATTAGAATGTGTTTTATTGTAGTGCAGTTGATTTATTTTAAACAAAGAACATGTCATCCTCGCCACAATGTGATCAGAGTTATTTTTGGTTTAACCCAGGGTCGTAACATTTCATTAGACGCCAGATGTGAGGATCTAACAGCAGAAAATGGAAATGTGGTGGAGACGTATAAATTCTCTAGTACATGTAAAACAACACAACCAAATTATATGTGAGCTCTGAGAATCTGTGTGATTATTTATCTCTGGAAGTCATCAGAAGTGTCAGAAACAAACCGATACGCGGTGATTGAAGACATGGGTGTGACCTGCTTTGTTTCTGCTTACGAAATGGACTTTGTAGGCGATGACGACAAGGCAACGTGTCGACGTGAAATGAGGTTAACAAATTGGCAAGGGGGCAAACTGACCCACGATGCACATTATATTAACATTTTTTGTTGTTGTCTGTTTTGCTAATCTGATTATTTGAACAGCAGAACAAAAAACAAAGTGAAAGTCATTCAGTTTAAAGGACTGAAATTGTCCACAACAGGGGAAATAACCCAAACTGGGTTCATTTTTCACCTGCTATTATTTTTAAAAAGCTTCTTCTAATCCTAGAAATGTGTCACAATATTGAAAAAAAAAAAAAAAAAAAGGACGTTCTGTTTTCTGCAAGAGTGTCAAGCCGAATTTCCTCATTGTTTTTAACAAACTTGATTTGGATCCTATTGAGTCGTGCACAGGAACGCGCCGCTTGCTTTCAGGCCGTAGTGAAAAGGCTCGGCACGACGTAGTCTGCCGCTGCGCCGTCGATGAGGCCCGATCCGTTGTGGTGGATGAACCAGCAGGGAACGTTTTCTCCGTTCTTCCGGTCTCTTCTGAAATCCCTCTGCCAGCCTCTGCGCGGATGCAGAGAAGAACAGGTCGGTGTCGCGTTCAGACGTTTACCACAACCAGCTCCGCCCTCTCGACTTACCTGGTCACGTTGAGCTGGTGTCCTTTCGCAAACATGGTGGCGTCTGGTTTCTCTGGAGATTCCCCGGGACGTAAATCTGTCACCTCGTACTCAACCCCGTGGTAAAACTGGCCTGAAGGACAGGTCAAAGCAGGCACATTTATTTTTCAAACAACACAAGGTCAGGGAATTGAAATCTGGTCGATACTTCCTGGTTCTAATCTTGTCAGAAACAGAATTTTGGGTTTTCAGGGTATAATAATCAAACTTAACAAATTAACACGTAAACTGCGTGAGAATATAGGAGTTTCACTTTTTCAGTTCAGTGACTGAAATACATCAGCTTGTCATTAACTTTTTAGTTTATGGTAATGTACTGTACTTGTGCGCATGCAGGAAGTGGTTTATGCTTTGCTGCGTTTATATCTGTGCCAGATCCATCCAAATACATCTTGCTGCATTGTGCATTCTTGTCTTTAAATATTTTACTAAACCGGGTCACTATGAAAAACACTGAATTTAAATCGTAGTGCTATTCAGAAAGGGTAGAAACGCACACACACACACACACGCAGAAAAAAATCCATCATGTTGCACCTAGCAAGCCATGAACTGAAGGGGACAGAAGGTGGGTGTCCAGGGTGTAGAAGCCGAGGTAGTCCCGGTGGTAGGGATGCTTCTTCCACACTTTGTGGAGGAGGACCACAAACTTAACGGAGCGCTTTAGCGTCACGGTCAGGCTGCCATCTTTAGTGACCACAACATCCACGCTGAAACACAACATGACAAAGACTGTCACAATCGAGCTAATCTGAAGATCACTTTTAAAGTTTTCATTTAGCACAACGGTGTTCATTTTGATGGAAAAAAAACCAAAAACATAATGAAATATTTTGGGGGTTTTTATGCAGCAGAAACTGGAGGTTGCTTAAAGACGTTTTTGCCTGGTTTGACCCGACTGGGCCTCCTCCAACGCTGGTCTCACAGGAGGAAACAAACAAACAAACTATTAGGTAGACATGGGGGACGAAAATCAGGATTTGGTGGAGCTGATCAAACTAAAGTCAAACTATAGTTTTTTGCTTAAAACATGGAACTAAACCTTGTAAAGTCAGCAGGTCCAGGAGCTCAGCGTACTCTGAGTTCCTGGTATGAAAAGCAAACTGCTCCAACTCACTTGGGTCCTTTCAGAGAGGCTGTGTCTGTCCACAGCAGCTTGGCGTCTTTACCGTCCTGCGAAACGGAGATGTACTGAGTGGTCACCTGCAGGCTGACGCCCAAAGTCCGGTGGACGATGAAGAAACGCCAAAAATAGGTGTTCATTTTCCCATCAGGAGGAATCATCTTGTCTCCTATGATCTGACCGTTGACAAAAACACCTGAGGAGAGACGATGGGGATCAGTGCAGAATGGATGGGCAGGTCGAACGTCAGAGGGCGAACTGTTTGAAACTGGTTGGCCGACCTGCTTCTGGGTCGCGGACCAGATTGAAGATGGTTCCCGGCGCGTTGTTGATGTTGAAGCACAGAGAGTCGTTCCTCCCAGGAAGCTCTATAATGAAGTGGGGATCTCCATCCACTGCAGCACAAGCAGCGGCAGTAACAATTAAAAAAGGTGGCGCTCGGAGTGAGAGCTCCGTATTTTTGAAGCTTGGCTCTGTCTTCAATACCTCCACTTGCTACAAATGCGGATTCGCTTATCCTAGCAGCTAAAGATCAAAACAAACTTCAGCCGCTTTTAAGCATTTGCATTGGTTAGCTACGTCCAATAAGTTCTGCCTTTGTGGTTGAAACTTTAAACTCGTTGCTTAAAAAGTAAAATGACATTTTGTAACGCTGGAGAAAACGCACAGAGGGAATTATCGTATTATGTTCGCTCCGCAACGACTGTACAGATAAAACACTTCCAAAAAATAGATTAAAAATGAAAGCGTCATGAAAATGGTGAAATGTACTTACCTAGAAACACTGGAGAAGATGCATAGTATCCTGACGCAGGGACGAAATTCGATGGAACTCGTGAATATGCTGTACATTGAAATGCAAGTAAAACAAAAAAACTCATTTAATAAATTACAGAAACTGAGTAGTTTTTTTTTCTTTTTCTTTTAGAAAATGGTTGTCTCACCCATCGGTCTCAGTCTTTCCGCTTGCTGTCTTTGCTCTGTGAAAAAAGACCAGCAACGGGCAAGTTGACACGTTTTGCGTTGATGATGTTGATGATGCTTATTTTCTACGCCAAGAGGTTGACCGGACAGATCGGAGGGGAGGAAAACTTTGTTTTACCCTCGGTCAGTTTGTCCGCGATGAGAGGACTGTCTGTGCCGTCTTCTGTCTCGGGCTTGGTCACCACCATGGAGGTGAGAGGAGTGACGAAGCTGTACTGCAGAGACATCTCCAGGGCCTTGGCTGTGGCGTTGGCCTTTTCATCTGCTGTACCGGTCTTACTGTGATGAGAAAACAAAAAACATATGTTGCCATCAACGTTGGATTTTTATTTACCGATGGCTGATGAGTACAATTCAATCAGCACTGCTGGAGACGCAACCGGCAAGGGAAAACAACGATCTAACGCATCGACATCTTTTCTCAGCAAGTAAATTTCTCATGAACGGTGAAAACCGCATTGGGTGTCGGTTACAACTCAAGTATCAGACACAAAGAAATGAGCCCGGATAAGTCTGGAAATGAAGTTACGTCTATTTAGGCGGAATAGTGAGGTTCATTTGGACATTTAGTACCAAACTATGTTCATCTCTGGGGACACAGAACCCGTCTCCTTCCTGGATGGCGTGCTGACTGAGAAACTGCATTTCTGTTTACACTTGTGGGACTTTTTAGCTGAGAAGGAGCCAGATTGCGGCGGTCCAAAGTTCTCTTCCTGATTTCTTTTGATTTGAAACATCCCAGTTGTTGGTGGTTTGGCCTCATGTCACTCAAATGTTGTGATCAAAAGCCAGACATCATCATCTGGGCGTTCCTGAAAGGTAGTTTTAGTAATCTCAATGTTTTGAACAAAGTTATAATGAATCCTCCTTATTCTGCTGCTTTCGAAATCGAAGTACGAAACGCGGGAAAAGTTTAATTGGATGTTGTGAGGGAAGAAAAAGCTCTTTTTAACCAGCACATGGTAACGTCTGGTTTCCCTCGTGACACGCTCAATTTAATTTGAAAGGTTTCCCTGTGAATCTGGACTACTTGGATTCTGACAATCAGAGCAGATTTCATGCCAATAAGTCTCAAATTGATGCATTGAGGATTTCATTTTCTTGCTTCCTTGTCGCAACGGACCTTTTCTCCAGGAGTTGTTGGATGGTGAGGTACGCCCACAGACGCTCGGTGAAATCTCCAAAGATGTAAGTCTCATCCGGGTACATCACGTTCCAGTCAACAACGCCGGCCTGGCCTTGCACTTTGAAGTTGTCTTCAAACTACACAGGAAAGGGGAAAGTTATTCTCAATGGGACGGATGAAGACCCGTCGAAACCCTTTGGCATCGTTTTTGTAGAGTTTATTTCTTACGCCCTGGCCACGGACTTCCACCAGGAAGTTGTCCAGGTCGTTGTCCATCAACCGACCCGCCACCACAATCTCTGAGCCGTTGAACAACTGAGGGAAGTGAGAGGTGGTCACGTAGTCGACTGCATTGTCTGGATATACCAGGTCCACCTCCATCAGCAGAGGGCTGGCCACTTCTTCATAGAAATCCTGCAAATGGTTGCAGTTGATTCCACTTTTGCATCGCACCCCCCAAAAAACCATCAGATTCGTTTCAGCCGAGCAGAAGTCAAACCGCTCACCTGGAGCTGCAGAGTCGCGTCCGAAGCTTCAAAGATCCTGCGGGCCAGTCCTTTGTTCTCTTTGCTCATCACGTCCAGGAAGTTGTAGTCCACGTCGTTTCCGAATCCGAGACAGAACAGAGACATGTTCCCCCCGATGGCAGAACGCACGTTCTCCTGGATGTTTGGGATTCTGGACTCTCCTTCGGACGCACACGCAAAAAATGTTATAAATACAAAGTACGTAAAAATAAAAAAGGTAAGATCTATCTCACAGTATGATGCCTCGCACAAGTATTCAAAGCCCTGTAAGCCATATTACAACCACAAGCTTCTTTGTGGTTTATTAGGATTTTATGTGCTAGAGCAACTCAACAATTTAAGCATTGTTTTACAGGCTGAAGGCAAGCTAGACTGCTTCACACACTCTTTAAAACACTCCAGATATAACGTTTTAGTTTCTAGAGACGTGAAGGTTGCTGAAACACATCCAAAAAGACTTCCAGCTCTGCTGGCACAGTGGCGACCAAAAGAGGGGGCTGAGAGGGGCCCCGGGCTCCCCTGCAAAAATTCCTCACCTCTGGAGAATCGTGCTCAATTCATGTAAAGGCACACAGAGTCATGTTCTCCAATCAGCACATAAAATGTGCAACCCAATAAAGAAATCAATATATATTTGCATTTATTTGAAAAGAGACATGCAAAACATATTATTATTTCCTTCTATTTTATACGTAAAAAATCTCAGCCTATCACTTCAATTTTCAAGCCAAATCAGGTTGTACGATGCAAATTAGTGAAAAAAGTTTCAGAGATATGAACACTTTCGGAAGCCGCTGTATGGAAAGGCTTACCAGAGTTTGGCATCCCATCAGTCAGTAAGATGATCATGTCGATGCTTCTATCGGGGAGCCGGTTCGCCTGTCTGTCTCTCCTCAGCATATTTATTCCGTCCAGCATTGCCTGGTTGATATCAGTAGCTTGGCAAAATAAAATGAAATAAGCAAACTGTCAATTGTTTAACTCGGTAATTAAATTGAGAAAGTGTGACACATTGAACTTTTTCTTGTCTCGACCTCCATTGTCTTGGATTGACCTGGCGTAGACCTTTGCTTCAGCCACGTTTTCTTTGGTGGCTTTGGCGAGAGACTCCTTCCAAGACAGAACTTGGGAGTCGAACTGGAGGAGAGCGAAGTGGTCATCTTCATGGAGGTCCTCCAAAATGGCCACCAGTGCATCTCGGGTCTGCAAAAGTTCTGGAATCAAGACGTACCCCTGCCAGCACTGACGCAGCAGCGTTCACAATCACAGTCGTGGTCATAAATTTACATACCCCGACAGAATTTTGGAAGTTTTTTCTCAGACATTTTTTTCAGAAAAGACATATGATTAAAAACACAAACATTCTTTCTGACGTGGTCAGTAGTTGGGTCAAACAACCATGTTTAGTCCTTTCAAATAAAAAATGACACCAGAAACTACCCAAATGACCCTTGTGACTTTTGGCCTTCAAAACATGCACATAAGTCGACACAAACGTTGCTGCAAAAAGCAACTGTCCTCACATGTGGCGTGTTTGGTTTGAATCACCATTTTCAGCAACGACTGCAAGAACGATTGAGTCAAGTTCTCCAGAGTCCTGCTAATGACCTCATTATTTGACTCAGGGGTGTTGAAGTAAAAACAACTATCAGTTGTCCTATATGATAAGCTCAGCAGTTCAGCATGCTAATTGATGCTGCCGCTAGTCTGGAGGAGCTGAGCTGGAGGAAGTCGCACCCAGATGACTTTAAGCCATATTGGCTACAAGAGGGGGGATCAAAAGATTTTTTACACATGCATGACAGAATCAAAGCAGCTCTCCAGGTATGTTTTTGATAATGGTGCAATACGATGAAGAGTTAAAAATAAGTCGACTTCATAGAAGACTGCCCCTTCAAGGGGAGCGATGCGCGGTATCAACAGCTGGTGAATGTGAGCTTCTGTTGTCATTGTTATGCAAGGGGAACACCGCTGTTTGACCAGTAAAATGGCCGCACCCACTATACGTCTGAAGAGTTTTCACCTGTGCCATCTTCGTGCCCATCATGGACCCGCTCCTATCGATGACAAACACCACATTCTTTGGCACTCTGGCCAGGTCAGGGGGTGCAAAGAAGTGCACAAAGTAGCCGTTCACAATCTGGACAGAAACAGAGTCACAACTTGCACTCAATGGCCGAATATATGCAAGCCAAACAAATCTGTGATTTGAGTTCATAGAGCACCTGGATGTCCCCGACGCTCTCCTGCCTGTTCACGTCGTACTTAATGGTGAAATCGCCGTCGATCAGCGTCCCATCGCAGCCCGGACACTTCCTCTGCTGCTCCACGGTCGGAGAGAAGGAGATGTGGGCCTGACGAGAAAAAGGACAAGCGAGGCATCAGCCTTGGATGTTAAACAGGGAGGAAAAACGGCAAGTGAACAGAGGTGCACCTTCTTATCCAGGACTGTTTTCTCCACTAGGGGGAGCAGCTCGTTGGAGAGGAAGGTGGCGTGGGCATCGACGTGAGACAGGCCCTGGGGCTCATAGATGTTGGCCGAAATCTGTTTCCGACACAGAGATGCCGTTCGTCCCATCACAAAGGAGGCAGCAGGAAGTGAAAACGAATCATCTGGCCACTCACCTGGAACTGCTCAACCAGATTTTTGGGTTTGACTCGGATCAGAATCTCATACTGGCCCAGTTTCCTCTGAAGGAGCTCCTCGTAGGTTAGGATGAAAGTCACGTTGCTTTGAGCTGCAATGTTGACCGACACGGAAAACTTCTCCATCTTCCTCCCAGAAGCCCTGCAGTAAAAAAAAGACAAAACAAAAGAACACACACACATACACACACACACACACACACACACACAGGTATCTCTTTCTGTTCCCAACGCTACATCAGTTTTACAAGAAACTAGTTTGCGTCTCGGTCGACTCACTTGACCAGTCCCGCCGTCTGTCCGGACGAGACGGCCTTCTCGTATTGTTTCTTGGCTTTCTCCTTCTCCTTCACCTCTCCGACGTACGCCTTCCCTTCAATCTCCCTGAGTAGCACAGACACAAACGACAACGCCAAAAAATATGTATTGCTTTGCTTCACTGCAAAGCCTTACCAAGTAATATTTATCCTCTTTCCGGCCGAGAGATCTTACTGCACTTGGAAAACGACAAATGATCTGACAAAGAACTTTTCAGGAAGTTATTTGGAGCTGGTTTCAAGTCGATGGTTCCTTAATAGCGATGAAGAAGGGCTTGTTCTATTGACAGATTATTTCATCTATAACATGACATTTCCTCCATGTTGCAAGTGAAATAACCTTTCAATGCAACAAGTCCTTTCATTTGACTATTAAGGAACGACCGACTTAAAACAAGCTCCGAGAAAATTGTTCGTAAGTGAGCATTGCCCCACTGGAAGTGTGCTGAGATATTTAGACTAGAAACTAACAACAACAACAGCAAAAAAACTACTTAGGCTGAGATGAAATAGAACCTGAAATCCAGCTTACATGCTGAAATTCGTGATGAAGGCCGACTTCGGGAGCTCCACGTCGAAAAAGATTTCCTTTGACACGTTGGCCTTGTTCAGGGCCACCGAGGTCATGACGGTGTGGGCGAAGCGGTTCGTCACGGTGCAGTCCACCGTCACGCTGAGCACTTCCACCTGTGGACGGGAGGCGAGGAACAAGGGAAACCTGTCATCCCAAAAATTCAATATCAGCATTCATATTGTTGACGCTGAAATGATGAATCCTTTTCTTTTGTTTGTCTGAGGAACGACGTGCAAGAGAGTCTTTGACCTCGTTTGTCACAAACTCCATTGGATTGCATTGGGAGTTGATGTGAAAAACACAAAATAGCACTAAAGTAGGAAGAGGAAGGAAAGTGACATGGCTCTCCACGTTTTCTACCAGAAAATCTGAAAAGTGTGGAGTGCTTATGTCTTCGGGTTGCCTTGCACTGATGCTCCTAAATGAAATCCAGCGTAATCCGTTATCTCAAGGATTCACACACTTCTTGAAAAATTGTCCACTTTTTGTATAAGTAAAAAATATTTAAACAAGCCCAGGCTGACAGGAAGTCACAAAGAGTCGCAATTTGACTCAGATCCTGATCCTGAACGCACCGTCCCCACAGTGACGCATGGCGGTGGAAGCATCGCAGTGTCGGACGCTTTTCTTGATGGGAGGACGGATGGAGCTAAGTACGGGGCCGTCCCGCAAGAAAATCTAATAATGGATCAGCTTAACTCTAAGTGCGATCCATTGTGTTAGATTGGCCTAGTTCAAGTCCAGCCTGAGGCCAACTTGGGCTATTTCACCAGGAAGAATGGCAAAAACAAAAAAATAATAATAATAATAATAATTTGTCTTTATATCTGCAAAGCTGTAATGTCACGAGGACTGAATGCGCGGACACACCACACGTTTCAGATTTTTATGAGTGAAATGTATTCAGTCATGTATTCTCTTTGTTTCTCTTCTCTATTGTTGTGTGTTGGTCTGTCAGAGGAATCCCAGTCAATCACCTGGAAGTGATTTATTGGTGAACGAGAGGAAAAGTTCAGACACACGAATGAACTCTTGTACAGTCCACCTCGGCATTCGACTGACATGTCAAAGAGTGGCAGTTCGAGCTCTTCTTCTGTGCAAACAAAACTCCGCAAACAGTTTCGCTGATCTTGCGTCGACAAACACAGCCAGCGTTTCAAACGACACATTCGCAGTTTTTATCCTCTATGCGGATTAAGGACAAGGAGCAAAACCGAGGTCGGTACCGCGTGACGACCTCTTACGTCCAGATGCCGTTTTTACACACGGTGAGGTCAAAGCGGCACCTTTCTGACACACTCTGTTTGTCATGAGCTCATCTTTTAACGTAGTTATTTTGGACAGAAGATTGCTGCAAAATTTTATACAATTTCCAGGATGCAGATGCCAAACACACGGCAGCTAGGAAACGGTGTTTAGGAGACATTACGTCACCTCTTACACCCTGGGAGTGTTGCTGTGAGTCTGCATCTTGTCACGGAGAATAACGGCGACGACTATCTTACTGGCTTTTTCCAAAAAATACAATTATTTTCATTGGGTTTTGCTTTATATTACATAAATATCTAGTTTTGCTTAAAGTAGATATTTAAAAGGCTTTTAGAGGACCCTTTCTTTCATACTGAATGTAAAAAAAATAAATAAATGAATCCATTTTTTGTTTGTGGAAAGTATTGAAAACGTACTGGCTCTTCCTAAAATATTCATTTCCTTTTCATTTTTTTTTTCCACGTTTTTCCATTCAACAGCCTAAAACTTCTAATAGATTTCAAGTGATAAGAAAGAAGCACGGAATTGTGCAGCGAAGACAAAGTGACGCAGGCTGTTGATATCGTTTCTGTGCGGCCTGAAATCTGAAAAGTGTGGCATACATTTTTTCTTAGTCACTCCCACTTTTTGGTCCAGAAACCAAAAAAAGGTGGGTCTAAAACGCGTTCTCACCGTTCGTCTTCGCAAAACAGCTCAAGCGAAATCTGCAGTTTCCGAACCACGTCACACACGTTCTGAATTTTGATTTTGGTCTGGACTTTGACTGGGCCATCCCAACACATGAACGTCCCTTGATATTTCAAGCCTGGCGCACATTGAAGTTTGACGTTGCGACTTGAATAAATGCGGAAACGTTAAATTGACAGAACACATAATGAGCTTACCATTGCCTCGCTTGTACTTCGTTTCTGCAGCAAAGAGAGCAAACAAAAGAAAAAAAAACAAGACAGGAAATTTATATTGAAACATTGCAAAATTGCAACAATAACTTTTCACCTGAAATTCTTGTGATAATTAGAACAAAAAAAAAATTAAAAGAAATTTATTTCCCCTCCAGAAGAACTTTAAATTCTGCATGCGTGAGAATAATTCGCTCATAGCCGTGCTGATTAGATTACTGAAGCTTAATATCATTATACCGACCAACATAGATTATATTCTGCTTGCTTAATTATGATTTGCTCAAATGAATTAAACCAATACATCACATCCACCAACATAAAACACATTTTTTTAACAGTTTCAGTCGAGAAGCACCTGACGTATTTTGGTGGCTCTCGTCATTTCCTGTAACACAAAGGTGTTGCCAAAAAATCAGAAAAGAAAAAAAATATATATATATATATATATGTATATATGTATATATATATATATATATATATATATATATATATATATATATATATATATATATATATATATATATATATATATATAGATAGATAGATAGATAGATAGATAGATAGATAGATAGATAGATCAACTACAACTCAAAGTATGGACTTACCTCCGGAGCCTCATCGTCCTCGTAGATGACCAGCGCTCCAGATGTTGGGCTGGCGAGCCAGAGGCAGCCGCACAGCAGCAGCAGCAGCAGTTGGACACCCGACGGACCAGACATGACCGAACTCCCAACAAACACTGACTCGCTCCTGGGCTGAGGGGCGAGAAGAAAAAAAAAAAGAAAGTCCTCCCTGCTCCGGTAGGAGGGACAGAGGGGGCGGTTGAGCTGCCCTTGACTGTTGACCAGAAAATGTGGGCTCAGCTGGCTGGAGGCCTGGAGGTACAAACGTGGTACTTATAAAGCTGAAAGAAGAAGAAGAAGAAGGGGGGGGGGAGTGTGGATATCTGAATGCTTCCACTCAAACCCAACCTGCACCTAAACGGACATTTGGCCAAAAAAATAAATTAATTAAAAAAAAAATTGAAACTACCTGGCAAGTTGTAGCTGAAAAATATAGAAGAAAAACAAAACACGCACGAACAGTTATGACTGTATTTAGTGTATGAGATAAGTGAATGAGGTAATCAACACATCCATGCCGTGCCACAGTGAGGTATCTGTGCTGCGGCTCGGTTATCCCTGAAAAAACAAGGCGAGTGTGATGCTATGTTGAAATACTGTGTACTTTGCTCCACGCCCCCGTCCCCCCCTCCTGTTTTATGTCCGCCACTTTCCGGCACTAGAAATAAACATCGAATATTTCAGCCGAAAATATAATCACCACTCTGTGCAAATGAGCACTTCAGACTTTGAGCATCGCTGTGCTTCCTGCACGCCTAAACACATAACGAAACTGTTTTCCCGCCATAGGCGCAAAGCGAGCTCTGTGCGACGTTCGAGCTGGAACTCTGGTTTTCTGTGAGCTGTATGTGTGTTTGAACTGGCGAAGTGCTCTGCTTTTCATCTGGTGAGTCAGTTGCATGGCACGGTGCGGCCCTGCTGACACCAGTTTCCCAAATTCACCACTTTGTGAATTTGGGAAACTCATCCATACGACCCGGCAGATTATTATTATCACGCCGTGTTATTCAAGGGGCTTTACGACTGAAGCAAAAATGAAACTAAAAAGAAAAAATAAATAAATGAATGAATACACGGGTGTGTTCCCCTTCATCACCAGGTATCTCATCACTGCTGCACATTCAAGTGCTGAGGCTGAATGTGAGGTCGCTTTGGGGGAAAATGTTCCCTGCGAATTGGCAGCGTTGAAACAAAAAGGGCCTTTTCTGCTCCGGAGCAGGCTCAGTCCACCATCCACCCAACACTCCCATTTACAGCAGCATTACCTCAGACAGGCCCAGTCGAAGCAAAAAAAATAAATAAAACAGACATTATCGACTCTTTTGGCGAATGCTACGGAGTCAAAAGTGTGCCTGGCAAACGAGTTTGCTATCTAAATCCACCCTTTTCACCCGGCCGCTCCATGGAGCTCCACTCTCGTTAACTTAGTCTGTGAAAACGCTCTGGCTAGTTCGCCATCTGTTGCCAAGTGACTGATGATGACTTGGAGACAATATGGAGGATCCACTTGTAATTGTGTGTGTCACAAATTTTCATGTAAGAATGAAAATAAACAGTAGCACAACATTTGATTCAGCATTTTACACCCACTATGTCACTAAAACCAGTTGGTCTTGTGAAGTTTTTAGCAACTACGAGTCAACAATGACTGGAACACCATGCTCTATGATCCTACATACACCATGGAGCCAAATGAAACCTTGGATCCGTGAAATCGTATTCTGCCTCCCATCAAGACCCCCACCCCTCGGTCCGGCCCGGGGGCCCGCCGTGATCGCTGCGGTAGATTAGCTAACGCTCTGCTGACGGTCTGTCAGAGTTGGTGTTTAAGTCGCCTTTTTTATTTTCTATCTGAACTGAAACACAGAGTTGACATGACGCCGGCTCCGGTCTCAGGAGGAAGTGAAGCAAGACATTTTATCAGGTGAGTCTGAATTCAGGGTCTGCTTCCTTGGAAGGACGGATTTGTAGGCCGATAGCGTCATAGCCCGTCCGAATGCGAAGACTCCTTCAAATCCGTCCTTCTTCTCCCCAAATTTGAAGGGACGGGTCCGGCGTGTCCTTCACGGCCCACCATATCCCATAATTCATTGCGGCGTTCAGGCAGAGCGTTGATGGTGGTGAATAGCGGCAAATTATTTTGCTATTTTACACTTTAAGTGACACAACGTGATTTGGTGCAACGTTTTTATGCGAGAATGTAGGTGTGCAAGTCTCATATATCTGCTCGGTTCATCAATACGTCACCGAATTGCAAAGTTGCTCTGACATTTTCAGACATGTCTGCTCCCTCTGTGTGCCACTTTTTTAACTTTGAGCCCCTGCCCCTCCAAAGGTCTCTGCACGGCCCTGAAGAGGACATTCCAATAACAAATATTTTGCAAATCATATTTATTCAAACAGATGGGCAAATACAAAAAAAAAAGCACAACAATAACAAACATTCATATCAAAATACAATATCAGAGCAAAGCTGGCTTATCCGTCCCCCTCACAGACACACACTTCACATTTACCACCGTCCAGTTAATGCCTGTGAACGCGACAATGTTTTCATTTTTTTATGACTATTTGCCGAACACGCTGGCTGAAGGATCCTTGGGAGCAGCAGGCTGGGAGAGAACCGTCTCTGTGCCCGTCCTCACGCCACTGAACACGGATGGAGCCACCTTCCCTACGCGCTCTGAACACAGGAGAACAGACATGATCAAAAACAAAAACCTGAACGCAACAGTTCAACACTGAAACGGCGTTAGAGAGTCAAAATGCACACGATGTTCCTCCGATGTCAGATCGTCCCTGGTGGTCTAGTGGTTAGGATTCGGCGCTCTCACCGCCGCGGCCCGGGTTCGATTCCCGGTCAGGGAACTACCTTTTATTTCATTTTGTTTATTCTGATAAATGTATATGGATATTCTCAATTTAACGAGAGTAATGCGTACACAAATAATTAACACATCTACCGTTTTCCACTTTTACAAGCTAATGTTTCATATTGCTTATTTCTCACTGCCTTGACTCGATCTTTAAGCTCTACAGGCAAAAACAAAACAAACATCTTACACGTCTTGGACCAAGTGCTTGTATAAGAGAGGAATAGCCTTTTTTTTTTTTTTTTTTTTAAAAGACTGCACAGATTTCCTGACGTTTTAGTATGAGAGTGAGACAGTACTTACCACACTCCACCATGACCTCATAGGTCTTACTTTTGACCTCGCCCTTCAGGCCCAGTTTACTGCGAGCTCCTTTCAAGTCCTCCTCCTTTATCGGTGGCCGCTTCTTCTTTTTCACCTCGCCTGACTAAAATGGTGCAACAGCAAGATGTTGAATTCTGTAGAGCCTGCAAAACCCCCCCAAAAAAACAAAAACAAAACATCTGATATAACCTACCTGTGACATGCTTATTACTGCTTCAAGAGTTTGTCCCGATGAGCTGATTGTTGTTTTGCTGTGTGTGTTACTTCTCTGCTAGCAAGCCTGACATTATATATAGTCCCGGTCCTCAACCCGTGAGCCAGGCAGACCCTCCAAACATTGTTGTCAGTGTGTATTATTAGGAGTGACGTGACGGACGGTGCAGCTGGAACGGGTCTCCCAAAAGGCTCACGGGACGACAGCTGAGTATTCAAAACGCCACAGGAACGGAAAAGAAAAAAAAAAAGAAAAGAAGAGGATTGTCTGTCCGGGATCACCTCCTTGCTTCAGAGGAGGCAGGGATTCCCACAACTTGATCTAATCCACGGTTGATTCCGTTTTGGATGTGGGAGTTTTTGGGAAAACACAGGAACCAGCAAAACGAGGGATTAACTATTGAATAGTCTTAAGGAAAAAACTTCCCCGGCTTCCAGATTACAGCTTTACAAACGTTATTATTGTGCTTCTGAAACAGGTTTTACTGTGTGTAATGATTGTGTGAGCCGACGCTTAAAGAGGAGAAAGAAAACAGCTAAAATAATATTAGTCATTACTCTCGTCAGTGTTTTAAGTTATAAAGGTGTCGCCCATACGATTGGTGGGCAAACTGACTCACTGCTTTTTTTAAGTCACACACTTGATGCGGCACTGTAACAGAAAAGAAAATGAGCGCACACACTCTCACTTCGTCACCTTCCTAAAATAATGGCCTAAGTCATTTTTTTTTCTTGGCCAAAAGTGACTTTTCCTTTTTTTGTTTCTCCTCAAGTACTTTGAAATCATTACTTATATTTAAGTAATGATGAAATTTAGTTTATTTACGTAGGACCTGAAAGTTGAGATTTCTCCTCAATTGGGCTAAAAACATAAAATCAACAGATCATACATAATACCCAAAGCTACATCTCTCAACATGTATGCTGATGACTCACAGCTTTATATATTTTATTGTTGGACAGCTTGGATCCGTACTGGGGGGAGAGAAAATCCCAAATGGTAATAATCGCACTGAAAACCTGAGGGAATAAACGTTAAAGTCGTAAAATCTGATATGGAAACACCAAATATATTTAGCTTTATAGTTAGTGGAGACTCTAAACCCCCCGTCAACACTCTATAGTTAGTGGTAACACATCCCTTTAATTCCCATTTACAGTCTCTTTAAGTTACAAATAACCGCGTTAATATTTGGTAAAGGCTGGGAGATGCAAGTAGACAGCAAAGTGCTTTTTGGTTATCAAGCATAAAAAGCTTGTTTATGACATTAACATAAAATAAAAGAAGACCAATGTCTTAAAAGGAGAAGAATAACTAAATTCACCGCCTTTATTTTCTTTATGATAAATCACTTGTCCTTTAATTGTCTAATGATTTAAGCTTTGAAAATGTCACGGGAGATCTTTGAGAAGAGCTGCAGAGATACACGGACTGCTGCGAAGAGGTTTCTGCCTTCAAATGTGCCACTTGAAAAGCGTTGAAAATGAATGAAAACACGACAAACAAATAAGTCTTCACAGTTTATGCAACTTCGTTTACTGTTAATGAGAACCAGGTCATTTCATCGCACGCTTGAAGCTGTAAGTATATTTGGATATACACACCATCACTCTCTCACACACACACACACACACACACACACACACACACACACACACACACACACACACACACACACACACACACACACACACACCTTTCTCTCACTCAGCTGTCTGGTCCACACTCATCATTTACAGTTTAGAGGTCAGAGTAAGTCACATTCTGAACATCAGAGCTCGCCAGGTGTTGCTTCATGCTTGAAGATCTGAAGCTCCGTTTGCAGGCAAAAGATACAAAATTAAAAAATACTGACGGGTGCAGGTCACTTCGCCTCCTTCGTCATTTCGTACTTGTGCAGTTTTGTGCCCAAAAAACAGAGAAGGAAAGTTGCCATTAACGCTTTGTATCCGCTTTTGCAACAGATGATTTTAAGTAATTTTCTGCTTTATATCTTTAGCCCAAAATGAGAAAAATATGGTTACTTCAATACATAGGAAATGAGAGAAGGCTGCTCTAAGTTCAGAGTTTCTACATGTTTTTCCTACAGAAAAATACAGGCTCAAATTTCCAGAATTCATTCCATTTAAAAATATCAAGTCCAAAATTTGGCTTCGGCAGAAACTAGAGAAAGCGCAGATTGAGGAGAAGAAAGATGGATGGAAGGACACAAGGAAAGAGATTCAGAATAAAGTTAAAAAATTATCTAATGTCCCCCCCCCCACAGTGACTCTTTTTTTCCCTCCATACTCATGATCCAGGTCTGGAAAACCCAGAAACAAAACGGTGTCAATTTGCCCAAACAAAGATCAGAATGAACAACATCAAAAGAAAAGAGGAACTCAAACGCAATCCTGACATAACATAACCCTAACAAAAATATGAAACCGTCTCAATAAACTCCACATCTTAAAAAAACAAAAACCTGACAACCACGAAACAGACAAAAAATAAATAAATCAAACCCTACTTGATGCGCCAACCGCTTAAGCACGTGGGTGTAATACGTTACGGGAGGGACAAAGGGCGCGGGTCAGAAACGTTACTACGAATTGGTGAAGGAGGGAACTGACCTGCAGTCCGTACAAACAAACTCCACACACCACAGGACAAAACAAAGACAAGGGGGGAAAAAAAAACAAAAAAAAAACAAAACGTATCTCCTCTATAAAGTCTCTCTGCGGAAACGAAACACACTTTGGAGGCAAGCAGAGTCATCTTTTTGGCCCAAGAAAATGCAAATCGAAAAGTTAAACCAAGGACAAACAAACTTTCAAAAACGCAAATCCAAACAAATGGGAGTGCTTCACTGAATGTCCGACACACTGAGTTGACGCTAGAAAACTTCACAATTCACGGAGTCTGTTGGACTCCGTGAATCATCAAACTCCCTTTGACAAAAAGTAAGATCACACAGAAGGTGTTCAGTGATTCAGTTTGTTACTGTGCTGGAAGGGAGGAAGAATGTCCACACCTTCACTCGCAGGTATTGTTTATATACGGCAGGCCATGATGGTACTTCTACACAAAAGGACGAAGCTGAAGTGAAGGTCGCGTCAGAGCTTCAAATATGTAAGGAACACGTTAAGGAAGGAAATGCAAATGGTGCCTCAGATGGGTTAGTTTGCATATCTGTCTCTCGAGGCCACCGGCTGAAATGATCCGAGACGCATCAGTCCAGTCAGGAATTTAGTGTCGTTTGTCTCCCGTTATGCAAATATTAGCACTTTGTTCTGGAACGGGTTCTTCTTTTTCTGAACCGTCTACAAACACAACAGTTCTCTCAAAGTGCAAAGTCGACATGCAGCAATTATCCAAAGGTAAATCTGCAAAAAAAAAAAAACGAAAAAAAAAACAAACAAACAAAAAAAAAAAACAGGTGTATTTCAGCGCCAAGGGTCAAAACCGTTATTTTTTGCGTACCAATGTTCTGGGAACGATCAGGGAAGGAAACTCCAAGTAGTTTGTGGAGGTACAGGAATGTAGGTGGACTTGAGGAGAAGGGAACAGTTTTTAGACGTGAAGGCGGCCGAGCTCATCAAACGGGAATCCCCATTCGAAGCTTTTTCTTCTTCACCGTCTTCAGACCGGTGAGTCGACGGACGTCGTCTTCATCCGACTCGTCCATCTCATCGTCTGCTGAGAAGAGGATCTGAGGAACACCAAGAAAAGGTGGGTGGGACAAGTTTGAAGACAATTCCAAATCTGAAAATACCGCACTGGGTTTCTTGTTGCAACCCTTATGGTGCGTTCACACCGAATGTGTATTGAGCAACAGTGGCGTCTGGTTTGCATTCAAAGTCGATGTGGAGGTGTGTCAGGCGCATCAGAATCGCTCCAGCTGTTGTTTTCCGTTGCCGACCTATTTTCCAGCTCAAACCGCGCCGGGCCCTCGATGCGCCTCCGCATAGATACTGAATGTCAACCAGACGCGCCTGATGCTCAGAACGCATTTGGTGTGAACGCGCCATTAGAAAGTGAATAGATCGTAACCCATCAACCACTCAAATGAGAATCTGATCAGTTTTTCCACAATGCTAATGCTGGAGCTGCATTTAGATCCTTAGAATGCGGCTTTTGATAAGTTTGTCCAAAGATTTGAAGGAATCGAGTAATATTTAAAAATGTGAAGGTAAATTAAAAAAAACAACAACAAAAAAAGTCTAGCTTCAGCAGTTTTTTCATGCATTATATGAATGACAGTTTCACAGGGAATGATGCTCGTGGTGTTTTGTTTTTGTGTTGCAAACGTCATGCTTTTTTGGTATGGTTTATGCAAAGAATATGCATTAAACCTAAAAATAAAAACTTTATTGTAGAATTTTGATTTTAAAATAAAAAAAAACAGAAGAATTATTTTAGCTCATTTTGTCTCATGTAGGTTTTAAAGCTCTAGAAACATTTTGTTTATCTGGATTCAAGGCAAAAATGTCTCTTGGCTTTGGAGAGGTTGCTGACCCCAGGTCTAGTCTTTGGACATGGGTCAAAAGGTCACTGGTCATAAATTTCACCAAGCTGAGAGGAAGAACAGAGAAAAACTAAGAACAAAAGCACCAAAGGTAAAATAAACAACACTGCTGCTGCCCAGTTTGTTTTTGTTATCTGGTTTCAGTCTGATGAACTTGTTCCAACAACAGAAACAAAAGATGTGTAAAAGAGTTGGATTTATTCCTCCAGACAGCCCCCAAGTGGCAGAGTCATGTTATAACTTGTAGAGAGCATTCAGAGAGAACGTGACACAACCTAACCCAAACACACCTAATAGAGACTAAATAACCGTAGTTTACTATTAGGACAGAAAAACTACCAAAGTCCTCAACGTCTACAACAAGGGCCTTCTTGAGGAAGACTGTTGTTGAGATGGTCACCTCTTCTGCAGTCATCTCTTGAGGCAGCAGCATCAGATCCAGGGACCCAAATAGGGCTCCACAACCTGATACAGAAGCGCTGGTTCTGTTCTGGAGACGGATCCGGTGATTAAAATCACTTTATTTGATTTTATGTAAAAATCGAGAAAATTACGAACAATCCTGAGCATCCTTCTCTTGAGATCGTCATAAGAGTATATTCAGTCAGAGGCCTCTTCAAATTTGCTGCAATACAGACTGCTACAGGAGATCCTTCCTGCCTATAAGCATCAGTCTATATCAACTCCTAAGAGCCTTGAATAATATGAGTCATAAGAACATTTAATATCCCTTTGAGATCATGAAGTGTGTGTGTGTGCATATATATATATTTTTTTCACATAAAACAGTGGTGATGCCAAAAATGTAAAACAATGATTTGAGTTCAGAGATCCCACATCAAACCTCAGTGCTGACGTCCACTACACTCACTGACTCACTGTCCCTGGTTATCCACGGGTTTGGATTTTGAGCCTTCATCCCCGTCCCCTGGGTTTGTTTATTAATCAAGGAAATGTCGTTTATGTTTTCATCTCATAAGCCTTATAACACATACAAAATGTGCTCAACCCAATAACAGTCAATACTGACTAATCCTATAATACTTGACCACTAAATCTTTGTAAGAGGCAATAAACTTATAAATAGGCTTATAAATCAAATAGTCTTTTTTTTTTTCAAAGGCCTAAATATATATTTTGCAGGGTTTTTAGAATGATCCTACACAGTTTCACATCTCTTCAGCTGTATACAGCTGACCTAACATACTGGAGCTCTGCTTGGGTTGCTAGGTAACGGGTTTGGGGTTCCTATGTGAGGGGAAAGGCTTGCCTGAGGTTGCTAGGTAACAGAGCAGTCCCCAGGAATGTGACTAAACAATCAGGAGATTTTTGAAACTACTCATTTTTCCAGACACCAAAAAACATGAACCAAGAAACAACTGATTGTTTTATTTCAAACACCTGGCCAGGTTTTAGAAGTAGCTAAGACCCAAATGAAAGCTACAGCTGCTGCTGCTGCTCTTATGAGTGAATTTCCCCACATTGGGAAAAAAAAAAGAACATTTCTATTCTATACCATCAAAGAGCTACTTGAATACAGTTCAACATTAAAGAGATGTTTGGGTTTTTTTTAGATGTTCACATTCAGAAGCACATTCTGCAACAATCCAGAACGTTGCAGAACATTGGTGGAAAAAGGAAAAGAACCGAGCCAGCCAGGAGTCGAACCTAGAATCTTCTGATCCGTAGTCAGACGCGTTATCCATTGCGCCACTGGCCCATTGAGAACAACTGCACCCCCACCTAGTCTAAAACAAAACACAGGCGAAGAATGGCTTTCTGGAAGTGAGTAATAAATCTCTAAATCACTCACTGAGTGTGCAGCATCTCACTCTTTCTCTCTATTAGCTCAGTTGGGGGCAAGCTGGCCTAAATACAGAAACCAAGGAGATTTCAAATATTCAAGTATTTGAAATTTTCTTTCAAATACCACAGCTCAGTGATCAAAGTAATTTGGCCTGTAACATTTCAACAGAATGTTTATAAGGTAAAAACCTTTTACATCTGTACAGATTAAGGCTTAAATTACTAAAAATAGAAACAAGGAAAAGAATCGAGCCAGCCAGGAGTCGAACCTAGAATCTTCTGATCCGTAGTCAGACGCGTTATCCATTGCGCCACTGGCCCTCACACTGCAGACAGAGCACAGCTTCCCTCAGAGCACATCTGTGCCAGCACGGCCCATGACCCAACCCCCACATTTGTTCTCAAAGTCTCGCTCCAACAGCAGCAGCACAGAGGCAAGGAAGTGAAGAAAAAAAAAAAAAAAAAAAACACAAAGCAGGGTTTTGTTTGTGCTGCTCCAGGCAAGTGCTACTTTCTGAAATGAAACTGTTTTACAATAAAGTGAAAAAGGAGAGAGGAATTACTCTTTTTAAGAACTGAAGAAGACAAATCTGAAGTTCTTATAAGGCACGATCCAAACTCGAGACATGATGGCACAGTTAGCCACACTAAATCTATAAAGACCTGTCGATTATCTGCAGGGATTAAACAGGATTTCTTGTAAATTGAAAAGGAAAGGTACTTTTTGTTGAGGGGTTGGTGATAACTTTCAGTCTTACCTCCGACTCTGAGTCATCATGAGAAAGCGCTCGTCTGTAGCGAACTTTGCTGTTCCCACGCGAGTCCTCTTCCCTCTCCTCAAGCTTTGCTTTTGTCCTGTGCTTCTTCATTAGGAAATTGTCAACCACCCAAAACATGAGGGCCTAAACCAAACAATGCACCCAACAACAAAGTGTTACCTGCATGAAGCAACTGAGGCTGTATGACTTACAAGCGTCAGCGGACGTACATTGACGAAGAATGGAACGATGAGCATGACAATGGCCAGCTCCAGGTCAGGATTCTCTATGGGATTAAGGAGAGCCAGCTGGGACGCAAGCACACAATAAAACACATGGTCATAATGCTGCATAGAACCAACCCGCTGCGCTGCGTCTCCGACATGGTTTATGTCAAACTGTTAACAGGACTTTCTTCCTCTTTAAACGGGACAGACTCAAATGATTTCTGAAGACAATTGTTTGTACTGGAAATTATTTAGAGGAGTCAAACTAAAAAGGGGGAGATTAAATAGTGCATTTTCTTACTAATACACAATAATTCACTGCCTTGTGTTGGTAAGTCACAAAAATCACAATGAAATAAAATTAAGTTTGTTTTTGTCTTGTAAAAACATGACCCTAACATGTAGGAAAAAGTGTGGAAAAATTAAAAGGTATTATTATTATTATTTTTTTTTATTTTTTTACCTTCTTCCACTGGGGGATAAGCAGGACCAGCATCATGAGAACTTTCTCGAACATCACGATGAGGATGTACAGGATGCATTGGCCCAACCATGCAGTGCACTGCACTGGCTCACCTGCACAGATAAGAAAGCAAGCCATAACAAAATTAAAAGACTAAAAAAGGAATTTTATTCGTATTTAATTAAAAAATAAAGAGCGACAAGTCAGCGTTTACTTTCTGATGCATGGTTTGAGAACGTAAGCGCCTACTGCCCTCTAGTGGACTGAGAAACACGCACAAGTTGGCCTCACCATATTCTCCAAAACGTAGAGAATCCCACTGCCTCCATTCGACAACAGCGCTGACAGCCTTCACGCCTGCATATATGAGCAACATGCCCAGAGAGGCATCCAACAAGAAGTTAATGAGGTATCTGGAAACGAAGACAAAGGAGAAACCTGTCGTGACCTCCTTGCAGAGATAGAGAAGTAAAAAAAAAAAAAAAAAAATCTTAACATTCTTTGGCGACGCGTTGCCAGGAAAATACCCACAGCGAGCAGGGATCCTCCTCCGTAAGGTCTGACAAATACACGTTAGCAAAGTGGATGAAGAGCATCCCAATTGCTTGCTTTGAGGTGTCCAGGAACCTGAATCCAGAGGGCTGAGTTAGTCCCAAGGTTCGCAAAAAAAAAACGTTGGCGTTAATCAGCTCACTTGACTCACCAAATCTTCCAGGGTCTCCTTTCGTGTTTGGGCTCCCTGAAGCGTTTTACTGTAAAGAACAGAGCGCCACACAGATAGTTTTCAGCTTTTACACTTTATGAGATATGTGTATCAGATCAGAAAAAAAAAAAAAGGGAACAGACTGGTTCCTGAAATCTTTAAAAAGATTTAAGCAAACAAAAAAAATTATTATACAATGCCCCATCATAACCTACAGTAGAATAAACAGCAGCTGATCATTATAACAAGATTATAATGTTTTAAGGCAAATGAGGAGGGGGGTTGTGCGAACAGGCTTGCTACCAATAGCAACGAGACATCCAACACAAGTCGAGCGCCTCACAATAGCCACTTGTTCTGCAGAGCTGTTTTGTTTGTCTCTGAGGACAAATAGTAAAAAAAACAACAACAAAATTGTAAATCACAAAGTAGCAATCTCAAAAAAAGGTTTAGAAAATCTCTAACCAGGGGTTAATAGTGTCTTGTTAGTGTGAAGAAACTGCAAACGATGACCTCGATTTGTGACGTCAACACTGACTGCAGACCAAACACACCCTGCAATGTGCAGCTGGGTGTGCTGCGACCGCAAGCAGAAGTCTAGACTTCTCCTCATGCACAAAACTGAAAACAACAAAAACAAAAAAACTACAACAAAAAAAACTGAACTTGTTGGTGAACTTAGATTGTATTTCTCCCAGTCTCAAGGTTAAGAATTTATGCTCAAACATCAGAGTACGCAGAGTTGAAAACAGCGAAGGGCATCTACGATCTCCAGATGCAACGTCTCTTCAATTCATGAAGAAACAGTTTTTAGCAATGAGTTTCTGAAACAACCAATAACATATTTCAGAACACATCTGGTACAAACAAATTGCAGAGGAACTGTAATGTGTAGTGTGGGTAGTGCTGCACTATTAAGTTATGGTAATTCCACTTGATATTACTCATGATTTAAAGCTTTGACAAAAAGGAAACACTTCACTGAATGTAAAGAAAACTGTCAATAAATTACTTTATGTTTTGTCCCAATTTGGTCACTTGAGACTGACGTTTAACTTTCTTTCTTTTTTGGCCTACATGCAGCGACACGTTTTGCAGAAGCATAACACTGCACACACCCTCACAGGTAATGTTGTCTTACTGCATTTTTTCTTCCACTTCACAATTATGCGCTACTTAGAGTCGGTGAACAAATAACCTCCCAGTGAAATGCACAAAAAGTCAAGGTCAAGTGACAAAAATCTAGGACGTGGGAAGGTGCACATTTTTTGCAAGTCACTATTTGCTCAAGTCAAACAACAACCCCTTTCCAAAAGTCATGTTCTTGATTATAAGAATGTCCACTTTTCTTGGCTTGCTCAGCAGATTTGTAGTACAATATGCCCGATAAATGAAGACAATGAACGTTTACACAGGAACCATGAGCGAGGTGAAAGTGTTATAGTGAAGGAGGGGATGCTGAGATCAATACAGCACCGGGTTAATCCAGTGCTGCGATTGGACAAAGACGGCTTCCTCCAGCAGCCCGGTGTCAGATATCCGACCCGCAGCAGCGTTTTGGATCATACTCACACATGAGCGTGCTGAAAGCCATCACGGCCAGCAGGCCCTGCAGGAAGATCCCGAAGGAGGCCATCAGGGCGCCGTTCTCGCAGCCCCGAGGATCCGGGGCCGGGCTGGAGGACGCGTTGGCCGCAGACACAGCGGGCAGAGCCGCGCCTCCCGGCCCGGCCGCCAGCGTGTCTCCTCCGCTCACAGCAGCCATTGCAGCGGAGTTATCCGGACACCGCTCGGCTCGATGAGCTGACTCTCCCCGGTAGCTGTCAGCTGGCGGGTACGTCAAGCTGGGCAGTCCTCGCTGAAAGACGGTGGCATCCTCTTGGAAGGCTGGCGCTCATTCTCCGGCTCCGCACCGCTCGGCCATCGCTGCTCGGTCACTAGAGAGGGGAAGCTGTCTGAACGAGAAGTTGCGACGTTAGAGCCAAAACAGACGCCTGGTGCGGGAGACAAGGTGTTTGTTTTCCCAGCCTGCGTCGAAACGGACACCGACGGCTAAATGTGAGCTACGGAGCTAATAAAACCCGGAGTGGCAGCCTCTCTAACCCGAGTCTCGTCATAGGTCAGACAGCAGTAAGTGGAGGAAAAAAAAAAGATAAATAGAAATTCTAGTTCGGAGTCAAAAGCGGTCCAGCTACTGCTGCTAGCACTGAGAGCGTTAGCGTCTGTCATTTAAATTGAGCTAATGCTAAAGCTAGCGAAGTTCAACTTTCTCTTACGTCAAACGCGGAACTTGTCCTGTCGCTCATGGCACTCGGAGAAGTCCGTGAAAAAGAGACCTTTAGAAATGGGAAATAATGGCTCGGACACATCCAGCTGCTTCCCTGCCCAGCAGCGTCCGCTCCTGTTGACAGGCGGCGTCACGTGACCTGAGCGCAGCCACACAAGCTGCATGCTGGGAAATGTGCCATAGAGCGAGATGGACCCAGTTCAGTAAATACTGAAATAAAAAAAATAAATAAATAAATAATATATATATATATATATATATATATATATATATATATATATATATATACAAAATTTATAATTAATGAAAAGTGGAAATTATTAAATACTTCATACAAACACGGGAACAACAAACAGAAGTGATTTTTGATTTCATAGACATCATATTATATTAGCAGTTTTTTTATTAGGTGGGAGAAGATTTCAGAAACGGTCAAAATGGGATATGCAGAAAATTAGTTAAGATTTTTTTTTTTCGCAAATTAAATTGACTGTAGGAGGCGCTGTTGCTTCTGTTGTCGTACCAGATATTTTCCTCTCCCACCACGTAAACATGGATGAGTAAGACAATAAACGCCAATTTTTTTTATCCTTGTATGTTTTTAAAAATAGTTTTTGCTTCCATAGTGATGTCATACATTTCCAAAAATAATGGCTACAAACACTTATACATATTGTTTCGTTATCTATTTCTTTAAATTCAATGTAGTTATGCTTTGTGTAGTCCCTAGACAACGCACTTGATCAATAAAGCTGATTCTGACATGTTGTTGGAGAAGCACCTCACACCTCAGTCGAGGTGCAGGGAGTGTCAGAATGTGAGAAAAATCTGCCAATTTTTCCTGCCTCTCCACAGCTGGGTTTTGACATGTATGATTTTAAATACATGTCAATGAGGTTTTATCACCTTTATAGCTTCAAAAAATAAAAATAAAAAATCTTGCCAACACCATGAAAGCCCAAACGGCAAAGAAGTGAAATGACCACAGACTACCCGGGCTCGTCGATCTTTATTGCAGTATTTCTTTTTTTTTTTTTTTTTTACACAACACGCAAGTTTGTTCTGCTTTTCTGAGAACAGAGGAACCTACAAGCAAATTAAAGAATGGAGGGCATAAAATGAAGCGCGTACAAATCCAAACTACACGAGGTGGCGAATCACAGAAGCATTCTCTGGTGATCGTCGTATTGTAGAGCTGCCAATTGTTTGCTAAAAACAACTCCGATATGACAAGCTGCACCTACTTCTGAAACAAAATTATACTCCCCTCTTGTGAAGGTTGGAAGCCTGTTCTGTGCAAATATTCTGTGTACTTTTGGACATTTACACATTGCTCACGCAGAATTCTTTTGTCCAAATCACCCTGTTTACTAGAAGATTTGATTATGTACACTATGTACAAACATGCACTGGGGTTACATCACCATTCAGTGCCTCGTCTCGCTTGTGCTTGCATTGCAGAACCCTCGGCGCAAACCGATCTTCCGACTGCGTGGGAAGAACGAATTTTGGTCTTTGTAGGAACAAAAACCACCAACATTTTAACAATTTCATTATACAAAAATAACTCATTATTTTCACCTCGGATGTCGCGTTTGGCTGTTAATTAGGAACAGCGGTCTTCCTCATTTCTGAGAAAGCCAAGCCTGCACTTTGAAAGTGTTGCATCTTTTACTTACTTCAAAGGGATTTCAATGCATTTTATTTTCATTTACAGCACCACCTGTAATCTCTCCGTTTAAAGATGTTTTGAGAAACGAAGTTTTTTTTTTTTTTTAGTGGCTAACACTTAAGCCTGTTGTATGCACAAAGAATATTAAACATTTTTATCAAAGAAGTCTCTGTAAGCAGAAGCAATCTCGCCATAAAAACCAAGGTTGGAACCGAAACACTCAGAAGGCAGAAGGTCAAGATAAAAAATGCACAATGGCTGCTTGGAGCTTGACAGCAGGTCCTTGGTAATTCATTGTCCGACTCTTAACATCACCCGATTTGATGGATTTTACGCTCCTCCGACTCAAAGCCTCTTTGCGCCGTCAACGTGTCTCGCATTCACTTCTTGAGTGTGTGAAATGTTTTGGTTCCCTCTTTATGTCCGAAGATGTCACGTTCTCATTTCATAAGATCCAAGCTCATCTGAAAGAATGCAATTTATGCAAAAAAGTCCATCATCCCCCAACCCCAAAAAAAGTCCAGTGTAAAAAAAACAAAACTTGACAAAATGAAATAAAAAAAAAATTTGATTTTAAATAAAACTTCTTCCACATTTTTACAGGATTAATTCGTAGAACAGGAAGCATCCGTGTCCCGACAACTTTCCCCATGGACTACGTGGCGAACTGCTGATAAAATGCCAGCTTGACCCTCTCGATGTGGTGGCACAGCTTTATGGCCGGCCCCAGCTTCAGGTCCATGCACTCCTGCACCGTCGGGAGGTTCAGCAGCAGAAGGGCCTGACCGTCGATCTCCTGCAAACACACATTTTCCACACGAGATGAAATTTCTGCGTCCTTTCCCACATTGACCCTCTCTGAAGCTAAAATCCGCCGTGAAGGCAATCGAAACGACTGCTACGGGCAACACGTGTATCCCCACTTTTTTTTTTTTTTTACCTGATCCAAGAAAATCCTGGCGAGAGGTGCACAGTCAGTGGTCCGGATGAAGCGCACCACATCGGAAACGCTCCACTCCAGCGGGCTGGTGTCCAGACACAGCTTCTGAGGAGGCTCGACCTTTGACGTCTGGAGAAACACAGACATGGCGAGTCAGACCGAGATCTCACACACTTTCTACACAAAATGACGCTTTAGTCACAATGGCTGTCTGGAAACGTTTGAAAATGTGCCTTTCAAGGTTGTTTTGGTTTGTTAACTTTAAAGCATGTGGGAAACTAAAATAATGTTCATTTTTCTGAAAAAAAGAAATGTACAAAAGACTCCACACTGTCCTCGATGCGCCGTCCCTGTTGGGAAACAGGGTGGTGGCTGCATTGTGCTGTGGGAATGGTCCAATTCAGCACAGACCGGTCCATAAACTCCACACTTTTCAGATTTTAATTTGTAAAAAAACCCCAAAACAAAACAAAACAAAAAACAAAACAAAGAATGAAAGTTATTCGTATTGTGTTCCCACTTCAGAATTATTCTCTGTGTTGTTTAGTTCCATCTCCTGAAATCCCAGCGTTGACATAGAGATGTCTTGTTTGTAACTCGGTGAGATCGCCACCCGGGTTTTAAATTTTTTTTTTAGATAACCTAAAACTGAAAGTTGACTCATTTTTTATTGTTTATTCTCATTACCTTGGGTGAAGGAGGATGGTTTTCGTCATCGGAGAAGGAAGGCGAGCGGGGTTTCCGCCGTCTCCGCGAGGGCCTGGGTGTAGGCGGCGGGGAGGGCGACGGCGTGGCGGGCTGAGATTTCTCGACAGACTGCTCGGAGTCATCTTGGAGGTCATCCTGCATCTCAGAGCCGGTGTCCTCGCTCAGGGAGTCGTCTTCATCCAAGTCTTCCTCCTCTCCGCTGCCCTGTGGGCCGAGATGAGCACGAGTGTGTCGGGGCAAGCGTGCGATTATTCCCAGAACTGATGAAAACGCTCGCGTCCTTTACCTGTGGGGAGCCAGCAGGCGTGTTGTCCATCGACGCCGAGGAGCGTCTCTTCTTGTGGACGAAGAGCTGCTTCCTCCTCTTCCTCCTGCGGCCCCTCCTCTTTACTCCACCCTCCAGGTTGGTGTGACCCCCAGGTGGGCGCCCAACACGTTTGCTCTTCTTCTTTCCGCAGTAATATGCTTGTGAGGAGACAACATGGCAGCTCTGAAATGTTGCATTCTACATTGAGCGTGAAATTAATGTATTACTGGGAGGGACGCAAATAAACATCATTCTATGACTTCTATTATTTTCCAAGGGAGCCAACAAACATTTGGGAAATCGGAAAAATATGCAAATTGATCGCATCGGCTTGTTCTCGCCAAATCTGTGAGGCAGCTGCAGTTTATTTTGAGACATGCGATTCCAAACAAAGCTGTTCTGTACAAGCAGTGCAGCGTAGTACTGAAAACATCTTTCAAGTGTGGACACAAGGATAAAATGTGCATGCTGGCCATTTGATGGCCGCATTTTTTTTATCCTTTTAAGCCGACCGTTGTCATAAAGTGCTAAAAGTTGTCATGTCTTTGGATGAAGTGTCATGTCACACCAATCGACGACTGGAAGGAGATGGAGATGTGCCACAGAATAAGAGGCAGTCATTGGCATGGTCAGCATGAGCTTTCACAAATTTTTTAAATGTGTTTAGCGACTTAGCATTAGCAGAGCTGAGGTTCTTGCTTAGTGGGGGTGAGAGAACCCAGCTTTTTGGTAAGCTGCGCGGTAACGGCTGCTACTGTTAGCATATACGCTCCATTGAAACGAATGTCGGCCGTTTCGACACAAAACACATTCATTGGTGATTCTAGTGCAAAAATTGATTTTTTTTATGTCAGGCATGTTGGAAAAAAACATAAAAAAAATAGAATCAGTAAATATAATTTCTACGGGTCCAGTTGAGTCCGATTTGACACCAAGACATTCATTTGTGATAAATATTGGCAAATTTTCTTCGACAGCCATGGTGGCGACCATCTTGAATTGTTCAGTGGCTAATATATATATATATATTTTTAAAAAGGCAGCCTGTGAGAACATCTGTGCCGAGTTAGGTCCTTGTACCCACATATGAAAGATTACGCTGGAATATCCAACTACCTGCTGCATAAATGTGAACGAAACCAATTCAGACATTTCTGCCTGATTTTTTCCCCCAACTTTCCAAATAAGCGTCTCCAAACCTCTGTAAAAGTGTTAAAATGTAAACATTATGAGATCAACCCTTCATTGGTTATAAACACCTACTGTATTTGGTCTTGGTGAGGACAGAGCAGTTCTCTGAGCAGTGCTCCAGAACCATGCGAGGGCCAAACAGGTTGGGGCAGCACTCCAGCTTGATGCAGGTCTTCCTGCAGAAGTCTGCCACACGATCGGCTGTGCGGACGATTTCCACGGTGGCCCGGTAGCTCTTCCCTTTGTACCTTAGACGTAACGAAAAATACTCGTAAAGAGACAAAACTGTGGTATTTCTTCCACAAATACAAAGATTGTTTTAGTAAGGGGCAGCAGACGTCTTACTAAACAACAAATGAAGTGTGTCAGAGCCTTTTTCAGACTTCTGCTTCCATTGAACCTAGTCAAAGTAGGCCACCTAGACGGGCGACGTCAAGCTAAAGTCCCCTAGGAGCGATCGCCGCAATAACAACTTCACAGAAGGAGACTGAGCAGCAGCTTTGTTGTGCTGAAAACACTTGTACTTGTGCTTAAACCACCGCGCGCCTTTCAACAGGCCAGCTGCAAACCCTTGTGCAATTTTAGGACGTTTTCTGAGGAGCCAAGTACGTCGAGCCGAGATTAAAGAGCGTTTCTTCTCACTTGGCTTTGAGAGTCTCTCCGTGGCCTTGCCAGCGGCTCTCCTGATCCAGCTGCAGCTCCCTCAGCACACGGCTCGGCTTGTACGCGGAGTTTATCAGCAGGGTCAGCACCTAGATACAAAAGGAAACGGTTGCAACACTTCAGATTCTCAGTGTCTCCAAAGTTGAATGTGTCGAGTCGTGATTGTTACCGAGAAGTCCTGTTGTTTGTGTGACAGAAATAATCCTTGACTTTAGGCAAACGGTTGTGCCAGACGAATGCTAGCTGAAGCATCCCAAATAAAAGGGAAAGAACTGGCCTTCTGCTTTTTAGCATTTACAGTGTTAAGCATTTCTGCAAAGCATGCTTAACATCTACTAATTCACCTCCCACACAGACATCATTAGCTGCATCAGGAAAACATTTTAGCAGGATGGGTGCTCGGCTCTCGCGTGTCGAGGAGGCGGCTGTGTTTCCCTTTGTCTCTCAAAAAGCGCTACAGAAACAGCAATTTAAGCAGCAGAGAAGTTCGTTTCAGAGCACTTCCTTTGTCAAAAGCTGTGTGTCAAGTGGTTTTCTTCCCTGAACAAAAATAAAATCTAATTTTGGAAAAGCAGGTTGTTCTATGTGGGCTGAACTCTTGGTATCAACTTTAATTTAATTGGAAATTCTAAATAATATGCTTAGCGCCATGTGATATGAAGATACGGCTGTAATAGAAGCACGAGCCAAACATGGACGCCAACACAAAGCAGAGTCATTAAGTGGGACGTTAAAAAATGGCACATAAAACACTGATAAAAACATGCTGGACTTTGTAGGTTTTAGGTGTCAAATTGTGAGGGAAGCTACAAACGCTTTTGCGAGGCACTTTGTCTTCTGGTTTGTGTGTCAGTATCGTGTGTTACTGTAGGCTGCAGCGCGTGGCTCACCTCTTTAAGAACAAGGACGCAGTTCCCCGGACCAATGAACTGAGGCAGCTCTGAGATGCGACCTTTGTTGAGGTACGGCCCGGAGAAGCAGCGATGGTTGAAATAGATCTTCGGACAGCAGTATTTACCGTTGCCCTGTCCTGTTGGGCGAGATCGCAGGTTGGTGACAAGACAACCACAGGCCAGCCAGTCACTAAACCACAACATAGTTGGAAATCCTAAGTCGTACTCACCCCCTGTCTCAGACTGATTGGCGAGCTGCTGCTTGACGGCGTCAGGAGATGAAGACTTAGGGGGAGTCCTGCTGTAAAGCAGTAAAAACTCAGCAAGAAGTTGACAGACCAATCAATAATACACCTGTACTTCACTCTGATACTCACTGCTTCTCTGGCTGCACCACTGCAATTTTTCTCTCTTTCTCCACTAAAAAGAAAATCCAGCAAAAACAAACAAAATGTTATTCAGCGGTCAGGATGAGTCAAAGTGGGCAGGACGTCGGTGTTTTAACGCCAGCGATCAGGAGGATCCGCTGCGACGGCCGATGTCGTTTACCTGAGGGCTTGATGGGGTAGACCAGCGGGTAGCCGTTGGTCTCACACCAGCTGACGGGGAAAATGTCGAGCGAATCCACGTGAACTATCAGCTCTGGCATCGGCTGCTTCAGACCTGCGAGCCACGAGCAGCGATGTTAGCGCGTCACTTCCTGTGACAGGTTTGCCGTGGCAACGAAACTGAAAGGTCGGGTCTTATCCTAAAATGCTAAAACGCTGCCCTCCACCGGGGTCAGTCGGAAGTGATTTATTGCGCCGAAAACATTTTTACATCCTGATACTTTTTGTATTTCAGGTTGTGTCATCAAACACAGCTGGTTGGTAACTAAAACAAGAGTTTGACTGTTGAAACATCAGTAAAAGATTTTTTTCATCGATTATCAGGAAGAGTATAAAATATTCTTGAGATGCTATTTTTAATAAAAATGCAAATATAATGCATGAGGTGGTCTTCTGAGGAAAGCCTGCCTCACTTCATTATCACCTTCTTGGTTGAATGAATATAATTTAAAATCTAAATCTGCCAGGGGGGTATGAATAATTCTGGACTTAACCAAAGATTAATCAGAAGCTAATTCAGATTAGTTTTCCAATTAAACAGGCCTATACTGTGTTCTTTTATGAAATATTTTGATTTTTTTCTAGAAAGCACTGTTTGGAGCGCAGTCACGTGAATCTATGGCAAGATATTTGAGCATATTATAGCCTGAATTTTTATTCCCTCCCATTTAAAGAAACAATATTCACATTGTTTATTTACTTTAACTGGTCGCCTTTTAGTCATATTGTTACACCGAAGTACAAATATCTTTTTTCTTATATGTCGAGTTATTTCAGGAGAATTAAATAAACACTTAAAAACAAACATTTAAATTCAAATTTAATTCATTGCTTTGTTTTCTAGTGTAACGTACAGTATTCTTTACTGCACAGAGAAAAACAACAACTTTATTTGCCTTCCTTAAACAAACTGAACAGTTTTCCTCCCCCCCATCTCACCTTCCAGGCTGAGCCAAAGGTATTGCCCTTTGACCCTGGTGACAGTCGCCACGTGAATGTTCTCAGGTGACAGTGGGTTGACGGCCTCCAGTTTCATGGCCTCTTTGAAGCTGTGTTCACTCTGCTCCTGCAAAGACCAGAGTGACAGAACAACTGGGGTTTAGCAGCGGATCCTGCACAAACAAAACGGCGGCGATGAAAACCTGATTTTTTTTTTTATCGCCGCCGTTTCTCTACGCTGCCGGATGTTTTGTCCTTTCTGAACGTTTGAGAGGGAAGACAAAAGTTCGGGCTGGACAGCAAAAATCATTAAGCAGCCCACATGAAGATGTGAAAAAAACCCAGAGCTTTCAAATCAATTCATATTTACTGCAGCAGCGTCACTGGCCAATAGTTTTGGCTTTATTAGTCATAGTCAATAAACAAAAGTTGAATGCAACAAAGACTTTCTGCATAAACATAATGTGCGAAAGAGGAAAATTTCCTCTCACCAAGTCACCATAACAACAATTAAATGCCATTTACATAACAAGCCGTTGTTATGCAGGGCATCACAAGAGTAGAGTTTGGCAACAAACTTTGTCGAAGTGAAATAAAACAGAAAAGCTCCTGTTCACTCCATGGAATACGGCGGCTGAGCTGTTATGCTGCAGGAAGGATCCTCTTCCCAAAGATCTAGATTGTGAAATCACTGAAATACAAATATTGTTCACGGTACCAAACTAATGGTGTGTCGACATTGGTCGATTAGCAGGAAAATGGTCTGAAACATTTGGGCCAAATAAACACTCAAATGGTTCCGGAAAGTCCCGCAGAAATATATTTTCCGAAAAGAATAATTTTACAACAGCGTTTATTCAAGATTTCCAATGCGGCTGAGCAAAATGTTTTACTACTAGATCTGACTTTAAAAGATTTCCTTCCTCCTGGGCTTCTTTTCTAAACAGTGTTTTTTATTTCATTCATTCTTTTTGTGAGTTATGTGACACAGTATTAGGGCCAGTCTATAAGAATTTGAGTTTAATTAGGAGAATATATTGACAATATTAGCAGAATAAAGACACAATTTCACCAGAAGAGTGTCTTGGAAGAATCGAAAAAAAAGTTATTTTATTGACAAAAAAAGATTAGATAAATAAATACATTGCTATTTTTTGTGTACGAGTTTTTCTAAAATTAGATTAGGACACCATTGTCCTAATTTTGGTAATATTTAAACTCTACTCTCATATTATTACCACTGTCTTCTTCTAACGTTGGCTTTATTTTAATTAAAAACAAAAAAAAACCTCCTTTGCCTCATCCTTATATGTCGTCAGAATTGACCTGAATTCAAAGTCCAAAATAAATAGACGCTGTAAAACAAGATAGCTGCCCCGAGCATGCTGACTCTCTTTACTCCAGAAAACCAAGGAGCGAAAATCTAAAAATGTAATCTTCAAGAATGTGATTAATCGCTAAACGTTTTCAACAGAACAAGTTTTGTTCTTTTGGATTAAACAAGCCAATAAGCTGTTTACAATTCTCCTCCGTTCTCTTTGTCAAACATCAGGAACATTTTATATAATATGTAAACGGCTTGTTTTCATTTGAATCTCAATGTTGCATCTCAATATTTCTTTCTTTTTATGGAAAGTTTCTCTTGTTTCCAATGCTGATTAACAGAAGGAGAGCCAGTAAATGTCTGGATAAAGCTAAGAATTGATTTTTTTAAAGTTTCTAACTGCGAAAAAATGCCACTTAGGAAAAATAAACTAGTTCATTAAATGGCTTTTTGATCATCTATGCCAGGTTTCTTCACACGTCTGCAGTAGATAAACCAAACTACAACAGTATGTGGAACGGGGTTTAATATGTAATTACCAACCGGCAGCACTGCAGTCTGAAACGTCAGGGTGTTCACCAGTCAGTTTCACCCTGACTGGTGAAACTGCAGCTGCAAACTTCAAAAAGGCATGCTGCTGTTTGTTACTTTAATCTGTATCCAGTACGTATATTTACTTAAATTCAAATACTATAACCTCTTCGCCTCCTTTGGTCATAATGATGAACAGCGCTCAGCTCCAGCTGCGTCTGAAGGAGTTCATCTGCATATGCCCACTTCATTTCTTTAGGCCACATTTAGCGCAGCCTTACCAAGACAGAAATAAACCCTTCACATACAAAAAAGCGATAGATCATCGCTCCACTTTAGGTCAATGGGAAGCACAGTTTTTACAGGATGTAACGACTCACAACGGGGAAGCAATGCTGAGGGGCGGCCTCGGCCTCGCACTGCTTCAGGTAGTCGGCCCAGTCAAAGTCAGAGCCCTGGAAACCTGTTTGTGGTGAAGGAGAGACAAAGACGAGGAGGCAGGTGAGTTGAGCCGGGAGAGAAAAGGGCGGCGGCGCGGAGAATCCAGAGCGAGACGGTTAAGAGCAGACCTGGCGGGGGGCAGAGCGGCAGCCCGTTCTTCAGACTCCACTGCGCTGGGAAGATTCCCGGACTGTCTCTGTGACAGAGGAAGGATCGACCCGCGGCCTCCGACTCCTCTATGCCACAGAGGTCATCCATCGTCACCAGGAAGTATTTCTCATCAAACACCTGGTTGACAAAGAAGGAGATGAAAAGTGTGTAAACTTCTGAAACTTCAACCAAAAACTGCCGGCGTGTGTCCGGTTCATTTTTGGTTAAAACCAGCTTGTTCTTCATTCGGTGAAGTTACTCTTAGTGGGTAGAGGGCCCAGAAATTTTATTCAGGTGAGAGTACCGATACTTCACAATAATGTTACTCGGGTAAAAGTAAGAAGTGCAGTGTAGTTAAAAATACTCCCAAAAGTAGGTTTTTCCAAAAAGTTACTCAAGTAAATGTAACTGAGTAAATTTATCTAGTAACTTTGCGCCTCTGGTGCCAAGCAATGAACATTATGTGGACGACTGGCGTTATGAATATAAATATATGTAGGTAACAATAAAGGCAATGATAAACACAAACATCAGCAAAGACCTTGCTGCATAAGAGAAACGCTGTTACCTTGGTGACAGTCGCAGGCCTGATGGAAATCGGTGCAGCCGGGTCAACGGCCTCTAGTTTCATGCCGTCTTTAAAACAATGATCTGCGACAGCCGGCTGATCCTGAACGAGACGCACAAAACACACACACTCCGCGTGAGTCCGTTTCAGAAGCTCGCATTCGAAGACGTGATCAAACCATCGCTGCTGCACCAACAGCAACAGATGCGTTTCCGTAAAAGCCCACAGCGGCGCCGGCGTTACCTTAGCGAGCTCTGCCGTCAAAGCTTCGTCCTCGGGAAGGTCGCTGATCCTCTCCCTCACCTCCTCCCACTCCTCCTCGGTTCGCAGCGCCAGCAGCTCTGAAGGAAATAAATCCACAACAATCAGCTGCTGAAGTATAAAGTACAAGTATTGTTGCTTAATTATATTGTTTTATTGTAGAAAATAAATTTCCAACGTTGTTTTGTGAAAAAAAAAAAAAAAACCCTGTTTAAAAATACCAGTTAGAGGACAGTTAGTTTGTCATAAGGCTCAACTTAAGCTATTGTTTCTTTTCATAGTTTGTTGCAAAATGTAAACATTATAAAGTGAAATGAAGATCTGTTTGGCTTTGGTTTTGGTGAGAAAGTGATAAACTGACACAGCAGTAAATTATGAATATTTATAAGATTATGAATGCGACTTGAATGCAGTATGTGTTGCATGTTTCCCATAAGACTGGTCTAGATAAAATTCTGGAAATCTTTAGTTAGAATCTTTTTTCTTTTCTTTTTTTTAACGAGAATAAATAGGAAATGCAACAGAATTAACAGGAACTAAATTAGAAAACTGGACATGTTGTCGACGTCATCTTGACTATGGCACCAGATTAAATGCACTAAGTAAAGTCAGGTAAATTTTGATGAGACTCGGTAAAGTCATGACGTTATTTACTGTAAAAATATCACATGGATGTTTGCTTATCACAAAGCAAAATCCTTGGACGTGACACAACTCGCTGCAATTTCCAACCATTTCTAATGAATTGAATAAATTCCTGGACATTTCCAGAATTCGCCAGCGAAATTTCCCACAGAAAGTATCTGGTAAAAATGCTTGCTGTCTCTTTGCAACCTCAATCTGTGACCAGGATTTCAGCAGTCATTTCATTTACAGTGGCTAAAATTGAGATCGTTCTGAGTGAGCGGCATATGTTGTTTACGCCAGCAACAGCATGTTTGTTGGCTCACCTAGAGATGAAAGGGGTTTTAAATTCACAGAAAGAACAACTTCTACTATTTTTAGAAAGGTGATACAAGGCAAAAGCTCTAGCTGAAGCACAGGGCTGTTTGACAGCAACATGCATCGTTGTGATCGACAAGAGGGGAACACTGGGGAAGTCATGATTTTATTATCATGTTCTTTTTACTGATGCAAGCTGTTTGAGAACGGTAATCACCCACTACCAGGACCCAGTCTGATACATAGTTAAAATTAGTGCTATACTTGAAAACGTAGAACTAGTTCAAACTCGCTCACTAATGACATTTCTGACGTCAAAGTCTCAGTTTGTATGGAGAACCGCGGAGCTCTTGTCAACAAAGTTTTAATCCACAGCAGTTTCTTTAAATGCTAGGCTAATGTTAGCATGTTTCCTCTCTGTTTTGAATGTTACATTCTGAAATACAGTTTTGTGCAGACACGACTTAGGAAAAAGTTCGTTCTTTGCCTTCATAACCGTAGCACTTTGCATTCTAGATCACAACATTGACTTAGCAGAGCTTTAGCGCCCTTTTATACTGATTTTTCCTCCCACAGTAATAGCCTAGCAGCTAACCTGACACAACCTAGAGGTCAATCGGTCAATACTGGTTTTTTCCTTGTGATTGTAGCAATGATTTGACCGACACTGGGTAGAAAAAAAAAACTAAACCTGGTCATGAATGCACTTCTCTCTGCACCCCAGAAAACTAAGAAAAACAACAGAAGGGCAAGATGATCACATGGCCACAATTTGACTATGTCTGAGCTGAGCATCAACAAAAGGTGTTGAAAATTCTTTACACTGTAGTTTAATATAGAGGAAAATATCCGGCTTCAGTCTGTCACAATGACATAACTAATGCCAACTTGCCTCATCCTTTTAGCTTTACACCTGGATAATAGCACGTTTTAAAGTCAGTAAATTACAGATTGTCTGTTGCTAATGTGTGATATTTATGGAGTGAACCACAGCAAAAACAGATCCCAGCAATATTTTGTATGCCTCATCCCACCCCTATTTCTTAGTACCTAGATAATAACAACTCTCCTTCTTATTTTGTAAACTGTTTGGCGCTACACAAAGTTAGCTTCCAGTTATATATATATAAGAATATATGAGCCTGCTTTTAGAGTTGCCCATTTAACACTGACATACTTTCGATGAGTTTCACTTCTCTCTACTTTCTGCTTCTGTAAGCAGTGTCCAGATGTATTAAAAAAAACTACATTAGCCAAAAAACAGAAAGAAAAGGGCCTGGCATTAAAAATCAATAAGCCTTTAGCTGTAGCGGCAGCAGAAGAGAAACCAGCTGTGTCATCACGTACAGCATACAGCCATTAGGGCTTTTTATATTTTGCATACAAACAAGATTGTATTTACAGGCTTCGGTCCTGAAAATTGCCCTAATCATGAACGGAAAACTAATTTCAAGCTCTACTGGGTCACTGTCCCTTTATTTTCTTGTCGGTACTGAAGAACAAACACGCTGAATGCAGTTAGTGATCAAATGATTTCTGTTACATTATTTTCTTCGTATTTTCATTTGCATCCATTAGATTCATGCCTTTCTCCGCGTAACTACAGAACTTGAGAGCCGCTAACCTGGAGGAGGCCTCAGGGTGCAGCCCTGCTCTTTAGCCCAGCCGGGTGGGTGCAGGCGTGGGTGGAGGTAGAAGAGCCAGAGGGTCGCAGGCGTGTCTGGGAGGCCCTCGGTGCCCAGCAGGCGCAGCTTCAGCCTCCCTCCGACGTTCTCCTCCACCTCGGCGGCCCAGGCCGACCGCGGGTCCGCGCCGTCCTGGAGCTCCACGTAGCATCCGGCGGTCAGGAGCTCCACCGGGTCCCTGCCACGCTGGGGCTGAGGAGCGAGAGAGGCCGTGAATGCGGACGCACGCCTCGGCACGGAGAGAGAGAACGTGGCGAGTACGAAGCTCGGCCGCTGGAAGCTAACTAACAGCGGTGGAGAATTTCACAGGTTGTTCACACTGCGAATGAGCTTTCAGCGTCTCGGCCTTAGTGGTGTAAACAAACGCTCAGTTTGGGCTGTGTTTTACCAACTGCATGCGAGTTGCACATGCCGGACTTTTAAATCTCATTTAGATCAGGCTGAAGCTTTTGCCACACTATTATTATAGAGTATTTCTGGTCTGGTTTCTAGTGCAAATGTCTTAGTGCACTGGAAATGAGACAAAACTAATAAATTAAACAGTCTGCCAGTGCAGCAAGACTTTTTAACTTATGATATGAGAAAAATGTCTTGTACTGGAAAAATTATTTCACTTATAACTAGTAGTTTTGCATCATTATTAAGGAGCAATTGACTTGATAAAAGCTCCCACTTCTCACTGAAAAGTGACTTGTAAGTCAGTACACTTGAAATAGGACAAAACTAAGATATCTGCACTGGGAACTCTACCAAAAATACTTGGTAAGACTTTGTGTTTTTGAAGGCACACTCAGCGTGAAAGTTGCATCAACTATGAGTTTTCATACTGAAAGCAAAACAGAAAGTAAAACATGGTAGTTTTACTCTGAATCAGTTGCTCTGATCACCTGAGGCTACAAACCGTCAGTTTTTCTTCTTCTGCTCTCTAAGTCATAAACACTGACGTCAACAGAGAGACAACGTTTGTCTCGACTTTCTTGTGGGAAACTTGATGTGCTTATTTAAACCTTACTGGCTCCTAGTCGGTTGTTTAAAGACAACAAACAGAAGCGTTCGAGATATTAAAGCTGGGCTCCTTTAGGGGTTTAAGGGTGAGCAGATGTTGTGAAGCACCGCCTCACCATTTCCAGCAGACTGGCAGGCGCGCCGCACTCCTCAGCCAAGGCCTTCTCCAACAGAGCCTCCCACTCTGGATGTTTCTCACGCACACCTACAGCGAGAGGTTCACAGACAGCACTCAGGTAAGCCACCACAGGACCAGGAGGCCTTTAGGAACACACGCACTCCTCCAACTCATCTAAAAAGAGTCGAAGCAAATGACTTATTGCAATATTTACTCATTTAGGACTCGGCCTTGGATTTTCTTTCTTCTTCTTTCAAGTAAAAAATGGTTATAAAGTTGAAGATAAAACCATGTTTTGCAGCTTCTTGACATCAAAACGAACTCAGTGCTTTGCAGACGTATTCACACCCTTTGGACTTTCCCACATTTTGTGTCAATACAAACAAACTGAGACAAAATGTCTCATAATGTCCAGCATCCTGTTGGGATTTTGAATGTGCTACACCAACATGAAGTAGCATGTGATTGTGAAGTGGGAGGAAAATGTCACATGGTTTTGACGTTTGTTTTTTTAAAAAGGGACAGAACTAAAAGTATGGCCAAGACAGGAATTCTGCTCCTTTTACTCTGATATCCCTAAATAAAATCTGCACTCAAATAACAGGTCAGTCATTGCCCAGGTATTAGGGCTGGAGCGATTAATCAGATTAATCGATTAATCGTTAACTGAAGTGTACAGACTCTAAAAACAGGCCACTTGCTGAAAGAGCAACACAGTCATTAAGCCAAAACTATACAAAAAAATGTAAGGATTTTTTTTTTCATGCACCTTGATCAGAAGGAACAGATCTAGCTAAAGACATCGTAATATTATGATGACATTAATCTCATCTCCAACTGCAGATATCACTGTCTGATGCGCTGAAACTGCTTTTAGAACTTTTCCGGTCCGACTGGGTCAGAACCAACGGCTCACCCTCGGGGGGTCTCATGGTCTTGCCGTGCTGCCGGCTCCAGCCCAGCGGGTGGAGGTCCGCTGTCATGATGTCGCACCAGAAGTCGGCGCGGCGGTCGTCCTGGTAGCCTTCGTAGCGCAGCAGCAGCAGCTGGCCGCACGTGGTGATGATGGCGGCCACCCAGTAGGGGCCGTCGGCCTCTGAGCGGACGCACACCTCCAGCTTCATGCCCGGGGTCAGACCCGTCTGGAGGCCCTGGTCCACCTGAGGCGTGACGAGGAACACTGGGTTAGGATCGTCTGAAATCAGCTTCATGCAAATGAACAGTAGAGTCCATTTGCATGAACTCTACTGGAGTTCATGCAAATGGAGTCAATAAAGGAACTTGAGGACAGCTCCAGTATAGGGCTGCAACTAAATATTGTTTTAGCAATTGATTATTCTGACGATTAATCGATTAGTCAGATTTTTAAAATGGGCACATTCTACAGATTTTTTATTTAACCACTTGAGCCTTTTTTTATACAATGTTAGAAATACATGCAAATCAACACTTCAATAATGTTTTAAAATAAGAAAATACAGATTTTCTTACATAAACTGCAATAAGGTCACGTTCCTTTAGTGAATTTGAGCCTAGTGAAGCTAAAACTATGTAGAGTTTTGGGTCAAACATTTCTACAGAAAAAGGTGTTTTCATTGCATACAGTTTTGGCTTGATTAATGCTCTAAATGTGTTGTTGTTTTTTTCAGAACACAGCCTTTTTATTTGAGGATGTAGACTCCAGTCACTCCAATTTCATTCACAGATTCATTGCGATTAATCTGATCGATCATTTCAGCGCAACTTCAAAAAAAAACACGGGAATTTTGAGTTCATATCTGGGAGGCTGACTCTAACTTATCATTTGAATTATAATTTCATATTACAAACTACGTAAACTAAGCTAAAAAAAAACAAAACAACTTTGCACCTACATGTTTGAAGGCGTGATGGGGCACAGCCACGGCCTCCGTCTCCTCCAGGTAGTCGTCCCAGCTGAAGTCAGCCACATCCTGAGCACAGTCTCCATCTGGAACACACACACACACACACACGCACACACACACACACACACACACACACGCACACACACACACACACACACACACACACACACACACACACACACACACACACTTTTATATTCATGCGCTCCTTTCCAGCGACTCGCTTTAAGCAGCCGCTCTATAGAGAAGTTCCTACCAGAGTCGGGCGTCTCCTGGCTCATAGTGGTGGCCCCCTCGAGGCTGAGGCTCGGAGCGCTGAGAGGGAGCAGATGAGAAGGATTCTTCTCCAGCGAGAGCGAGCGAATCAGACAAAACCGCTCCAAAGATCTAGAAAGGAGAATGATGAGATTTTCAGCCTGTTCGGTGTTCTCTTTCGTGAACTCTCCCTCTGCTTTTGCTGAACCAAACGATGACTGAAAGTATCTTCGACAATAACAACGTAGCTGTCGCGGGTTCGATTCCCGGCCTGGTGATTCTCTCTTTACCCACTTTCCAATCTAAAATAAATAAAGACCAGTAGAGCGAAAAGAAAAAAAAAAAACTGCAATGATGCATGCAATAATAAATCAACAACAATAAATATCGATATATTGAATATTCACTGAACTGTGATCCAAAACCGCACAGCATTGTGGGGGATGTAGGCAGAGGAAGAGCTCAACCTCTCACGACTTGCTAAGCATCAACTGCATTAAACAACTGCTTTTAAAAATCTAATAATAATAATAATAATGTGACGTCTGTTTGTGGAATTGAATGTTACCGGAGCAAAGAAGGTGGAAAGCACATGCATGCCACACTTTTCAGGTTTGCTTCCGCTTTAAAAGCAAGAAAGACAGAACAAAATATTCTATGGTTCGTGGTTTTAACATGACGAAATATGAGAAAAAGTGATACATGTACTTTTTTTGCGAGGCAACGCACTTGAGTTCTCCAAAATGGAGTCAGCCAGAGCGACGTGCAGCGGCTGGCGGAATTTCAGACTCAAAACAAAGAGAATTTCTGCTGCCTTAATTTGCATCGGAGCCCTTGTTTCAGAAAGTATAAAACGAAGGAGTGCTGACTTTTGCTGAACAATGCTGCCAAATCTTAAGTCAGAACATTAATATTCCAAAAGCCTCTCTTCTTGCCCTGCACTTAGCACCTAAGTAGCAACCCAGATGGCTGGAAAATTTAATCTCGCAAAGGAGTCGCTTCCACGGGCGAATCTGATTCCTCCTCTCTTTTTTTTTCATCTTAATTGGAAGCGTCTTTTCAGACCGCCGCGGACGATTCAAACGGCGGCTTGACGTGAATGCGGATAGTTTTGACACACGGAGCTGACCCCGGGCCTGACTGTGAAAAGCAGATGAAATAAGTTGAAGCAACAAGAGGCGGCGGCGGCGGCGTGAATGCGAAAGGAGGGACTGGGTGAGCGCTGGTTTCGGCCTCGGCTCCATTCAGCCGCGCTGTCAGCCTCGTCTTTGTCACATCTGACATCTCTATTAAAACAGGGGCCGCCGCCGAGGGCCGACCCCCTCCCCGACCGCCGGACTGCCACCACGACCCCGGTGCTCCGCTGGGACCAGCGCCGCCTTTCACCCGCGACCCCGCACCAGACTTTCTCTGTCTCTCCCCCCCCACACACCCTCTAACTCTGACAAAAGACACACAAACCAGAGGTCCTCATTGTACTGGGAGGGAAGGGCTGTGTGCGGGGGTTAAAAGAAAAAAGAGCAGTTGAGAAAAAAGTATAATTGCCTGCTTTATGATTAAAAGAAAAAAAAAAAAAGTCAAAATCTGCAACTGAAAAAAAACCCCCCAACAAAATCAACCCAGTTCTAACATCCTGGGTGGTTTTGACTTTCCTATACAAACAAACAGGCCCCTCTGCTACAACACAAGTATTTTTGGTCGAGTAGTTTTCTACATTGTAGTATAACTGAAATAATACAAAACAAACTTAAAAGAGACTTTTCAGGAAGAAACAGGAGCTTATTTTAAGTCAATAGTGCCTTAATATTGATGGAAAAGTACTATTTATAAGTACATCATAATACTCTAAAGAGATATGTCTTGTTTCACTTGCAAATTGTTTCACTTATAGCTTGATCATAACTTCCACCACTTATTGTTTTAAACCGCAAAAATAGAAACTCTTACCAAGTATTTTTTGGTCCAGTTTCTATAGTGACAAATATCTTAGTACACTTAAAATAAAATAAAACTAACTTACAAATGACTTTTCAGCAACACATAGCAGATAGTTCTCAATCAATAACCCCTTATTATTGATGAAAATTTACAACAGGACATTTTTCACATGTTATAAGTGAAATAACCTCCCAATGGATAAAGTACTTTTTCAAACTATATTCAGGAAGTCTTGACTTAAATCAAGCTCCTACAAAGTTACCTTTACGTGAAATAAGACAAAGCGAAGAGATTCACACAAGAGAGAGACTAAAACTGTCGCCATGGTTTTGTTTCTGTGCAGCCGTAGCTTTCTGCAGACGTTCGGCTGGTACAGGCAGGCAGGAAGAAAAGCGACTTCCCCGTTTTGCACGCGGCAGAGAGTGGTCTGCGTGGACCACAGCGAGCAAAGGTCGGCCTCGATCTCGCGCCAACCGACACTGACTGAACGCGAAAGACGAGGGCTTCCAAAGGCGTACACACTCACACAAAGCGCGCGCCCACGTCCAAAGCAGACAGGCACTCAGAGGCAACAGGAGATCCACGCTGCACATCCCCTTTGCGAGCACTTACCGAATCATGTCCTCTTAACAGTTCTAATATAAATAAATAAATGCCTTTTTGAGCCTCCGACGCTGCCCGGGTGGGGAAGAGCAACCCGACAGTATGAACGTGCTAGAACGCAGACGGACGTCTCCCCGAACTCCGCCTGGTGGCGTCTGAGGCCCACCGCCGCTTGCCGTCCAACCTGAGTGGCGATCAGGCCGGGGAGAAACGGAAAGGGATTTTTCTCCTGCAATTAGTGGAGCTGAAAATCGAGCACGGGTCTGTGTGAGACTCTCACAATATGAAAACGAGCACAGGATTTATCGTTAAAAGCAAAATGTAGATGTAACATGACTTGATTGAATTGATTTAAAGAAAACTACCAATTGCTTCACCACTTGCAAAGATGATATGTTGATTATTGAACGTAAACGTTAATTATAACTGATTTATCAGTTGTTGTTTTTTTATTAAAATTCACAAACCGGAGCCAAAAACATGTAGATTTGAAAACAAAACAAAAAAAACATAAAGTATACATAATAGATATCAGCTGGTTAATCAGTCTCAAATGGAGCCAGCAGTTGTCCGTACTTAAGCATGTAGCATCTTAACATGAGCTAAAAGTGGCAGCCTTCTGGTTCTCAGCTTCCTTGTTATCCCTTAAAAATGGCGGGGAAACTATGGCTTACTTCTTCTAGCCAAGTTACACAGCAGTGCGCAGCAACAGGTGTGGGAGGGGCTCAATAACTTTAAGATCCAAAAATCAGGAATAAAATTGCGACCTTTGCGGATTTGGTGCGGCAAAGCATCTTTTCAGAGAAATTGTGAGTTTTACTCATCGTTTAGATGAGGCTCTGGCTGCATGCAAAGTTTAAAAAGACTGCCGGAAACTTTCAAAGCTCGTCTCTTGTCATCGCCTTTCCTTTCTCACGATACGCAGGGGGAAAAAAAAAAAAAAAAGATAAAGACTCATAGGTGCTTAGCTTTATGTTTGCTCGTCTCCTTCTCCTTCTCGTAAAACGCACTTTCGCAAAGTTTGACTCGTAAGAAGTGAGCTCATCTGCATATTTGCTTCCGCTATCGGACAGAACGTGACGCTGACTGAGACCCGGCCTGTTCTGTGGAGATTAGACAAGATGCTAAAAACGAGGAGGGAAGATCGTTTCAGATGGAGCGATTTTGAGGCTGCTCTGTAACCGACTAAATCGCGGCTGATAAAGCAGCGCGCTTTAGCTCCAGAGCTCTTTCTAATAACTTAAAATACTCACCCAGATGAATCACTTCTTTCTTTTTTCTTAAACGAACTGCTCTCTGCACTGCGGTTGGCTGAGACGTAATGCAGCCTCGGACTGAGCGGGAGGGAAGACAGCAAGGTGTTGAAAAAGTGAAGGCGAGTCCCTGCACTGCCGGAGATGTTTTGGCATCAGTCCACCGCAGGACGAAGGCATGGTTCGGCCAAAAAAGGAGAAAAAGCAGGATTGGTCAACAGCGAGGATGTGAGGAACGCAAGTCTGCTTCACCTGAAGTTTCTCTGGGTTTTTTTTCCCCCTCACCAAATAATTTAGAAAGCGTCACGTTCGCCAGAAATCAAAACGCTACAAGGAAAAATGCAAGCTACTAACAGTGAGTTTGGGCTCCAGAGAGAAAGATGTTCAAAAAGGAAAAGGGAAAAACAGAGAAAAGGTCTAGTCCGTGAAGGCTTGTAATTACCGCCACAAAATGATCCGGCACCGCCAATTTCTTTAATCACTCAGAGACCTTCCTGTGACACGACAAAAAAAGAAAAAAAAAAAAGAGAGCGCAAGAAGAAAAGAAAAGAAAGTTTGACTGGAACTAAAAAGCAAAGTATTGGACACAAAAGAGCAGAAGTGAATGAACCGAAGTAGAAAATTCCCTTCAGCAGAGACTCGCAGCCCTCATCTGCTCCTGTGTTTGTTGCATAGAAACAAGGCGCACGCTGCTGTGATTTCAGAAAGGACGGGGCTCCAAGACTAAAAAAAAAAAAAATAATTAAAAAGAAAACAGTAGAATAGAAGAAAAATGATCACATTCGAGAATCTTTTCTTTTTCAAAGAAACCGCCCCTGTAATCTTAAATCATCCCAACATTACTATTATCACTGTAGTTGTTGATGTTGTGCAACATATTACAAACAATACATCATTACAACTATCGTTTCTAAAACCCAGCGGATGTGTTCACTTATAAATCTTATTTTATGCCTTTGGTATCGTTTCATACATGCAGTTATTGTGACAACACATCCAACTAAATGAAAGTAAACAGACACCTGGTGTATTTGCTGTGTTCGCTGTAAAAAAAACAAACAAAAAAAAAAACAATTAAAAATACCAGTACTAATGTTTTAAAAATCTTACAATTTCAATGTTTTTCCATCAAACCATTCCTGAAAATACCAGTTTTTCCTTGTTGTTATTTGTTTTTTGTCAGTTATACAGAGCATAGCACACGTGTTTTATATATATATATATATATACATATATATATAAACTTTAACATTGCTTAAAAGAAAGAGAAATGTCATTGTTTGAAAAAACAGAAATAACAGAGCATGTGTGCGCTATGTTTACATGCTAACTCCACATAATAGAGTCAGAATAGCAAACACAGTAGCGTTATTTTGGGCCAGTAATGTTATATTCTTTTAGCAGAATAATGAATGATTGTTGTTGTTTCTCTTTTTAATAGAAGGACATTATATATATATATATATATATATATATATATATATATATATATATATATATATATATATATATATATATATATATATATTTAAGATGTCTATTTGACATGGTGATGATATTGTATTTTTGTACTGAAGATTATCAAATCGTGAGAATCTAATAATAGATACCTGTAGCTGCTAGTTCACAGCATGGAAATGCTTTATATTCCAATGAACGTAAATAATGTGATATTGATTTGTATTTCTGGAAAGATGAGCTTCAAATTTTAATTAGAGGAGCCCTGATCAGGATTTTTTTTTTTTCTTGGCCAATCCCAGTTTCACTTTTCTTCCAGCTGTGACATGCAGAGTCCATGCCCTCCCCCCCACTAACCCACTAGAAAAGATAAAAGAGAAAGGGACACGCAGCGGGTTCTTTGATGTCAGGTAGTAATTTGGAAACCCCACATAATATGAAGGAACTACAAGATTATGTCTACTTATGCATCAAAGCGCTTCTTTTCCTAAAAATTATATGACTTTTCATGAAGCTAAACAAAGCAGAGTAGCCAGGTAAACAACTATGGTGGATGTGGGAGTTTTGATCCATTTAATCGATATGACAACAACAAAAAAAATCGGATATTTCCCCCCCCAGTACTCGCAATGCACCGATCAGGTCCGATACTGATATCTGGTTGGAATGGTTGACGTTTTTCGACAATGTTTCTTTTTTTCCAAAATCTGACTACATTGAACTTTAAAAATAAAAAGATAAATTACGGCTGACAAATGACGTAGTAGCCAAGGGGCGACCGGCATGTGGAGCTCACACTTCATACGGAAATCTTGATAACTTCAACTTCCCCAACTGCATCAACATGGACAACATGTAACGTAGTCTCTAAAAGTCACGAGCTGGCCTGCTTACACCCACCACATCCACCCACCCTGCTCCAACTTCGGACCCAAACAGCACGATGGAGATGAACAGATTTAAAAACATTTTATTTTCATTATGATTTGTGCGCTTGCAGAGAAGCCGCTGCGGCAGCCGGAGCAGCGCGCTGCCAGCGGATCACTCAAGTTGCACAATAGGGAAGTTAAGAGGCCACACGAATAATCGGTTGCCTCGAGTCAACGTGGGAAAACGTCAACAGTTCGGCTCGTGCAACGCATCCTCGCGCTCGCCAGCCTCTCAAACCCGCGTTTTAGTTTATTTGGGCGACCGCCTCGGGGAAACGGATCGGATGGGGTCGTGCAACCTTCATTATGTAAGGCTCCGACGTTAGAAATATACGGAGTTCTTCAAGGCCAAATAAGTGGAAATTTCCACAGAATGTTTTAAGTGCTTTTAGCCCGGCGACTGCAGCGCTTGTTCGGACTAACCGCTGCATTTAGAAACACACAGACACAGAGAGAGAGAGGGAGAGAGAGAGAGAGAGAGAGAGAGAGAGAGAGAGAGTGGGGCCAAGAATGGCTTTTGCAGAGAGAGACTAACACTGCGCTGACGTTCCAACTTTCACACTGACACGTACTGGATTAAAATGCGAACCCGGTGAATTAGAAACCCCGGCCCGAAAGCGTGTCAGGGCCGTGCGGGACTCTTTGGACACATGGTGGGACCGACCGTGTCCGAGTCAAGTTACTGGACGTCACGGCTGGGGAGCAACACGGGAGCGAGCTGGGTGAGCAATAAGGGCGCTTACACTCGACCGAAGCCGACTCATCTTTTTGAGAGACGGGAAAAAAGGCGAACGCGCGCCCACTGCGCCAAACACCGTCGGGGGAGCGTGAAAAACAACACAGAGTACGTGAATAATTGGTCGCCAAATTCCCCACTTACCGATAAGTAGTTTTTCCAAGTCGGTTTTTTCAGATGCCGTTCCTCTCCGCCTGCTCGCTCTCGCAGCAGTGTTAATCCAGCGTGAGCGAAAAAAAAGGGCCGGAGAACCGGGGGAGCCTTTCAAAATAAGACGGCCGGCTCGCCGCCGCCATAGACGTACAGCCGGAGGCGCAGGTTTGGCTTTGTTGCTCCGTGGAAACGATAAGTCAGCGCGGGCGCCATGTTGGGAGTGGCGTGTCGCCTTGGAAACCAACGCCAGGGCATGGCGTACCGCTTGAAATTGGGGGGGAAAAAAGCACAAAAGTTGACTATAAGCACAAAATGATGAGCCATCCGGTGAATAATAATGTATTTTAGAACTAATAATGGCGATATATCAGACAAATGAATGTGTAGGTGTTCAAGTCAAAGTATAACAATGCTCACTTATTTCGATTTACCTCTGAAAATACAACATATTATAATTCTATGTAATTATTATTATTATTATTATTATTATTATTATTATTATTATTATTATTATTATTATTATTATTATTATTATTATTATTACTTTGTCTACACTGATTAAATTATCCTTTTGTACCCAAACTATGTAATTTAATTTCCCTATTTAATTTTCCTCTGGGATGAAAATTATTTAATAACATTTTATTAAATTGCAGAAGTTATTTAAACACATTTGTGTTGTTATTATTATTATTATTGTTGTTGTTGTTGCATTTGCTGTCTATTACAGCTATTCCCTCCTTCTTATTAGTGTCATCCATAATATCAGTGTCTTTATCCATGGCCATATGCCACCAGGTCAGAGTGACTCAAGTTTATTTTTCAAACTACAGCTGCTCCTGGATTAAAATATTCTTGCAGGTTAAATTATTCACAATGGCCGTGACAGACTGGGAGTGTGAATGTAATGTTTTATTTAACAGATGTTTTATTTATTTAGTAATGGTTTTACTTTTATTTTTTAAAGAGTTGTCAGTAGCTCTGAGGTTTCAGCACCTGTTCCAGCTGGAAACATCATCAACAACCACTGAAGCACAAAAGACGAGCAGATCATCTGTCTCACGTCGCAGTTCTTCAACATGGCGGCGACGCGGACGCTCGCGCGGCTTCTACTCGTTCGAAATCTGTGGCGCCAACCGTTGCCCCGGGTAACAAGCGGGGGCTTTTACTGCGGAGGGTCGAGTCGCCGAGCTTCCGTTAGCTCGATGCGCTTTTCCTTCACGACCTCATTCCAATATGGCACAAGCGTTCACTGCGCATGTTCTGCCGCCTATATGCCTCTGAGCCTGGCTTCATCATCATCCCGGCTTCCATCTTCACTCACACACACACACACCCCCCACACACACACACACACACACACACACACACACACACACAATAAAACATCCGACAAGCAGAGAGGAGACGGAAAATCATAACAAGCACACAAAATGAAAGAAAGACCCCTACATTTCCGGCTGACATTCATTTACAGGGACAGGGATGGTCGTCAGGAGAGGGTGGTTTGCTTTTTTTTCTCTCTCTTTTTCTTTCTTTTTTTTTTTTTTTTTTATTTAAACCCCCAGCGGAATTTGGACTTATATAGTTGATGGGTTCAGTAGAAACGAACCGCTTCGCACACGGGGCTGATCGGCCCACTTTCGATAAGCGTCGCATTGTTCCCGTCAAAAGCAGATAAAGAAGTGGACAGAATGTTGTCAAACACGGACGAGTTGCTTTGTTTTCCTTCCTTGCTCGATTTTCTAATAGGAGTGGGGTGGACGGGATGTGGGCGTATGTGAAGATGAGGGCGAGTTGGTACTTTTAATTGAATCGCATCGCGGCTCTGTACGCGTTGTGACCCCCGCACAGCGGATTGGGAACGCAGGGCGGGAGAAACTGCTGGAAATATGCGTTTGACAGCGGTTGAGTGCAGCGCGCAAAGTCCGTCCATTTGTCAACAGAAACGCGCCTCGCCGACCAGATTGAGTGGCTCCTCTCTCCCCCTGCGAGAGCCGCTCCTGCGGAACCGCGGAGCTGAAACACGTTGTGCAGCTCACGCGAGCGATTTGTGAAAAAATAAATAAATAAATAAAAGAAGAAGAAGAAAAAGCCTTGTGCTGAGAAATAATCCTCCACAATAGACCAACCCTTCGCCCTGTTATGACAAAAGGAGGAGAGGAGAAAAGAGAACCCAGCCGATATGAACACGTTCTGGTGGAATGAATGAATTCATCAAAGGAATTTATTCCCTAATTCATTTATTTTGTTCAAGAAAAGTGAAGGTGCTGCTGCTGTTGCGAAGCATTTTATTTTATTTTTTTATTTTTTATTTTTTTGGAGGGGAAAAACAAAAAAAGGCGACACCAAATGAGAAGCTGCGTTTTCTTTTCTTTCTTTTTTTTCAGAGTAAACACATCGTGCATCTTTGTTTTTGCCCGTGTCGTTTCCTAATAGGGATTATCCATCACAATTGCTCTTCCAACTTTAAAGCTACACGGAAGGTTCAAGCCGCGTGTTTTGGAGGGAGGAATGTCTTTTTTTTGAAAACGAGCACTGTTCGGCTGATGCGTGCGCAGAACTTCTGGTTTTGTGGGAACATCCCGCGGGAACGGCTGAGACACCGCCGGGTCCAGACCGACAGAGGATGAGGACGAGGCGTGCGCGACGCGAGCACGTCTCTCCACTCGTCTCCTCACCGAGCAGGGAGCTGCAGGTCACTTTGTGGCCGCTAGATGGCAGCCTAGTTTATTTTTTTGTGTGTGTGTGTGCAGGTTGCAAATCATTAGAAGTAGTTTAGCGCTATGGAAAACATCTGAGCTGTGTTTTTGTTTTGTTTTTTTTGAGGAAGAACAAAGAACCGAATCAGAAATGGATCAACAGAGTTAGAAATTACAGAGAATTGTTCTTTTTTTAATCGTTACATTTAATCACACTGTGAACTTGATAGAATTATAGCATTTTCTTTAGAACTTTCTGTCAGGACGTGAACATAGAGGTTTGTCACATATTTCTAAACCTCAGCAGGGGGTGAGTCCCACTGTTATCAACCTCAGTTCACTGGAAAGCTGAATTTGACAAACTGGTTCCTCAAATGCAAATTGTTTTTCAGTCACACAAAAGTAAATCTCACAAGGGTAGATTTACCTTTGGCCCAGATCTTCAGTGCCTCATTGAAGACGCCTCAAACCCAAAGCTAATCAAGTGCAATTCGGACAGTAGACAAGAATGAATGTTCAATTTACAAGTATATTTATTCAGAATCATTTGTAAAAGATGGACATTTCAAAAGGACTACATTAAAATCAAGCAGTTAACAGCTGAATACATCATTTGTTTAGACAGAGTTGCATCCTTTCCCCGTTAAATCCCGGTATTTAAATATTGTAACATACATATGACATATTAAAGTTCCGTTCTCACACAGAAATGCCACTTCTCTTATAAAACAAAATTTTTCATTGCACAGACATACGGGTGTAATATTAAACGCGTGCTGCTCATTCTTCCGCCGAGTTCCACGAGGACCCAGTGAACTTCACTTGTACTCTCCTTTATTTTGATTTACACCTTTACATTTTATTTTATACGCGTTTTACATCAAGACAGAATAAAGCATTGAAAATAGAACAAAACATAAAGGAATAACAGAGGAAAGCAATGACAGTAAAACGTTGATGGCGTAAACGCTTCAGTTCAGATCAAATTTACACCGTCGACACCGTTACAGTACATTTCACCCCAAATGGGCTAAACCGGGTGCATCAACAAAACGGTAGTGGCAACCTGAGGCACCATTTTGCATATCAAAAAAAAAAAAAGAAGAAAAAAGTCCATATAATCTCTATCTGGGTGCAAAAAATGCTGCAATGTATGTGCTCTCTGCGTACATTCAATTCCCGTAGTTTGCATGTGCATCGTCAGGTTTATACAGTGTCACTGTTTCATAAAATCAAAGTGTGAATCTTGTGCCTGCGTACTAAAGACTTGTGATACGGTATACGGTGAATGAAGAAAACAAGACTAACAAATGAAGACTAAACTCGCAATTGATTTGTACCCCTTAGTATAACCTAAACAAAACGCGACACTGGTCCACGAATCCAACTCGCATTTCAGAAGCTTCGCGCTCCGTTGGAAACCTGCGCCGTCTGACGGAGGAGATGAGGTAACTTCCAGCGAATGTCGTTTTTATCTCCTGATGTGTCAGAGGAACCATAAAGCTTACAATCAGGCTCAAAAGTCACTTGACCCCTACACCACATGAAGATAAACAGAATAACATAAGAAGAGCCTACTTCCGTGTCCTGAGCTAAAACTTTAGTTTCTGAGTTTTTTTTCCCCCCCATCTATTTTCTCAACAGTTGTTCCATTTTGGGGTTGACGAAGGAAAAGCCTCTAAATGCAGTCTGGTCCATGGTTGCAGCTAGCTTCTTGTCGCAGTTAGTGAGGCGCGGTTTCTCGCTGAGGAAGTCCCGATCAAAGTTGCTGTAGTCGTTGGGAGATTTCTGTGGACACAAAGGAGCAAAAACAAAAGGAGCTCAATGAGTTTCAGAACAGCCACTAACCGGGACAGATGCAGACGCACCTGCAACACATTCAGTAAGTCAATAAGTAAAACCCATTCTAGAACCTTCTAAGTGGTATATTTCCATTACGTTCCTCAACAAACTAAAGTAACTTGAGACATTAAAAAATATGGTATTATAAGTTAGTTTAAGTCCACAAATGTCTTCCTCAGTGTCCCTTTGCAATTGGCCTGTAGCTCTGCTGAGGTGTCCAGGAATGCTGCTTTAATTAGCCCATGAGCAATTGCAGCGGTTCCATTTTAATTTTGTTTTGCCTGCACACATTTTTTTTTCCTTCCACTCAACTTTTCATTAACATGCTTGCAGAATTACAGACTTCTTTAGTCATGGCCATTTGTGGCCTCCCAGTGAGAACGAACAGTTGATTCAGCAACTATTTAAATAAAATTATTTAATAAAATACCTTTTTATTGGTCTTACTACAATATTTCAATTTCAAAGGAACACCCCGCCCCCCCCCCCGGTCTCCTGCTTTACTGTGCACTTCTAATATCCTTCCATACCACTTTAGGCTTGAACGGCGGCTCCACTTGTCTCTGCTCCAGTGCTGACCAGTTGATTAGCCGAAAGAAGCTGTGGGCTCTGATGTCGCCGACCACACCCAACCTGCGACTTGGCTCTCGCACAAACAACTGAAATAAAGACAGGAGGAAATACAACTGAATCGCAAACGACAGAAACGTAGAGAGCGATCCTACTCTTGACGCTACTAATTATTCACATCCTCAAGCAGGCTCCTCGACTCCGTGGTGAGCCACGTAGGGTAGTTAGGGGTATCCAACCGGATGGATTCAAACAGCTCGTCCTCATTGTCACCTTGGAATGGCGACTGACCAATCAGCATCTCGTAGACGAGCACACCAAATGACCACCAGTCTACTGAGAAGGTGTACTTTTGTCCAACCAGGATCTATGGAAGAAGAGACAAGTGGAGTTGCGTCGCATGCAGGTGCAATATTCGTAAAAGGCCACCAGGAGGCACACACACATTTTTTCATAAATACATGTATATATTTATACAAATAAAACAACAGCACGGTTTGACGTTTAAATGAAATAACAGAGTATATGATGATATTTGTTGAGGAGACTCTGACTAACCTCGGGTGCGATGTAGTCCGGCGTCCCACAGAACGTTCCGGCTTTGTTCTCTGCAGAGATGTTCTCTTTGCACATGCCGAAATCTGCTATTTTGATGTGTCCAGAACTGTCCAGCATAACATTGTCCAGCTTCAAATCTCTGTAGGCAAACAGACACGTGCACGTCCAATGAAACAGTTTTTCGGGTTGATCCGAACGCACCGGAGCAGAGTCCTACCTGTAGACGATTCCTTGAGCGTGAAGGAACTGAAGTCCTACGACGATCTCAGCAGCGTAGAACCTTCGGGGAAAATTCAAACCGTTTCACGTCGATCCAGACGACTTTGCGTCTGCAAACCTTTGCGTCACCGCTTGGGTGCGTACTCACGTTGTTCTGACGACATCGAAGTGGCCTTTCGCTTGAATGTGGAACATCAAGTCGCCTCCGTTGAGGAACTCCATTACGAAGAAGAGGTGCTCCTGTGAAAACGAGATATGACTGTCAGCTCACAAATGGGACGTGAAGAGCACAAGTGGAGGGTCGTGGGGGGTCAAAGGGGGACATTTAGATAACACAGTAACACAGGGTGGATTTGTGTGGCCTTATCTAACCAACAGCTGGGAATTGTCATTCTCAGCACTAAAGCCTCAGTTTCACATGCAGAGGAAACCAAACGAGAATGGATGATATAAAATTGCGTTAATCTACTTAGTATCATGTAAATAGAGGAGTAAAAAGCTTAACCTGTTGAGGAAATAAAGCAAGAAGGACTGCAACAAGTGCAGAGCGGCGCGTACGCAAGTGGAAAGGATCTTCTCGATCAGATGATTTGCACTTGACTCACCCTGGCGCTACAACAAGCGCCAAGACGGAGCGGGAAAACGTTAAGCATAAGCTAAAAAAGTTTCACTGCTTCCTTAGCTGGTGGTCTAAAAACGAAAGCGGTAAATTCTCAACTAAAATAATATGCTGCTTAAACACTCTAATTTAGTCCTCATTAGAGTTTACTATGATGCAAGTAGAGAAACTTGTTTTACTAACAGATGTGCAATACCCTGCAACAGCCTACAAGCACAAACCTTTAGAGAATTGTGTGTGTTAGACCAGCAGAAGGTGCAAAATTGTGAAGTGGGAAGGCAGCAGGAGTGTTCTTACTCTAGTCTGGAACGTGGAGTAGAGGTGAGTGAGGAAAGGATTGTTCCACGCAAGGCTCAGGACTCTTTTCTCCACCATGGTGCACTCAATGTCGTCATCCATCAGCACCACATCCTTCTTCAGGGCTTTCACAGCAAAGAAGAGACCCGTCCCCTTCAGCTCTGCCAGCATCACCTGGAGGCGCGGGACATTCGGGGAAACACACAGGTTTAATAAACACCGGGCCGTCATGTTATCCCAGGAGGAGGCTGTTAAAGGACGGACACAGCAGGGCCTACCTTGCCAAAGCTTCCTTTCCCCAGAACTTTATGGAGTATGAAGTCGTCCAATTTGAGTTGGAGGAACTGGGAGGTCGGGGCTGGCTTTGGGTCTTGGGCCGGGGTCGGGGCTGGCGCCGGCCTCACACTCTTGGGTTTTTCGCCAGCTAAAAATACACATTTGGACACTTTGAGTACGTGACTATGTATGTAGATACCCACACAAATTCTGATCAGAGCATTTTAATTCAAGAATGTATTTCAAAAAATAAATCAAACCATACAAGGAAAGTGAAAGTGGGTGTTTAACTCTTACCTTTAGGATCTGAAATTGAACTCCTGTCACAATAAATCCCAATTTCTGAACCATCTTCGTCCTGGGTTTCGTTTTTCTGCAGTGAACATTTGTATTTTTATTTTGGGTGAGCATCGCCATGGTTTCTAAAAGCAATCGAGTACAAAGCTCAACTCTGCACCCACCATGGTAATCTGGGCCAGAACTTCTGCCAACATTTTCTGGTCGACTCCACACAGATTGGCCACTTTCACCTGGCAGTAACTATGGACGTTCATGCTGCACGCTAGACGGAGGACGGAACGTGAAGCAGAAGTGAGGACGTTAGCACCACAGCAGAGTTGGAAGACAGATGTACACAAACGAAAACAAGCAAGGCGTTTGGTGGTATTCACCGTCGCATTTCAGGCCCTGTTTCACGAGACCCCACAGGAGACTGCCGCAGTGGTCACAGAACGTGGGGCTCTTGTAGTTGTAGAACTTGAAGCGATGCGGCACGTTGACGTTGAAACGTTCACTCTGGAGCTGCGGGAACAGAGATTACAACGCGTCAGCTGGTTGTAGGGAAAAGGTCCAAATTAAACACTGGTGTTTTTATTGGTGTGACGAATAGCGCAGATGAAGAGAAATGTTCAAATCACTGCTGAAACCACAACATGGAAACAAAAAGGAAAATATTGATAAGAGTCTCGCTGCCGTTGCCAGATTTGAAGTCGACGTTTCGCTGCAGGACATTGACTCCGCTCACCATGGTGTCAACGCTATTTGTTGCTGTTCCAGTGCAGTTGTAGATGATTTTCTCAAAGCACTTCTTATGGATGGCTGCATTGCATTCTGGGACAAACGATATGTAATGTTAAAAGTTAGGATGTGAGGAAAAAAAGCCTGGGATACAAATGTGCAGAGGGTAAAAATGTGCAGACATGAGGACATCAGCTTAGAAGCCACTTACGTTTGCACTTGTACCCCTGCTTGTTGAGACCCCTGTATGAAAGAGAGAAAAAAATATATATATCTATTTTAATATTGACTGTCGCACCAGGACTTGTTTGTAGATCTCTACCTTATTGACATATTGAAAAATATCAGTATGGAACGGTCTCCAAATGTGACAGACCCAGTAATGTGTGTGTTCGGTGGTTTTGCTTTTGTGACAGGAAAAACTGAAGATAAGAGATAATAAAACTGAAAGTAAGTAAATATGTCACTGTTAAAACACAGGCTGGAAAAGAGCAACAGGGAATCTGTTGCTCTTTTATAAACGGATAAAAAAATATTTGTAGATTTGATAGATGGAGGAGGAGTTTAATTGGTGAAGCTCTAAAAATGGAGGTTTAAAGCAGGGTTAAATTTATATTATATATATAAATACATATTCCATTCCCTGGTGATAAACCTGGTCTCTCCAGCTATGCAGTTAATAGAGGGGGGAAAAAATCCCTGCTTGCTGCAGTTTCCCAAAAATATTAGGAAAACCTTACGAATTTTCCCTCCACTTTATAATTATGTGCGACTTTGTGCTGGTCGATCAGATTAAATCCCAATAACCTGAGGTTTTGTAGGCATAATTTGATTAAATAAATGTATGAAGGGCACACAATCATGAGAAGTCCACAAAAGAACAGTCAGATGTTGCTGAAGTTACAACTGGTCTGCAACCGAGACCAGAAATGATCTCACCAGAGGAAATCCCTGCAGACGGAGCAGAAGGTGGGCTGGCGGAAGAACGTGGCAATAAACTCGTGGTTTTTGATGCCGTGAATCTTTTGTTGCTTGACGGCTCCTCTCCTTCTGTTGAGAGTCATAATGCCTTCTGGAGGAGGAGCCTTAGTCGACTGCTTTCCTGCCACAGAGGAGGAAACGTAAATTTATACATTAAGTCCCAAATTTAACGTGTTCATTTTGTCGACCATAACTGCTCTGAATCCTGCCTTGCCCAACGTACAGAGCAGTAATCAAGTTATTTCACCCTTCTTTAAGCTTTCACCATCTCACAGTTGATACGTCTTTCTAATGTGGGCATGACCTTGTAAACACTGAGCTGGGTTTGGAGGCTAAATGCAGACAAATACTCTTCTAAATGAGGTGCTCAGAGTCAGTGCAGCGGGGGTCTTTCAGAGGAGACAGCGTGGAAGGTGTGGGAGAAGCAAACAAAGCAGACAAAAGCCGTGGAAGAGAAGAAGGGAAGGTGGGAGGATGGGAGGAGGGCAGGGGCTGACATAGGAACAATCTGAAAGAGAAGCAGTCTTACAAATGTCCTCTGGAAGAACAGAGCGACAAACCGAGAGATACAATCTAACTTTCCCTCTGTTGGAAGAGAAAGTTAGACTGAAAAAGCAGGGGGGGGAAAAAATCCACGGAGGTGTTTAAACATATGCAAATGAACACTGGAGTGGGTGGGTGGACACTGATGGAGAGTGGGGCTTGTTCCTAAAAGAGGTCCAAACACTCAAATTGTACTCCCACAATACAAAACCAATTGAAAGACACCTAGTTCTCACCATTTTGCATCTTTAATGTATTTATTTTGTCATCTTTTCAACTTTGATTTTGATTTCTGTGGGACGTTTGTACGCCACTGATCTACAGCATCAAAAGCTTTCCTGCGTTTAGAAAACCCTAAAATTAAGGTTACCGAAGGGAGATTTGATGTAGGAATGCGAACAGGCTTATTTTTTAACTTGATGTTCTATTTGAAACTGATGAAAGAACCTGCAACCCATTTTTTCTCGTATGCGTCATTACGCTCAGAATGACAAAAAATAAATGATGTGCATTGGGAACGCAGGCCTAAATGCAGCAAAGAAAAATTACACATCAGCCACTAACTTTAAAAGGATTAAAATAAGAATGTGGGAAATCAAGAGTAATTAGATTTTTATTTAACCCAACAAGAATCTAACTCACTGAAAAAAATCTCTTGGACATAAAGCTTTACATAGCTAAATGCATATGGCTTACAGCTATTAAGTTCTATATATCCCTGAATACCAGTGTGTTTCAAGAAAATAAGAGCCTATTTAGTAGCACTTCCTCCAGTAGAGGTCAACATACAACACTAGAGTGAGAGGCAGTGGATCTGCATGACCGCAGGGTTTATGGGTGAGGGTCAGATTACTGCAGCCCCTGCACACACAAATCATCCCTGGTGGTCTAGTGGTTAGGATTCGGCGCTCTCACCGCCGCGGCCCGGGTTCGATTCCCGGTCAGGGAACTACCTTTTTAGTTGTTTTTAAACCTTGTAGCCTAAAATAAATGTCGTTCCAAAATGTCTTGTGTTCCCTCTTGTTTAAACTGTATTGTGACAAACTAAGGAACTTGTAGGATCTGAGTGTCTTGGGACTTTATAAGAAGTCCATGAACACAAGCATGGAAAACACAGGAAATTTTATAGACAAATCAAGTTGCTACAAATGCCAAATCAGGCCAATGCAGAAGTTTTTTTTTACTTATATCTGTGTCCTCCAGTAAATGCTGCATGGAGATCTGAATTCTCCCCGAAGGATGAAGGTCCATCCAGAATTCAGATTGGTTTTTGGTTTTCAAGGCCTTGCAGCGCTCCATCAGAGTAGACATTCCCAAAGTGACCTTAGCCAGAGGCTCCTCGGAGCTCTTCTGGAGGATCATTTCGATGACACGACCCTCATAGACATGAGCGTCAAAACTGGACTTCCACTGAAGATACATGGTCGGCTTCTTTTGAACCAAGGTCTTTCCTCGCTCTGTGGAAAAACAGGAAAATTATAGGAAAGTCACGCATGAGTACAAATGCTCAAAATTACAATTGCATGCACGTATATTCGGGCATACCTGTAGTGACAGATTCTTTGATCCTGATGGCACAAGTCGGTGCGCCATTCATGGGGTCCAGAGCGCCCATGTCATAACCCAGGAGTGTGATTCGTAGAAAGGGTGCCATGGTGACCGCTCACCCCGAACTCCTAGAGGAACAACAAACCGTCAATCAGGTCATGTCTTTATCTAAGAGTTAAGCTCAAAATCATTCATTCTCCAGGCAGATATAACATTAATATTACAGAGGACCCTCAGTAAGAAGCTGAAAACACTAATAGGGCCCTAATTTAATAGTTCAAACACTAAACACACCTTAATATGCATTAATACACAAATTGAAAATTGTCTTGGCATTTTCGCAGAAAACAAACATCCATGGTATTTCTTATTTCCTCTTGGGCTACAGCCAATAAGTAGCAAGGAAAATGAATGGCTACTTCGTAAACGCCAGCCAATGGCGTGTCAAGTGGCTTTCTGTCCAGGCAGCTTCTCAAGCTGCATTTCCTCTCATTTAAATGGGCTCTTAAAGAAAAAAAAAAAAAAGTCATAAAAATATATATATTTCTTGGGCGTTCCAAAACTCAGGGCCCTGGTCCTGAAAACTCCTTCTGACGTCTGGCCATCAAAATCTGACAAAAGCTTAAAGAAGGTTGAAACCTGCAGGTTTTATCTGACAAAAATACATTAAATCAACGTTGTAGAACCAGTTATAACACGAGACATGAGAAATATACAGAGACACTGTCAGTAAGGTAGCATTATTCTATCTAATTAAGCCACCATTCATCCTCGATGAGATGATAATGTTCCCTTGTTCTCATGTTACATTTATCACCAGTTGACTGAACAAGTACATTCTGTCATGAAGCTACACACCTCCCTGTTAGCAGACTGAGAGGTAATCCAGGTGCTATTTTAAGCCGTTGGCTGGACAGAGACCTTGTTTTGCTCCACTTAGGTGAACAAAGTATGTAGTTGAACATTTTCTTTACTGCCTTTAAATAGCTCTGAGAGGTGATGGAAATTCCCACTTTGACAGCTTCTACTGTTAACCGCAATCAGTAAAAAGAAAACCTCAAATCCAGCCACAATGTGCACATCTCAAGCAGCAGTGTGTTGTTTTATAATGTGTGGCGAATGAATAATAGTAATGATAATAATAAAGACTTCTTTGTAAAATATAGGGCAGGTGTCCTACAGAAACTGGCTTATGATCTGCAAGTTCAGTGAAACACCCGTGACGTGTCAACAGCGGTCTCCAAGGTGTTCATTAAGCCTTAACCTACTTTAAAAAAAAACAAAAAAAACAGAGAGGTCCAGTATTACTCAGCAGCCAAACTATGCAGTGCTGCTGCACGCAGGTTTTAAGCACCTGAAATGTTCAGTTTATTGTTCATGGTTAGATCAGCAAGATGCTGATATGTTTTTCAGCCCCAGAGATGTTTTACTCAATACTTAAATACTTTCCAATTCCCCACAAATGGAAATATGCTTTAGTAGCAATTAGTCTCTTTAGCACAAAATACGTGTTGTCAAAAATCATCCCCAGCCTTACATCTTCATGTGCGTCTTGTTTCCCCAGAGGGAGTGGAAAAACTGAGCAAGTGTAATTGCAAAAAGGAGTGGGAAGAGGAAAGGCCAAACGAGAAGCAAGAAAATCAACAAATCACCGGAGGGTAGACCCGGGCACATAAAAAAATCTGTTAAGCCAGCAAAAAAAGACCCCAAACACACACATCGTAAAATTAGGTCAGAGTGTTTGGAGAAATAAAACACTTGATATCGTAGGTCGACGCAAAAATGCCGGTAAGGGTATTGAGATTAAAAATAAATCCTGAGCTTTTGAGACGTTTTCTTAAAATAATCTGCTGTGAGCAAAAGTTGTGAAAAAGAAAACACTGGTTTCAGGCTACCAAAGAACGCCAAGTGGCCTCGCTATCAACACCGTTTAAAGAAATGTCCAAATTTTTTAGATTGTTCATCTGGCAACATTTTTGTTGCCCTACAGAACGAAACAAACACCGTCAGGGAGTCAAATGTAAAATGTTTTTGCCCGCAGTGGGAACACCGTGATGGATTAACCATTAGATGCCACCAACTATGAGCTACTTCACTGTTTTACAGGCAATCTGAAATCCTTTGCTGTAAATCTACAACATAATTTGCTCAAACCTGAACCTGATCACACAGAAAGATCCTTGAAAGCATGTTAATTTACGACTCCATTTCATACATGAAGTCACTTTGTAAATGTTTTACGACACCAAGTACAGGTTGTCATTTATGTAAGGTTTACCAAAAGATTTCGTTGAAATCTCAACAATGTTTATCATCTTTGTTAGCTTGATGCATCATTTTACTTCTGGAATAAAGATCACATGAAATTCTCTCTTTATAGAATAAGCATAGAAATATTATTATAGAATAATTCATATATGAATTTTAAAAACTGATACTGTTTTAACATTAATGGTCAAAACTCGGAATTTTCCTCGTGGAAATCACGTGGAAACAAGGCTGTACTTTTCCATGACAGGGATTGTATTAAAGACAACACAACTGTGGAGCCAAAAGTACGTAACTGTGCACAATAGGTAGATTAAAATCAAAGTCATGCACAGAGGATAACAAGTCCCGTAATTCACAGGTCTTGAGGAGTTGAAAAATGGCCCATAGGAGGAAGAAGAGACCAAGCAGGTCTAACAGGTCGGGGAGCTCCCGGTGAGCGAGCACGTCATCAGCAGAGCAGCGAGCTTATCTTCGTTTAGAAATAAACATAAATAAATGGGCTGTTAAAAGACCGCTAGACATGATGATGTTTGTAAGATAAATAGTTTCGTTATAAAGCGTCAATCTGGCCGAATAGAGTCTCCAGTTTGAATACAGGGCAAAATAACCTGTAATTTTCCCAGCCTGTTACATAATTGATCACCGGTATGAAAATACCTTCCCGGTACTGTCTAATCATGCTGTCATCGCTCAGCTGCTGGTACATTAACAATAAAAATTGTTTTAAATCTCTGAAGCGTGAGCTGCGCCTTAATGTTTTGACAGGATGCTCACAGGTTTCAGTGAGTCAGCGTGAACCGAATCAGGCCAGAGAAACTGTCCCACTTCAACACAGTCATTCACAGTATTGTCAATATTACCTGGACTTTTTCCTCCGATTACATGTGGAAAAACAAGATCATTTACTGCAGCTGTTAAAGCCTGTTGACTCAACACAAAGATATCTCAGCACCAAAGGGAAAAAGAAAAAAAAACAATCTACATCTTACATCTTTTCCTTGCAGAGGTCTGACAAAGTGCATTCTGGTTTATTGTGACAGATTAATGAGCAACTAAACTGCAACAGAGCGTTGAGAAACACAAATGTCGAAACATGCGTCTGAAAACTTGCTGTGGTTAAAGCCATGCGTTACAGTTTGTACTTCATTGGTTTATTTATTTTTGCTGTTTTTAGGCTACGCGACCTTTTAGGGGGGGTGTGCAGCAGTTAGGGCCCAAAAATATGTCGGGGTGAGAGGAAGCGAAGACGGGAGCAAACTCTACACAAGTCGCAGTCAAACAAAGTGTTTGGACCCAGTCGGGTAAGTGTGAACTAAACTGCAAATGTGCAACGCTGACCATCGTGAAAAAGAGGAGCTGAAATGCGGCTCAGAGTCACGCTAACGTTTTAATTATTATTTGTAACCTTAAGCGCACCAAAGCAGTGGATATAAAACCAACAAACAGAACAGAAATTCTCAGCTGCTCAAGATGAAACCAGTAAGAAATGTAAAGATAACTGTACATAAAAAAAAACAAAAAAACAAATTTAGATTTCTAAATAATAGATTTGCCAGACCGGATATTTATCATAAATCCACTATCTTTTGAGTGACCCACCCAAAACATGACATTGTTGTTTGTTCAGGTAAAACACTGGGTTTCCCACACAAGCATGTCAAAGGCCTGGTGGGCCACCAGGCTTTACTTGCCTCCCCGCCAGGCTGAATGTTGTTTGTTCATTTGGAATAGGGGTTTATTGGTTTGGATTAAGCTAGGTTTATAGATGGCTCTTTGAACTGGGCGTGTGCCAGTTGGGCTGTCCGAGCGCCTGCTTGTTGGCCTCACATCGTTTTATTTGCTCCTGGTGTACCTCCTAATTAATGCTAAAATTATTTCTCTAGTGGCCTTCATTTGACAGTGAATTGACAGAAAAGTGGGTAATGAGGGAAAGGGGAAGAGATGCGGCAAAGGTCAGCAGACCGAGAGTCGAACCTGCAACGGCAGCGTCAAGGACTAACGCATCCTTATGTGGGCCGTGCTTAACACATGCGCCACCAAATTTTGTAAATTTTGACACTTTTAACACAAAACACGGTGGGCTGCTGGTGGACTGCCAGAGCGCTGCTACCAGAAGCAGGTCTTCTGGGGGAACACCCTGGAACATTTAAAGTCCAAACTCAAGCAACTCACCGATAAATGCTCCGAGCTTTCACATTGTTAAATGCATTGTCACTTATTCTGCATCTCTTTCATTTTATAGGGGAGTGGAACAAGAATAACACGTTCGAAGTCTAAGAATACCTCCTGTTATTGCCAAGCACTGGTACATTTGTTCCTGTAAACTCTCGCCATCATGAGATAAGTGTATTTTTAAGTGTGCAATCCCACATACATTCGTCGTGAAGCAGAAACCGGTCTGTCAGTGTCAACACCAAGTTAAATCTGAGACGACTACTTGTAAAACTGTCCATTTGTTCCTCCTCCTGATACAGATAAGATTGTTAAAGAGGTTCCATTTCTCGATAACTTCAACATGACATTTATTTCCGTGCCATAAATATAATTAAATCTCACTGTGTCTAAATAAAGTGTATTAAAACACTACATTTTAAAAAATATATATATATCACTCACTCCTGCTGCAAACGTCCACTTTGCCCCAACTGGTTTTTCTGCAGGACAGCTGTGAAATGCAACTTCACTATATTAAGAAAACTGCAACAGTATTCAAACAGCGCAAACCCTAAAATGAACATCACTTCATTAGTTATTGCTAAAACTATATCTGACAATACGTACAGACAGAATTTCCAATAAAGTGACGTTTTGCTCAAGATTAGACATTTCGCAATAATTAGATGGGCTAATTATTGCTCTGCTTTATACCAACTTGCTTTCATCAACTTGCTGTTTATATTTGATTGTGACTCCAGGTAATTGTGTTTTGACAAAAAAGATTTCTTCTTGTGTGAATTCTCCTTCGTCTGTTTTTCCTATTAATCGTGTTTTGACATATTGAAAACGTATAATGAGAAGCGTTGCTGTGTGCATCCTTCACCGAGGGAAAGCAGGTCACATGACAAACCTGGAGCAACCCACGCCGTCTCTTTCACTTTCAATGTCACTTGCAATAGTGAAACACGGCTATTATTGTGAGAGAAAACATTGTTTTGTTAGATTTTTTAAAAACGTGCACATAGAGTCTTATAAGCCCTGAACACCAAAATAGGTTGTAATTGTTAAAAATTCACTCACTGATGCACGTCTGACGAAAATCCCAGTCGACAGCCAATATCACTGGAGTTTTTGCCAGGGACACAGATCAGATTAAAATGTCTTGATTAGGACATCTCTTAACTGTAACGTATGCCATGTTTTCAGGACAAACAACTTTGCTTTTCTCCTTGTCTAACAAAGGATAAAGTATGTCAGGATGTTGCAAATATTGGACAACTTTGAGAAATGAAAACTGCGAATAAACAAACCTTTAAAGCCAATAAAAGTTATAAAGCATAAGATGTTCTTTATAAAAACTCCAATGCATCAAATGTCTTTTTTCTTTTTAGATCGTACTAGACACTCACTGAAAGAGGATTGTTGTAAATGTAATTTTAACATTTTTTTTTTTTTGTTTCGTTTTTGTCACAGGTTTTAGATGCTGAAGATGCCAGGAAGGTTCGGCGAGTTCCAACACGTACAGTAAGTCACAGCAGGAAATATCTGAGATTCGGTAAAATGAAAAGCTTTCTCTGAATGCGCCTTCCCGGACGAGCAAACCCGTCTTTCCACATTGTGTTCCTTCTCCAGGACCTTTAAGAAGGCTGCCAAAAATAAATCAAAGACAGAGCCAGGGGACACACCATTAAACAGCGTTCCCGACAGAAGCAGACCAGCCTGTTTGAAGGATGACGGCGGAGACGAGAGCTGAACGCATGAACCCGAGTCAGCACAAACACCGATCATTTCGTGTTTCCAGCAGTGGCTGATATCTGTTACTTCATCACTCAAATGAGCAAGTTTTTATGCTGAATATTGGTTACATTTCCAGACAAGCTTTAAACATGCCATTCATGTAAAGGGGGACGGAAACCAGGAAGAGATTAGAAAACCAGATTCCCACACAAACAAAATTTTACTTGTTGTCAGATTAAGATCTGACAATTAGGTGCGTCGCAGTACCAACTGGTTTCACTTGCAGAAAACATCAAGAGTTTTTACAATTCAATTTCTTTATATGTACAAATAATGCGTTAAGTTGAACACGTAACAAACAAATCGGAGCAACATGTTTGGATAAAACGTGGCATAATTAGGGTTGACTGCTGAGGTGCAGGTTTATCTTTGTGTACCAATTTCTTTAACCAAGAGCAAATTGGAAAGAGTCCAAATGCTTTTCCAAAAGTCACAAACTTATTATTGATCTAGTTTTTTTTTTTTTTGTTTTTTTTTAAAGACGTCATTGCTGGGGATGAAAGAAAATGATTTAATATTGCAATGTCTTCTGAGCCTGCCAGATCTGCAACTAGAGATAAACACTAAAAGTGTAATTTCTTGTCCGTAAGCTAAAACGGATTTTATTTTAGTTCACTAAATATCTGGACAAATGAGTTGAATAAGATTAATTAATGTCATGTAATAACTATAAGGAGAACGTGTTCAAAATCTCAATAAAAATATTTTTGGTAAAAAAATATCTGGACAAATGTGGACGCATGGACAGAGGCTGGACAGCAGAGACATCAGCCAAGCAGAGTTTGGCATAAAAAAAAAAATAAAAATAAAAAATACACCATCGCTTTTTCACTTAGAGCTGGAAGTAAACAAGCGCCTGCTTTGTTTCTGTTTTGTTGTTGACCGTCGTCTTGACAACGTGTCCAAGTTTACCTGGACGTACTTAAGAAACAAACCCGTGGATCGGCTGTGAAATCTGAAGGCCGATCTTCTGATGAGTGTCTGAGCGCAAACTTCAAGCTTTCATGAACCAACAAGATTACGTTCCCGTGACGAACTGGCAGATGGACATTAAGTTGATTTCAAATTCATTTTCACGCTCATAAATGAATGTAGAAATATCCAAATAAGTCCAATGGCAATGAAAATAAGAGGATTTCTTGACCAAAAGCTTAACCAGACCAAACTCAAGAGAATGTGATCACAATCTGCCAAATTAATACATTTGGTCTTTATGAAGAGAAACAGGGTGTAGTTTTTGTTCATTTTGGAAAATTCAAAGATTTTGACGTGAGGAACAATTAAGCAGTTAATATCCTCCCTGCTGTGAGTCACTAAGTTAGATGAATTGCTCAGCAGTCTGCATGTTTTTAGTAGGTGGTTAGCTGCACAGATGCAGACGCTTATTTAAAGAGACGGTACCAGCAGAAGGTGGATATTTTTCTTTAAATTGCTTTAGCCAGTGAGGCATTTTTGATTTACCCAACTTTCAAATCAAACAGCAACTATTTACGTGTTTTGTTCTCAGTATTTGCTTCACACAGGAAGATTGTTGTAGGACTACAGCCTCCTACTCCATTGTGTCGTATTAATGTCTGTCTTCACAGTATGCCAGTCTACTTGTGTGCACAAACAGGAACTAAACAAAGACGTATTTAGTTCAAATTAGTAGTGAGGGCTGCTGTTTTCCCCCCTAACAAAAGGTTAATAATCAAACTGCACCAGACCACACATAGATAAACGGCGATCAGGTTCTGTTGTGATGCAAAACGACAGAGATAAGGAGATGCGTCTCTTGACAAAACAGAGTCAAGGGGTTGCATCTCCTCCCCGTTGCTCTCCTGCTTCTCCCACCGACTTCTGAAATCACGTCAGACCCGCTGCACAAACGAGGAAAGGATCCTGCCTCGGCGCGAGAGACTGAACATCCGCACTTGCTCTGCGTGCATTAAACGGGGGGTATCCATTTCTGCCTCGCTCACAGTTCACAAAGGCTTAGTTGAGCCTGACAAAACAGCCTCTGAGCCAGAGGAGTCAAACAGGATGCCAGGTTGTGAGGAGGAGCGGCTGCTGGGGACAAAGAGACGAGCGGTGACAAAAGCACAAAGGCATGTGATGAGCGAAGCCATCAGCGCCCAGAACTGATTCTGTGTTTGAAGAATTCGAACACAAGCGCGCGTTTGCGTGCAATTAAGAGCAGGTGTCTTATTAACAAGGTTTAATAGAATATCGGGGAATTGATCAGTTCCTTGTTTTGCCGTTCTGCCTTGAAATGCTGAATATGATTTTTCTCAGCTTTAAATCCAAAAGTAAATTAGCGTTTACGCCATTGTCTACGTTGAGCCATCAAAACATGCCTCTAAGCTCTATTAGCAATGTTTGAAGATTATGCTTTTGTAGAAATATGACTCTTTATCTTTTCTCTATTTAAATGAATACGGAAAAAAAAAATTAAAATCGTTTTTTTGATCCTTTGTGATGATTACCGACCAGATTTGACAGTTTGAAAAACTAGTTGATTCTGACCTCTGGCTGACTCACTGACTGACTGACGCGTGTGTCCCGATTATTTTAAAAAACATAAGGATTAAATGGATAACTGGAGACATCCGAGTAATTCCAGAATGAAAATGGTTAAAAATGCAACCTCGATAAATGAACGTGTTTTCTGTTGCGGCTCTTTGAAAGGAACAAAAATCAAAAAAATCAGCGAAAACCTAATTTGTGCGTCTCTGCTTTGACAAGACTAACAGCTACATATGATGTGTCATTTCTCTCAAATGTAGCAGAACATGAGAGAGAGAAAAAACAAGATCATTTGTAACAGTAACAAGCAGCGGATGCGGGGTAGTGTGGCTCAGGAGTCACACCGGTTAAAGTTCAGGAGCTTGATCCCGGCCTGCATGCTGAAATGACCTTAGGCCAAATACTAAACCCCAATCTGCCTCCAAGACATTCAGAGGTACAGCATCTATTCTCACTGCCCATTATCAGAAAGGCCTGTCAGAACAGGTCTGTGCAGGTGTTATGCAGTCCGATCTCTAATTGAGGTGATTTCATTGCACTTCCACAAATACAAAACTCAGCGTCACTTTTTAAGAACATGACTGCGGTCAGCGATTCTTGCTAAATAGTTCCACATCCATGCGACCACAGCCTGTCCTGTTTGCATGTGATCGGTGCAGAAAGAGGCAGCTCCTCTCTGAGCAGGTGTCTCTGCTGTATCCTCCAAGCAAACCACAATGCCCCCAAGCTTATATTGACGCAGCACTAAGCCGGATAATGTTACCCGCGCTCTAAAGCTGCGCTGCCTCGACAAAAAACAACAAAAAAACAAAAAAAAACAAAAACACAACTGCACACTGGGTGACTCAAGACTTATGCAACCAGTGGAGGGAACATTTCAAAACACGGTCATGTGCAGCGTGGGTCCGGTGAATCGGGAGAGGTTGCGGTTTCGGAAGGTCGAATGAAGACAGTGACTTTGAAGCCTGACATTTTCGCTTAACAGACGACTAAACGCGGCTTTTATCGATGGGATGCCCGTGCCGTTAAGGCAGGCACCTGCGACATCTCCTAATTATAGACTTTAGTCTCAGCTGTGCACAACATAAACATCGGCAGGTTGAAGCCACGGTAACCAGAGGCACCCGGTTGTTGTTTTTCAGGTCTGGGATGAGGTAGGACAAAAATCAACAGGACCGGGAGAAGAAAAAAAAACAAAAAACAAAAACATAATAGTAATAGACATAATAGTCCTTGAGATGAGACTTTATATCCAAACTTAACCAAATTACAGTCCTCTTGCACTTCATTTTAGAAACAGAGACTCGACATTTTAAAAGTTATTGAACAAGGCTGACTTTCAGAGTCAAGTTTGAATTTTTAAGGCTTTAAAGATTTAAAATCATTCAAGTGAGAAAGTGTGAGGATGAGGTACAAGCACTAACTCTCGCCCACCGGTTCCTGCACACTGCCCATCAGCTGACTGAAAAAAAAAAGAAGACTGCCACTCGTTTGATTCCCTTGCAAGCAGAAAATAAATAAACTCAATTATTTGGAAACAAAACGCATATCGATCATCCGGGTTAAATAAAAACAATATTATTATTAGAATTACTATTACGAAATGCTGTTCTTATTTTTATAGAGAACAAAATGTGTATTTGGTTTCATGTGTCGTAATAATAATACAACACAGCAATACATATGCAATAATAAATTATATTATTTTAGTAGCGATGGTAATGCTACTGTTATGTTTTGCAGAAAAGTCATTAGTCCATGTTATAAGTGTTGTGTAAATACTGATGTTTTTTTTTTACCCAAAAAAGAGGCTGAGGGTATAACACTGTTCTATCTAAAGAGGTTTATTTTACTTTTATATTGAACCAAAATACAGTCATTTTTTAAAGGGGACTTTATGAGTTTCTGTGTTTCAGCTGAGTTTTTCATGTGAACCAGAGTAAAACAAACAGCGCTAAACAAGCAGCGCTAAACAGACAGCGCTAAACACAGAGAAATTCGACTCTGTGGCGACGTCACGTCATTCATTGCAGCCTCTCCACGAGCGTCCACTAACCGGCAGAGCGAGCAGACTTGAGGGAGCAACGCTGCTCCCCTTCTCGCCACGGTTTGTTCCGCTGCCAAGCAGAGAAACAACAAAACCCGTCCTCCATAAACACGGACACGTCGAAACCCGCTTCACAACGAGGAAGCGAGCACAGGTGGATACTGGATTCTTGTCCCAATAATCAAAACACCGACTTTCTAAGTTCTACTAAAGACTTAGAAGTTCAGTAAAGTTCAGTAACTCACCTCTCTCTTCTCTTCTCGGACTTTCTTGGTCCTGAATTCCTACCAAACTCAGGCTTTTAATTGTCGCTCTTCCCGAACTTCCCCGTCTTGTTCGACCTGCTGACGAGGAAGTGCCTCAAGTCGCTGCTGCTCTTTCGGGACCCTTCGCGGTTCTGACTGCCGGCTCGCGCGCGGCTCATTAGGGAAGGAGCGCGCGGCGTGTGACGTCAGCCAGGTGAATTCCCGAGACTCCAGACGCACCGGCGAGCGCCGCTCGACGCGTGGAAGCTCCGAGGCGGCGAAACGAGTTCCCAGCTCGCTTGTGTTTTGACGTGTCACTTTGGGTCACTTTGATGAATACCCTGGTGGGTTTTAGGTACTGCATGGAGACACCTGCCGCAAGATGTTTAATGCCATTCCTGTACAACATTCAGATAACCCATAAGTTATCAATAATCTAATCATATTCTAATGTGAGCTAATTGAGTTGTGCAACGGAAGTTGATTCTATTTACCTTGGTGGATTTTATATTATTTGGGTTTGATCAGTGGGAGGCAATTCAAGTCGATGAGCCACAGGAAGTGACAATAGGGTAAAAGGTAAATATATATTTTTTGGCCGTCTCCAAAATTAAAGCACAGTGGACCTCTGAAATTTATTATTCAGCATATCACTTATTTGCTTATTTTCCTCATCGGGCGATTCAGTAATAAAAAAAATAAATAAAAATAAAGCTTTGAAAGCTGAAATACCTCAGCACAATACCAGGTGACACAGCATGACCTGGTTACATTGCAAACCAGGTCAAACCAGCCACCGGAGAGTGACAAGGAAGACTCTAGTAGTGCCTTTCAATGCATATTGTGGTACATTTGACATTTGAGCTATTTAAACAGGAAGCTTTAAGGTTTTTCGAAGGGCTCTCATGTACTTCCTGATTTTGGCTATTTGTCTGTCTATTGTGGTCCCTAAGTCCCACAAACACCAGGAGTCCACTGTTAACCTCCTAATCAAAACAATCTACTAGACAGTGATTCAGGTAAATGTGTCCAAAAATAATTTGTTTATCAGAGCAAAATGTGTTTATGAATGAACTATTGTAGTAGGTGAAACCGTGATCTTTTTTCACATAAACCATGCAAAAGCAACATGCATGCAAAGCGACACACGTTGTTTGTGTTTTGACAATGCGACAAATCTGAAATGCTTATGGAAAAACAAACCTATTTGTCAACAGTCTGTTCAGGGATGCAGGAGAGCTCCCGTCCTGCAACATGTAGATTCATCTTCTCCAACAGACTGAATGCAGGGAGTATGTGATGTGTTGTTTACATGCTGCTCTACCAACATGCAAACGTTTAAACTTGCAGTGTGCAAACGCTGTATTGTTGACATGCTAAAAATGACAAAAAAAAGGAGGTAATATGTTGAAAAATTATCTGTTTACCCCGTCTGTACAAATCCATTCAAATGAAGCAATCGATGTTTAAATGATTCAAAGCTCAATGTGAGGTAAAGAAAAGAAAAAAAAACTACTAGGACTCTATTGGCTACAAAGGAAACAAAATGTTTTTATTCCCAGAATTGGATCCATTTATAGCATCATAGTTTTAATGAACTTTATTGTGTCAAAGCTTGAGTTTGATACAACACAAGAACTTTGAAACCCACAACCAGATTGAGAATTACATTTTAATTTTTCCATTTAAACAAACAAACAAAACAGTAATTGGAGTGTGACTGGCAGGCAAAAGAAAATCCACCGATGTTGCTTAATGAGTGACTTCCTGATTAGTCCTCTGCACTTCGACACAAGGCAGATCACGTGTCGCCAAATGACCCGGGGCAGAAAACCGAACGGTCACCCTAAGCTCCAAAGGACCTATTTAAGGTTTCAAAAGAAGAAGCAAACAAATGACATACCCGGCGTAGAGATGAGGGCTGAAAGATTAACGCAACAAAAACCCTGGCATTACTCATCAGGTCACTGCCGTCACAAACCGTTGGAAAAAAAAGGGAGCTTAAAATAGCAACTCATCAAATCGTTTTCAGTCAAACTTGACCTCATGTGACTGTCTGTTTCTTCTTGTACTTCTCTAATTGCTCACAGCCCCTGTGTCTGCCGGAATCCTGAGCGTCTTTCGCAACTGGAAGAAGAAACCGAAAAGTCATTCAAGAGGAAGCACTTCTGCTTTCACTTCTTTGAAAAGTTTCTGTCTTTACCAGTGACTTCATGTTTTTGCACCGGGAGCCATAAAAAGAGTATTCCATTGTGTAAGTATTATCCAACAGTGTTAATTAGTCACTTCTGCCACCACTCCCACCAGGAAAACCTGCTTCTTGCCGTCCGAGCTGACATCTAGTGGATACGTCGCCCTGTGTTCAGTCAAACCTTTCTTGCTCTCGCGCAGCGTGAACTATGCTGCTTTAGTTGAAAAACAACCCCCAAAAACCATCTCATGAATGAAGAAATACAGGTTATGCATAGCTCCTATAACACCTGAGCATTGCTGTAAGTGGGAAAAAAAACAAAAAGAAAAAAAAACTATCAATTGCATCTTGAGGTCTTAAAATAAAAACCCATTGTTGGTGGGAATTCCACTTTGGGGTCGTACCTGCCGGTACACTTCCACTGGAAAAAAAACTCTTGAATCACTTGCAGAAGTATCCGTAGCCCTTCAACCTGTTCGCTTTTACTCGAGTTAACTCCACAAACGTCAGCGCAGGATTTTATACAGTGCACCGTCAGAAAATACTGGACTGGTGAGTGGAAGATGAAAATCAATCCCTTCACAAACGATCAGAAAGCAAGCTGGCATGCATTTGCATTCATTCTGCTCTGAGCAAAATGCAGTGCAATCAGCTGGCTTCAGAAGTCACTTAATCAGTCAGTTTTATCCACTTGGGTGTAATTAAACACGACGGAAGTGTTTACAAATTCTAAATTCATTCATCCTAATTGAGGCTGAGCTAATTTGCAAAGAAGGAGATATGAATATTTGAATCTCTCATCTGTGCAAAGTTGGCACCTAAAAAACAAGCTGTAATTGCAACTGAAGGCGGCTTTATGAAGAACTGACGCGGGGGTAAAATATTTCTCATTTTTCCGTAATAAATCTAGAATAATCATGTATAATTTCCTTGTGCTTCACTACTGAGCACTGTTTTGTGTCTGTCTGTGCTTGTAACATCAAAAAAATGAGAAAAACATCTTGGTATAAAAAGCTCCATCCGGTGACAATCATTATGTAGTTTTAGAGCAAACAACAGTGAACGAAGGACAGACAGAGAAGAAGGAAGGATGAAAAACAAGCCACGAAAGAGGAGGGAAATGGTTGTCTTCATCTAGACATGTACCACTGATTAAACCAGTTTTTTTTTTTCCTGACTTGTGATGACACTAAGTCGGTGAAACACTCAGACAGCTGATTTTTCCTTTTTGCCAATCGTGAAAATTACTGCACTGTCACAAAATCCCACATCTTGCCCATCCAGGGTGTTTGTGTCGTTCTCTGGAACGCTTGTGAGATGCTGTCACTCATATTTACCGTAACCTGCCTTATGTAACAAGCTCTGAAAGTCATCCTCGTGTGCGTGCAAACAATCTCAGAAATGAGCAGGAAACATTTTCCCTTCAGAAAGTCTCCAAACCTCTTCAGATTGTCGTATAGCATCTTGTGGGGGCGTTGCTAATACTCCAGTGATATAACTCAGAACGGAGAGGAGAATGGGGACTTTCCACGTGAAGCACTCTTAAATAGTCATCCTGCTTTCACCATTATGATAAGCGGTGAGCTCTGATGGTTCAGCCTGATGCTACTCTCAGGTTTATTGTGTGCGCTTTTGCCTCTGCGAGAGAAATGCAGAGAGACACCCGTGTTGAATTTCCGACTAACTATTAGCCTCTTGGAAATGGATTTGTTTGCTTCCATCGGCACAAGGAGACGCTGTCCTTCTGCTATCTTTAGAGGTCCTTTGCTCAGAATATGCTGAGGCTATGAAACTGTACGCTGCAGGTCTCCTGGCTACTAATGGAAAAGTTTTGTGTGTGTGTGTGTGTGTGTGTGCGTGCGTGCGTGCGTGCGTGCGTGTGTGTGTGTGTGTGTGTGTGCGTGTGCGTGTGTGTGTGTGTGCACATATGTTTGTTTGTAATACTTTGTGGGAACCATTTTCTTGACAGATACCACATTGTGGGGACCTTCTGCTCCTTGTGGGGACCAAAGCCTGGTCTGTGAGAAAAGCAAACGTGTGTGTGTGAAAGACAGAGAGAGAAAAAGAAAGAGAGAGAGAGAAACCGTGGTTCCACTATCTGGCAGGTCCTAGGAGCTTAAAGCAGATGAAAAGTTTTGCCTGCTGCCCCTGCTATCCCCTCCCCTACTTTCTTTCTCTTGTTCCCTTAAGTATCGGGTCACTGACACTCCTGGGATCATGGAGCTGCAGAGTCATTTCTGTTCTGCCCACTGTCTCACCATCATGTGTATTTATCCTCTCTTCTTGGCTAAATTCAAATCTGTATGCGATGCAGTGACCTGAGCTGCTGCTCTGCTGCCTCGCTCTCTCATTTTCAGTCTGAGGAATCTCTCAGATGTATCGACTGGACGCTCCGAATGCTGGTTTTATTCAGTTGATTCAGTAAACTTGCCGATCAGAGGTCTTCGAGGCCTTTCGAGCAAATGTTTTTGTGATGTTTCCTTGTCTTTAAATATTCATGCAACGACTTCACGCTGCTGTAGAAACGACCGATTAGCATAACTGAAAGAGCTTTCTTCTTCGCAATTGTGTTTTTGCATCTGCATCAAAGTGAGCAGTCATCGTCTGTTCACTTGTAAGACACATCAGTTTCCATAAAATTTACATGTCTTCAAGACTTAAATAAGGCCGGTGAAAGTGAAAGTATTTCCAGTCTTGGCAGCTGTACATTTTCCAACTGAATTCATATCTGGAAAACATCTTGTTTTTCTTCTGTTGGGCAGAATTACTTGAAGCTAGTTTACATTAGATTTGCATTCAACTTTAAGATCACTTATGGACAAACAGAATCAGTCTCAATACGAACTGAAATATGAATGTGAAATGTTTTTATGTCTTAAGTTGCTTTTCAGGGGCCCAAAAATGAGTGAAACATTTTGCTTTAAAAACACAGTAACTTGCAAAAATATTCACACAACATAAACTTTTCCACATTGTGTCACAACCAGGAAGCTCAATATGTTTCACTGAAAGGTTAAGTGACAAACACAGGGCAAGCTAATGAGTAACCAGGAAGTAGAGGGGAAATAATACTTGGTGATTCTTGAGAAGAGGGACAAAACAGGTCCTATGGATAAAGCACAATATTTTAATAAAATATAATTTCTTTCAAACGTCTGACTAAACTAACCTGGGCCATGTGAGCACAACAATGTATATTTTCCTGGTGTTTGCTTAATATTTTTTATTTTAAAGATCGTAGTCTGTAAAATCCCTTGTCCTGGAGCCGAACTCTATACATTATAATAGTTTAAAACAAATAAAGGAATACTAAGATACTGTATAATGACAATTAAGTATAAGTATTCAAATAAATAATCATAAAAGCTTGAGGAATAATTTCAAACATTTTTGGGAAAATTCAAACCCATTTTGTCCCACTTCTCAAGAATTACTGTACTTAATTAAGAAAAAAAAAGTGTAACTCAGGTATTCAGGCTTGTTTAATCTGATGCATACTGCCTAATCAATGGCCTACATGCAAAACACCCAGAGTGGAGGGAAAACGAAGCTGCGCTCTACCCTGACTGCATGGGGTGTGTTTGTGTGTGCACTGGATGAAACTAAATACAGAAACGTCCTGGAAGAAAACCAGGAAGATGCTGCAGAAGTCTTGAGACTGGGACGGAGAGTCACCTTTCAGCAGGACACTCAGCACTCAACATTCAGACCAAAACTACAGCGGTTTGGTTCAGAGCAAAGCATACAAACATTTAACATCCAGCCTGAGTCAAAGGCCACATGGTAGATATTCAACAGTGGCAATGGAAAGGATTTCCATGGCAACAACCAGTGATGGTCCTACAAAGTATTGACTTGAATCCATTCCATTTCTTTTTCAGTTTCATTAGCAAACATTTTTGAAACAACATATAGTTTGAATGTTGACTGGGCAAGTTTGTAAGTTTATATGCTCTCCCTAATTTCCTGTGTAAAACAATAACTACTTCCTGTTCAGAGTAAGATGGTTCATACGTTTATAAAGGACTGTTCGTGTTAAGTGCTGATATTTAGCCTCTCAGATTAGCCATTAGCTTCAGAAACATCTGATCTGAATTTATCCCTAATGAAGATGCTACAGAGCGATAAGCTGCAGGTGATAAGCTGCAGGTGATAACCGCCTACGACCTGAACAGGAAATCTATTTAGATATTCATGAACGGATGATGCAAACCTGCCCCCTGCTGGTGAAAGACATACTTACCTCACCTGTGTTTGCCTATTCAAGACAATGTGTCCTAATCAGCCTCACACTGGCATTTATTTATCATCAGTACCGCTTCTTTAAGAGTGCATTCTGTTAGAGAGATGTGACGCTATTATCCACAACTGCATCATATTTCACCAAAGCAACAAATCTCTTAAAAAAAACCCAACGACGTACACCTTTAAAAGTTGTTTATTTCATAATGCTTCTATGTACACAAACATTTACAATGCCCTATAAGACTGAAATACGATCTATTATAAGACTACTGATGTAAGGAAACGGAGTAGAAAAACTGGAAAGAAAACCTTTTAAAGATAAATCTGTGAGACGGGTTGAAGTGTTACAGATAACTGCTTCTATATCCATTAATGATGAAAGATGTGAATGTCTGTGTTAGTTACAGCAGAATAAATCCAGGGTTCTTCCTTCTGATGAAGGCAGATCAATTTACTCCAGCCGATGATGCTTTACAAAGAAAAATGCTTCAATAAAAAGCCACGATACTATATTCTTGTGTGTTTGGGTTTCAGTAACTGATAAGAAAAAAAAACATGTTTTCATACAGTACTGTGATAATATAAAGGATAAGGAATACATTTGATTTCAGGCACATTCAATAATAATAATAATAATTATAGCAAATGTAACTGCATTCAACTGAGTTGGCACTTCAGAACAATCAGATTTTGTTATCATGTAGAAACTTACACAATGAAGTTCAAAGCATAGTTCATAATAACGTTTGTTGACATACATTTGCTATGGAGGCATGCTGAGGGTCATGTTTTTTTTTGTTTTTTTTTACAATGAATTCAGTAAAACTTCACATGATACACAATGTTTTCATACAGTGAGGAACAACCCTTACTCAAAGTATCATATGACACCAACTTTATACAAATAAATCCGATATTTCACTGTAATATTCGGCATATTTATGTTCATATTCAGAAGTAAAATGGCGGTAAATAGTTTCTTGTTTACACCGTATGGATGTTGCTGTGCAGCTGCTTTTTACTTTTTGCTGGTCCAGTCTGAAGCCTTTCTTTTTTTTTTTTCTTTTTTTTTTTCTTTTTTTTTAACTTTGAAATAAGCAACGTCTTCTCCTGCAGAGAAGTGAAAACCTTTGGATGCTTCCAGAGATTAAAATACAAAGAAATAATCAAAAAAAAAAGTTGGTAGATCTGTACAGGAAGCTTCGTTGTAAAAAGTTGAAACATAGAAGAAAAGAGCTTCTGTCTCAGGCTTCTTCTTCTTATGAAAAGAAAAAGGCTCCCATGGTTTTTTTTTTCTACTTTGTTTTTGCCTGAAGAGTTCATAATTCATCATGCAAAAACCCATCTTCTTCACAGACTGACACTTTCAGTTCCTTGCCACCGGGGGGCGGCCTTCTCGGGAATCCAGTGATTTAGTTTTTCTTCCATTTGACGTCAGACCATCTCTTGGTCAGTAGGTAGTTTTGTTGTGCTAGCAGCTGCACACAGCTGGGTGTGTTGGCCCAAGGCAAGCAGGTGCTATAAAACTGTGGCCTCCTCGATGGCGTTGACCCATCTGAAACACAGGAATTAAACATTTAGCACTTTTAAAGACAGCCTTTCTGTTAGTTTGGATTGTAATATTTAGTTTTAAATATGGGATGTAGTCAGTTTTGGCTCTGCAGCTGTAAGGTTGCGAATGGGAAGGGTAAAAGTAATATTAACATGTCATCCGATAGAGAACATCTGTGGAGGGAGCTAAATATTAGGGTGATGGCAAAGAGGATTTCCCACCTTGAAGACTTTGAGCACTTTATCAAAGATCGGTCATAAATTACCAAACGGTAAACGTGCAGAAAAGCTTGATAGTCGGAGAGCAAATAAAGATTTTTCACTGGTTATTGAGTGGGGGTGTGAGTAATTATACATGTAAAGTTGACATTTTTAAAGAGAATGTAATAAAAATATACAAATAGCTTATTATCTTCTGAAAGATGTCCACCTCATTTCCAAACAGAAACTAAACTTTGATTACAAACAAAAGCAAAACAAATCTATATATGTAAATCTGCCAGGATCATGATTTTTGGTTCATTCTTTGTCATATGTTTGAGTTTTTTGAAATATTTTATTTTATTCTTTTTTTTTTCACAAATTTGAACATTTTGGTTTCAGTTTTCATTTGTTAAATGATGAGACCTAACCCTATCTCTAACCCTAGAACAAGTCAAAAATGCCTTAAGCCCCATTAAAAGCACATGTAAAATAAAAAATGTTCACCAGTGAAGTTTGTTTTCATCTTTATGCTTTGAATATTTGACAGTTTGGTGAGATGCAAAGAACTTCTTTGCCATCATCCTAATTTTTATATCTCTCCACAGATTCCACAGCAGATTTAATAAAGGTTGAAACAAAGAAACAAGTTGTTTTATTTAGACATTTCCAGAAACAAAACATTTTCAAGAATAACACTTTTCTATGTCTTCACTGTTCCTTCATATTTCTGTTGGTAGTCAGTAGATTTCCTCCTACTGCTTTCATTTTCTATCTCTTAAAAACATAACCTTTGGAGTATAACTTTAAATCAGTTTTTTTCATCTAAATATTTAATTTAATCAACAGAAAAGCAACGTGGCTGCAGAGTTATATACCCAAAATGACAGCAAATAAATATATCTACAGAAACAAGCGCCTCCACGCCTCAAACGGCGGTGCTGACCTGCGGGCGGTGTGCTGGTCGTCGGCTCTGAAGGTGTAGTAGAGAGTTTTTTTGTGATACAGCTGGAACACGCTGCTGCCTTCTTCTCCTTCTGGCTTCTCCGTCAGCTTGACAGTGAAGCCCTGCAGAGGTAGACTTTCCGAAGCCACTTTATCCTGAAGAGGGGAAAAAAAAAAAAAAAGAAAAGAAAAACACAGTTAAAAACCGTCAGAGGCGGTCCAGAAATCACAAGGAGTGGTGAGGAGCGCTGCTGGCGAGAGCTGGAAGAAAACTGCAGGTGTTTTTTTTTTTTTTTCCAAGAAGAGCAAAGCGGTGCAAAAAACCCCAAAAAAACAGCCTGTGCATTTGAGAGGAGAAAGAGCGAGCGAGAGAGAGCACAGAGAATCCCCTCCGTTAGCAATCCAGCGATTCACCGGTGAGACCGAAGGAGCTTGAAGAAAGGTTGAAAAATGGCCCCGCCACAAGAGGAGGGAGGAATAGATGTTGCAAAGAAAGAGCATGCCGTTCTGATCGAGCCAGAGTGGATTGAGATCATGATAATGGGATCGTGGGAGTGTTCTGGGGCTGGTGCGGGAGACTCTGTGCCCCCTCACCTCACGGGTTGTGAAGGTGTAGAGCACCTTATCTTTGAGGAGGAACCACAGCCTCTTCCACTTCCTTTTGCTCTTCTTCCGGCGCTGCAGGCTGCCGCTCATGGTGGAGCCGTCCACACCGAGTGACGCCTGGCGACGTCGACGGGGCAGCGACAGAGAAATGACACAAACATTAAGGTGAAACACTAGAAATGGGTGATTTATGCAGGTTGGCTTTACATTAGAGATGTCCAAAGTGTGGGCTGGGGTAGTTTTGATGAACTGATGAACATTGACACTTTTCTGTATGAAACTCTCAATGCCAAAATTACATATCAAATATACAATTTTAGCTGCTAAACAAGTGTTTTTTTAATTTTATTTTATTAACTGTGTTAACGTAAGTAGAGCCACAAATCTCCAGCGACTTTTTGCTGAGACTTAGTCACACCTAATAATTCAAACGCACAAGTTAAGGGTTTTCAAAGATCTCATTTTTGTTGCCAGGACTAAACTAAAAATGATATTGTGACCAACAAGTTAGGAAACTGTACAACTTTGAAACCTATTTCGTTAAAATATCACATGTTGAGTAAGACAGAACGGCAGGGAGCTGACATGAAGCCGGCGGCTCAGCCCAGCTGTCTGGAGAGCCGGACATTCCTGGTGTCAAAAGACTCCGCAGGTCCCTGGTGGTCTAGTGGTTAGGATTCGGCGCTCTCACCGCCGCGGCCCGGGTTCGATTCCCGGTCAGGGAACATTCTCTATTTTCTGATATTTAACAAGCTGCATACAGTGACGTGTTATCTCTCTCCCACCTGGCTGAGGTTGGAGCTGCTCTTCCTGGACTTCCACAGGCTGGGAGGCTGAAGACTTTGGAAGACAGCGGAGAGCGGCCGACTGGCCCGATGAGTCCGAGGGCTCGAGTTACCACACGCTCCCGATATGCTGCCGCCTGCGGACGTGCACAACATTTAACGTCCCGCCGACTCCGTTCCCGGCTATGATCCTTAAAAAACAAGGGGTCACCTCTTTTCCTGAGCTCAGCGTAGCAGTGGTCACACACTTTGGCCATTCTGTCCTTCAGGTACTTCAGAGGGTATCTGTTCCTGGAACAAGCGCGACACACCACCTGCTCAAACACATAGAATGGATCAGTGTGCTTTATGTTGAGATCCTCAGGACGAAATGGAAACGACTGCAAACCTACGCGGCTCATTGTCAAAACATTAATAATCTCCTACATAGGCATCAATAGAAATGAACCGTCAACGTTGTGGTTCATTTCCATGGCACTGATGCCACTCTTGAAATAAACCACAAGCAGATTCTCACACCAACAAAGCGCTACAATAGAAAGAATGTCTCATTATAATACACACTTCAATGCTCTTACTTTCAGAGCAGTTTATTAAAGCCTGTATCTCTATTGTGAACTTCTTTCAATGTTTTATTTGAACTAGAATATGATATCGAAACTCGCTAGAAAGTTCATTCCTGAGAGTTTTGAGCAGAAATTAAGGCCAAAATGTCGGCTCGGTATGTCGTCACATGTTGTAATTTCAGTTATTATGTCACTATTGTGTTTAGAAGGAAAATTGATTTTTATGGTATCTTTTTGTCATGTTTTATTGATGCATGCTAATGTTAGCATACAGCAGCTACTCCGCTGCAGCAGTGCTGGTTCATCATCTGTTATAAAAGAGAGCTGTTAGCCAATAGAGAATGAAATGCTAATGTGGCTCCATGTCTCTTTAATGTTAACACAGGCTAACACCAACAGGGCTGCTTGTTTTCAGGAGACTGTGGATCGCAGAAGCGCGGCTGAGAAGTAGTGTGGATGTTGTCTTCAACCTTAGCGGAGAAAAAGCAGCATTTGACGTCTGCCTTTCATGTGACGAGTGTAGAGACTTTTCCTTTCTTTCTTTTTTTTAGGAAGATGCGGTGTGCCGTACCTTCCCACAAGCATTGCAGTGGTGTCGTCTGAGCGTGAGGCTGAAATCTGTGGTGCAGTTCATGCACATCATCACCTGGGAAACCGGCACAAGCACAGGCGCGGCCTCACCAAGAGCCATCCACAGTTTCTCACGGGCCTGTTAGAAAGATCCTCACATGTTACAGCTAAAAATGCCCCAATTCATAGAACTCATTGACAGATGACCTAGAGACAAATTGCAGAGTTCTTTGCCACTATCTTTAGGGTCTTTCATCTGTGATAGTTAGCTGGACATTTTGAGGTTGATGCATGTTTGTAATAAAGAACACGATTTTATTTCATGATTTCCTACTTTACCTCGCTGCATGGACCACCGAAGGTGCAGAGTCCTGCAGCGTGGTCCGCGATGGCTCGACTCAGAGTGTGAAACCAATCCTCTCGCTCTCCAACAGAACTGAGAAAAAAGAACAACTTAAAGATAAAAATCAAGTTTTTGACTCATTTAGGTTTCTAATAAGGCTGCTACAACACACAAAAAATATTATCTTTAGGTGATTTTCTGCTATGAAGAGCATTAAAAAGTCAGCTGGTGACTTTTAATTTGCCCCGAGCCGGACACCGACGCCTGGAAATCGAATAAATGTAACATTTTCTGATCTTGGACTATAACGGGATAACCAGTTGCAGAAAAAAAATAAATAAATAAAAAAATTGAAATGCCATGTCCTTATATCTCTCAAACAGAAATAAAAATAAACCAAAACCTGCAAGTTGCTGGCGTCGCTCACCTGGCAGAGAGAGTGATAGTGACGTCGGACACCTCGATCCGAAGACAGTTGAGCACGTTGTCCACTACGGGTTTGCTCACCTGTGTGCGCGCAGCACAGACACAAAACCGGGAAAACGGTGGGCAAGTGTGTGCGAGGAACGCATAAATGACAATAAGTCATCAGAAAAATGTGCTTACCTTCATCCCAGACAGGGACAGCGTGTTTTTAAGTCTGTATTTTCCGTCTTGCTGCGGATAAGTATACAGCATAATATCATTCATCTGTTTGGGAGAGAGAAAAAGAGAAAATAGGAAGGAATGAGAGTGAGACGCTTCTAATCGGATAAATGGGAAAACTAAGATTTATCAATCATAACTCATGTAACGCCTGTAATACCTCCCTCCAACACAAGGTGGCGGTGCAGCTCTGCTTCAAGAGAGTGTCTATTGAAAGAGGTTGTTTTGTTTTTTGTTGTGTTGCAGTATTTATGAGCATCACCTGCAATGGTCACCAATCCGAGCTCGGAACTATAAGAGGAATTTCCGAAGGCAGGAATCCCTTCGTAATGCGCGGCTTTGTACTGACTTCTCATGTTTTAATTGGAATAACAATGCAAGTAAATAAAAAACAAAAACAAAAAACAAAAACATTTTTCAACGTAGCTTGTTTTTGGGTGTTTTCTTTTCAGTGGTACTTTAAATTTCCCACTCCCAGGCCCGCACAAGCATTAAAGCAAATGTTTGTTTGGATACGGGAATAAAGAGTTCTAATAAGCCCCGCATGCCATTGTTTTATGAAAGGTATTTCATAACACAGACAAAAGAAATGACATCATTGGTCACACCTAATGTGTGCTCTAAACATCCGCTGGGGCCCTACGGGCAGCGTCCAGGAATTCTCCACCCTGCTCCGGACCCCCCGCCAACTTCACCCTTCAAGAGGATCAGGCCTGGGCGGATCCTGCCACCTTCACCACAACAACAACAACACAAACAATCCCACTAATCTTTTTATTTTTTGTTTTGTTTCTCTTTTAGCTAGGTGGCTGGAGACAAAACAGTGCATGGCAGCCAAGCCGGAGCGACCTTTGGGCTGCGGCCACCGGGATTTTCTGGGAGCTCCACCCTGCGCTGCTCGTTCACTGAGAGATTCCTTCCACAGAGACGCCAACGGGAGCTGAGCAAACAGACTTCGCAGGGCTGACCCATGAGTACGCGACCCTCTTTGCGCTTCATATTTCATTTTTCAGCTGTCCACTTGCCTCCTTCCTTCCTTCTGTTAATTCCTTGTTCGATCTGAGGGCGTTTTCACACCTGATGGTCCAGTAGTCTCGGCTCGATTGGGGACCAAAAATCCAACTATTGTTACATTTTCAGCTGGACTGGTTTGCTTTCCTATACTGTGTTGAACAATATAAACTAATTGTTCCCTGTTTCCTCCCTCACCTGTGGTGGCGCTGCTCCAAGAACTTACAGAGGAAAATGACATAAGAACCTCTGAAGAAGACATGAGCGCAATGTCCTTCTTCGCAAAATGTAAACAAAAGTCAACCAACGTCACATTTTTAATGGTTTCTCTTTGTTGTCACAAGATATTTCTCACACGTTTGTTTTGGTAGTATTCACCCAGAATGCACTGCGCTATGGTCTGCATCCTGTTTTTGGAGGAGTCTCGGGTCCGCTTCCACGTTTCCAATCAAACTGCGCCATACTTTACTTGAACCGAGACATAGACACAGGTTCAGACCTCTGCAATCAGAACCGGACTTTCTAGGCAAACACACTGGGATTCGATTAAAGCGGACAAACCAGGGCTGGTGTGAACACACCCTAAGCTGGTTTTAATTCTTCCCTTGGCCAATGATTGGTTTCACCTTTTTGTCTGTCTCTGAGCAGACTGATAGTTTGGAATCTCCATTGCTAAAAGCCCCCAAAATACCAACTAAGCCTCTGGTGACGGCAGATGTTAGGGGCGGGTCTTGCTTCGCTGTAAACGAGTTTAGCTGCAGGTGGAAAAAGACAATGGAGGACGTGTCGGGACAGAACGAGAAAAGACAAATTAATCCACGGAGCATCTTTATGTTTTGGTTGGATTAACCAAGAGAAGCCCAAACCCTAAACGCTGCTCCTGCGGATGTCTCGCCGAAGCATATTTCATAACATGAGACAGCGCTGATTGCACATGGAACAATAGAGTGGGCTTCTCCATTTCACATGATGTGTTTGTGTAACACCGCCGCCCCTCCTCTGCCGTCTCCTCCCCACATTCTACAGGGTGTCTGGCCTTCACTTCGCTGTCAGTCCCCCTCCCAATACACAGGAAGCCCGCATCCAGTGACCCACACCAAACATCCTGTAAGGAAGCGGGGCCCTTGAAAACAAGTCCTGAGAGGGGTGGAGAGGAGACAAGTGGAGAGGGAGGCTCTTGTTGGATGGGTGTGGTGCTTAGTGGAGGTCCAGCAGCCTTGGCCTCGCGTCCCTCCACCCTCACAAGCTCACCTACCTCCACCCAACATTCCTTGACGCAGATAAAGCCAGCGGCCGATTTCACTCGAGACTCAATGATTCAGCAGGTGCCTAATCAGACTCATCAGGTCCTCAGATTCTTTACAGAAATGCGTCCTAATTATGAAAATGATTATTGTTTTATGTAAAAATTCAGTAATATATAGGGTTTGAGTTATATATTTGGTGGGTTGGAAGCTTGTACCACCCACTGATGTGAGGACTAACTGTGGTCAATGTGCCAGGAGTATGTGGTTGTACATCTACGGAGAGTGAAGAGTGCCAAATTACAATGAGCCAATAACTTATGAAATAATTATTCAAATATTTAATGAAGTTATTAAAACCGGAAATAAATTCAGAAATCATTTATTAAATATAGAATGAACTGCATGTGCCTCGATCGCATATTGATTTCTTCAAAAACAAAATAAAATACTGACCGCAGAGTCACAGCAAACTTGGAAGAAGTTGCCTCGACTTGCTCTGTGTAGCAACCAATCAGAAGTCAGGGTCTCTGTAGAAGAAGCTTTAGCCCCGCCCACTGAGTTCGATGGTGAGGTTGACCGTTGAAACACATTTACGGTCGGCACGGGAACCTAAAATAAGTTAGACGCTAAACTATCTATAGTTTAGTTATAGATCTATAGTCTTTACAAGGATATCAATACATTTAAATAATACTCATATAATTAATTCTAGATTTAATAAAAATTTTTTGTATTTATTTACAGTTGTAATAAATCAATGACCCATTTAAATACTTTTTTCTTTCTTTTGACCAATTTTTCATTTCTTGTATTTTGGCACTCTTCACTCTCCATACATATCCTCTGGTCTTTTTTTTTCATGGAAGATACTGAGGATATTGTCACAAAATAAGACATTTTACGTTTGTAGATGACATCATGATGACGTCATGCCTCTTTCAAACGTGAAAGAGGCATCATTTACCAGATTCCTCTGGTCCGGGCGTTGACTGGACCACGCTGACACACGAGTACTCTTCAATCCAAAACATTTAGTTGGAGCTCTGGCTGCATATTCAGGGTTGTTGTCCTGCTAGAAAGTGGAAAACTCTGACCAATTCCTCACCACACCCCCCCTCTAACGTGTGTTGATCTGTAAAATCTCAACTGGACTCACTGACGCCTGAAGCTGTAATGAGACGCAACATGAAACAGTCGAAGAGGAGCGACTACTCTTTAAATACAAAGATCAGTACGTCTGAATCGGTAAAAGTGTCTTAATAAGCCTGTTTTCATGATGTGGGGGTGAAAGTTAAACGGTCGGAGCCGTATTACCAGAAACAGATGCCGCGGCTGCCTGCTCTTCCTCGAGACCTTCATGAGCGTCCCCTCTTTGACGAATATCTGCCGAGGACAAGGACCGTTAAAAGCGTTTATTGGGATCAAAACAGCCGCGTTCTGATTTGCTGCCACGCGGCTCGGTGGGCCTCACCCTTCCGGGCTTCAGCAGGTCCCTCTTCCCCTTCACACTGTACTCTATGTGGACCAGACGCAGCAGGTTCTCCTGCGGGAGATCGAAGGGCGAAACACAGAGGAAGATCAGTTTATTTCTGAATGAAAGTGTGGGAGGCGGAAAGGGAGGCGCTGACTTTGTGTCTCTCAGACTGTGTGTGTCCGTATCAGTGGGTGTGCGAGGAGGAGGAGGAGGAGGAGGAGGAAGAGGGGTGAGATAAACAGAGGAGGGAACCTAAAGAGACACGGGGGAGTCTGACAGTGAAAGACCTGAAGGACATTGAGGAAGTGTCGGCCAATTATCTCCACCGAGTCTTGAAGTTTAAGAAGAACCGTAAGTCACGTCCAGCATTACACTGCCTCCTTTGTCGAGTCACATAAACTTTCCTCAGTTAATCACCAAGTAGGGATCGACCTCCTTTTCTCTCTGGCATGTCATCATTCAGAAGACAGATTCACACGGAGGAGCCGCTCTTTGAGGCAGGACTAAAGACCTTTGGAGACTAAAGCTGGAGCCGTACCAGTGAATGGGAGCGCACTCTATTAACCCAGGTTTAGAAACTCACCCCTTGTTTCAGGTCGTCGTTGGCCTGGTCCGCCACCTCGGACACAATCACCAGCGCAGCTGCGGCAGAAACAGAAAACGAGTTAAAAGCGTTGGACGGGGCGACACGGCGCGTTGGCGCTATCGCATGCCGATCAGCTGCTTGAGAGCTTTAGATCACCAGTGAAAACATGTCAGGAGTCGGATGAATTACCCTGAGTGTCCTCGTATTCTTTGGAGTCAGGAGAGAGGTTGTTCAGATAATCTGGACAGAGCAGATGAAGAATGAAAGACGTGAGCGTCAGGTCAAACGGAACGCATTCACTGATAAATCACGCCAACTTCTGAAGCACTTTTTCAAGTTTAAAGTGTTCATTTTTGTTATTGTCATTATAGATGCTAATTTGCAGCATTACAAATTACAAAGTTACTGATGGAAACTTTTCTGACTGTTTTTTTGTAGATGACTTTTTCACTGCGCTGCAGTGAGAAATTAGAAATTAGTTCTGTTTCTTCATCTTACATCAGAACAGATTTTAACACCAATAACAACCTGAGCAAAAGTTTCATTGTTTTCCAAAACTAATTCCACTCATTCAAGAAAAAAGAAGGGTTTTAAACCAGCTTAGCTCTTGTATGTAAAGAAATTATATAAAAGTTGCTAAAATTTGAAATAAAAACTGAGAGATTATACATATGCATAAACTTAAAGTGTAGGCCAGACTAAACAGAGTCCTTGGTTTGCTTTTGAGACTCTGGGGTTTATAAGAAAGGCGTCTCGAAAGCTGAGGGTCACATTAAGGAAAAGCTGTCTGATCGTTCATTTTAGTTCTCATTCTAGATGTCAAAAGAAAATTTTTTCCATAAGACCCGATAGGTTTGGAAGGAATGGAGGACAGACGTAAATCTCGGTACTAAGAGTAAATTTAGATAGTTTTAGCAGTAAGGCGTTTATTTGCAGGCTCTGGCATCAATGCACCGTTGATCGCACAGTTCATCAATAGTCAAGTTTGTCATTCGAAAGTGCTGGATCTGTGGTTCTTCTGCACAATCTTCCATTACACTTTCCCCAAAGTTAACTTCCACAAGTGCTGTTTTGATTTCTTTGATTTATTTTCTGAAATCTTCCTCTTAGTTTTTAAAACCCGAGCGTCTCTGAGTCGTTACCTGTGAGTAGCATTCGATACTGAAGAACTCTCACTATGACCTGGAGCAGCTGGTGTTTCATTGGGACCTCCTGTTCTTCTGGACTTTTAGTCTGCATTAACACACACAAAATATTACATTTTCAACACGCTAAGGAGCACATTGCAGCATATTCCGTTTCTCAAATTTGAAGAAAACAAAAGCACCAATCGTGGTGCATCCAATCTGGACAAGAAACGCTGCAATAATTTCAACATCCTTTCGTCCAACCAAAGCTTTTCCCTGTGTTACTGCGCCGACAGGGAAAAGCCACGTCTCTGTGCCTTCCGAACGTGGGTCGCCGCTTTAACTCAAGTGTCGTGAGACAAGGTCGTCGTCGACCGAAAGGAAAATGTTTGTCAGGGTGACCTTGAGGCACACAACCCCCCGGAGAGCGTCCCTATTCTTCTGCTTGACGGAGTCGTTTGCAGGTGAGAAAGGACAGAGAAAGGGGGGAACTATCAAAGAGAGCATTGGAAAATCAATCAGGATCTAATTGTCTGTGACAGGTATTTATGCCCTGAGAGGTTGAGGAGCAGCAGCAGTTCCTGGGTGCAAACACACACACATACACACGCACGCACACACACATGCACACACACACACACCGTCTTTTCTAATCCAATGAAGTCCTATCCTTCATTAGACAGGCACAGATAGAACCCTGCGGGAAAACAGCATGTTCGTCTTTATTTACACTGCACACACACACACACACACACACACACACACACACACACACACACACACACACACACACACAAATATAAAACGTGTCAATGATATGTTCACACTTCGGCGCATATAGTGCCTCACACAGAGCTTGAGCTGGTGATGAGATGATGTGAAAGAAACGAAGGTGCTAACCCTAAAAAAATTAAATAAATAACGTTTTATTTTTCCTTTATAGAAACCAAGAGACCGAGTCCTGATCCACCCAGCGGATCGGCTCCCCGTTATCAAGCTTGCTTGTTTTCAGAACATCCGCTCGCCTCCAGCGTCGCTTGCAAATTGTCATCCAATTGACACTTGTTCAGAGGAAGTGTCGTTGCAGAGATGGTAATTAGCTCGTGGTTTGTTTGGGTGAGCAAACCAAACGGAGGGGGGGAAGAAGGAGCAGGACACCTTGCGATGGCAGATAAACACACACACTCGCACACGCGCACGCAGCTGATCTAATTGGGGAGTTGTAAAGGATGCTGCTTCTCTAATTAGCTTCTGTCTGCCTCATTGCCCAGCTGCCTTTACAAGGAATTCGCTCCATCCCTTTCTCCTTTCCTTCCATCGCTCTGTGTCCACCTGCTGCACAGCCTCATCGGACACACACACACACACACACACGCACACACACACAGAAAGCAATGGACGCTTAGGCGTGAACGAAAATCCAGGCAGAGGAGTCTGGGAAAAGTGATTTCATGAGAGGATCAACACAGTCTGGCTACATCCAGTTAGAAACAACACACGGGCACAAACACGCTTCGCACGTAGGAGACACACATGGATCGAACGCAGCTGTGGTTGATGTTTGTGCACGGCGCGGGTAAACAAGCAACTGGCTGTTAAAGGGGGCTGGGGGGCGAGGGCTGGGAGTGCTGGGCTGTAATTCGGTGAGGGTTGAGCTCTGATCCGATCGGGGGACTGCGGCTACTTCATCACTGTCATCACCACATCCACAATGAAATTACTACCACTTACACCGCGGGACTTTAGCTTGCGGCGGGAAAAGGTGAGTGCACAAATGAGGTGTTGAAAGAGAGAGAAGGATTGGAGGACGAAAACGCAGCCAGAAGAGAAAACAACGTTTAGCAGAAATAAGCATGTGCACGTTGGGTGTGCTTACTTACAGTACTATGTATTTTCCAGTCACATAGTGCCATTTTATAGCACAACCAAGTAACTATGACACCTTCATTTGTTCTAAGGTACGACCTGAAAGAAGTTTCTAACGACTTGAAGCCTTGAAATTGGGCTTCTGTCTCTTTAAGAAGCTCCTGCTCTTTCTGACAACATCGCTCCTCTAATAAGCCTTTGACAACGTTGCAACCAGCTTTTCACAGAGAACCAGCTAGTACGATAACCTCAGCAGACGAACAGTTTGCTAATTGCTGCTGCTAGTCTGAAGGAGCTGAGTGGCGAAGTCGCAGGGGAGTGCTGCTGCAGTGGGAGATTAAAGGAATCGTTGGTTGGTTTTACAGAATACTCTGGCTGGTGACCTCCATGAACACGTATTTTATGAGCCATTTTACTGTCTTTACTCCTCCAATTATAGCCGGGTCAGAAAACCAAACTAACTTCCAATTCGTGGACGTCCATCATATTAACACATCACCATACCAGTGGAAACTGGGACCATCACAGCCAAGACTGTGATTCCTTTAAGCAATTGGAGGAACCAAAAGAGCGGCAGCAGAGTCTCATTAATGCTTCATATGAAGTTTCTCTGGGCGAGAAGTGGAGTGACGTCGAGCTGAAGGTTCTCAAACGAGGAAACGAGGAAAGGAGCTGCAGGGGACCGAGGGGCCGGCGCTCCGAGCTAACGTGTGACTGAGCTAAGTTTTTCTGAGGAGACACAGCTGCCGATGAATATTTATGAGCCGAGACAGTTGGCGTCTTGTCTGTTTGCTTTTCTCAATGAACTAGAAACGCCTGAAAGCATTATGTCAGACACTCACGGCGAATCAACACACAGCAAGGAACCGGCGAATTTGCATGCAGTTTGGCAGAGAGGCTCGGTCGCTTCAGCGCTGAACACGGACATAGACGCAAACGGCACAGAAAGTATGAAGACTGCGCTTTTGTTGGTTGTGTGTTTTATAAATGAGATGACCTGAAATAATGTCTTTGTTTTTTTTTTTGTTTTTTTTTTGCACATCTGACTTGCTTTGCTTTACTTTCCTATATTTTCAGAATGTTTTAATTAAACACCTGCAACACAAAAAGTTGAGTTTGTTAGAGGGATATCTAAAGTGTTATTAAAAAACCCTTTTGGGGTCTCCTAAGGTCATGTGCAGTATCATCTTTATGCCACACTTAGTGGGATTTAGCCCAAAATGCTAAACGCAAAACCTAATCTGGTCAAAGTGTTTGCTTGTGACAAACGCAAACAGAATTTCTTAAAGCTTTTTGTCATTAATTTATGTTTTTTGTGTCTGAAACGATTAATCAGACAAATCGGTCATCGAAACAATCATGAACTAATTCATGTATTGATGTTGAGTCAAGTATATAAAGAGCTGAGCGTTTCATATTGTGAGGTTAGAAGTATTTTTTTTCAGCTGTTACAAATGGTCGAGGGTTCACGAATGTTGCATTTTTGTCGATAACAATGTTTATTTTCTTTTTTGAAAAATTGTTTGTTGATCTTTTGATCTATTTCTAATAATGTCTAAAAAGGGCTGAAATGAAAAATCTGCAGAATGTGGCCGTTTAAAAAAAAAACCCAAATCCAATTCATTGATCAATCATCAAAAATAATCCAATTAAAATCATTACTACAGCCTAAATCTTAGCACCTGAGCAATATTTCTCTGCAGCCCCTCCAGAGTTAGACTGCTTTTTCACAGTGAACATTCAGTATTGATAAAATGACAAAATACCAACTTGCTTCAGGCTGTAATGATATTAGGTTCAGCTCTAGCTAACCCCTCGCTCGTATCCCACATTCCTGGTGTCAATTACGAAAGAGGAAATTAAAGTCAGACAAAGAATGAGGATCCACTGCCGCCTGAATATAAAATATGTGAGCATGACGGCAGAAAGGTCAGCTCCACGAGCCGCAGCGGGTCACAGAGGCTGTAGAAATGCCGTTATGATCCCAGGGGCTGCCGGGGGACAAAAGAAAAAAAAAAAGAAAGTGATTCAATAGCTGCTGAAAGGTTTCCAGTAGAGCATCATTGCTCTACTGGAAACAAACCCACAATGCTTCATGTTCCTTCCCGAGAATGGGACGTCTAAAAATCCTTTAAGAAGACAATTTAAATCTTCAAGCGAAGCAATAAAGGCACCTCATCAACCTGGGAACTAAAAAGTCTCTCTGCTGAGAGTCTCACCTCAAATTTCCTGACGATGCTGGCGAAAGCCGGGCAGCTTCTGCAGCTCTGCTCCAGTAAGGACATGCTGCGGTCGAACTCAGAGATGTACGTGTCAAACACTCTGAACTCGTCCCGGCGAGACAGGACCACGTCCACCATCTTCTGGTTCTCCTCCCTTTCAGGTGAAGATTGAAAAGGAAGTCAAGTCAAGTACATTTGGGATTCAGTGCAGAGGATCCATGTGTTTTCACAGAGCGGGTAGATTCTAGAAAGTGGCATACGAGACGTCTGAACGTTTCTTTATACTGCCAGACGTTATCCTGCAAAACTAGATAATGTTTAAACTCGTAAACAAGAGTATGTGAAGGTGTGTAATGACACTGTTTTAACTCAGTGGGAGCCTAATGAGAGACAATATGTTGTCAGAAGTTGATTTTTATATTCAAAAACTGATGATTTACGTTCTAAGGAGTGTGTTCTAGTGCATCTTGTAAGGTTTAGTTATGTAGTGACACCTGCTGCTAATGCCCACTTATTACTCCTTCAGTGATTGAGTCAGCGAACGAATGAACTACTGGGTTAACCTTTTGTTAAAGAAATTAAAGCCCTGTTTGGTCCGCTTTGATCGAACTCTGGTTCATCTGTTTAGAAAGTCCTGTTTGTTTTTTGGGAGGTGTGAATGCGCAATCAAATTCCGATGCGGACCAAAAATCGAACTCTGGTCTGACTAAAAACCTGGGAATGCTCTGAAAGCAGGAGGCGGGCTACGGCGCAGGGCATTCTGGGTAAATACAACCCAAACAAATGAAAGTGTCTTGCGTTTGGGAGGAGGGAGGAGGGAGGCTTCATGGTCGTTTTTTTCCAGAGACAAAAGAGAAGACCTGCAAGCGCTGAAATGTGTGTTTACATTTCCCGACGGAGGAAGTTGAGCTTCTTCAGAGGTTTTCCTGTTTTTTCCTTCTGTGGTTCTTAGTCCACCAACAGATAAGGGGTAAACAGTTTTTTTTTTTTTTTAATGGTTTGTTTTGTTTGACTCTGTGCAGTGCAGAAAACAAACTGCTGCAGCAGAAAATGTAACAGATGTGGCCATTTTAGTCCTCAATGGATCTGAATCTGCGGGACCGTCAGCTGTGAAATCGGCCCGAATCCCAAACCTTGGGGATCAGAGAACATCCCGCTTCTCACCAATTGCTAATGCGCTCCTCCAGCTCCTCCAAGATGCTGCTGTGGAGGGTGTAAACCTGTGGGAGGACCCCCAGTATCTCCCCCAGCCGCTGCTCGTCCAGCACCGGCTGCCCTTCCTCGTCCACAGCCTCGCTCACCGCTGACCTAAAGTCCTGTGTGAGCGAGAGAGAGAAAGACACACAGAGAGAGAGACAAACAGGATTTGTGAGGAGAGATTTTTCAGGAAGACAATGCGGTGGGACTCGTAACGCAAAAACAAGGAATAAAGGAAGTGCTTGTGAGGAGGATGGAAGGAGGAAGGGAGGGCAGTGAGAAATGAAAGGTGCAGAGGAACGGGGGAATGAAGAGAGGAAAAAAAAATGGAAGGAAGGTCAGATCCTCCTAAACATCCTTCCTGACACCCTCCCTTCATATCATCCCCTCACTTTGGGCTCCGTCCAGGCATTCAGGAAAGGTGGCCCCCGCCTGCACGGCACACCAGGTGTTGCTGCATAATGACCTAACTCCATGATACAATACCGCTTTGCACTAAACCTGCCGCCGCTTTTCGTATCTCTGCAGGCAAGAGCCCAAGAATTTGCTGATGTGCGGCTAATTTGGCTCCACTGAAGTATTCGGTGCACATAAAGAACCCACAACTGGCATTAATATCGGCGGCGTGAGCAACTAAAGGGGCTCGTTTGATGAGTTATGGCAGGAGGGAGAGGAAAGAAAAAAAAACCCAACAGGAGAGAGGATATTTATCTTCTCAGCAAATTAGCTCAAAAAGAAACAGAGAGCAGGTGATTTATTAAGAGGCGTTGGCGTGATGTGGGAAATATTAGCTTCCCCTTCGACCGACACTGCTGTGCAGCGAGCTGACGACACTTCGTCCAAAGAGCTGCATGCTGCGTCTCTAATAAGGCACGAGAGTCAAACACGTCCGGCCCCGACGAAGCTGGTCATGTGGAGCTCCAGACCAGAGGTCTGCAACCTTTACAATAAAAAAACCCCAAATTTTTATCCTCAGTCTGGCTAAACAAAATGTATTACCTGACTTCTTGAAAAAACACATTTTTGATGAAGATCCACTACAGAAAATGAACATAAAATGTTTTCAAAAAGCTTTATCTACCCACTCATATCTATGCTCAGTTTCTGTTATGGGAGGTGAATATTTGCATGTCATTTCCAGCCTAACAAAAATAGATTTAGATAAAAATGATATTTTTAGGAATTTAAATGCAACTGTTTCTTTAAAAAAAAAAAAACCCCAAACTAAAACAGTTAAAAGTTGCAATTCCTATTATATCTTTTAAAACAGTTGTTTTGTTATCATTTTTAGTCAAAGCTCGACTCAAGAGGGCCACACAAATACAGCTGTAACAGCTGTGTGTTATTTTATCAGTCAAATCAGACGTTTTGATTTGCACAGTGCCAAACTGCGTGCGTCATTGTGAAAAGATGTTAAATATCTAACAAGTACAAATCAAAGGAGGAGAAAGATGCAAGATCTTCAGAGTTTCACAGCCACAACGTGAGGACGTTCATAACCTTGAAAACGAGTTTGACCCCCTGCTGTAAGGGGACGAGTGTATGAGGCTCATCAACTTCAGCTTTGTGTGAAACCAAGACACAGAACAATCGTTGATGTTCCGATCCGCGTGCGAGGTACTGTCGATAAGGCGGCCCAAGAGATTCGAGCGCACGATCAATCGGACGCGAGTTCCCCTCAATCACGTCGGCTGGTTG